>OY754975.1:6064081-7294081 GCA_963576475.1 Molanna angustata
TTGCCATTAGGCAATTTCTTCCAACCAACCAGATTATAAAGTGACATAATTATATATGTAAATCGACAAAAAATGAAAGCTAAAATGGTACAATGAAAATATACATCATACCAAAAAATTAAGGATTGGAAAAGAACAAGAAGAGGAAATCGAGATCAGACCCTATAGACAATGTGTCATTAAGCTCAAGAAAAGAAACACGAATAGATAACTCAATGTATAAAAGTGACAGTTGCCAGTCACGTGACAACTGTCACTTCCATACATTTAGTTATCTTTTATTGTTTCTTTTCCTTGAGCTAAATGACACGTTGTCTAGGGGGCTGGTGTTTAGAATGTTACGTAGCAAAGAGAAGGAAGGAAAAGGAGAGGGATCGGGTATTTTCAGAGAGATATCCCTGCTTTAGTCTTTTCTTGAAAATGGAAAGCGAGTTTGACGAAATCAAATTATTCCAAATTATTCCAAATCAGGGCTCAAATTATTCCAAAGTCTTGCTGAACCTACTTCAAAGGAATGCACTTTTATGAAAATTTATAAATGAATTAATTATCTAACAGCCGGTTTCATTATAATAAGTGATATTACTAACCCTATTATAATATAATATTATTAACTTATATTCAATAGTTTTTTTTTATTAAAATTTTTTTTAGAAATAATTAAAGAAAATTATGTTTTCATCTTCGAGTTTATCAGAATATGCAAAAGAATCGACCACATGAAAAAGTAGAATTAAGGAGAACATTTCGATTGGTTTCTATAACATAAACAAACTGTCACATACAAAATCCAACTGTCGATTTCATTGACATAGTATCAAGCCATGATACGCGAGATTTATATGGCCTATATTTTTCAGTCTCGGCTTCAAAGTTGGAAAAACCGTGCAAAAACTTTACTACTGCATACAATTCTCTCACACCGGATTAATACTGTCGATTCATTAAGTGCAATAAATTCTTTTGAACGAATCGACAGCTGGAATAACTACCCACACAAAAAAAAATACTGAAAACCTACCCATACAAAAAATTCACTGAAAACTTGCGGAACATAAAAAAAATTCCATTTTTAATTTTTCCCATTTTGCTTTATTATATTTGTTAATTTTTTCATGTTATTTATCTTCCTATCTGCTAATTTAATTTTATTTTCTGCTTTTTATAAGTAATGTACATACCTATATATTTTTTATTTCTTGCTTTAAGTCATATTTTTGTTAGCAATCATATATATTTTTTTTATTTCGTTTAAAGTAGGTACTCGTTGAATTAATATAACCATGTTTTTGTATAATTAAATTTATATAACCATGTATTTTGACTAATTTGGGCTTTTTTGTGTATAATTTTTTTTTTGTTTCAAGTAGGTATAACTTGTTGAATTTATATAACCATGTATTTTGACTAATTTGCGCTTTTCTGTAATTGGACTTATCCCTGTATTATGTTTGTTTTGTTACTTGTTGTATGTGTAGTCTGTTGTAAAGCCAAATTAATAAAAATAAAATAAATAAATAATTTATTGATCAATTTGTATGTATGTATCTACGTGCGTTTATATTTTATAGTATTTCTGTATTTTACTATTCATTCATTTCCGTGTCCAAGGTCATCCGCCTACACTGTGTCCCTCCAGTAATTTGCAGCCATAATTCCATTTTCATTGGCCTGCCACAAATCCTCTTCAGAGCACCCTCCCTCCATAAGCGGGCAGCTCAGCAGGTGCGACATACTCTGCATCTCTCCACACTCACATGCCGTGTCCTGGTCCGCCTCCAGCATTCCCCATCTATCCAGGTTCACCTTGCACCTTCCTACACCCGTCCTCAGCCTGTTTAGGGATTTCCAGGCTGTATAAGGCAGTAGGTGACCCGCCGGGAGTACCTCTGCTGGTTCACGAAAGCTCTCACCTTCTATCCGTTCCTTCCACAGCTCAACTCTTCTCTTTTCGCTGGTTGAGTTTAAAGATATTGTATTCCTGAGGAAGCTGTTTCTAGATTTGAGTCTTGAGGGCGGGAGGATGTGACCATATAGCGGATGTCGAGAGTCATTCTGCTGTTTCATCTTTTCCTCTTCAGAGGCTACAACTCTTCTTATATGTGGTGGTGCTATTCCAGTTAGTAATTGGATTTTTTCCACATTAGTAGGTTTAAGACACCCCGTAATTAGTCTGTTGGTTTCATTCAAAGCAACATCTACGTTTCTGGCATGGGGAGATTGGAACCAGACTGGAGCCGCATATTCCCCTGCCGAGTAGCAGAGAGCAAGTCCCGAAGTTCTAAGAATGGATGGTTGTGCCCCCCATTTTGTTCCGACGAGCTTACTATGATGTATTTTTTATTATATAATTCGGGTTTTTTATGATTTATGAATTTTACTCCTCAGTAACCTAAGGGGAAATAGTGGAGAGTTATAATTTCGCAATTTTCAAAGATATTTTTTTATTGGAGATTATCAACTAGTATCATGCTGAGATTGTAATCTGAAAGTTTCATCACAATTTATCTGTATGTGTGTGCTGTGTACTATGTGCTGTGTGCTATGTACGGTGTGTTTATTTTACTTAATTGATTATAGACTAAAGTACTCATTAGATTCCTTTCAAATTTTTGCAAATTTGTATATCTAATACTCGTTCAGATCCCATCAGATTTTGAAGGATATATGAAGAGTGCTTCTCATTTTTTTAACCGTTAAATATCTCATTTTTTTATCTACCAAACTCGGGAAATTTAAAATTTGAAATTTTTATTTTCAAATTGGTAAAAAGGCACATCATTTTCATAAAATAGCATTGAAGAATTATCAAGTTTTCATAATATAATATTTAAATAAAAAATAATTTAACGAACTCATTTCATGAAAATGCTAAATATTTTCCATACAAATTTTGAATACTGTTTAGAATGACTTGTTAGTGAAGAGTTTAGCTTTAGCCATAACCCATTCGTTTGTGTATTTTTATATTAAATACCTGTGCATATCTTATATATTTGTTAAATAAAAGCAACTTTTAACGTAAATAAATAAGCAAATTTGATGTATTAATGACCTTTTACTTTCCATATAATATAAATATCGATTTTTCAATCAAATAAAAATAATAATACATAGATTTGTGCTATCTGTTTACTATTTATAGGTACCAACAGTCTGTCCCAAAACACGTGGTCTTATATCAGACGGAATTTCAAGATCATACATTGTTCGTAACTCTACCAGCGGCGCTGATAACAAACGGACTAATTAGTCAAACAAGACATCGTACAAGAATATCGGGGTTTATCGCACTTTTGGTAGAGATAAAGAGAATCCCATTCGACCGTCGGATGGTCTGTCTCCAGTAGGGCTAGCCAAGATGCAAAAAACGAAAACGTTGACGCTGAACGTTATTTTTTTTGTATGGGATTTGACGTTTGATAACGTCATCAAACGTCAAATCCCATACAAAAAAAATAACGTTCAGCGTCAACGTTTTCGTTTTTTGCATCTTGGCTAGCCCTCCAGATGACAGCAGCGTGGTCCCCTCGTGGGGGCGAGCCCAGAGACTCGAGCAACACGCCCACATGTCACACACATCCGTCAAGATACGGTTCAGATGCTGTAAAAAGATGATACGATGAACTGTACAATGTACACTACCAAACATACCAACAAGATAAAACAGTTCGAACTATATTATATTTTTATTTCATGTAGGTACCTAATTTGTGTACCTAAATGTACTTTATTGAAACAATAATTATTACAATACCAACTTATTTTTCATCTTATCATTATTTAATTTTATTTAATTTAACACTTAATATTACATTACATTTTTTTCCAGTACAAATGGCGGACTTATTCCGTCTTACTTATTTATTTATTTATTTTTATTTATAATAATAAATCAATTTACAAATATACATACTTATATTATATTTACAAAACTATTTTATTTATATTACCCCCCAAAAAGAGATTGTACTCGTACTTTGGGGGGGATTCTTATAAAAACCAAAAGTGAATCATGATTATTTGTTTTCATCTTTTGATGTCAGTTATCCAAAAATTAAATGCATTTATTTATTTTTTGACATCTGTGAAGCCAATGCGGCCATTTGAAAAAAAATAAATGAGAAAAAAAATTTACTTTGAACCTATATTTTAAATATATTTTTTTTAAAAGATTCAAGCACTTTTAAAAATCTGCACTTGAAAATCACACAGAATGAAGTAATAAAATAACACAAAGATTAGATACATTTATTTACAAAAAAAAACTTAATAGATGGCGTTACGAAAGGTTTCTTCGTTACTTCATAGGCAATAGCAAAAATACCTTATTTTCTAACCTTCAGTTTTTCATTGTTAAAATACCTATATAGAACTTTAAAAAATTGCGACAACATAAAGCGATCACGTAAACCAGCCGATGACAGGTCGTAAGCCCTTGTAAGCCCTTTAGATGCCTTGAGAACCAGGCTCTCCTCAAATTCGTCTTTATTGAGGTATTAAAAATTTGTCACGCTTTTTCAGTTTTTTGGATCAAAACTTTTTTACAGCATGAGCTTCTCCGGTCATTCATATTCTATGGATTTCCCTAAGAGGTATAAGTAGATAGATACCTCTCAGCTACCTATGTATTTGTAACATGCAGATGATGTTTGTATTTTGAAAACAATTTTCATTTTTACATATAGTTACATAATGATATTGATATAAGAACGTGACAGTTAGCTGTATAAACAACATGTGTGTTTTATTTTAAATACGTCACAAGTAATCTTATTATTGACCTCTTAGTGTAACCTTATTAATGTTTCAAAATAAGTATTCCTTCACAAATAATACAGATGGCGTGTATCAGTTAGGTACCCATGTTTGCTCTTCCAGTATCTCAAAAAGTTGTTCAGCATAAGAACTATATCGGCCGAATGAAAATGAAAAGTTACCCTTAATTTTTGCACTCCAGTTTTCTGAATAATATATATTATAGTGAAGAGTTTAATAAATACCGTACTTCCTCGACGGACTCCTTTTCAAACAGATACCTCTAATAATATTTATTTTATTTATTTATTGCAAATAATATGTTGGTACATAGGTATATAATATTTCTTATAATTGATACATTTATATTATAGGTACGTATTACTCCACTGAAAGAGTAATGGTGACTTTCACCAACGTCCCCTAACTCTTAAGTGCTACCTAAGAATTCTTATGTAGCACCTAACGTGAATTTTCGTTTCACCACCTACATAAGAGTTACCTAAGACGCTAAGAGCCCCCTAATTCTGGGGAGCCGATTTCCGCCACCTAAACGAATACTTAAGAAACAACTGTCAAAATGACAGTCAGTATATAGCCATTTAGTAGCATAATATTGTCAATTGTGTTTATAATTTTAATTTTTCGTCGATTTACACGCATTTTGAAAATAAAAATGAATACGATTATAAATGCCGTAATGTTTCAAACTCTCATTGACGGTAAAATTTGGTTGCCGTTTTCTTTCGATTGGCATTTCCTAAAATACAAGACAAAATTGCTAAATGATGTCCTCAATATTTATGTATAACATTATTGCATTTTCAGGCATTGAATATACATATCATTAGTAATAGCGCAAGTAATAGTTACTTATTAACGAGGAAATAACTAAAATCAACTAAACGAAAACTGAATTATTTGGAAATGTTGAACGAAATCACAACGTAATTGACAGAAAGTGACAGTCATAGAAAAAACATGATGCAATATGATGCATTCCAAATACAAATGTTGCCAATGTATAAACAAAAAAAATCGTTTTGAATTCCTAGCTAGGGAACAGATAAAATAGACTGGTGAAAACCAAACGATACGTTAGGGGCTACCTAAGCTTAGGTGATACCCAGCTATGTGACAGTTTAGGTAACATTGGTGAAAGTCACCATTAATCTCGTATTCAGCGGAGGAAGAGCGTGGCAATTATTTCAAGTCCATTATAGGTACATTAAAGATACATAATTGTTTAACATTGATTTGAGAATATAAAATTATTGTATACTTTTTTAAATTTTGCAAAAGGTTTTATTTTTCTTATATCTAAAGAAAGTTTATTATAACAATTTATTCCTAGGCAAGAATAGTGATGCTGCATAGTTGATGTATTATATTTTGGAACCTTAATTTGTCCCTCTGAGCGAGGGCGGGAGCTTATTATATCTATATTATCGTTGTTATCAATAAGATTTTTGTAAGTTTGAAATACTGGACTTCTTTTAAATGTGCTATCCAGTCCAAATTCTTTATACAGTTGCTGTGTTGGGTAGTCTCTTGTTTTTTTTTTAATAACTTTTATGATTAAATTTTGATTAAATATATAAAAATGATTAAATATATGAAAATACTTTTTTTTTAAACAATACGTAAGGTAAGAGTATGACAGTAAATTATAAAAAACATTAAAACTATTGAACATTAATAGTTTTTAACTATGTATTCAGCACCTAGCCTACGAAAGGTGACAAGACTTGTTTCTTTCACTTCTTGTAAAGAAGCATTATCGTTTGTCATAAATATTTGGGTTCATTTATTTTTCGTAAAATAATAACTCCTGGGTGCAGTTATACTTACGTCTATTTTGATAATGCACACGTCTCTTAAACTATCATTTGTTACTAAGTGCATGATATATCAAAAAAATATCTATTAAATAATTATAAATAGCCGTTTGCTGTATAAGCAATATACATGAAGTGATAACAAGATTGCGTTGTGACCATCACAAAACACTCGACCACACCACCTGAAGTAATATCAAAATTTGACAAAGTTTTGATTGTATTTCAAGTTGACAATCTCTGAATCCATTCTTATGTAGTTTTATTAACCAACTTCTAAAAACCGAGGAGGTCATCAATTCGACATCATATTTTTTAATGTTAAGCGTTAACTTTTTATCGCGTTGTTCGATTCTGATTAATCTCTTTTCAAAAGAAAGGGGTATCTCCCGATTGGTACCATTTCAATCACATAAAGATCTGTCACGTGACAACTGTCACTTTCATATCAGGTTATTTTTTCTTGTTTCTTTTGTTGAGCTAAATGACACGTTGTCTAGGGGGGGGCAGATCAATATTTTTATATCGTACATAAGTTGCCAGATAAGCTTCTTCTTCTTATTCTTTCATAAGGCCCAGGGCCTGTTTTATGCTGCATTTTCAGCCTCCTGTGATGTGGACTGCCAACTATCTCGCCATCTTTTTGTGGACGGTGGGCGTCCTCGTGGTCGAGACCCCTCCGGTAAGTTGTCTCGGGCTATCTTTGGGATCCTATATTCCGACATGCGGCTGATGTATTCGTTCCAGTACCTTCTTTGGCGCCCCCATCTTACGATGTCCTCGGCTTTTTCGCAAATTCTTCGGATCTCTGTATTTCTGACTCTATCACGAAGACTTTTGTCAGCTATGCATCGCGGCATTTTCATTTCACGCAGAAGTTGTTTGGTACGAACCAGCGGCAACTCTATATGAAGTGCGTTGGATCAATTGCACTACCAATTTTTAAATGGTATATTCTAAAAATTAATATTAAAATATGTTTTTAATATATTTTTACGCTTTAATTTATTACTGTTATTTTTCTAAACCAATTGATTATTATATATACCCTCGCAATCGACATCATATTATAATGAAATCTACCGCAAAACAAATATTATCATTATGTAATGTATGGCGTGCGATATCCATATCGCACCAAAATTGATTTCTTTTTAATACAGCGTATGTATGAAGAAAAAGAGATAGTCCCCTGGCAGATGAAATAGCGATACTTGTACTGAATTCATAAGGCAGACTCGTGCAGGCTCGTGCGCTGCACTAAGCTTATCATATCTTAGATGTAATTAGTATGTATACATCTATCTCGCTCTCTAATTCATAAGCCATTCGTATTGAAAGAGATGAGTGCCACGTATACATGACATACAGCCGATTCCGCGACTAAAATACGAGTGTCACATATTGACACACAACTTTAGACCTAATTACTTAGTATATTAATACTTGATTGAGAGGAAAATTGTATGAATAATACTCCCATACATTTGTCTTCACCACATCTGTTGATAAATCAGTGAAACAATATTGTAAAATAACAATATCACTTATAAAAGAGAACGCTGGCGCGGTGTTTAAAATTATTTGAAAACAAATACTGTGACTTTTATTTAAATATCCTATATTGTATTTATGGTTTAAATACCTATTAATTTATTATTAATTCAGGAAAAAATTGCACTACCAAAAATGATCAAAAATACAATCGACCAGTCGCCACTGGTACGGACCGTATCAGCTCTGGATAAGCGATAAGCGATACAAAAAAATGTTAATTTTACCATTCGCAATGCCTGAATATATTTTTATGAAGCCATTAATGATATTCATATAATTATCGTGGTGTATTTGCGAATATAATTAAAGGAAGTTGCCTTATGCAACAAACTTGTTTTTATATGAGTTAAGTATATTTTTGTTCATGTTTCACGGGTTCAGCAGAGAACAAATTTACTTAAGTTTATTTCTCACGCAAATATTTATTCTCTGGGGTGAAAACACTGATAAGTTGGGATAAAACACCATTTGTCGACAAATTCCCCACTTGCACAGGGGGTAAAAAACCTTAAACAGAGCATGTAGCGCTAAATCTAGTGACTGAAAACATGATATATTATAATCGCCTAATCCTCTATGAAGTTACGCGTTAGTAAGGGTAACTATCGCTTGCGATAATAAAGGTTTATACGTGATTTAAATTATCCGAAACCCAAAATTTGTTGATTTTATGCTTTTTAAGAATAAACCTTAGGTACTTGAAATGAAAAAAAACTTTATCGGTCGTTCACTTTGATTTTATGCACTTTTTAAGCATATAAAAGATTTATTACTCTACGACACATAGTTATGTAGTAATTTCAAAAAAATGTTGTAAAAAGTGTATTTTTATTATTTTTTAGGGGAATTTAGGCTGAAATTTAAAATTTTGTGGCGGAAAGACTTATAGGTACTATTTTTTCTAGAAACACACTGTTTAACATATTTGAGGAATTTGATTTGATATTGGGGTGTTTAGGTTTATGTGCACCCTTAGGAGGGTATGTAACGCTAAATCTAGTGAATGAAAACATGATATATTTAAACCGCCTAATACACTGAAATTACGCGTCAGACAGGTGCCTATCGCGTGCGTTTAAATTGTATTTTTACGTGATTCAAATTATCGAAAACTCAAAATTTGTTATTGTTTTTTTTTCATTTTAAGATCAAACCTCATCATTTCGAACAAATTTCGAAAAAACTATAACGAACATTCGTTATAATTCGTAATTCGTAAAGATTTATTTAAACGGAATGTTATATGGCGATTAACTAGCCCAGTAGCGAATTTATAGACGAACCTCGAAAGCCTGGCTTTCGTCTGCAAATATAGTAAAGAAATACATAAAAAAAAAATCGGGTAAAAATTACTATATAAATTGCAGAAATATTGCCCGCGCCTGTTCAATACGTTCGTTATAGCGTCGTGTAAGTACCGCACTCTATAGGTACCTACTGTATTATTATTCTATACCATTTGAAGCAAGACGTCGCTAGTTGGGCTTCATATGCTGATTGTTGTAAAGTTCCCTTCTCTTTCACACAAATAGAATTTCATTACGGGAATTTAGTCTCGCTCTATATTACATGTGTTCGGCTTCAAATAGCGAAGAGTCTATTTAACTACTAGAGTTGCAAGCAGGGTTCGTTTAGATTAAGAAATTGTTAGTACGTTAAAATATGCGCGTTCATAAAAAAAAGATATTATTAGTAAAGCTTACGATAAAACTACCATTTCTAAGAAATATTTTTTCATTAGTTGACATAAATACTGTTAAGTACTGTAACTGATACAAAGTTTTGAACGAAGCTATGTAAAATTAGCGCGTTCGTAGATTTTTTTTTGTTACTATAGGTTTACAATAAAATAACCTTTTCGAAGTTTATTTTTTTCTTTAGTTTGACTTCAAGTACTGTTACTTGCATACAGTTTTAAATAATAAAGGTAAAATTAGCGCGTTTATGGAAAAATTGCATTGTTAGTACCTATAGGTAATAATTCAATTATTGTGTACTTAACTAACCTTTTTCATGTTGTTGTATTTCGCAAAATGCACGATATTCATGTCTATTTACATTAGCATTAAAGTTTTCTTTTGTTGTGATGTCTACAGTTCGTTGAGATGTCTACAGGAAATAATTTCATATAACAGGTTAGAAATACTATCATTTCATGACAAAAAGGAATTAATTACTAATTTAAGACCAACGCCTAATTTAAATCTTACTTATGAGGTCTCTAAAACGATATTTTAATATAATATATTGTTATGAAATTAAGTACTATTTCTATTTAAATTGAAAATTTAAATAGAAATATTTTGAAAATAAGAACCCAAGAAAAATGAAAATAAAAGATTGAGCAGTGAGTTGGAAAAACTAGACAAACCTTGTAAAAATATAAATTGTAGAAATATAAATTGTAAAAATAAATAAGACTTTGAACCATAATAAAATAAATAAATATAAATTTCGGTACATTTGGTGTCAGGTGTGGGGTATAAAAATACCCAAGTATTTTTTGTGTAAAAAAAAATTAATATAAAATAAACTAGTTATTTATAAAGACATTTATTATGGCATCAAAGAAAATAACTCTTTTAGAGTTGAAAGTGGTTGATTTAAAACATGAGTTGGAGGAGAGAGACGCTGATACATCAGGAAATAAAAATGCACTTCAACTACGATTGAGAAAAGTGATGCAAGAAGTAGGTGAGGATCCAGACACATACCTTTTTGAAATGCCTTGCTCTAACAACGATCTTTGTAAAGTCTTAAAAGAATATTCCAGAGAGATAGAAGAGAAGTTTCAAGAACATTCCAGAGATATAAAAGGAGAAATTAAAGAAATCAAAGGAGAAGTAGCGATGCTTCAAGAGCATTCAAATAATATAGAAAAGAAATTCCAGAATTATTCTATGACCTTTGATGAGAAGATAAAAGAATTAACTAAACAAATGAAAGTTTTGGAGAATCAAGTGCTTCCTTCAATCACGCCAATGAATTCCGAGCAAAATTCAGCTGTAGATACAAATTTTAAGTGTGTAGAAGATACAAGAGTACCAACAGTGGAGTGCGTGCGAAATGATATGCCAACCTTTGATGGAAAGTGCCCCTGGGAAGAATATTTAACATTGTTCGAGACAGTGGCCATGATAAATGGCTGGTCCATGACAAGAAAGGCCTCAGTGTTGAGTGTATCATTACGAGGTGATGCTTTAAAAGTTTTGGAGACAATTCCTCTAGCTGAGCGACGAGATTTAAAATTGTTGATTGAGAGACTTGAGATGCGATTTGGACATAAGCACATGGAACAGTTTTACAGGTCACAACTTAAGAATCGTAATCAGAAATCTAATGAAACTCTCCAGGAATTTGAGGCGGATATAGCGCGTCTAATTAGATATGCATACCCTACGGTTCCTGATGATGTGTGTGAAAGCCTTGCAGTAGAAAAGTTCTTGGATGGATTGTGGGCAAGCGAGACACAACAAGCTGTAAAACTAGCTAGACCACAAACTTTGAGTGACGCTTTAACCCAGGCACTCGAATTTGAATCTATAAAAAAATCTTTACGAGGTCATGCTCAAGCCCGCGTTGTTGAGGTCGTTGAAGAGAATCAAAAACTTATCGAATGCATTGTCGAAAAGGTGATGAAGGCATTGCAAGGAAGAAAAAGACAGTTTCGCTGCTGGGGTTGTGGACGAGCTGGACATCTACGTAATCGGTGTCCAAATGAAGCAACAACGCAACAGCAACAGCCACAGGAAAACTAAAAAGGGTTGATGGGAAGGGGCAACTGTTAACCTACATTACCAATGCCTCAAAGAGATCTGCAGTTGTTGCATCATTCAGTGGTCGAGATACCAGTATGTTTATAAATGGCAAAGTAAATGGAAAGAATTTGAAACTTTTGCTGGATACTGGAGCAACGATGACAATCATGAGACCAGATTTGCTTTATAACAAAAAGTGTATTACACCAACTAAATGGACATTACGAACAGCTACTGGGGAGTCGGCATCTATATGTGGTGAGATATATGCCAACTTTCAAATTGGTAGTTCTATCTTCGATAATCAGGTGCTAGTGGCGAATATAGAGGAGGAAGTTATTCTCGGAATGGACATAATGGCGAAATATGGATTCCAGTTGGATCTAAAGAGGCGATCTTTGAAAATTGGAGATGAAGATGTTCTCGTACAAGAGCGTGAGGAATTTTCTACACGTGTTCTTGCAGCGGATGTTGTAACTATTCCAAAACAAAGTGAGATGTTAGTACGAGTCAATTTAGACTGTGTTATCCCGAATGGACATGTTTTGGTTGTGGAGTCCAACGCCAACAATGAAGCAGGAAAAGGAGTATTAATTGCAAGAGCACTGATTCAAAACCAAAAGGAAATTTTAGTCAGATTAATGAACATAAATGAATATCCAGTAACTGTCAAAAAAGGAGCTTATTTAAGTGTGTGTTCATCAGTTTCATCAGTAACACAAAACGCCTGCATCGCACAAGTTTCTTCAGAGGATGTACCAAAACATCTTGAAGACTTTGTAAAAGATGCTTGTAAGGAACTTACCAAAGAACAAAGCAAACAAATTAGATACCTCATTGCTCATTATCAAGATGTTTTTGAGAATGCGAGTCTTTCTAAAGGAAGAACCAATGTTGTTCAACATCAAATAGATACGGGTGACGCAAGGCCTATCCGCCAATTACCTAGAAGGCTACCATTAGCAAAGCGGGCGGAAGCAGATCAAATTATTCAAGACATGGAAAGGGATAGCGTTATTGAACCATCAAGCAGCCCATGGTGTTCACCAGTAGTGTTAGTTAAAAAAAAAGATGGCTCAACTCGGTTCTGTGTGGACTTTCGCTTATTGAATAATGTAACTAAGAAGGATAGTTATCCACTGCCTCGAATCGATGACACCCTAGATACATTGGCTGGTTGTAAGATCTTCTCAACTTTGGATCTAAAGAGTGGTTATTGGCAGGTTGGATTGGAACCCAAGGATAGAGAAAAAACGGCGTTTTCTGTTGGAAGTGGATTGTGGCAGTTCAAAGTGATGCCATTTGGACTTTGCAATGCACCTGCTACGTTTGAACGACTAATGGAAAGTGTGCTAAGAGGATTATCGTGGGAGACCTGTTTGGTATACTTAGATGACATCATCGTACTTGGGAAGCGTTTCGAAGAACATTTAGGAAATTTGGAACAGGTATTTTCACGATTGAGGTCGGCCAACCTTAAACTCAATTGCAAGAAATGTATATTGTTCCGAAAGCAAGTCAACTATCTAGGTCATGTTGTCTCTGAGGAGGGAGTAGCAGTAGATCCTGAGAAGATTAAAGCTGTTCGAGATTGGCCAGTACTTAAAGACAAACATGAAGTAAGAAGCTTTTTGGGTCTGAGTACCTACTATCGACGATTTGTTCCAGGCTTTGCTGACATCGCAAAGCCGCTGACAAAACTCACGGAGGAAAGCAGTGAATTCATATGGGATTTCAAGTGCCAACATGCATTTGAAGAATTAAAACAGGTTCTAATTAATTCTCCGGTTTTGAGTTATCCTCGAGCTGAAGGAATGTTTATTCTGGATACAGATGCAAGTAACGTTGGTATCGGAAGTGTGCTCTCCCAAGTACAAGATGGGGCAGAACGCGTGATTGCTTACTTCAGTAAAGTATTGTCGAAACCAGAACGCAATTACTGTGTAACACGAAGAGAATTGCTTGCTGTTATCAAGTCAGTAGAGCACTTTCGCAAGTATTTATATGGACAGAAATTTCTTTTAAGGACAGATCACTCGGCACTTGTGTGGCTTTTGCGATTCAAGAATCCTGAAGGTCAAGTGGCAAGATGGATAGAGAGATTGCAAGAATATGACTATGATTCTGAACATCGAGCCGGACTTCATCATAGAAATGCCGATGCACTGTCAAGGCGACCATGTCCAGAGGATTGCCAGCACTGTAATAAGGCTGAGGAAAAGTTTTTTATAGCTTGTAGAACCACAGTCGTTGACAATTTTTGGCAAGATGATGAAATACGAGCAGACCAATTGGAAGACCCAGATCTCAGGTTTGTAATGCAGTGGAAGGAAAATGATCAAAGACCTTTATGGGAAGAAATAGCTTCACTATCTCCAAATATTAAGTCATACTGGGCTCAGTGGCAATCCATTGTCGTGGAAAATGGGTTGTTAAAGCGTGTATTGGAGAATGAAGATGGAACACAGCAGAGACAACAACTATTGATTCCAAGGAAGAGAATTCCTGAAGTTCTTAAACTGCTTCACAATGATGTGTCTGGGGGACACTTGGGAGTTAAAAAAACCACAGAAAAAATTCGTCAACGTTTTTATTGGGTCAATTACAATGGAGATCTAAAAGATTGGTGTAGAAGATGTGTAACTTGTGCCACTTCAAACGGACCTCAGAAACGAAGGCGTGCGCCAATGAGGCAGTATAATGTTGGTAGCCCATTTGAAAGGATAGCCATTGACATAGCGGGGCCGTTTCCCACAACGGAAAGAGGGAATAAATATATTCTGGTAGCAATGGACTATTTTAGTAAATGGACAGAAGCCTATGCACTACCGAATCAAGAAGCTACCACTGTTGCTGAAGTCTTGGTAAGGGAACTGATAAGTCGTTTTGGAGTACCATTGGAGTTACACTCGGACCAGGGAAGAAACTTTGAATCAGCCGTATTCCAGGGAATTTGTGATGCATTAGGAATTCGAAAGACGAGAACAACTGCTTTGCATCCACAGTCGGATGGAATGGTGGAGCGAATGAATCGAACAATTGGAAGATTTTTGTCAAAAGCAGTGTCCGATCACCAGAAGGATTGGGACGAATACATCCACTTGTTCTTATTAGCTTATCGAGCGGCAATTCATGAGACAACAGGGCAAACACCGGCAAGTGTGATTTTTGGCCGTGAGTTACGGTTACCTTGCGACCTGCAGTATGGATCTAAGCCTGGAGAAGATCTAGTTGGAGAAGATTATGTGTCAGATCTTCGGAGGAAAATGAATGCTATACATGACCGTGTACGGTCCAATATTCAAGTAGCTAGTGACAAGATGAAGGAGCGATACGACATTAAAGCTGTGGAAGGTGGTTATCAGGCTGGAGACTTGGTTTGGTTATTTAATCCACAACGACGACGAGGCTACTCACCAAAGCTTCAGAAATCCTGGGAAGGACCGTATGAAGTGATCAAAAGGATAAATGATGTGGTTTATCGTATACGAAGAAAACCAAATGGAAAGCCAAGAGTGGTACATTTCAATCGCCTGGCTCCCTTTTTAGGTGATAACAAGGATGAGGAAAAAAATCCAGTTGCTCAAGTTTGCAATGTCCAAAGTGAAGAAAAGACCTTCGAGGAATTCATGATGACTCCTTATCGACGCACTCGCCATGGTGTGACTGTGGAAATTGAGCAAGACCTCTTCGATATCCCAGAAGATAATGTTTTAGCTTACTGTGTGGCTCAAGACATGAAGATGACTAGTGGTATAGCCAAAGTTATCATGAGAAAGTATGGGATGTTATATGAGCTAAAAGCCAAGAATCTGAAGATTGGAGAAGCGGTCCATTCACAGCATGGAAAACAGCATTTATTCTACATGACGAATAAGGAAACGTCTGAGGAACGAGCAGAGTATGCTCAGATGTGGAACTGTCTACGAAGTATGCGGGATCAAATGTTACAGTTGAATCTTATGAAGCTCGGCATTCCAAAGATCAGTGATGGTATGGATTGGAAAGTGGTTCGGAATATGATAGAAGAGATTTTTCATAATACTGGAATTAATGTTCTAGTTTGCTGCTATAATCCAAGATACAGTAAAAATATAAAAAAAAGTGTACCATGTTACTTTTTCAAAGCATTTCACTGTAGAGAAGGTTCAAAATGCCGATTTATTCATCTAGAGAATTCTGTTCGGGACGAACTGAACTAAGAGGGAGACAGTGTTATGAAATTAAGTACTATTTCTATTTAAATTGAAAATTTAAATAGAAATATTTTGAAAATAAGAACCCAAGAAAAATGAAAATAAAAGATTGAGCAGTGAGTTGGAAAAACTAGACAAACCTTGTAAAAATATAAATTGTAGAAATATAAATTGTAAAAATAAATAAGACTTTGAACCATAATAAAATAAATAAATATAAATTTCGGTACAATATGTTTATAAAACTAAATAAGTTGTCTCCTTTAAATTTAAATTAATAAGCTTTTATAGCATTAATTTCTTTTGAAAACTTATGAAAGAATCTAATCATCATTCTATGATTTTTCAAAAAAAAAATTATATTTATCTATAATCTCCAAAATTAGTATTTTCTTAAACTATTTTTTGAACAATTTTATTAATTATCTCGAAAAAAATACATTCTGCTACATATTAAAAATCATATTTTTATATTTCTAGTGGTTCGTTTTATTCGTACCTATATGATATTTAAAACAAACATTTTGTTGCTGGCGTAATACAACTGTCGATTTGTTCAAGAGAATTTATTTCTCTGTGTGTGTGTTTCCCTTATAACTTTTGATCCGCTCTACGCACAGAGCCCAAAATTTCAGAATATATAGAAAATTTACTTAAATACTTTTATACTTATAATTTCGAATTTTTGTTTCAGTCAGGGGTTATCAATATTTGAATTTTTACTATATTTTTCCATATATCTCATAACCATAAAAGTTAAAACGCTGAAAAATTGTAAAAATATAAACGAATAAAAAACCATTATTTTTGTCCAGGGTTGCGTGGCTCGAAGGTCCTAGTATCGCCCCTGACTAGCCACTTGCGCAGGGTGCAAGGAAGTGTTTATTATTATTAGGTATAAGAAGGATATTTCCCTAACTATTTTAGGGTTGTGATGAATTTTAAAATTATGTGACTAACATTCACTAGAGAAATGTTGAAATGTTATTTTTTTAGAAACACACCGTATTACATATTATTTAAAAAATAAAATGACGAAAAAACTTGTTTTCAATTTAAACAATAGACTTGTTTATTCAATGAAGCAAATCTCTTGATTTTGCCAATATAAATAATATTACAAATTATACTATGACCCAGAAGAATAATAAAAAAACAAGGACATAATTCATTTTTTATTGAAAATATTCGCCATTGAAACAATGTCAATGTTTTGGTAAAGGATATCAACGACTTGAAATGTGATTTATCGAAATATCGAGGAATCTTCGTTCAATCTATAAATATTATATGTTTAATTAACTTTCTTTTGCAACGGTATATTGAACCTTTCGAAAAACATCCATTGTTTTTGAAATCAGATTGTGACCTCTAGGCAGGCAGCTGTTTGTTTATTCTAGGCATGTACCGATCCTACGGTTAACCGATTCGAAATCGATTACTTTAATAAGAAATCGATACATTCATTCATCCATACATTAGATGACGTAATAATGCATTTATAATTTCACATCGTTCATATAATAATATTAGGGCAATCGACATGCGAAAATTCCCTCTTGGGAGCTGGCATATAATATTGCCTTTATTTATTTATTTATTTAATATTGCTTCTCGGGCAACTAACAGGTACTATGTCAAATATTAATTTAACACGCACCCAATAACAAATTGCCACATTCTGGAGACTTATGATATTAATCGTCTCACAGATCCAGACTGAAAACACAATTAAAAACTGTGTCTCCACCGGGAATCGAACCCGGGACCTTTGGATCAGCAGTCAGTTACCTAACCAACTGAGCCATGAAGGCCTTTGATATTTATTAAATAAATTTCATTCTTTCTTGCATTAATTAACAATTTTAAAATAAGATGAAAATTCAAAAAATATATGTATGCTTGAAAAATATATTTGTTCTCAGATCGACAAAGTTTCAAGCCATGTTCCGCGTGATTTTGTATGGCCAGTTTTACATATTTCATGGTTTTTCAAATTTCAAGTCAAAGAACACCAACTTGGAGGCTTTGCAGCATATACATATGTGTTATACATAAGGATGAACTTAGAATTCGAGTATAACATAGTGTGTTTGTATGTGTGTCCATCCCTCCCTTATAACTTTTGATCCGCTTGATGCACAAAGCCCAAAATTTCAGTTAGAATAGAAAAAAATAATAAACTAATTTTTCAATAGATGGTGTTAAGAAAAGGGTTTCTTCGATACTTGATAGATGGCAATAGTATAATTCCTTATTTTTTATAATTATTCAAATATATAGAACATTCAAAATTTACATTGGTAAGGGAACTTAATAAGAAGGCATAATTGGTGAAAGTTACGCAAACGCATAAAGTGATCACGTAAACCTGCCGGTGACAGGTCGTAAGCCCTGTAGATGCCTCGAGTTCCTGGTTCTTCTGTAATATCCTAACTTCGTCTCTATTGAGATGTTAAAAAGTTCGTCAGTAAAAATATCATTTGAATCCCGAAAGGTAAAAAACTTCCAATGTTTGTGTAGGTATATTTATGCAATTAAAAAAAATATTCGACCTACAAAAATTCTCTGCTCAGAATTTCAAATTTTAGGAAAAACATTTTTTTATTATTACAAGTTTTTGTGTTTAGCTGCCTTTGGAGCCAACAAATAATGTGTCTCCATCGGAAATCGAACCCGGAACCCTTGACTCACAAGGCAGATCCGGCATCGTGCTGGATCAGTTAGTAATCCAGTAGACGAGAGAACGAGTTCCAATTTAGTTCGACCGATTTCGTTCACCTATAGCACAAACATATTATACGCTTAGTAAAGGAATGAATGAACAGAGCGGAGAATAAAGGACAATATACCTAATATGATATATCAACTTATATTTAATGCCCTGGTCACTTTTAATGGTCATTCTCTGCCTTTAACTTATATATTTTTTAAATCGATTTCTTCGCATTGATCATGTTCGATTCGCCACGGTAGGTACATCCCTAGTATTAATAATGTATATTCCTCATGTCAAGGAAAGAATCTTCGAAATCCACTTAACAGATCCGAGATTTGGGCGCTGTATATTTATTTTTTATTGATTTCTATTGCTTACTTTTATAACTAAATTGGTTAGTGGAATTTTACAAGAACGCCTGGATTTGACATTTGAAGACATACATGAAAATTATGTCTTCAAATGTCAAATCCAGGCGCTATAAATTAGACAAAAATTTATTGTATTTAATCATAGTACTTACGTAATTGTTGAGTGTTTCTAAATAAAATTAAAATCGAGATATTTTTATTTTTTCATATATTTTTTTTTTATTTGTTTTGTCAATTTTTCGTTGTATTTCGAATTCATAAATCTCTCATTTATAATGATTTACTTTTTTAAATACCGTGTAAATTATGTATAGTATAGATACTGTTTATAACTACAAAAGGCTTCTATATAAATAAATATATTAACAAAAATAAGAAAATAAATAATTACATAAATAAATAAAAAATAATGAATTCATAAAATCATTAATAAAAAAATCATAAATTAATTAAATAATTAATAAGTAAATGAACAAATTAATTAATTGGGTTGCTGTGTTAGTAAATAAAGTTCGAAAGCTGCAACTTAGTAAAACTTATATCCATAATATGTCAACATTTCTACGATCCTCTATTTTGCCCTGCAGTTCTACATTATCTATATCAATAATATATATATATATATATATAAATTAATCGCTTTGTGAATTTATATTGTCATCATAAATAATGTCAACTGACATAATAGATACCACAGAAACAAATAGAAGTCATCATTCCACAGATAAAATAGAAGTCAACAGATACTTTAATTGTCAGAGCGTTTTTCACCCGACAATTTTACCGAGCGTTTGGTGCGTATATATGGTTGGATAATTTATATAGCGCCGTTTTCGTGAAAACTCACCTCAAGGGCGCTTTGTAGCTATTAGTTTTTCATGTTAGTAAAAGCTTAAAATCTAGGTGTACACTCGACGTTTGATCTGAACGCCACAGAGTATCTTTCGAGCATCTGTTTCCGGTAATTATGAACGGCATAGAGCGTCACTAAGTGCACTCGGCGTTCATTGTGAACGTAGCTCAGGATGCATAAAGCCAAAAGAAGAGAAGAATGGAAATATTTAGAAAAGGCCTAGATCGAGCAGTGGAAAGATGGCTGAAGGAATAAGAAGAATAATAAAACCTCCCACTATACGAAAGGATTTTTGGAAATTCCGCCCCTAAGGTAGTGAAAAATAGCGATGAATGTTTTTACGATTATAGGAGTATCTCGGATATAAAATATAAATGATAATAAAAAAGCCCTTCGAAAATAGGCGCATGGTGCAGTGGCCCATACTGATATAAACACGTTGCGGTCCAGTTGACCATTATCACGATTGCACGCTAAAGATGCTGTGATCCAATTATTCTGAGATCAAAGTTTATGTATATTGTTATTTATTAAACTATTATCCAAAATCAGCATCGCATCTGTACAATCGACTTTGTTAATCAGTAGTATCAATATGATTTCGCGTATGTGGCTCATTAGGTACCTACTCTACGTAGTTTTATATATACATAATAATGAATAATTTAGTATTAGTAATATTAATAAGCGGTTTTTTTTAAATGAGTTTGTAGCTAATTTGTTTCTATAAAGGTTTTGAAAAAATTATCCAGTAAAATATGGGTGGTGGCATAGCGGTTAACGCGCTGGGTTAGTAATCCAGTGATCGCGAGTTCGAATCCTGTCACGACCGATTTCGTTCACCTATAGTACAAGCATTTATGCTTAGTTTAGGGAATGTATGAAGATTTATATGTAGGTACTTATTTCAAGGACATATTCACTCAAAAAATGTAACAAAAAACAATAAGCTTTAGTAAGTACCTAGCTTCAGGTACATTAAGACCAGTATTTAGAGACAAATATGCATTGTTTGAAAATAAGAAACCTGAGGCCTCAATACTTTTCTTTGAATATTCTGAATCTTTGTTGTTTCAAAATTACTTATGAAGGCTCGGCTGGTGGACTCAGTGATGGCTACCATTTCATGACGGATATTTTCTTTCAAATGTGCCAGGGAAGTCGGTTTATTGGCGTAAACTTTAGATTTAAGATAACCCCATTGGAAAAAGTCCATAGGGGATCATGGAGGCCAATTTATGTCAACTCTCCTGGAGATCAATTTGCCTGGGAAAATTTCACGAACTCGTGGCAGAGATGTATTGGACGTGTATGACATCGCTTCGGCCTGCTGGAACCATGTTCTTTCATCTCCACATAACGCTCTGAATACAAATATAAACTTTCTTTTGAGACACCTTGTATAAGCGCTTAAATTTTAATGATGTGTCATATTTAATCATTTAAAGGCCCCTATTCACGATCGTGCCATTCTTTCAAATGACTTGCTATCACTCCAAATGCGCTCGTGAATGTCAAAACCCGCACAGCCCAATTGGCTTGAGACACCAAAATGGAATTCCAAACGATCGAAACTCCATAGTGCCGCGACAAACGGAGCGGTCCATATTTATTTATTTATTTAGTAGCACAATATTAAAAAACAAAATAGGTATATTAAAGATAACTGCTTCACTAGACAGAGTCTGTTCCGAAGCAATTTATTTATTTATTATTTTATTTATATTTATTTCTATCCAAAAACGTAGAGTAGATATAAGATACAAAATAATTTATTAAAGGTAATATAAGCTTATTCATACATATTAGACATACAAAGTAAATACATATTAGTTATTTCATTGCAATAAATATAATTTCATTATTTCACCATTGCTTACATAGTTAAAGCTATCCTTTTTGTTTGTATCTTTGTTACTAGCCCCCTCACTAGGCATAGCCTGTGCTAAGGTGAGCTAGTTTTATATTGTTGTCTATTGCGTTGTTTATTTATAGATACGTTTACATATAATATAAATAAATGTACATATGTACATGCGCTACGCATTCAAACGTATGCATCCTTCTTTCTCTCTTTCCAAACACAATATTTCATTATGAGTCATTAAAACACAACAAAAATTGTAAAAATAAATTATTTGTTGAAAAAATTGATTGTAATAGTGCATTTTACATTTTATTTGGTAGAATTATTTCCTTCGGGATTTTTTCATCTATTTCATAAACCCATCTTAGTGATAGTTTTTTAAATTCTTTTGCATTTTTAATGTTTTTAATATCTGTTGGTAAACTATTGAAGAGTTTTGTTGAAAAGTATCGTATGCTACGTTGTCCAAAAGTTGTTTTAATGTATGGTATATTTAAGATATTTATTGTACTTAACCTAGTGTGTTTATATTGTTGTGAGCTAGTATATTGGTCTTCTCTTTTAGCTTGTATAATAGCAGATTTTTTGCATATATTTTTGTAATAATTGTTGGAACTTTGAATTTAGTGAAAATCTCTTCAGTGTTCGTTCGAATAGGTACCTTAAGTATAACTTTTATAATGGCTTTTTGGGCTATGTCTATTTTCTTTATTATTGTTGGCGTTGCACTTCCCCATCCAATAATTCCATATTCCATTATTGAATGACAAAGAGCATAGTATATATTTTTCAAATGTTTTAGGTCAATAATTATCAGTTAAGTTTGTAAATTTCGTACATTTTACAATGCAAAAAATATAACACATACATATTAGGTATAGAAAAAATATAAACAATAAAAAATATACATAAATCAACCTTAACAATAAAAAAAAAATATTATTTATATATCAACCTACACAGTAAAAAGTTCACAAAAAAAAAGATGACAGCCAAAAAATACATTAAGTGGAAGAAACCTTTGTTCCTGACATGTTGAATGTTTTTAACACTTTAAGAACCTAAGTTTAAGTTTATATGGAGCGACGCCGAATGACACGATCGTGAATGGGCTGATTTAGGTATGTTTTTGCTATACTGGAGATTGAATTAAATTACATAAATTTAATTATATTAAAATTAAAAACTGTTAAATGATTAAAATTAAAAAAAAAATAAACATAACTGTCGAGAATTCCGACAAATTATCTTACGAGACCCGAAAAGAGTGGAAGCACTATCCCAAGTCGGTATCTTTCGACTTAATAATACAAATACAATTTTTGATGTGTCCATCTTTCTTTTGTATCATTTACATAATACTATCACGATATATCCCACAATACAGTAGCGGAATAGCTTATAAAAGCCGAAAATCTTGGGTTGCCTATGAATATTATTTTTAGAAATTCAAGACCTAATATTTTTTTGTGTTTTATTGAAACCATACTACAAGATTAGAAAATCGAACCGTTTGTAGATACGATGCTTGACAGGGTCACAAATGTAAATATTATTTTGGCATGTGATTTTAAAATATTTTCATGATCACTCAAAAGGAAGAACAATACTAAAAAAACGTTAAATTTTCGACATTTCCCAATTTTATTGCAGGGTTTGCCTAGTCCGAAGGTTCTAAACACGCCCCTGCCATAATATGTGTCAGACGTTCGCGTGTTCACTAGCTTATAAAAGGATGTACGATTCACTCTTGTATCCCCACACGCTAGTATATCATTTAAAAAATATATCAGGAAAGACCTCATACGTTAAAATTAATAAACGACTGGGTTGTGGCCAACTCTATACTCCTCACTACCAGATCACTCCTTAAAGTATTCAAATTTTGTATGGAAAATTTTCATGAAATGAGTTTGTTAAATTATTTTTGATTTAAATATTTTATTAGGAAAACTTAATTTCTAATAAGTACCATAATTCCTTAATACCATCTTACGAAAGTGAAATAAAAATATTAAATTTTAAATTTTCTGAGCTTGGGGTAACTTTGAAATATTTGAATGTTAAAAAAATTGAGAAGCACTGGTCAGCTATCGATACCTTCAAAATCTAATGGGGTGTATTAGATATACAAATTTGAAAGGATCGAACGAGTACTTTAGTATATAATCGATAAAGTAGAATAAACACGCCGTACATTGTGATGAAACTTTCAGAATTCAATCTCAACATGATACAATTCGATATTCTCCAATAAAAAAATAATCTTAAAATTGCGAATTCACTATATACCATTGGGGTAGTGAGGAGTAAAAATCTAAAAACAAAGATAAACAGGAAAGTATATACATTCAACCTTCCATTCGACGCCTGAGTATAGACGCCGCGACGCCACTGATACGACAACAAATATAAATGTACATACTGTACCTACTGACAAATTTTGTATCAGCAGTACTTTGCCTCTTGTATATAAACATGGATATCAACAATACAATGTTAGTATAAGACAAACGCTCTTAGCCGCTGAGAGCGGCGACGCGCGCTTATATTTTTTTGAATATATTATTTACTATCGTAAAGAAAAAAACCTCCACACTTCTAACTGACAGCTGTTATTTAGCAAACATAAATTAACATGATAATAACTATCTGAAACTTCATTTTTTAAAATGACTATTCCAAAAAACACAACTATTAAAAGCAACATTAGCATTAGCAGTATTTCTACCATAACTCTTACTTGAATACTTCACTTATATTAAATTGTATTTTTTTTATTTATCAACGATGCTACTCAACTGAAGGTATTTCATACTCTAGTCATTAGTTTACCGAGTTATTTATAGTTATTTCAAACCGTTTTTAAAATCAAAATGGCGCGTTTAAAAACACTTAATATATTAGTATTATTTTTCGTCTTCTTTGTGACCTGTTTCGAAGAACTCTCGACATTTCCTACGGATGATGGTGAGTGAAATATTAAATTTATTTTATTTTTGATTTCATTTTTATGTCGCTCCTCAGTCAATTAATTAACAGGAGCTTAAGGAATAACAAGTTGTCACATTCTGGAGATTAATTTAGGATGTTTGTCGTCTTACAGATCCAAACAATCAAAAAATGCGTCTTCGCTGAGAATTGAACCCGAGACTATTGACTCGAGAGTCAGACGTATAACTAAATGAGGCACAAAGACAGAAAATTTTTTATTTTTCTTAATGTTATTTAATTTAATTTAATATTGTTTCTCGGACAAGTAACAGGTACTATGTCAAATATTAATTTAACACGCACCCAATAACAAGTTGCCACATTCTGGAGACTTACGATATTAATCGTCTCACAGATCCAGACTGAAAACACAATTAAAAACTGTGTCTCCACTGGGAATCGAACCCGGGACCTTTGACTCAGCAGTCAGATATCTAACCAACTGAGCCACGAAGGCCGACATATAAAGTCATATTTTATTATATTTCACACTTTTTAAATCACGAGATAGCCATATTATAACAAACAAATTTATTGATGAATTCTGTATTAAAGTGGTGAATCGTTTAATTTATGTGCCAGCTTCCTAGGTTCGATATACAGTAGAATAGATGTGTGCATATTATGTTTTAATTTACATAAGAAAATAAACTCACCACTTTCACGGGGTTCAAGAATGAGTTTTCAAAAAGCACTATCAAGTTACTCCGTAAAGTATTCAAATTTTGTATGGAAAATTCTCAACATTTTTATGAAATGAGTGTTTAATATTTTTATATTTAAATATTTTATTATGAAAACATGATATTACTTCAATGCCATTTTATGAAAGTGATGTTCCTTTTTACTAATTTGAAAATAAAAATTTCATATTTTAAGTTTCCTGATGTTGAGGTCACATTGAAATATTTGACGTTTAAAAATAATGAGAAACACGATTCAGATATCCTTCAAAATCAAAGGGGGTCCAAGCTAGTATTAGATATACCTACATATTTTCAAAATTTGAGAATAATGAATGACTATACTTGAGTCCATAATTGATAAAGTAAAATAAACACGCAGCATATTTATAGCACACACAGATACACTGTGATGAAACTTTCAGAATACAATCTCAGCATGATACTAGTTGATAATCTGCAATATAAAAATAGCCTTGAAAATTGCGAAAACACAACTCCCCATTATATCCCCTTGGGTAAGTGAAGAGTAAAAATATTTTCGGTCTTCGTGGCTAAGTGGCTAAGGGTATTTGACTGCTGATCCAAGGGTACCGGGTTCGATTCCCGTTGGAGACACAGTTTTTAATTGTGTTTTCAGTCTGAATATGTGATCATTGATTTATATGTACTACGTACTGTGATACGATTAATATCGTAAGTCTCCAGAATGTTGCAACTTGTTATTGGGTGCGTGTAAAATTTATATTTGGAATAGTATCTATACGTTGCCCGAAAAGCAATGTGAAATAAATTAAATTATAAATAAATATCAATTTAATCAACAATATTTCTTAATAATCTTGTATTGGCGGGGCGTTCAGAATATTTAAAATTCCAACGACCAAGGTAAAAGAAATTTCAGTTTTGAAATGCATTATTCTAAGAAATCACACAATATGAAACAGTATTAAATAATATCATTTTGTCACAATTCAATACGTTAGTAATTATGAAATAAAATCTTTCGAAAGAAAGCAATGACATACCTATTATAATCCATTACTCTGAGACTTTATTGGTCAATATTCAAAATTTGAATCAGTCGTGTTTTGAAAAATAAGTACAAAGCTTCCTAAATTATTGGGGTAATTGGCATTGCAATTATTGTAATTTGATAATAAATGCACGGTTTTTAGTAAAGCAAAAGATGAAAGTATATCAAGACAGAAAATTATGGCATTCGGCTCTCTCTACCAATTCAATTTCTTCCTCTCTTTCCTGTCAAAGATTATTCCTAGTATTAGTTACCTTTTTGGTTCTTCGGCGGCACTCTGCCCCGTCCTGTTTGTCTTCTAGGGAGACGTTGCAGTTTCTGATGTCATGTCTGATCATTCCGTGGAATCTGCGCTTGAGTCTCTGGATCTCCTAGTTCCTCAATGATATGTCTTAATAACAAAAATATATTATATAACCTACCTCGCCCAGCAACAGGAGAGGATCAAGACATAACAGTACCAATTTAGTTACTTTTTTACTCCTCACTACCCCAAGGGGATAGTGGAAAGTTAGAAATTCGAAATTTTAAGGTTATTTTGAGTGCAGATTATCGACTATTATCATGTTGAGATTGTATTCTGAAAGTTTCATTACAATGTATCTGTGTGTGTGTGCTGTGAACTATTTATGTGCTGTGAACTACTACGTGTTTATTATATTTTATCGATTACAGACTAAAATACCCATTGGATAACTGATCACTGCTTCTCATTTTTTTATCTGTCAAGTATTTCAAAGTAACCCCAATCTCACAAAACTTTAAATTTGATATTTTTACTTTCATATTTCTAAAAAGGCTCATAACTTTCGTAAAATGGCATTGAAGAATTATCAATTTTTCATAATAAAATATTTAAATTAAACAAACTCCTTTCATGAAAATGCTGAAACTTTTCCATGCAAAATTCGAATAATTTATGGAGTGATTTGGTTATTATAACTACATACAAACATAGCTAACCTATTTTTAAATTTGTAAAAAAATGGACTGAATACAAGGCAAACCATAAGTTTTATGTGCTGTCTTAAGCCAGCAACTAATCCAACTGTCGATTTGTTCAAGAAATTTTATTTCTCTTAACATATCGACAAAGTTTCAAGCCAAGATACGCGAGATTTGTATGCAGGGTCTATATTTTTCACGGTTTTTTCAACTTTTAAGTCAAAAAACACCAACTTAGAGGCTTCGAGCAAATATGTTACTATTACATGTTTACAGTAAGCTGGTACAAGCAAAAATGCTCAAGGATACACAATTAAAATTAGAACATAAAATTCTGTATTATTTTTATACTGTCTCCTTGGACGTCCAACTAGGTTAACCTGTTTTAGGACATCCGATATGTAGTTACGATTTGTAGGTATCAATAACTTAACCAATTTTATATGTTTAAAAACTTAGTAAGTAAAAATTATGAATGAATAGCGAGCAAACTAGAATATGTTTAATTTATTATTGGATTCATCTATGCCGATGGATATAAGCCAACTGTTTTTTCAGTGTATATTTCATATTTTTCCAAACGTCAGGTAGTATATTGTACATTTTGGGGCCAAGAAATTTAAAATTACGGTGTGCGAATGTGGTGTTTGTTTTTTTCTTTACAATAATAGACCTTTGAGCATTGTAGAGTATGAATGACTAGCTATCGGGTATTCTTGTCTATGTTTGTGAGTGTGTAAAATTATTTTCTAAATGTATAATTGTCTAACATTAAGGACTCTAAATTCAGTGAATAATTCATTACTGGGGTATCTGAAAGGTTTATTGAGAATGATGCGAAGTATTAATTTTTGCACTTTTAGAAGTGGATCCAAAACAGTCTTACTCCATCCAATACATCCATACTGCATCACTGAATTGCAAAGTGCATGGTAAATTTGCATTGTATCTTTTGTCTCAAGGATATTTTTGGTACAGAGGAATATTAATATGAGTTTTTTTATATTTTTACAAATGTACTCTACATGTGTATTCCATTTAAGAAATTTATTAATGTATATGCCCAGATAATTTACACTTGCAACTGAATCGATACATTTGCAATTGCACATATTTGAAGATTTACATTGGTGTATTTTTATTGAATACGTTTTTTTTTTTGGTTTACCAGTTCCAGTTGGACTGAAACAGGTCATTTTCATTAAGCGTTAAGTATCCACATTAAGCGTTAGTAAATTACAGTTTAAACATTCTCTGATCTCGATAATATCCTTTTCCGCTTTCACGTGTACATATAACAATACTGTGTCATCCGCAAGTGTAATTATATGTCCCATTCTTTTGCTATAGCATAACTCGTTGATGTAGATTGTAAATAGTATAGGTCCCAGTGTACTGCCTTGCGGCACTCCAAATTTAATTTCTTCGTTATCACTGAATGCATCCTCAACCTTTACTTTTTGTGTTCTACCTGCAATGTAGCTTTCCATCCATTTGTGTAGGTTATATTTGACACCAATATTAGACAATTTCTCGTAAGTATTTTGTGTGATATAGTGTCAAATGCTTTTGCTAGGTGCAAGAATATAGCAATACATTTTGTTCCTTTGTCAACATGTTGGGTAATAATATCTGTAATACTAGCAATTGCGTCATCTGTTCCTAGGTCGTTTCGAAAACCAAATTGATTTGGTGAAAGAATGTTGTATTTATGTAAGTACATTGTCAAATGATTTTTAGCATTTTATGGACTTATTCAGAATTCAGAATAGAACATCCCTAATAACTTCTGATCTGCTCAATACACAGAGCCTTAAATTTCAAAAAATATAGAAAATTATAGGCCTACAAAACTTTCATACTCAGAATTTTGAATTTTTGTTTCAATCGGGGGTTACCAACTTTATTTTTCCATGTATCTCAAAAACCATAAAAGCTAGAACGCTGAAAATTGGTATTACTATACATAGACAAATTCAAAATTTCAAATGTGTTTTAAAAAAAAACAAATTTTCTCAAGCATTTTTTTATTTTTTTGTGATAAATTTATTTGTTTTATTGCCAATATTTCCAATTTTTTTTTTAAATATCGTAAAAAGACGAAACACCCCAACAAAATAATTTAATTTTCTATAAAAAATATGAACATCGTCGTAGTACATCTCGATCTTTTTGTGACAATTTTTATAAAAATTGAATTAAGTGACGACATCGTTTCATACAATTTGTAAGGCAGTATACACTACACAATTTCTTCTTCTTCTTCTTCTTCCTCAGCCATCTCTCCACTGCTGGATGTAGGCCTCTTCTAAAAACTTCCACTCGTCTTTTTTTTTGGGCTTTTTGAACCCATCCGTTTCCAGCG
Source organism: Molanna angustata (assembly GCA_963576475.1). NCBI lineage: Eukaryota > Metazoa > Arthropoda > Insecta > Trichoptera > Molannidae > Molanna > Molanna angustata. The sequence continues at coordinate 6,094,022 of OY754975.1, forward strand.
ACAGGGACAATATCAACGGCCCACCTTTTCTGGGGCCGGCCTATTCCCCTTTTCATATCCCATGGTCTCCAATTTAGTATTCTGGGTGCCCATCTGTCCGTACCTTGTCTGGCAACATGACCTGCCCATTGCCATTTAAGTTTTGCAACTCGATCCATGACATCAACAACTTTTGTCTGACGTCTGATTTCTTCATTTCTAATTCTATCTCTTAGACTTACGCCTATCATTTGTCTTTCTATGGATCTCTGAGTGCATTTTAGCTTATGTATGGTCCTCGCAGTTAGCGTGATAGTTTCTAGACCATACGTAAGCACAGGCAGGACACATTTTTCTTTTCAGACATGTGGGAATATCTCTGTTTTTTAGGACATGTTTAAGTTTCCCAAAGGCTGCCCTTCCTAGTCCGATCCTTCTGGGTATTTCTGCTGTCTGGTTATCTTTTCCTAATTTTATCTTGTGTCCAAGGTATACATATTCTTCAACAGCCTCAATTATTTTATTATCAATTGTGATAGGGCTGTTAGATGGACTCATGATTTTCGTTTTATTTATATTGATTTCCAGGCCGACCATTAGGGAAGCATCGTGGAGTTCTTTTATCATAATATGAAGTTCTTCCAGATCGTCACTTATAAGCACTATGTCATCTGCAAAACGGAGGTGGTTTAAGTTTATTCCATTTATTTTTATTCCCTTGTCTACCCAGGACACAATATCTACGGTGACTCAATAGTTTGATAATTTATCACCAAACATACCATATTCTGTTTTCATATTTATTCTGGATAGGAAAAAAAGCCTGACCTCCATACTATTCTATCCTGACATACATACCTACATGTTTGATATAAAAAACTAAATATCTTCAAATGTTTATAAATTTGTGTTTAAGTGTTTACAGTTTGGTACGTATTCTTCAATTATACATACTATCGCCATCGACAGTTGGATCTCATGTGTTACATTAAACTAGTATAATCGTTTACGACTGTGACCTTCATGTTCTTATAAGAATTGATATTTTAATAAATTGACTTTTTTTTATTATGAATGTAATCCGACGTAACAGCAATAAAATATTATTATCTAGTTTTATATTTGTTGCTGTATTTCTTAAAGAAGATTAAAATATGGTGTAAATATTGCAATAGCTGAGCGTTATCGTTTATTGACATAGTTAAAATTATAACGATCCACATTATTCGAGTCCAATGCTACTAATACGTGTATTATCTACATTGTGTGACATAATTGGAGTTTTTTTTTAGTTTACTGTTCTTGAATAGTGATGAGCAAATTAAATAGCATAACCAAATAGGCTTGTTATTACATTTGCATTAACTCCATTACATCACAGATCATTACAGATGGGTTCTTAAGAGGACATATAACGCTTAACTTAGTGACTGAAAACATGACATATTAAAACCGCCCAATGCACTATGAAGTTACGCGTTAGTAAGGGTAAATATCGCGTGCGTTAAAAAAGGTTTATACGTGATTTACATTATCGGAAATCCCAAATTTGTTGATTTTTTGCATTTTAAGAACAAACCTTAGTTGAAATGAAAAAACTTTATCGGTCATTCACTTTGATTTTATGCACTCTTTAAGCGTATAAAATATTTATTTCTCTACGACACATGGTTATGGAGTAATTTAACAAAAATGCTGTAAAAAAGGATATTTTTAATAATTTATTAATGGGAATTTAGGCTGAATTTTAAAATTGTGTGACTACCATTCACTAGAGAAATGTTCAAAAGACTTATACTATTTTTTCTAGAAACACACTGTTTAACATATTTGAGGGATTTGATTTGAAATTGAGGTGTTTAGGTTTATATGGCCCCTTAATGCCCCTGTTAAAGTATGTTACCAAGGCATACGGTATGTACACAAATATGCACACTGATTATTTTCTAATGAATGAAACACGAACAAAAAAATATTGTCTATCACTAAATCTGTAATTAACAATATATTTTCACGAAGAAAAGACTAAATTAGAGTCTTTTTTTAATAGCAATAAAAGTGATTTAAAAATTAAAAAAGTGTAAATTTTTTAAGAGTTTTTCATTATTTATTTCGTTGAAAGTGAAGCGAGAATCGAGGATCCAGGAGGCAGCCCCTCTGACTCTACTATATATACCCCCACCAATGACTTGCCCAACCAGTTTTCCTCGCGCCTGCGTCTAATAAACAACATGTAATCAGAACTTGCATTTTTATGTCACCACCCCTATGTCACAGTGGTGACCGCGACGTGATGTATTTCACCACCTTCAAAAGATAAATTCTACATTATAAACATATATTCAAATACAATTATTTCTAAACCGGCTTCCAAATACGAGAAGTTATCACTACGATGTTATTTTTACTCCTCACTAACACAAGGTGATATAGTGGGGAGTTATGATTTCGCAATTTTTAAGGGTATTTTTTTTGCAGATTGTCAACTAGTATCATGCTGAGATTGTATTCTGAAAATTTCATCACAATGTATCTGTGTGTGTGCTATGTACGGCGTGTTCATTTTACTTTATCGATTATAGACTAAAGTACTTATTCGATTATATTCAAATTTTGCGAATATGTATATCTAATATTCGATTAGATCCCATTAGATTTTGAACGATATATGAATAGTGCTTCTCAATTTTTTTAACTGTCAAATATTTCAAAGTGACCACAAGCTCAGGAAACTTAAAATTTGAAATTTTTATTTTCAAATTCTTAAAAAGGCACATGTTTTTCATAAAATGGCATTGAAGAGTTATCAAGTTTACATAATAAAATATTTAAATAAAAAATAATTTAACAAACTCATTTCATGAAAATGTTGGAAATTTTCCATACAAAATTTGAATACTTTATAGAATGACTTGTTAGTGAGGAGTTTAGCGTTGGGCACAACCCACTCATTTTTAAATATGTTCATCGTTAAGTTTTTACGAAGTTGAGCGATTTAAACGATTTTGATGATTCTTAGAAAGGGGGTGTCTTCCGATTGGTCCCATTTCAATATCTGATTATGGCATCCATGAGAAAATCATCAATCTTTTCAAAATTCTTTGCCGCATTATCCGATTTTAATTATTTCTTTTATAATTGGAAGAGATTGCTTCAGAGGCGATCACACATATAAATTTCATCGAATTCTGATACCAATTATGCTCAGAACTCCCAGCTGCGACACAAATTATGCTCAGAACTCCCAGCTGCGTTACCAATTATGTCCAGAACTCCTTTATTTATAGATCATGTAATACATTTAACGGCAGTCACCTCTGGAGTGACGCCCCCCAATACCTACTGAATACCCTCGACGCTGTCCAAAGGCGTGCTATACGTCTGATTGATGATCCATCACTGACTGATGGATTGCAATCACTAGAACACAGACGCAGAGTCAGTATTTTAAGTTTATTCTATAGATACTACCACGGGAATTGCTCAGAAGAACTTGCATCTTTGGTCCCTCCTCCACCCACTCGCAACAGAGTCACTCGCTTCACTCAATCGCAGCACCCATTCACAGTGGACCTTCAACATAACAAGTCGCTTCTCGAACTCCTTTATTAATACAGCAGCCCGACTGTGGAACGATCTTCCGAATTCTGTGTTTCCAACTTGGTACAACCCGGGTCTTTTTAAAATCTAAACTCTTTTCTAGATTGCAAACCCCTCCCAACGCTACGTAGTGCGCTTCTTCGGAAGAGTAAAATGGGCCCAAATCCTAATAGCTGGCGTCCCCTACGTGGACAAAAAAAACGGCTTCAATGACATTGGTTTGTTTCATAATACCTTTTTAAAATTCAGGACTTCAATTAAAAACACTTAATTTCGAGCGTCATCGTAGTGCGTGCGACATCCCTTATTGTCTCTATATTCCTTTTCCCATTAATCAAGCATAATTCATTCAGTTTTTTTTACATGGTTAGTATCAGTTTTTATTTTTTTAAAGAATGAATATGTCCTTGAAACAAGTACATATACATCCTCAAACATTCTTTAAACAAAGCATAAATGCTTGTACTATACTTGGTGAACGAAATCGGTCGTGGCAACAGCTACCCAGCGCGGTAACCACTCTGCCACCACCCATCTAGTTATGTCTTTTTTAATGTACCTACATGAGCCAGGTAATATTATGTAAACTTTGTGGGCTAATTTGTTGGTTATGTGTGTACAAAAATATTGTTTTATATAGCTGTTTGTTGACTGAAGTATATAAATAAAATAAAAATAAAGTATATAAGAAAAATTTTAAGAAAAAAATATCAATCTCATCAATGTTCAAAGGCGTCTGCAATCTGTGTGTAAGGAGTGTACAACACATAAATTAAATTTAAATTGTATGTTCGAGATCAAAATCATTTTTAGTTTAGTATTAACGACTTTTAGCTGCATATCAAAAGAATGAAAAACATCCAGTATTAGGGCTCCCGCTTATTTTGCCGATAGCTTGGCCTCCTCAAGGAATTTTCTCCATTGCACCCTATCCATGGCCTTCTCTCCAAATCCGCACACCGGCTATCTGATGGTCCCTGTCGACTCCATCCATCCTTCATAGTTTCGGCCTACCCACACCTATTTTTCACGTGTTGTGAGGATTCTTTTCGGTGTCTGGTCATCGTTCATACGATGCACGTGTCCTATGAAGATGTATGTAAGTGAAATGAATTAACTAGCAAGCAGTTAAACTCTATCAACTATCGGTCTGTTAAAAAGTTTGTAGTGTGTTGATACCCTTAGTTCCAAGAAACATAATGATAATTTTTTATACAAGAAAAACATGTTCAATAGTCAATTAAAACTATGAAAAAATTATATTTAATTTTACGTTCTACTTAAATTTTTTCGCAAACGCGACTCCCATTCACCGGTATCGCTCTATGATGAGCATCGTCAGAATGGTGAACAATAATGATGAAGACCATCTATATATAGATTCACAAAGAGGATAACAACAAGAGATATGGAAGGGGGCAATTCTAAGAAAAAATTAAATACCCGAAAGACATTAAGGTAAATATGTATGCAGGTATAATAAAAATAAAATTGAAGTGAAGGAATGAATATACAAATATTATATTAAAAGGACAGCAATTATATTGAATAATGGCCAACAGAAAAACCCAACATTAACTATTCTAATGGTAATAATAATGGAGAAGTATTAAAATCTATTTGTGCGTTAATCAAAGGAACGTTGCTGTTACATTTTACTCTATTTATCTCTAATATTTCAAGTTTGTCTAATTTGTTACCTTTTCTTAAACTATGTGTAAGATTTATCCCAGTTTGTGAGTTAAACGAATGCTCACTCTCGAGTAATGTTCAATAGGTAAATCATGTTCAATAAGTTTATTATTTCAAATAAACTACCATTAAAACAATGACAGGAACGGAATAAGAGGTCGCGGGCGCCCTAGAAAAGGATGGCACGACCATGTAAACGATATTTTGAAAGATGGAAATGTAAGAAGCGTGAACAACAGACGAACATGTATAAGACGATGTATGAATGTTGATGAGGCAATGAATGCATGTCAAGATAGAAAAATTTGGCGTTCGGTTCTCTCTGCCTACCCCGTGAGGGACATGGCGTGATGGTATGTATGTATGTATGTATAAAACAATGTCATTCGTGTAAACTTGAATAACATCAATTTTCTTACACGTTTATATAAGATAATGTACAAAACACGTGTAAAATATAAATTTTCAATCATATAATATTATTAATCAATTCGTTATACTACTCACTGCTCTCTGTGAATTGTAACTATTTTTACTACACCCTTTTCTATAACTTCACTTGTCTGTCTGTACTGGATTTTTGGAATCGATTTTTAACTAGCTTCCTGACCAGTTAGAGCTCTAAAACTTTCAGAATTTGTCTACTCCCGATGAATGAATGAATGAATGAATGAATGAATGAATGAATGAATGAATAATATATTTCCAACAGTATAAATATTTTAAAGGAACAAAATACAATTTAATTTATACCTAATTACAGTTTTACAATTTTTTTTTTGTTTACACATTTGGAAATTTTACTGCCTCGCTAGACATAGTCTGTTCTGAGGCAGTACTAGTTTAAAATTGCTATGGCTACTCTGCGATCATATGATTTGTATTCTTTTTTTTTTCTTCACATATTCCATTCACTTAGAACATCAAACAACCAGGATGAAAAACTCTAAAACCTCTATCTCAAAAAATCTAAGAGTACTGAGGCAGATCCTTCTCTTCCAATCTGCTTCAGCCAACGAGTAACGAGGTCTTTGAAATTTTTCCCATCATGCGATAATTCCCATCATGCGATAATTCCCATCATGCGATAACAATGCATTTTAAAACTGTTTTCAGCTTGATTGATTTGATTATTTATTATATTAGATGATTGGGCAATTTTGTATTTCATAGACATTTTTATTGAATTAAATTTATAAAAAACATCAAAAAAAAATAAAAAAATACACAATAAAAACAAATTTCCCTTTACCAGAGTGCAAACACTCGTGAGTAAAGGAGACAATTAAAAACAAAAGACACAAAATATTATAATACATAATTATTATCTATACAAAAAGAAGTTAATATTATTTTAAAATCAGTCAAATTTAATAAGTTTATTTTATTTTTATTTTGAATTCATTATATTCATTTGCCAGTCTCAAATCTGTTTCAAGTTGATTGAACCACACCACCCCATTATACGTGTAGGTAGTAATAACTTATTTGTTTAAAACGCCTTGATACCTGTAAACTGTATCAATCGCCATTGCAACGTGAAGAAAACTTTCAATAGAGTGTCCTCAAATTTTATTTAATTTATTTAACTTAATGTACAAAAATGTCTACAAAGGCGGGTTTTGTAAGACAATTTCTTCCAACCAACCAAAGCAACGTTAGGCTATACATAGTGAAGTGATAGGTATATTAAAATATATAAAAATAATAAATCTTTCGTGACCTTATCAAATGTAAATACACAGTAACAAAGAAAGGAAATGTAGAAAGGATAGAGGTTGCGGGAGGAGAGAAGGGTTGTCAATTAAAATTCTTAGAGAGGTATAACAGCCTTAGTCTTTTTTTAAAGAGTTGAATCGATTGAGGTGTTCCATAGACTTGCTGATTATACTTCTTCTTCTTCTTTCGTGTCAGCAACGCATTGTTGCGTTGCTGTGGTGGAAGGATTGGCCAGAGAATTTCTGTTACCAGGGGGCACCGCGTGGAGGTTCGCTGATTATACTTGAAAATAGGAACTGATGAATTCAGTAAAAACACATAGACAAGTAAATTATATAGTGTTGAATATCTATTTACTTGTCTATGTGTTACGGATCTCATGTCTTATTTATTCTCATCTTCCCCAATCCTCGACCAAATCGCCCCAAGTTACACGATACCTCTTATTTAAGGAAGAAGATTGATAGTTTTGAAATTTGGTGTTGAGGACTAATGCTGCGTATTTCGTGAACAACTAAATGGACTAACAACAACATCCTAGATCAACTCGGGATAGAGACTAGACATCAACCAGCTGATACCAGAGAATTTTGTTAAGATTGGGAGAAGGGAGCCTGAAAACATTTGTGGTTGTGTCTCTCGGTCTTCATTCCAGAAATCTTTTCTTCCATATTTTGTATCTTTTGTTCTTGCAATGTGTCCTGCCCATCTCCACTTTTGCATTTTCTTCTTCTTTTAAGCTTATGTGACATTCCACTCAAACTTTAGGATAATTCTGCCAGAGTAAAAATGGTATTAAATTATTTTAAGAGTTGAGGTTATTGCATTATAGATTGAATCCATTGAGGCGAACTAATTTTGCTTTGTGGAAATAAATATGCAGGAAATTTTGTGACAACACAGAAGTTGTGACATATTGATTAGCAGTGGAGTATTAAGTGTATAGTACAAACTTTGCTGTGTGGAAATAAATATGCAGGAGATTTAATGACAGAAGATATGACATATTGATTGGTAGTGGAGTATTAAGTGTATAGTACAAACTTTGCTGTGTGGAAATAAATATGCAGGAGATTTAATGACAGAAGATATGACATATTGATTGGTAGTGGAGTATTAAGTGTATAGTACAAACTTTGCTGTGTGGAAATAAATATGCAGGAGATTTAATGACAGAAGATATGACATATTGATTGGTAGTGGAGTATTAAGTGTATAGTACAAACTTTGCTGTGTGGAAATAAATATGCAGGGAATTTAATGACAGAAGATATGACATATTGATTGGTAGTGGAGTATTAAGTGTATAGAACAAACTTTGCTGTGTGGAAATAAATATGCAGGGAATTTAATGACAGAAGATATGACATATTGATTGGTAGTAGAGTATTAAGTGTATAGTACAAATTTTGCTGTGTGGAAATAAATATGCAGGGGATTTAATGACAGAAGATATGACATATTGATTGGTAGTGGAGTATTAAGTGTATAGTACAAATTTTGCTGTGTGGAAATAAATATGCAGGGGATTTAATGACAGAAGATATGACATATTGATTGGTAGTGGAGTATTAAGTGTATAGTACAAACTTTGCTGTGTGGAAATAAATATGCGGGGGATTTAATGACAGAAGATGTGACATATTGATTGGTAGTGGAGTATTAAGAGTATAGTACAAACTTAGCTGTGTGGAAGATTTAATATCAGAAGATGTGACATATTGATTGGTAGTGGAGTATAGTACAAACTTTGCTATGTGGAAATAAATATGCAGGGAATTTAATGACAGAAGATGTGAAGCATTGCTTTTCTCTCAATCACGTTATGTAATTTGTATAGTAAAAGTCTTTATCTTCTCTTTATTTAGATTGTTTGATTATGTCTGCCTAGAGTCATCTTATGTCCAATATATATAACCTCTTCTACTGGAAGGCATTAATTGTTTGTGTCCATTGCAAGTTTGTGGCCGCAAACCATTTATTTTACTAAACCATTTTAATTTTTTTTTTTTTGTATATTATTTACGAATGAGGTCAATGCACTTTTTTGTACACAATATCAGTTCGCCTTCATTCTTTTGAAATCTTGCTGGGCGTATCACCAATGCCGAAATCTGTTTTTCTTTGTATTGTACTGACCCATTATTCGTTCAAGCAGAAAAATATATAAGGTCATTGTTCGCGTCAACATTGATACACATAATATGTAAAAAGATAATTAGCGGGCAATTAAATTTTATTGCTGATTTACATTTATAACTTTTTCCTTTTGCAAAATTTATATCAGTAGACAAAACAGCAATAAAGAAAACCAAAAAAATCCACAATTAACAGCTTATATGATAAAGATGGCTCCACATATTTCATTGGTCTGTGCAGTTGACTTGTTGATACTAGTGATGAGCCAAGAATAGTCTTGATCGTGTACCTCCTGTTTTGGTTCTAGTCTTGCATGTTTGTTCATAACTTTATCTTTTATTATGTCTATAATTAAAAGTAAAACACTTTTTAGATTCTACATGAATTTAATTTATGCGATAGGCCTATTTCGCCTTGTTTGGGCATTTACGTATTGTTACATTGGAATAAAACCTGCCATTACCACAAATCAATTCATTTAATAATTATATTCAATTTCACTAATTAGCTAAATAGGGATTGGTCAATAAATAAATAGTCTCAACCAATCAGGACAAGGTAAATAAATCAATTTATTTGTTTTGCTTTTCATAATACCAATAATTTTAAATGACCAATCAGAAAAACCTGTAAACTCCTTCTACATAATTAGTCGCAGTTTAAATCTATAAATATAAGTAAAAATAGTCATGAGCTCGTAAATGCAACAAAACAAGGCGAAATAGGCCTATCGCATAAATTAAATTCATATAGAATTTTACTTTTAAATATAGACAATTTATAATGGAATTCTACAAAATAAAAACTTCGTCAATTATTGGTCTTTTATATTCAATATGGATATTGTAGGAAGAATCTTTCAAATGGCAACTTGAAATTCATTAATGAACCCTTTAGTTATCTTTATTCATATCAACTTTTGAAGATGGCCGCTTGATAATAATCAATGCAATTTAGTTACTACAAACAACAGTTATAGTGGGACTAATTATAGTTACACTGAATCTATTTGTAGTTACAGTAGAAAAATTTTATATAATTGTTTATTGAATCATTGACCCTTTCTGATTTGTTATTATAAGGATATATTGTTTTTGTATTTATACTTAGGAATTTATGAATATCTATATGGTTATATACCTCCCATGAAGATATCATGCAAATTTATTAGTTAAGTAATATATGTAATATGTAGATGTAACGTGCAACTCATCTAATGATGTAAATTATTTTCAGCTATGTTAATTATAGATTAGACTATATATTCTAATCTAAATCATTTTAAATAAATAAATAAAATGAATAATGACACAGTCATTAAAATATAAGTAGAACATGATGCACTAGTAATACAAACGTTGCTTTTGTAACAGATTTTAAATGATCTCAATAGAGACGAAGTTGGAATATTTACTGTAGGAGAAACGGGAAATCAAGGCACCTACAGGGCTTACGACCTGTCATCCTGTTTGATTTCCCGTTTCTCCTACAGTAAATATTCCAACTTTGTCTCTATTGAGATAAAATCTGTTAAACAATATCTTTGACTCCCAACAGGGAAAAAAATCCAATGTTTGCGCATATGCAATAATAAAAATATTCGGTTGCTTTTGTATTGACAAAAATCGTTTCTGTTTCCTCCTATAAAACATACAATTTACTTATGAAATATGGAAATATTTATAGGTATATGGGAACAAAGAGATACGTTAGAAACTAAATACAAAAGTTAAGTTACAATTAAATTAACTATCTAAATCAATAGATACTCTTATTTAGATGTTCGATAAGGTGTTAAGTCGACAGATAATAATTTGTTTGACGTTCGCTTATTAGAGCCATAAAAGATTTATGGAGTTTGACCGATAGATACCCCCGAAGACGCATATCCAATTGGCAAATAATTATGTTATCAGAAACTATAGTAAACATGTTTTATAGTAAAATCTTGCATATAATATTGATATGCTGTGTGTCTCCCACGAATATACGGTTAGGTAAATGACCGCATTATTCAAATCTATACATGTGACTATTATATAACAATATTCCTTTGAAAGTTACTCAGTATCTTGGTATCATACAATAATACAATGATTCCCAAAGTGGTCCAGGTGGATCCACGGGAGACTCGACGGAGGTCTACGTTGGCGTGAAAAAAAATAGGGGTTCACAAGTTGTAAGTGATGGTTCACGAAAATTTATCTTTACTCTGGTTTCCCTTCAATGCGTATTAATATTTCGCCTTTTAATTATCTATATTATCGGTAAACCTATGAATTCAAACGCATTTCCATGTTTTGGAATAATCATTTCGACGAACTACGCAAGTGCCTGTTGCATAACAACTCAATGGGTGAAGATTCATAATTATTATGGTAAAATACAAAATCGCAGTAATTATACAACAATACTGACATGAAACAAATTGAACGCTACACTAATCTATCGTGACAGACATCCGTCGCATTATTATTCGTCATGTATTCAATATCTCATATATGATTGTTTGATATTCAAGCTAGCTCCATTTCCAATCCATTATTTTCTCAATAACCGAGTAATTCGTTCTATGTTAATTAGTTTCATGGGGCCAAGCCATCTATGTTAATTTGTTTCATGGGACCAAGCCATTTATGTTAATAAATATAGATGGGTGGTGGTAGAGCAGTTAGTGCGCTGGGTTTGTAATCCATTGGTCACGAGTTCGAATCCTGCCACGACCGATTTCGTTCACCTATATAGCACAAGCATTAATGTTTAATTTAGGGAATGTATGAGGATGTATATTTACTTGTTACTTCAAGGACACATTCATTTTTGAAAAAAAATAGTTTCATGGGACTAAGACATCTATGTTTATTGTTTTCATGGGACTAAGCCATCTATGTTAATTAGTTCATGGGACCAAGCCGTCTATGTTAATTTGTTTCATGGGACCAAGCCATCTATGTTAATAAATATAGATGGGTGGTGGTAGAGCAGTTAGTGCGCTGGGTTTGTAATCCATTGGTCACGAGTTCGAATCCTGCCACGACCGATTTCGTTCACCTATATAGCACAAGCATTAATGTTTAATTTAGGGAATGTATGAGGATGTATATTTACTTGTTACTTCAAGGACACATTCATTTTTGAAAAAAAATAGTTTCATGGGACTAAGACATCTATGTTTATTGTTTTCATGGGACTAAGCCATCTATGTTAATTAGTTCATGGGACCAAGCCGTCTATGTTGATTAGTTTCATGGGACTAAGCCATCTATGTTAATTAGTTTCATGAGACCAAGCCATCTATCTCAAAATGATATCAACACTTATAAATTTTCTCTCTGTGGCATGTCAGGTCCACCCGAAGTCGCGTCGGCTATTTCTCTAGCATTCATAGATTTATCTGTCCTCGGCTAACTGAAACAGCTCCTCCACTCTATGCATTCATACAAGAAATCTGCCATCTACCCATAATGCGACCACCCTCTGCTTTTCCGTTCATGAGGCGCAGCAGACCATATTTATCCTCGTATGCCATCTTTCACATTTTTATGTTGGACAATAATTGTCTTACCACGCCAACTCTTCACAACACTTTCTTAACGTTAAAGACAAATTCCAAAAGCGCATTAACTAAGAGTTTCAATTTTCTTACTTTTGTTATATTGGTATTTATTTTCAATATAAATCAATATTTCTAAAAACATTCTTAAGTTATTTAAAATCATTGCTACGATGAAAGAATCAGCTGTTGGTTTGATAAACTACGTACATTTCATGTGAAGTTTTTTCCATGAATAAAATGATCACTTATCTTAGATATTTTATATATTATTAAACTTTATTTCATCATTAAAAACATGCGTTCTTGCATGATGTTATGTAAACAAATTTCTTCGATATATATTATTTTCCTTTAGATAAATTGTCAAATCAGAACAATATTATGTTCATTTATTTTACTGATATAAATCTTAAATTGAAAATAATAAAACGTATTTTATCGAACTATGTGAGACGTTATTTTGCTTAACTATGAGAGGCGATATTTTTTCTAACTATATGAAACGTTATGTTGCTCAACTACGTGAGAAGTTATTTTGTTTAACTATATGAGACGTTATTTTACTCAACTATATGAGACGTTATTTTGTTTAACTATATGAGACGTTATTTTACTCAACTATATGAGACGTTATTTTACTCAACTATATGAAACGTTATTTTGTTTAACTATATGAGACGATATTTTTCTTAACTATGTGAGACGTTATTTTGCTTCACTATGTGAGATGTTTTTTTGCGCAACTATGTGAGGCGTTACTTTGATAACTATGTGAGACGTTATTTTGCTTAACTATGTGGAACGTTATTTTGTGTAACTATATGAAACATTATGTTGCTCAGCTATGTGAGACGTTATTTTGCTCATCTATGTGACACGTTATTTTGCGCAACTATGTGAGACGTTACTTTGATAACTATGTGACACGTTATTTTGTTTAACTATGTGAGACGTTATTTCGCTTAACTATATGAGACGTTATTTCGCTTAACTATATGAGACGTTATTTTGCGCAACTACGTGAGACGTTACTATTATGTGAGATGTTATTTTGCCTGTTGTATTTTCGATTACCCGAATCTTACGGGACATCCTAAAACAATGATGAAAGGAAAGAATGAAAGCACTATTGTAAGCCGGTGCATCACAGTCTAAAAAGTAAAACTTGACAATATCTATAATAAGTCTTGATAATGTCCTCGTGGGACGAAATAACAATTGGTATATTTGTTTATATTTTATGTACAAAAAGATTAAAAAAAATGGCAATCAATCATTTATTACAACTCACAACCCCATGGCGATATAGTGGGGAGTTATGAATTCACAATTTTTAAGATTTTTTTTATTGCAGATTATCAACTAGTATCATGCTGAGATTGTATCATGAATGTTTCATTATAATGTATCTGTGTATCTTGTGTAGGTACTATGTGCTATTTACGGCGTGTTTATTCTACTTGATGTTTCTTTCATACTCTTACTACACAACAGTACTCATTCGATTCTTTTCAAAATTCGCAAATTCCAATATCTATTTTTTTGTTACTATTAAAAATGAATATGTCCTTGTTAAACAAGTACATATACATATTCCTACATTCCCTAAAATAAGCATAAATGCTTGTGGTATAGGTGAACGAAATCGGTCGAGGTAGTATTTTAACTCGCGACCACTGGATTACTAACCCAGCGCGCTAACTGCTCTGCCATCGGCCCATCTAATACTCGATTATACCCCATTAGATTTTGGAGGATATCTGATCAGTGCTTCTCATTTTTTACTGTCATATATTTCAAAATGACCTCAGGCTCAGGAAACTTAAAATTTGATATTTTTATTATCAAATTGCTAAAAAGGCATATCATTTATATAAAATTGCATTGATGAATTATCAAATTTTCATAATAATATATTTAAATCAAAAATAATTTAAAAAAATCATTTCATGAAAATGCTAAAATTATTCCATACAAAATTTGAATACTTTGTGGAGTGACTTGGTAGAGAGGAGTATAGTGTTGGACACAACCCACTCATTTTCTCAATGTCTATGTAGGTATATTATCTCGGAATTATAAAAATATATTTTTAACCTTGAATGATAGGAAGGAAGTCAATGTTCTAACTTTTTTCCAAGATCATTGTCATATTATTGTAGGTAGGTACTGAACCTAGTATCCATTTATTGAATGTCAAGAGATTGGCAAGACGTCAAATTTCCCACTTCCTTATATTTTGTTTTTTGTTATATCGATAAGGATATTAATTTGTATTTATATCAAGAATCTATATTTACACCTATTTGATTTAATTTACATAAATAGAAATATTACACATACAATAAAATATTTATGATTAACTAATTTATAAATAACTCGTCACTAATTTGATATATGTAGCTGGGATGTGAAAATGAATATCGACTCGAATGTAAATCATAGTTTAAATCTTCGAAACTAAGAATGTTTGAAAGAAAAGTACGGACAGTAATTTTAGTGCGATGGACCGAGACAAGTATACTTTAATGTAGAGCATTGTTTTTTTCAAAGTACCTACCTACCTAATCAATATCGACTCGAATGTAAATCATAGTTTTAATCTTCGAAACTAAGAATTTTTGCAAGAAAAGTACGGACAGTAATTTTAATGCGATGGACCGAGACAAGTATACTTCAATGTAGAGCATTGTTTTTTTAAAGTACCTACCTACCTAATCAATATCGACTCGAATGTAAATCATAGTTTTAATCTTCGAAACTAATGTTTGCAAGAAAAGTACGGACAGTGATTTTAATGCGATGGACCGAGACAAGTATACCTACTTCAATCTAGAACATTGTTTTTTTTTCAAAGTACCTACCTACCAAATCAATATCGATTCGAATGTAAATCATAGTTTTAATCTTCGAAACAAAGAATGTTTGCAAGAAAAGTAGGTACGGACAGTGATTTTAATGCGATGGACCGAGACAAGTATACTTCAATGAAGAGCATTGTTTTTTTCATAGTAATTAATCAATAAGTAAAATATTACATACATCCTATACAGAATGTTTTATTTGTTGTGAAGTTACGGAAAAATAGATTATCTTTGTATGACGAAAGATGTTGTTAAAAACACCAGTATTTGGTATTTTTGTAAATAGTTTTATTTATTTATTTATTATTTTATTTGATACTAAACTATAAATATATTTAATATGTCATTTCGATTATTTAAAATGTAATGAATTTTTAAAATGTAGTCGATATCACCAATATTATTTTTTTTAATGAATATTGTAGACTTCGACATAATTATTTTTTTTATATTTCTCAATATTTCATCTAGTTATTATTATTATTATTAAAGACATCATAAAAGCCTGATTCTGAATCACATTTATTTGATATGTAACATAATAATAATTTATAATTTTTTAAACTGTCAATTTTTTTTTTTGTTTTTGTTTAATAAATGGTGTATAATTCGTTTTAAAATTATTTCATATATTTCACATAATATGCTATTGTTAAAGAAATAAATTGATTTGATTTTTTGACACATATTTTTGAAATGAAACTACAAATAAAAATAAATAATAATTAATACTTCCTTGCACCTTGCGCAAGTTGCGAGGTTATTGCTATATGGCATTTTCTTCCAAATAACCATTATTTCCATCCCAGAAAAGCAACATTAGCGTGAGAAATGAATTTAAATAAATTTATCCTCTGCTGGGGATCGAACCCAGGACGCCGGCACAGAAACCAAACGGCTTACCAACTGTGCCACGGCGGTTGGCAAATAGTTTTTATGTGTCATTTCTATATTATGAAATATGATAAATCATAAAAACGGTTTTATAGATAGACTTTGTCGTGTTATGAAAATACATAAACAATACCTACGTAATTTGCCATAAGTACTTGCTGCAATACAATTGCAAAAAGACACCAATGAAGAAGATACCTATTCTTGGTATTGGCCTTGTGTTTGATCGTGTTACAACCTCAGTCCATGGTTTATAACTTTCCAGTACTGCGTCGTATAGGAGAGTTGCAACTTCACTGTTTATCATTATTTAACTTGTAGGCATAGCTTTTCGGTCAACTACAATAAGTGATTGAAATTGCAATACGGCACCAACATCCATCCAGCCAAGCACTGCCTAAAATTAGGCACTTGTTCGTTGCGCTAACGCATTTAAAAATTCGCGTTGAATTCAAAGCACGTGTCCTCCAATACCTCTAACACAGCCTTGTAACGCTCAATCAATACGCATGGTAAAATTTATAAACCTGTTGTACGATTGAAAGACGCGTGTCTTCAATTGAACACATATTAGCGGGAATAGTTTGCGTTGCTAAATCGTGTGCATTTGGAGAACACGTGCCTTGTATTCAACACGAATTTTTTCGTGCATTAGCGCAACAAACTAGTGCCTAATTCAAGGCAGTACTCGCCTCCTAATCAACACGGAAAGGTAAATACGGCACCCGCACTCCTGTCACTGGTTACCCCACACTTTCGTGATGGTATGTAAAACTATTCTTCTATTTCATTCCAAAATCAACATTATTAGAGATAATAGAGTGAGTGTATTACAAATATTATGAAAAATGTTATTTTTTTTATGAATTATTTTTTAATGGCTATTTTTTTGATATTTTCTTTCTTATTGAATAAAGGTATGAAAACGGTAAGTCTGGCACCTGGGAGGTGTTGCGTTTACCAGTGCGCATTCTCTTTATACGTAGAAATTGCAGATTTTAACATTATTTCAATCGTCAATTTGCATTATCAAAAAATAGACATTATCAGCATATATCAAAATGTATTATATCACGAAATATTATCAAAATACATCACAATATCACATATACATCAGCAAAAAAGGAAAAAATACATGAAATGTAAAAATTAAATGAAATAAAACAATTAATTGACGCCAATCGGAATGTAAAGCGTTTCGATTGGCATATTGTCAAAGAGATAGGTATAGGGCAAATCTATACATACATTTCATAATAAAATATTACACAAAATATATTAAAGTCGTCCTGATAACGCGTGAGTAATGTATGTAGGTATACAACACACATAAAATAAAATACTATGATTTTGAATGTAAAATGGACTATGTACATATGTGAAAAAAAAATATATTAATTGGATGAAAAAAACGGCAGGAAAAAAAAACAAAAACGAGTCTTGCTAATTGTGGTTTGAAAATTTCGCGAGAGTTACGCGTTGATCACAACCCATATGTTTTGTTAAATGTTTGACATCACGCAAATGTACTTAGTCAATAACAATTAATTATTACTTGTGTAACTAGGTAGGTATGTGAGGTATATAATGTTGTAAAAGGAAGTGTTAATTATGATTTATCTAATAGGTATTACCTTGTTCTTCTTCTTCTTGGTTATTTAAAGTCCCACATAGTGGTGGGGTCTGTCTTTTCAATCTTTCGCCGTCACTTGGCTCGATCTTCTGCATCTTCCGGTGTGACATCGCTGACCCTTATGTCTTTCTTGGCCGCCTCACGCCATCTGCGGTTGGGTCTTAAAAACAAGTTTATTTACATAATTGGAACTAGCTTCTATTTAAACCTATAAAATAATCACATGAATGCAAGCAAGCCCCACGTCAGTGCTAACATGAAAAAAAAAAACCACGTTATTACATATAGTTTAACACAAAAATTTTAAGATAGTAAAAATGATTGAAAAATATATACCAATGTATTTTTCCACAAAAATTCGATTATAATGACCGAACGTTTTCGCCGAGATGGCTCGGTATTATTATCATTTTATAATGCCGAGCCATCTCGGCGAAATCGTTCGGTCATTATAATAGAATTTTCGTGGAAAAATACTTTGGTATATTGGTATTTGGGGTAGGAAAAAAGGTCTGACCACCACACTATCCAATCTTGACATACATTTTTTGTATAAAAATCAAAATATCTTGAAATATTGTCTTATTTGGATTTAAGGGTTTATTTATTTATTTATCGTATGGTCATATAAAAGTACATCACATTAATCTGTTCATTAAACACACTTCATATAAATTGCACAGTAGGTATATAATTTTTTGTCAGAGTTTAAAATTAAGAGTCTTTATTTAGTATGTTATCGCCGCTTCATTTAGGCACATAAAATCAGATGTTTCACCCCCATATGCCCTAAGAGTACACTCGGACACGACATGGCTCAGAGTCTGCCTCTCCGCCCCACAGTCGCACTCGGGAGAATCCAGCCATCCGCATTTAAAAAAGAAATCGGCACATCTGTCGTGGCCAGTGCGGATTCTATTTAGTGCTGTCCATAATTTTCGGAGTTGGTCAAAGCCAGGGGGTTTGTTCGTGATACAGGGCAAACAGCGGGCCGCTGGGCCCGAGGCCTCCTCCCATCTAGATTTCCAGGTTTCGGTGACGTTGAACTCCTCATCGTGCAGACTTTTCCCAGTTGTCAATGGGGGCATGCGAGATTTCAGCCTGTTGTTGAGTAGGAGTTGTTCAAGATCCTTATAAGGGTTTATTGTTTGGTAGGTATACATTCTTCTAATATACGTACTATCGCCATCGACAGTTGGATCTCATGTGTTACATGCAACTAGTGTTATATTAGAATGTCATGTTGATGAGTGTTTGAAGATGTTATTCATCACAGTAAAAACATTAAAACAAAATATTTGTTTTTCATTATTTTGTTAATTAATTCTTTGGCGCGTTTACATAAATTATCATACAAATTCAATTAATTGTGGTATTTATATGACAAAGTTTGCTCATGGCGAGCGAAATGTGTGGCAACTTGTAGAAGTACAAAAGTCTCCACGTTTGTTTAAACAATGTGTTACCTATATCCTGTATTGTGATAATGTTTTAATGAGTAAACAACAGATGTCAGATGTGTACCAAAAGAAAATTAATTTAAATTTTTACCACGTAAAAAACATCATTATTTTTACTCTCCACTACTATGAAATAACGAAGAATTATAATTTCACAATTTTTAAGCGATTTTTTCAAAAGGTTGGTTGATTTCTCATGACGAATGTGCATAATATGAATTTGGTCTTAATGTTTTTGTTAGAATGGCGTAGGAACTCGTGCATAGCTCAAACTACATATATTATTGGTCGATTTTTCATAGAAAACGGTTCATTTTTAAATTTTTCTGTTCATTTTTAAATTTTTCAGCCTTCGTGGCTCAGTTGGTTTTGTATCTGACTGCTGATCCAAGGGTCCCGGGTTCGATTCCCGGTAGAGACACAGCTTTTAATTGTGTTTTCAGTCTGGATCTGTGAGACGATAAATATCGTTAGTCTCCAGAATGTGGCAACTTGTTATTGGGCGCGTGTTAAATAATTATTTGACATAGCACCTGTTAGTTGCCCGAGAAGCTACATGAAATAAAAAATAAAATAAACAAAAAGACTCTCTCTTTTTGGATAAGAGTTTTTCTTTGTATAAATAATGTATGAATCTACTAATTCAATATAAATACACTCCATAAAAAGGAATTCAGATATTGTTAACTTTCATGTAAAAAGACTTAATGTATAACTAATTATGTTTTAGATTTGTGGCCAACACTAATTAGGTATAGGCCACAACGCTTTTGTATTTTCGAGTAATCTAATGATATGTGAATATAAATATTTTTATAAAAAAAAATATTTTGTAAAAAAAAACATTTTTTTTTTGCGGGTTTTTTTAAAATCTAAACTTTCGTTTTTCCAGGGTTCGTTAGAACGTCCAGAGCCCTCCAGGAAGAAGATCTGTCTCTGGGAGCAACTATGTGGCACATTGGAGCCCAGTCCCAGCTGAGGAGGCAGCTGGCCAAGAAGCCAAACACCAACAGGGCCAAGAATATTGTCCTGTTCTTGGGTGACGGAATGTCAGCGGCCACTGTGACGGCTGCCAGGATATTGAGAGGACAGAACATCGGGATGCTTGGAGAAGAAGCCACTCTGTCGTTCGACGAGTTCCCATACATAGGACTTTCCAAGGTTTAGATACTTTTTTTGTGTTTAAACGATCATGTCATGAGCGATAAGTCGTCTGGTTTCTGTGCCAGCGTTCCCAAATTGATTCCCAGCAGAGGAGTGCACTTTGTGACGCTGTAATCCGTTCATAATGACCGGAAACAGACGCTCGAAAGACACTCTGTGGCGTTCAGATTGAACGTCGAGTGTACGCACCAAACTCTCGGTAAAGCTGCCGGGTGAAAAACGCTCTATAGCATCTGTTGACTTTGATTTTATCTGTGAAATGATGACTTCTATTAGGTTTCTGTTACATTATTTATGATGACAATATGCATTCACAGAGAGGTTAAGTTATAAAAATATTATTCAACAATTTCCAAAAAAAGGTCAGAGATCATTATTTACACCACTGCCCAATTGTTGCCCTTCGATGAAAATATAACCTAAAATGAGATGATGATGTATGGTAAATGACATTTGACATTTAAAATGCCCGATACAGCGTTCATATTGAAACGCCGCTCGAAAGCGTTCAGTGAGATTGGTGTGAAAAACGCCATAATCTGCAACTTCAGGTACATTTGACGCCCGATGTCGAGCGTTGAATCTGAACACAGCCCTGTTCTAGAATTAGCTCTTATCACGCAAATCTTTTCTGGGACTCGAGAAACAATTATTGATTGGAAAAATTGCCACTTACATAGAGTATCAGGAAGTGTTTTATGTAATTATGAAACAAAGGCATCGACTTGGAATAATGCTTCCACTATTTTCTATTTTCATTGTTTTCGGGTGTCCCATAAGAACCGAAATTGTGACGAGGCTGGTGTATGGAGATCATTTATGCGCTAGTTCATTAGGTAACGCACACCCATACACCAGTCATTGGTAACCCCACATTGTGGGATTGTACCGTGATAGTATTTACGTATACAGGTTGTCCCATAATCTAACGTACCTATTCCTTCAAAGGGCTGTTATACCAACTCATGACTCGCCAGAATATGCAAATATGACATTAGTAAAAGTGCCTTAGTTTTCGAGATATTGCCACTTTTATAAAGTGCCCGAAAATCTCCGACTGAGATTGGTTTTTCGAGTGCCATATTTACAAATTTCAATATTTTAGAATATTAATTTATGTTCCACAATCTTGAATAACTCAGCTGTTGAGTTGATCACAATCCTAAATAATAATATAACTAATTATGGCCCGGGTTATTTATTTAAAAAAAAATATTATCCAATTTTGATTGTTCACACTGAAAAAAAATGTATGACGCCAACCTGGCAAATTGTTGCAAAAGTTGGCGCATTTATTGTTATTTCCAAAATAGCAAAACAATTACTATGTTTGACAAAAAAAATAGATATTGCTATTTTACTGCAAAATGAGGTGATTGTGAAATGATTTAATTTATAAGAATTTCATAACATCCCTTTAAAGGAATACGTTGGATTATGGGACACCCTGTATAAGTAAGTATATAGTATCTCTTGAAACATTTATTAATATTATAGCAATCTCTTTTTTCACTATATTATTATGTTTTGTTTTAAAGAAAGAATATATTCTTGTAAACAAGCATATAAACATCCTCATACATTCCTTAAAATAATCATAAATTCTTGTGAACGAAATAGGTCGTGGCAGGATTCGAACTCGCGACCACTAGATTATCTACAGCGTGCTCTAAGAGCTCTGCCACCAACCATCTAAAATAAATGTTTCTCCAATATCATTTAGGTACATTTTAATGTCAAAATTGAAACTTCAATGGCATTGTGAATGACGTTTTTTTGTACAATTTCAGACTTACTGCGTTGACAAGCAAGTGGCTGATTCTGCTTGTACATCGACGGCATACCTGAGTGGAGTGAAAGCCAACTACGGTACAATTGGAGTCACTGGTGCTGTCAAACGAAAGGACTGTCTGGCTTCAACAGACCCTAATAACCACGTCAGCTCTATTGCTGCATGGGCACAGAAAGCAGGAAAAGCAACAGGTATAAAGGAAACTATAATTTGCGTAAGAAAAAGTACCTATAATTAAATGGATATACTCTGATTGAAGCCTACAGAATAGAATGTTCAAAGAGAGAAAAGTTAAAAAATATTATTTTATGAAAAATAATGATTTTCCAACAAGTTTAGGTTTTTTGACCAAATATTATTCTCAATGCGCAGAAAAAATAAAAAAAATCAGGAGATCTATCAATTCCTAAAATGTATATTTATTTAAGACAATTTACCTTGACTACCTTCAAATGTAATTCAATTTTCAAGTACTTTAGATAATAGTTGATATTGAAAACTGTATCTCCTTGACAAAGAAACCCCTGTAATTTTTATATAATCAAAATTATGTTAGGAACGAATAGGAACTATGTCGTGTTAATTTAACATGCACCCAATAACATGTTGCCACATTCTGGAGATTAACGATATAAATCATCACACAGATCCAGACTGAAAACAAAATTATAAACTGTGTTTCCACTGGGAATCGAACCCGGGATCTTTGGATCAGCAGTCAGATACCAAACCAACTGAGCCACGAAGGCCGATAAATCATCGGCTTAACCCATCCCCAGGTGGGACATAGCATCCATAAGAATTCTTCACCATTCCGATATGATATGTCAGCGGCTCCGTGTCTCCAATTGACCACGCTCATAGAGTCCAGTCTTGCATTCCATCCATCTTCACTGGGTCTCCCCCTACGCCTCATTCTCCGGTCTATGGTGAAGGACTTTTCTGGTGGACAGTTGCTCACTCATTCTTTCCACATGTCCAAATTTTCCAAGCTATCTGAGTCTCCCAGCGTCAATAAATCCCGTGATGTCTACATCATTATACAGCTGGTACAGCTCATGATTGTATCCGATTCTCCACACAGCACTCTCACAAGCTCCGTAGATTTGCCCCAGGATCTTTCTTTCAAAAATGCTAAGTTGGTTTTCAAAAAGCAAAATTTATTTTAAAATAATGAACTATCTAATTTGTTTTCTTTAAATATTGATGATATCTGTGAACTTTCTTTGAAGAGCTTTGGAATTGATAAATAGGATTATTGAAATGAATTTATTTTCAGGAATTGTTACAACGACCAGGGTTACTCACGCATCTCCTGCAGGAACATATGGACACACTTCCGAAAGAGATTGGGAAGCAGATAGCAATGTCATCGGAGATGGACAGAATCCTAAAGTCTGCCCAGATCTCGCTTCACAACTCATTTTTGGGGAGACTGGAAAAAACTTCAAAGTATACTGAGATATATATTATATATTTACTGTTCTTTTTCTTACTGTCTTATTTGTCATCCAAGATGTTCATCTTAGAATAAATATCTACCGTTGGTAGTGAGGAATCCACACTTGCTCAAAGCGTCTTCATACAAATTATTCGTGATCGAACCAGTGATGATCAAATGCAAGACCAAAACTGGGGTAGTCCTGGTCTTGCATTTACATGTGGTCTTGATGTTTGTCTTTCATACTCAGTCTTGGTCTTGGTCTTGCAAGTCTTGCAGGAATTTTAATAAGAAAATATTTCTTATTATTCCGTTAAAATAAAATAATTACAATTAAACCTAAATGACAAAAAAAACAGCAATTTATATACAATAGTTTACTGTTGATAGCACGTAGTTAATTGCTTAGTTTGTAATTAAAAATAAATAAGTTTATAATATTTTGCTAGACCACAAGACACGGTCTAGCAAAGCCTTGTCTTGCAGCGACATCATGTGGTCTTGGTCTTGCAACTCTCACAAGACCAAGACTGCAAGTATATTGCTCATCGTTGGATCGAAGAAAAAAATAAATAAACTTATAATGAGACTATTAATCATCCGTCTTTTTATAACTTAATGGAGAGTTATCAGTTTCTTTAATGGAATTGAATAAGAACGATGTATGGTTATCGTTAAAAGCATTGCTTTCTTGATAATATATTGATAAATCATTCCGAATAACGTGTCAAAAGTCAAACAACTACTATGATTTCAATTTATATTTAGGTCATCTTTGGAGGTGGAAGGAAAAACTTTCTTCCAAATACTACAACAGATTCCGAAGGTCTCCCCGGGGTACGACACGATGGCCAGAATCTAATCGCCGCGTGGCAGAACGACAAAGCAGCAAAAGGTCAGTCAGCCGCTTACGTGACCGACAAGGAACAGCTGATGGGAGCCTCTCAGATGGCAGACTACATCCTCGGACTCTTCAACAACGATCACATGAACTACCATCTGGACGCCGATCCTGACAAGAGTCCGACCTTGGCTGAGATGACTTCTGTGGCAATTGAGATGCTGTCGAAAGAGGAAAAGGGATTCTTCTTATTTGTAGAAGGTAATTTTCATAACTTATTTCCCAATGTACACAGTGTACATTGTACATACATCATACCACAATCATATCCCTTATTTTGGTTGAGAGTAATGTTGAGTAAATGTGTTGCAGTCTTGGCGATTTGCAAGAACATGTGTTGCTACAAAACCAAGGTTGCAAAACTTAGATCAAGAGTCTTGAGACTAGCTTTTGTCTTGAGACTCCTGGTTTAATGCAATAAATATTGCAAAAAAATATTGTTTACTTTTTGTGAAATACACATTTGTTCAATTTTGTCAAAATAACAAATGAATCTAGAAGGAAATAGTTAGAAAATTGGTATCGGGAATATCCAAAATAGTTTGAACATTGTCATCGAGAATATCCAAAATGGTTTGAACATTGTCATCGGGAATATCCAAAATAGTTTGAACATTGTCATCGAGAATATCCAAAATAGTTTGAACATTGTCATCGGGAATGTCCAAAATAGTTTGAACATTGTCATCGGGAATATCCAAAATCTCAATGTTTCTGAGCTCTTATTAGTCCGGAAATTAGTTAAAAACGATTGCGAAATTCCGGTATGGACAGACACGTTGTGAAGTCAATTTAAAGGATACCATAAAAACACTTCATTCAGTTATCCATTAGAAAATACCTGTTCTTCCACCACCATCACCCGTTCTGCATATGGGGACTAAAAACGGCCCCTTGCAATACTCCGAATGAACACAAAAAATCATGCAAAAAATAATACAAGAAATGTGAAAAGTAGTTTGAAAGTAAAAGTTTTGATCTTCCGGAAACGTTTTAAATTGTCAGCAAAAAGAAGAACCTTTACATCGTCGAAAATATTTATGATATAGTTTATAAATAGAATAAACAAAAGGAAACCTATGTGGGATCCCTGAGGTACCCCGCTGGTAGCTTTAAACTGATACGAAAATATTCGAAATTGTTTTAAAACTATTGCTTTCAGGTGGAAAAATCGACATGGCTCACCACGAAAACTTGGTGCAGAAGGCGCTGGACGAAACGATCCAGTTCTCCGAGGCCGTCAGAGCCGCTATATCTCTGCTGGACAAGGAGAGTCTGGTGGTGGTTACAGCTGACCACGCTCACACAATGTCCTTTGCTGGCTACAGCACTCGAGGAGCGAGCATTCTGGGATTTGGCGGTAAGGGGACTGATGGACTTCCATACACGACCCTCGCATATGCCAACGGACCCAGCTACAAACCGACCAACGGAACGAGATTCGACCTCTCCGAAGACAATTTAAGTAAGTAATTATTTTTAATTTATCCCAAGTAATTCGATTGATATTAATCTTGACAGATCATGAATGATCTATTATAATGATCTAGTAAAATTATAGCTGAAAACAAAAACAATTTTGTATCAGTCCAAGAACAGGTTTTTATCTAGTAGGTCAGTTTAAAAGTAGAATCTTTTGTTTGTGTTAGAAATGAAATGAAAATGCCGAGACACCTCAGCGGAAACGTTCGGTTGTTAAAAAACTGTGGAGAAATATTATTTGATAATTTAAAAATTTTAAAAATCTTTCCTACCTACATTATAATTAGGTACTACTGAAGAATTTGAAAATTATTTTTGGGAAATATTATAAATATTTTTTATTTTACTATGAGGCACCGGCTTAGAATAGTGCTTCCACTCATTTCTATTGCCATCTTTTGTAGGTGTCCCGTAAAAGCCGTTTAATCGAAAAGAACATCCCGCATAGTTAAGCGCTTAAAATCACCAATCCATTCTGAATTTAGTACCTTTTTAAGTGATACAAGACTGGTGTGTAGGTACACACATGTTTCGCGTTCGAATAGCAATTTTCCACCCTTTTACAACCTATTATCGGCTACAGCCACCACTACTCTGAGTATCCAATATCCACTAGTATCCAATCGTTCTCATCTGCTGTGGTAAACTTTCTCAGAAAAAAAAACATTCTTTATACTATGACGAAATTTTAGCGGTCACAGGCTCTTGGACTGTATAATTTAATTCTTGTTCTTTATCAACAGGAGACAAAAACTACGCATTTCCCGCTGCAGTGCCTCTGGCCATGGAAACCCACGGAGGAGAAGATGTGGAAGTCTTCGCCCATGGTCCATGGTCTCATCTCTTTACCGGAGTCTATGAACAGAACGTCATTCCACACACTATGGCATATGCTGCCTGTATTGGTCCAGGACTTACGATGTGCTCTTTGCACTAATATATGTCTAGTAATTTATTGCTTTCTTTAAGTATTAGATGCCCGGTATTACAGCGAACGCCCACCTCTTAAAGAAATCAAAACATATAACCGTATTTAGAGACAAATATCAAAGAAGGCACGAAATTAAACCTCATTAAATGTGCCTTGAAACCAAGTGCCGGCTTGACTTTTTTTATGTATTCACAGTGTATATTATGTGGGTACCTTAAGGAGCCGTCGAGTAAAGTCTACATCTTACATAATTATACTGGTATATGAAATGGAAATTGCATATAACTACTACTGTTGAACGCCTTAAAAAGCTATTTTTTATTTTTCTGAGACTTTGAAATGTACTTCAAACAAACTTGCTTAAAACAATATATTTTTCACTATTTCAATCCATCTTACAATATGGCATTATATTTGGGGGGAGGGAGCTTTTAAAACCACTTTAGTGCCTTTAGAAGTTTTTCAAAGAATCATTATTAAAATTATATTAAAAAAGAGATTTGATTATCCAACTCCTAGTGTATTTCGTGAATTTAATATATCTACAACAAAATCTCATTGTTCCAAATTCATAAAGATATTCTTACAAATTCAATCCAATTGTCATTTTCTATAAGCAGCAGAATAAATTCACAAGGATGTATTACCATTCCTCTTTTATGTACAACTACCTCACAAGATTTCTTTTAGTATAAAGGTACTAAGTGGTTTAGTGAACTCCCTTTGAGTCTTAGACTCGAAAAAAAATATAATTTATTTTAGAATAAAATCAAAAAATTGAACTGATTTTTTTTTGTTGATTTCATTCTTGTTTTTGTGTAGCTTCTTAATTTTAAGTAGATGTGCAATGTTTTGGCGTATGTAGCAATACAAAATAGATACACCCCTCTCAATTAAAGAGGGTTATTATGAATCATATCATGGAACTTGTAAACCTTTAAAAATTGTATTTATATGCAAATTTGTATTGATATTAATAATAAAAAAATATGATTTTTTTCGTCATACAAATATAATATGTATACCCGTAACTACTTGACAACCAATGATTTATGACGTCACACTCACTCCGAAAAGTAAAATTGCCTTTAATGTAGGTACCTTGAAGGTCCAAGGCTTCCTTCATATTTGTTTCTGAATATGGGTATCAGAACTGAGTGAAATCAATTAATTAGATTTTACAGAATGCAATTACAATTCGAAAGATGTCAATTCATAACAAAATAATTTAGAAACGAATTTCTTTTGATTATCACGAGTGAAATGATCATTATAATTTATTTTTTCAGTTGATAAAATAATTATATTTAAAGAATTATGCTTTAATTTAATTGTTACTTACAAGGCTAGGCTAATTAACTGAAATACCGAGCCATTTTTATTTATTTATAAATAGTTTTAATTCATTTATTTCGTAAGTAAAAAAATGTTTATTTTTTTTTCAAATAAATTTATAAAGAAAACTAAGTTAAGTTTTTCAATCATCTATTCTTGATCCATTGTATGTAGATATATTTTAAATATAAAATAATAAAAAATACTTAGAAGAGGCCTACATGCAGCAGTGAAGAGATGGCTGAAGGAAGAAGAAGATAATGATGTATGTATATGAAGTTATTAGAATGACATATTCATTTTTTTTTTATTTAAAACAAATAATTTATATACATTCAAAATAATGAAAAATACATTTCTTGGTAAACATTCTTAAATGATATGGTAATATACATAAATTCATCCCTTATTTGAGAACAGATTTCGTGTTCGAGGGAGGAGCATAGTCATTATCTTCATTCGTTTCAGGGTGAAGTCGAAGTAAACGGGCGTCAGATTTCGCAACAGAAAGCCAACGCTCAGTGAAGCATACGTTTGCACGCTATTATCATTATTTGATGAATATACATACATACATACCATCACGCCATGTCCCTCACGGGGTAGGCAGAGAGAACCGAACGCCACATTTTTCTATCTTGACACACATTCATCGCCTCATCAACATTCATACATCGTCTTATACATGTTCGTCTGTTGTTCATGCTTCTTACATTTCCATCTTTCAAAATATCGTTTACATGGTCGTGCCATCCTTTTCTTGGGCGCCCGCGACCTCTTATTCCGTTCCTGTCAGCTTTGTATATTTTCTTCGTCAGGCGTTCTTCGTTCATTCTCCCCAAGTGGCCAAACCATCTCAATGTGTTAACTTTCATTCTGTTAATTACATCTTTCTTTATCTTACATTCTTTCCTTGTATCTTCATTCCGAACTCTATCATACATCGTTCTGTTACAAATTCTTCTAAGCGATCTCATTTCAACTGCATTTATTCTGCTTTCGTGCGACTTCTGCCATGTCCAGGTCTCACTTGCATACGTCAGGGTTGGCACTACGATTGCGTTATGAATGGCAACTTTAGCGTCTCTTGATATGTTGCGATCATTCATAACTGGTCTAAGTGCTCCATTCACTCTGTTTCCTGCCATAACTCTTCTTTCAATATCCTTATCAGGCCGTCCATTCCGTTGGAACATACTACCCAGATAGACATACTCGTCGACTTGTTCAAGCCATTCATTCTCTACTTTTATTTGACACACTGTTCTGCTTTCACTCTTTTCAAAGACCATTACCTTTGATTTGCTGGCATTCATTTTAAGTCCGTTTTCTATGCATCCTTCATATACCATACTTACAAGATACTGTAACTCTTCCATACTTTCTGCTAACAATACTTTGTCGTCTGCATACATCAGATCACGTACTGTTACAGTACTCAGTTTCAGACCCTTACTTTCATACTTAAGGGCTCTTATGCAGAAATCAATGTAGAGATTAAAGAGCCAAGGGGACAACACGCACCCCTGTCTAACGCCATTATTTATAGAGAACCAAGTTGTTGTTGTGTCGTTAACACGAACACATGCTTTGCTGTTCTCATATAATGAAGCGATTGCACGTATCAGCTTACTCTTCACTCCGTACATCGATAGTATATTCCATAGTTTTTCTCTTACAACTTTATCATAGGCCTTTTCTAGGTCTATAAAGGCGCAGAAAAGTTTTTGGTTTTTACCCAAAACCTTTTCTGTGACCATACGTAAAGAAAAAATTTGGTCTATACATCCTCTGCCGCCAACAAAAGCCCCTTGAGCATCCCAAATCTTGCTCTCTGTAACCTTTCGTACTCTTTGATCCAGGATCCTTGCATACATCTTACCAACTGAGCTTAGCAAACTTATGGCTCTATAGTTTTTGCAGTCGAGCTTAGATCCTTTACCTTTATACAAAGGTACCACGACTGCATTTCTCCAGTCTGAGGGAGTGTGTCCTTCTTCCCAACATTTGTTGAAAAGAGAGAGACACCACTCCAACGTCTGTTCGCCGCCATATTTTATAAGTTCAGCTGATACACTGTCATACCCGGCAGCTTTCCCCGCTTTCGCGTGTTTTACTGCTTCAAACACTTCTTCTTGCGTTATTTCATCCTTATCATCTTCACTTACTTGCCATGTTCTCTGACTCATGTCCCCTCTTACTCCGCTATCATACAGTTCCTCGAAATATTCTTTCCATCGCTCTTTCACGCCATCTTCGTCCATAATTATTTTTCCATCTTTATCATTTATTCCTTTCGAAGCTTTCACAGTTCCATTTTTTCTTTTCGCTACGCCTTTCCAGAACATTTTCATGTTTCCAGGAAAGTCGCTGGCTATTTTCAGGCTTTCTTTCTCTTTTATACCATCTTTTTCCCTTTTTACTGTGTCTTTGACTACTTTCTTGCATACTTTATAATTCTCTTTTGCTCTTTCTTCATTATTCGATCCTTTCGCGGCTAATAATGCCATCCATGCTTTCTTCTTTTCACCCACAACTATCTTAACACTCTCATTCCACCAAGCATCGCCTTTCTTTCCACCTCTTTTAGCAATACCACAGATCTTCTTCGATGTCTTACACACGGTCTCTTTCAGCGTCGTCCATGCTTCCTCAATATTTCTTCTACTGTGTATTGCTTTAAAGAGTTCGTTTCCGGTCTCTTTTGCATACTGATTTCTTACACTCTCATCTTGCAGCCTTTCTACCTTGGTTCGCATCGGTGGATCACTTCGGTGTGTTTTAGAGCGCCACCCGGTGAACAAATCAATTCTTGATATTAACAAGTAGTGGTCTGTCTCCAGTTCCGCGCCCCTATACACTCTAGTATCCACTGTCGCTTTCCTTAGTGCGGCGTCAACACATACATAGTCAATTATCGACCTTTCATTCCCTCTTTCCCATGTATACTGGTGAATTCTTTTGTGGCTGAATACTGAGTTCGCCACAAACAGATTCCCTTCCGTGCATACTTCCAATAGTCTTTTACCATTGTCATTCACTCTAATATCGCCGTGAGGTCCAAGGACTGACTCAAAATCTTTCCTACGGACACCCACCCATCCATTTAGATCTCCGGTCAGAATCACATACTTACATACATACCATCACGCCATGTCCCTCACGGGGTAGGCAGAGAGAACCGAACGCCACATTTTTCTATCTTGACACGCATTCATCGCCTCCTTAACATTCATACATCGTCTTATACATGTTCGTCTGTTGTTCACGCTTCTTACATTACCATCTTTCAAAATATCGTTTACATGGTCGTGCCATCCTTTTCTTGGGCGCCCGCGACCTCTTATTCCGTTCCTGTCAGCTTTGTATATTTTCTTCGTCAGGCGTTCTTCGTTCATTCTCCCCAAGTGGCCAAACCATCTCAATGTGTTAACTTTCATTCTGTTAATTACATCTTTCTTTATCTTACATTCTTTCCTTGTATCTTCATTCCGAACTCTATCATACATCGTTCTGTTACAAATTCTTCTAAGCGATCTCATTTCAACTGCATTTATTCTGCTTTCGTGCGACTTCTGCCATGTCCAGGTCTCACTTGCATACGTCAGGGTTGGCACTACGATTGCGTTATGAATGGCAACTTTAGCGTCTCTTGATATGTTGCGATCATTCATAACTGGTCTAAGTGCTCCATTCACTCTGTTTCCTGCCATAACTCTTCTTTCAATATCCTTATCAGGCCGTCCATTCCGTTGGAACATACTACCCAGATAGACATACTCGTCGACTTGTTCAAGCCATTCATTCTCTACTTTTATTTGACACACTGTTCTGCTTTCACTCTTTTCAAAGACCATTACCTTTGATTTGCTGGCATTCATTTTAAGTCCGTTTTCTATGCATCCTTCATATACCATACTTACAAGATACTGTAACTCTTCCATACTTTCTGCTAACAATACTTTGTCGTCTGCATACATCAGATCACGTACTGTTACAGTACTCAGTTTCAGACCCTTACTTTCATACTTAAGGGCTCTTATGCAGAAATCAATGTAGAGATTAAAGAGCCAAGGGGACAACACGCACCCCTGTCTAACGCCATTATTTATAGAGAACCAAGTTGTTGTTGTGTCGTTAACACGAACACATGCTTTGCTGTTCTCATATAATGAAGCGATTGCACGTATCAGCTTACTCTTCACTCCGTACATCGATAGTATATTCCATAGTTTTTCTCTTACAACTTTATCATAGGCCTTTTCTAGGTCTATAAAGGCGCAGAAAAGTTTTTGGTTTTTACCCAAAACCTTTTCTGTGACCATACGTAAAGAAAAAATTTGGTCTATACATCCTCTGCCGCCAACAAAAGCCCCTTGAGCATCCCAAATCTTGCTCTCTGTAACCTTTCGTACTCTTTGATCCAGGATCCTTGCATACATCTTACCAACTGAGCTTAGCAAACTTATGGCTCTATAGTTTTTGCAGTCGAGCTTAGATCCTTTACCTTTATACAAAGGTACCACGACTGCATTTCTCCAGTCTGAGGGAGTGTGTCCTTCTTCCCAACATTTGTTGAAAAGAGAGAGACACCACTCCAACGTCTGTTCGCCGCCATATTTTATAAGTTCAGCTGATACACTGTCATACCCGGCAGCTTTCCCCGCTTTCGCGTGTTTTACTGCTTCAAACACTTCTTCTTGCGTTATTTCATCCTTATCATCTTCACTTACTTGCCATGTTCTCTGACTCATGTCCCCTCTTACTCCGCTATCATACAGTTCCTCGAAATATTCTTTCCATCGCTCTTTCACGCCATCTTCGTCCATAATTATTTTTCCATCTTTATCATTTATTCCTTTCGAAGCTTTCACAGTTCCATTTTTTCTTTTCGCTACGCCTTTCCAGAACATTTTCATGTTTCCAGGAAAGTCGCTGGCTATTTTCAGGCTTTCTTTCTCTTTTATACCATCTTTTTCCCTTTTTACTGTGTCTTTGACTACTTTCTTGCATACTTTATAATTCTCTTTTGCTCTTTCTTCATTATTCGATCCTTTCGCGGCTAATAATGCCATCCATGCTTTCTTCTTTTCACCCACAACTATCTTAACACTCTCATTCCACCAAGCATCGCCTTTCTTTCCACCTCTTTTAGCAATACCACAGATCTTCTTCGATGTCTTACACACGGTCTCTTTCAGCGTCGTCCATGCTTCCTCAATATTTCTTCTACTGTGTATTGCTTTAAAGAGTTCGTTTCCGGTCTCTTTTGCATACTGATTTCTTACACTCTCATCTTGCAGCCTTTCTACCTTGGTTCGCATCGGTGGATCACTTCGGTGTGTTTTAGAGCGCCACCCGGTGAACAAATCAATTCTTGATATTAACAAGTAGTGGTCTGTCTCCAGTTCCGCGCCCCTATACACTCTAGTATCCACTGTCGCTTTCCTTAGTGCGGCGTCAACACATACATAGTCAATTATCGACCTTTCATTCCCTCTTTCCCATGTATACTGGTGAATTCTTTTGTGGCTGAATACTGAGTTCGCCACAAACAGATTCCCTTCCGTGCATACTTCCAATAGTCTTTTACCATTGTCATTCACTCTAATATCGCCGTGAGGTCCAAGGACTGACTCAAAATCTTTCCTACGGACACCCACCCATCCATTTAGATCTCCAGTCAGAATCACATACTTACATACATACCATCACGCCATGTCCCTCACGGGGTAGGCAGAGAGAACCGAACGCCACATTTTTCTATCTTGACACGCATTCATCGCCTCCTTAACATTCATACATCGTCTTATACATGTTCGTCTGTTGTTCACGCTTCTTACATTACCATCTTTCAAAATATCGTTTACATGGTCGTGCCATCCTTTTCTTGGGCGCCCGCGACCTCTTATTCCGTTCCTGTCAGCTTTGTATATTTTCTTCGTCAGGCGTTCTTCGTTCATTCTCCCCAAGTGGCCAAACCATCTCAATGTGTTAACTTTCATTCTGTTAATTACATCTTTCTTTATCTTACATTCTTTCCTTGTATCTTCATTCCGAACTCTATCATACATCGTTCTGTTACAAATTCTTCTAAGCGATCTCATTTCAACTGCATTTATTCTGCTTTCGTGCGACTTCTGCCATGTCCAGGTCTCACTTGCATACGTCAGGGTTGGCACTACGATTGCGTTATGAATGGCAACTTTAGCGTCTCTTGATATGTTGCGATCATTCATAACTGGTCTAAGTGCTCCATTCACTCTGTTTCCTGCCATAACTCTTCTTTCAATATCCTTATCAGGCCGTCCATTCCGTTGGAACATACTACCCAGATAGACATACTCGTCGACTTGTTCAAGCCATTCATTCTCTACTTTTATTTGACACACTGTTCTGCTTTCACTCTTTTCAAAGACCATTACCTTTGATTTGCTGGCATTCATTTTAAGTCCGTTTTCTATGCATCCTTCATATACCATACTTACAAGATACTGTAACTCTTCCATACTTTCTGCTAACAATACTTTGTCGTCTGCATACATCAGATCACGTACTGTTACAGTACTCAGTTTCAGACCCTTACTTTCATACTTAAGGGCTCTTATGCAGAAATCAATGTAGAGATTAAAGAGCCAAGGGGACAACACGCACCCCTGTCTAACGCCATTATTTATAGAGAACCAAGTTGTTGTTGTGTCGTTAACACGAACACATGCTTTGCTGTTCTCATATAATGAAGCGATTGCACGTATCAGCTTACTCTTCACTCCGTACATCGATAGTATATTCCATAGTTTTTCTCTTACGACTTTATCATAGGCCTTTTCAAGGTCTATAAAGGCGCAGAAAAGTTTTTGGTTTTTTCCCAAAACCTTTTCTGTGACCATACGTAAAGAAAAAATTTGGTCTATACATCCTCTGCCGCCAACAAAAGCCCCTTGAGCATCCCAAATCTTGCTCTCTGTAACCTTTCGTACTCTTTGATCCAGGATCCTTGCATACATCTTACCAACTGAGCTTAGCAAACTTATGGCTCTATAGTTTTTGCAGTCGAGCTTCGATCCTTTACCTTTATACAAAGGTACCACGACTGCATTTCTCCAGTCTGAGGGAGTGTGTCCTTCTTCCCAACATTTGTTGAAAAGAGAGAGACACCACTCCAACGTCTGTTCGCCGCCATATTTTATAAGTTCAGCTGATACACTGTCATACCCGGCAGCTTTCCCCGCTTTCGCGTGTTTTACTGCTTCAAACACTTCTTCTTGCGTTATTTCATCCTTATCATCTTCACTTACTTGCCATGTTCTCTGACTCACGTCCCCTCTTACTCCGCTATCATACAGTTCCTCGAAATATTCTTTCCATCGCTCTTTCACGCCATATTCGTCCATAATTATTTTTCCATCTTTATCATTTATTCCTTTCGAAGCTTTCACAGTTCCATTTTTTCTTTTCGCTACGCTTTTCCAGAACATTTTCATGTTTCCAGGAAAGTCGTTGGCTATTTTCAGGCTTTCTTTCTCTTTTATACCATCTTTTTCCCTTTTTACTGTGTCTTTGACTACTTTCTTGCATACTTTATAATTCTCTTTTGCTCTTTCTTCATTATTCGATCCTTTCGCGGCTAATAATGCCATCCATGCTTTCTTCTTTTCACCCACAACTATCTTAACACTCTCATTCCACCAAGCATCGCCTTTCTTTCCACCTCTTTTAGCAATACCACAGATATTCTTCGATGTCTTACACACGGTTTCTTTCAGCGTAGTCCATGCTTCCTCAATATTTCTTCTACTGTGTATTGCTTTAAAGAGTTCGGTTCCGGTCACTTTTGCATACTGATTTCTTACACTCTCATCTTGCAGCCTTTCTACCTTGGTTCGCTTCGGTGGATCACTTCGGTGTGTTTTAGAGCGCCACCCGGTGAACAAATCAATTCTTGATATTAGCAAGAAGTGGTCTGTCTCCAATTCCGCGCCCCTATACACTCTAGTATCCACTGTCGCTTTCCTTAGTGCGGCGTCAACACATACATAGTCAATTATCGACCTTTCATTCCCTCTTTCCCATGTATACTGGTGAATTCTTTTGTGGCTGAATACTGAGTTCGCCACAAACAGATTCCCTTCCGTGCATACTTCCAATAGTCTTTTACCATTGTCATTCACTCTCATATCTCCGTGAGGTCCAAGGACTGACTCAAAATCTTTCCTACGGACACCCACCCATCCATTTAGGTCTCCAGTCAGAATCACTCTTTCATTATCCTTTTTTTCGTTCATTATCTAGGTCACACTGTTCCAGAAATCATCCTTTTCACTCTCACTATCGGAGTTTCCGGGCGCATATCCTATTATTAGGAATACGCTTGTAATTCCGATCTTCAGCCTTACCCACATGAGTCTTGAGTTTTTTAGCTTGTACTCTTTCATACATTTCCCCATTCGTTTCGCTAGAATCACACCAACTCCTTTGCATGCAAATTCGTCACTCTTCACTCCCGACCATAGTTCTATCATACCATCATTCCTAACGTTCATCCCCCTACCTTTCTTTTTTGTCTCACACACAATACATCTATTTCTTTACCTTTTATTACGTCGCACAATTCATTCATCTTTCTATCCATTCCTCCTCTTATATTCCAGACTCCCAATCTGCACTCGGCTCTCCTCTTTTCGCCTACCCCCTGGACCGTAACATGACGAGTGGCGGGCTTCATCGATGTTCTCCCGGCAGAGCCCAGGGGGTTTTTCTTGATTCAGCTATCCCTTCATCACACTTTCATATACGTCATCTGATATAACACTATTTAAGTCCCAACTTTTGTCTTTTCTCACCGCTTACATTTATATTATCTTACCAAGTAACTTATACAACTAGTTATTTCTTATTCTTAGCTTAATAGTTCACTTAATATAATTAACGATTACACTTATTACCTTATTATGTCTTACTCACTATTTCACTTATTTAATGTACCTACTACAAATTTACTAGTTCTGGTAAGCACGTGTCTTTTCACTGTTTACACCTCTCTATGTACTTCCTCTTTCATACTTTGCTTCGCTTCCTCACTTCACTGCGTAGCACTTTTACCTGGACAGAGTCATTTTTTGTCTTAAGCAGGGCATGTCACTTTGAGAGAAGGTTATCTATCGGGCAACCCGAGACAGGATAATTTACGGGTACTTTTCAGGAAACCATTCCACAGTCACTCCCGTTCATCTACTGCGGTATGTTTTTAGTAATGTAGGTATTCCTTTTTCCAGCCGATCGTGTAAAAATTGGTCTTTTTCTTGTCCACTGATTTATCTTCTAATTATTTCAAAAATGGCATTGTATCATGAATATAATTTCCTCTAAAAATTTTGTTTGCGTCGAGCTGACGCGACATTTAAAAATCATAATATTAAAACATTTATAGGGACAAAATGCGGATAACACACAAAAATAATAAAGCAAGAGGATATAAATTTTTATCTCATGCTGACCATGCTCAGCGCTCAGCTACGTTATGGGAGGACAATTTCCCATCATCTGATTTTCAACATGATCCCACCACTATAAAAATAAAATAAAATACCATAATTGCTTAGGCTATTACTGTATATTTGTATTAATATTCCACTGAATAAAACCGAACTGCCAACCTGCGTTTTAGCCAAACCCTTGCTATCAGTAATAAATGTTTATCTTTTTATGACTGTACTGATTGGCTGTGTGCACAAAACCAAATGTTTTGTAGTCACTATAGTTCGGTTATTTTTTTTTATTGCATTGGAAAACCAACAGTACATACAAAAGATAAAATAAAAAGAAAACAACAATTAAAACATTCACCAGTTATAGGTTTTCACGTGTTAACAAACATTAATAACGAGCTAATGGTCAAAAGTCAAAAACATAACACTAACAAAAAGGATAAAAAGAAAAATATATATAAAAAAATGTATATAGGAGAAAGAAAAATCTGCGAATAGAAGAAAGGGGCGGGTGGTAGGTGGCCTTTGGGAGAGGAACAATTGGGAAACGGGAGCTGCTTGAACCTATTCCATCCCGACCTTCATCACTCAACACCGCTACGTTAGATTTCTGATAAGTAACATATGTGTAATTGTTTTCCTGTGGAGACAAGGTTGATATTGAAAAGGTCTATTTCACCGAATTTAGTGTTGTAGGATTGGCATGATCTGGTTATGAAATTGTTTTTTGCGAAGTAAGTTAGTGTTACTTATTGGGACATGGAATAGAGTATATTGCCGTGTTGACCTAGTGTTCAAAGAGTGGAGGAGCTGTTACCGTTAAATCAAGACAGAGATACCTTTGCCGAAAAAGCAGCCGACGTCGAGGGGACCAAACATGGCGCAGAAAGAAATAAACTTACATGCGATATTTTTTTTAACACTTAAATTCCATCTGCCCTAGAAATCAAACTCAGGGCGACAGCACAGTAGTCGATTAGCCACATTGCCTAAGAAGTTCATAAACGATTATTCCAAAATTTTAACAGCATATTCTTAAAGACCTTTTTTTTTGTAAGTATGTATGGTCATAAAAATAGTCTTATATCATTTTTTTTTTTGTTGAAAACAAAAAATAATTGTAAAACATAATAATGAAAATCTTTGAAAAAAAATTAATCCTTGCTTGAGATGTACTACTACAATGTTCATATTTTTTATAGAAAATTAAATTATCTACTTGGAGTGTTTCGGCTTTTGTCGATATTTTTAAAAACTTTGGAAATATAGGCAGTGAAACACATAAATTAATCATAAAAAAATTATTTAAAAAAAAAAATGTTTGAGTAACTCGGGAACTTTTAACAAAATTAATTTGAGATTTTGTGTTTGTCTATATTTATACCAATTTCCCGCTTTCTAGCTTTTATAATTAATTTAAAATTAATATAAAATTAAGTAAAAATTTGATAACCCCAAAATGAAACAAAAATAAAAATTCTGAGTATAATAGTATGTGGGCCTATAAATTTTTATATATTCTGAAATTTAAGGCTCCGCGCACTGAGCAGATCAAAAGTTATAAGGTGGGGGGACACAGTAAAACACACAGACACACTAAATGTTCTTCTCCGAATTCTGAGTAAATCCATATAAATAGAACATATATGCTGCGAAGTTGGTGTTTTTTGTCTTTAAAACGTTAAAAATATAGACCTGGCATACAATGCAATCTCGCGTATCTTAATACTTTGTTAAGAGAAATAAATTCTATGGAACAAATCAACAGTTTGACTAAATAAACTAGGTATATTATTAATTAAGAGGACATATAACGCTAAATCTAGTGACTTAAAACATCAAAAATTATTATGACGATGTGCCTTGCACGAAACGCGTCGATAATCAAATAAATTTCAATAGAACTAATACCAAGTATTTTTTTAATATATTTGTAATAAATCTACACACTAATGATATTTTTTTAGAAACACACTGTTCAACATATTTGAGGAATTTGATTTGAAATTGGGATATTTAGGTTTATATGCCCCCTTAAATTCTCCACACGTGAAAAGAGCCCATTGTGTAGGCATGTAAGTATAAACAATTTCATAAAAAAATAGAAATGTCTAATGATGTATGCATCATTTGGTTCGCCTCGAATGTCCAACCTGCCATTCACTGTATGGGCTGTGTTTTGATAGGAAGGTGATAATTCAAATTGTTTATGGGACGCTGTGCAAAGAGCACACCCTCGCCCCCGCACGTCCTCATCACGATCCCGATACGCCCTCACACCGCACAAAATGACCTTTATTACAATCAATGTGACATCTTCCGGTAGTAATTTATTGGACGAATGCATTGGAACTAGTTACCTACTAGTTTCAATGTTCAATACAAAACTGCCACTATCCACTATCGATTTTCTCTCTCACTCTCCACTGCTATGGAATAGTGGAGAGTCATGATTTCACAATTTTTAAGCGTATTTATACATCAATTTCTCGATGGGTACCATGTAGAGAGTGCAAACTTTGACTTTCGTCGTGTTTTTGTGCGTATGCAGTACACAAATAATGTGAAAATTTGAGAAAAAATTTACACATACCATGCCAGTGGAGAGTATGGTTTTGGCCACAACCCGCTCAATTTTAAACACTTAACCAAAATAAAGATAATCTTAGAGAGATTCTATATCTCTTAAAAACACCTGCATACAAGTAATTTCCCAACATTAGCTACACCACAACTGTTTAGGATATTTCATTATTGTAATGTAAAGTAATTTGTATAGTTTTAAAATGAACCGATTTCTAGTATATAAGAAAAATCACTACTCTATGTTTACCAGTTGATAAGGGCCTAGTCAGCCGAAACGGTCGTCATATTATAAGGAAAATATACATTTAGAACCATAATCATTTTGTTTGATTAAAAAATGCTTGTGCTATAGGTGAACGAAATCTGTCGTGGCAGGATTCGAACTCGCGAACACTGGATTACTAAACCAGCGCACTAACCGCTCTGCCACCATTCATCCAACACATCATAATTCTTACACGTCATTGGATTAAAATACAAAATAATAAATTGTATGATTAAGTCCTTGAAATAAAAAAAATGGACCCTGATTTTTGAGTAACACAAAAAGGAAACGATTCTAAAATGATAGATTTATTTTAATTTATATACTTATATGGTATTCAATTTATGAACTTCACAAAATAAGATACAACCCATGTCATTCTGTCAATTTTAAACACAAAAATACATTTTTACTCAGAAACAGAAAGTTTAAAATCACCATACATAATATACGTATGTTGCGGACCGATCGTCTAATTTAACAGATTAGAATGTATCCAGGTATTATAAAATAGCGGCAATTTAAGGCTGCAACACCTAACTTGAATGCACCAATAAACTAGCATTAATGGAGAAGCACTTTCATTATGAAACTAGTTGCATGTAACACATGAGATCCAACTGTCGATAGCGATAGTATGTATAGTTGAAGAATATGTACCAAACTATAAACCCATAGATACAAATTATTGAATATTTTCAGATATTTTGTTTTCTATACAACATATGTAGGTATGTATGTCAAGATAGGATAGTATGGAAGAAGATCCTTTTTCCTACCCAGAATATGCAAATTGCATGATGGTATGTATGTATGTTTGGAGATGAAGTAACAAACTATTAAGTCTTCTTACATATTGTGTATAGGCGACTGCCATACAAAATGTATGAAGCGATGTCGTCACTAAATTCAATTTTTAAAAAAATTGTTAAAAAAAAATTGAGATCTTCTTCTACAATGTTAATATTTTTTATAGAAAATTAAATTATCTAGTTGGGGTGTTTCGGCTTTTTTCGATAATTGTAAAAGTTTTGGAAATATAGGCAGTTAAACTCATAAATTTATCATAAAAAAAATATTTTTCTTAATAAAAAATGTTTGAGAAACCCTGGAATTTTTTTGAAAAAACTAATTTGAGATTTTGTATTTGTCTATGTTTGTACCAATTTTCAGCGTTCTACCGTTTATGGTTTCTGAGATATATGGAAAAATAAAATAAAAATTCAAAAGTTGATAACCCCTGACTGAAACAAAAATTCAAAATTCCGAGTATAAAAGTTTTGTAGGCCTGTAACTGTTTATATATTCTGAAATTTTAGGCTCTGTAAATTGAGCGGATCAAAAGTTATAAGGGGGGGACGGACACACAGACACACACACACACAGACCCACAGACACACACACAGACACACACACACACAGACACACGAAATGTTCTACTCCGAATTCTGAGTAAATCCGTGTATGGAACATATATGCTGCGAAGCCTCTAAGTTGGTGTTTTTTGACTTCAAAGTTGGAAAATCCATGAAAAAAGTAGACCTCTCCATACAATTCTCGCGTATTCTGGCTTGATACATTGTCGATATGTTAAGAGAACAAAGTTCTCCTGAACAAATCGACAGTTGGA
Organism: Molanna angustata; assembly: GCA_963576475.1. Lineage (NCBI taxonomy): Eukaryota > Metazoa > Arthropoda > Insecta > Trichoptera > Molannidae > Molanna > Molanna angustata. The sequence continues at coordinate 6,136,573 of OY754975.1, forward strand.
TAATATCGATTAAATCTCAGGAGTTCACTATGGCAGTAAAATGCTGCTAGCCTTCCAAATTTTAATTTTTAAATATCATTAGATAATATTTCTTTTGTCTGAAACCGTTTAAAGGGATAAGCCAAATTTTGCCCAAAATGAAGCAAAGACTAATTTGTCATGGACAAATTAGTCTTTGAAATTCTATGTAGGTACATATTATGAATCTAGACTCAAAACAAGCATAACATATTATGAATCTAGACTCATAACAAGCAAATCATAAGAAGCAATATTATGGCAGCTGAATGTGTAGATTATTTGAGAAAAAGCATGAGATATAATATGTATATAATAGTTGTTAATCGGTATTTCGGTTATGGGGGGGGTTTAATAATTAAGGTTTAATTTCTTTTTCTTGTTTATGAACCTCGTAAGTTATATTAAAAATAAAACAATTTGTTTTAAATTCTACGTATATTTGTTAGTTCGTCGATAGCTATTTCGCCTTGCTAGGGCATCTTCAAGACTATGACGGCGTGGAGTTTCTGTCGGGTTATATAGGTAGAGGGTTGAGCTTACAATTTTTTGATTGGTCAGTAGGTATCTACAAACAGAGTATTAAACAATGGCAGTGGGTGGAGACTTTAGTTAAACTTGACAATTGACTGACCAATCCCTAAATATGTTTGTATACAGGTAGTTATATTTGTTTATTGATATAGTTCTAAAAAAATCATTTTATTGGTGGGTTATTTTCTAGGTATAATATTTGTTTATTTGTGGATATTGCAATATAATATGTAATATGTGTATGTTAATATAATTTAAAATGGAATTCTACTACGTAAAATATCCACAAGTGCTTAACCTCGTAAGTTTTGAGTTACTGATAATAAAACATTCCAATCCAGGAAGAGAATCAAAGAGATGGAGGGAGAGCTGGACATCCTCGTCCCAGGACCTGAAGAAACAGATCATAGATCTACAAAAAGAGGAAGAAGAAGATAATAAATAGGAGAAGATATGCATTTAAAAAATATATTACGAAAAAAATACGCAAAATAAAAAAAGTTTATTTATTCATTTACCTTTTATCACACCATATTTATAATGAAAACAATAAGTAGATTACTGCTGCCCAACTAGGAAATCCTGTTCTAGGATTAGCAGTTTACAATTTTTACTGACAATTATATGCAATTACTAGCTTTTATGTCCCGCCGTTGGCCAAGAATGTAAAATTGTGAAAGAAAAAGCAATCGTTTTTATAATATTGTCACCCAATTATTTTGCAATATCAGACTATGAAAAGTGGTTTGAAATTTGATTGAGTTTAAGTATTGTAAAATGTTCAAGTGATGGCCACAACCCATTCTTTTTTATATATTGCTATAAAGTGTGAATGAAGTATAATATTTATACAATTTCTGCTCGCATGGACTATGCGTAATGGTTTTAAATATGACTGTTTATCAACGTTGTAAAGAGATTGGTTTGGCCACGACCCCCATTTTTAAATATTATCATCGAAAACAAATTGTAATGTGTACCTATTGAAAATTTAGTAATTTTGGATGTTGGGATGTGGTTAAAATTTGATTAAACAAACGTAGGTACTGAAAAGATCTAGTATTGGTCACATCCCATTCGTTTTTATATTTTTTCATCAAGTGTGCATTATATTTTTGCTCAATTTGACTGAAAGTCTTCATTAACGAAGAAGAAGAAGACTTGAACTATAGTAAATAGTTTTTAATTTTAATATAAATGTTGTGAAGAGTTCAGTAATGGCCACAACCCCCATTCTTTAAATATTAGGTGTTGAAAATTATTCAAAATAGGATGATATAAATGGTTTAAATTTAATTAAACAAAAGTATTGAAAAGATTCTAGTGCAGGTTATATCGTCACATCCCATATCCCATTCATTTCATATGTATTTTCATCAAGTGTGCATATCGTTAATAATATTTCTGCACAATAGACTATTAGACTTAAAACTAACCCAAAAGACTAAATAAAAAAGAGAAAAATAAGTATAAGACTATAAGAAATAGTTTGTATAAAAAACTATTCCAATGGTCTACATAAAATAAGTAAAAATACATATACCTAATAGAAGAATTAGACTATTGGAAATAGATTGTATAAAAGCTCACCCAAAGGTCTACAAAAAAGAAGAAGAAGAATATTTAGACTATTGGAAATAGTTTGTATAAATACTGACCAAAAAGTCTACATAAAAGAAAATGAATAAGACTATTGGAAATAGTTTGTATTAAAACTCTCCCAAAAGTCTACGTACTTAAATGAAGAAGAAAAATAATTAGACTAAAGGAAATAATTTTTATAAAAAAATGACCCAAATGTATACATAAAAGAAGAAGAAGATGAATTAGACAATAGGAAATAGTTTGTATAAAAACTGCCCTAAAGGTCTACATAAAATTAAGAAGAAACAGAATTAGACTCCAGGACCCGCCGCTTCAGGCCCTTCAGTACCTCCCGTCCCTTTAATCCCTCATTACGTCCCTTCCCATCAGACCCTTCACTACCTTCCGTCCCTTCAGGCAGTTTTATACCTCCCGTCCCTTCAGGCCCTTTAGTGCATCCCTTCCCTTCATTACATCCCATCCCATCAGTCGGTTAAGAAAAGTTTAAATCCAGAAACCATCCTGGAAGAACCGCGAAGAGATGAAAGAACATTCTTTTCCCAGGATGCTCTACTTAATAGGTAAAATGACTAAATACACGAAGAAGAAGAAAAAAGTTTAAACCCAGATACCTGCGAAGAGATGGAAGGACAGTTGGACCTTCTTCTCCCAGGATTCTCCAACTTCATAGGTAAAATGACAAAAATACACGATGAAGAAGAAGAAGAAGAAATAAGTTTAAATCCAGATACCTGCGAAGAGATGGAAGGAAAATTGGACATTCTTCTCCCAGGTTAGTCCACCTTCAAAGGTAAAATGACCAAATAGACGATGAAGAAGAAGAAGAAAAAAGTTTAAATCCAGAAACCTGCGAAGAGATGGAAGGAAAATTGGACCTTCATCTCCCAGGATAGTTCATCTTCATAGGTAAGATGACCAAGTACACGTTGAAGAAAAAGAAGAAAAAAGTTTATATGCAGAACCCGTCCTGGAAGACCTGTGAAGAGATGGAGGGACAGTCGGACCTTCTTTTCCCAGGATACTCCCCCTTCATAGGTAAAACGACCAAATACACGAAGAAGAAGAAGAATAAGAAAAAAGTTTAAATCCAAAAACCATCCTGGGCATACGCTCGACAATTCACCAAAGTTTCATTATAATCGGACAAACGGTTGATAAATAAATAAATAAAATAATTTTCCTATAGGAAATCAGTATAGGTATATTATTGTTGATTTGTAAGTAAATAGTATTAGGTAGGTACCTACCTACAACAACCTTCTGTACAAAACGCTTACTTTAAAAATAAGTTAAACATTATAATTATACAAAATATTCACCATGTTTTTCACTTAAACGCTAAGTTATACTTGAAAGTAAATTTTTTTCGTGTAAATACGTACTTCTAACTTTTAAACTAACAGATATATGCGTGCAAAATGTACACTTTTTTGACAGATACGACTTGGAAAATTTTGTATGAAAAAAATAATTATTGAAATATTTTTAAAATTCAGCATTTTTATCGCATTATTTTTAGCGTGACACTGCATCAGGTATACAGGTACACGTTCGCACATAAATTAGATTTTTAGATGCTCTTGGTTTTTCAGAAGGCGTGAGACAAACACACACACACACACATACACACACACACACACACCTACACTAACATTTTGATTGCTTTATTACTTTAGATTTTTAAAATTCAGCATTTTTATCGCATTATTTTTAGCGTGACACTGCATCAGGTATACAGGTACACGTTCGCACATAAATTAGATTTTTAGATGCTCTTGGTTTTTCAGAAGGCGTGAGACAAACACACACACACACACACATACACACACACACACATACGCTAACATTTTGATTTCTTTATTACTTTAGATGAATCAGGTGATTGTTCCCGTTCCACAATAAATAGGTACTCATTATATCTCAACAAACATATGAGCTCACACAAAATAGATTAACCAGGTCCATTGTCTGCTATACATAGTACATGTCATAAATCCAATATGTGACGCTATTTTTATTTCAGAACCATAGAAAGAGACTGGTTTACTTTGTTGGTGTAGTTATATATCAGACCAATGTATAAACAAATAATAAAATATCTTTATAAAAATACATATGTTTTTTTGACGACGTATTAGCTTTTAAGAATATGACGGACTTAGTATACAAAATGTATCTTGGCGCCTATCCCTTCGCCTTGATACGTTTGGTTATACAGTTTTCGGAAATATAATAAAATATTCAAAAGACTTGCAAATTTGTGTCTTTCTTTCCCGACAAATATACCGCTGTTTTCATAAACGCCTGGGTACATTCTGATTCGCCGTATGAGGCGATCGGTCTGCGACTAACAAAATCACCCCCTGATGTACGAGAAAGCTATAGCAAGAAATACACCCTCAGTGACGATTCGTTAACCGTCGCGTGAGCACATCCCTATACGAAGATTTCACCCCTAAACGTTGTAAATGAAGGCAAGTTTTAATATCATTCATAATATTTTGTGGCGTTTTCATATTCGGTGTTTTATTTTAAGTATTTCAGTGGTTTTTGTTACTTTATTAAATTAAGTTTAACTCGAATATCGTGGTTTTTAATATATTTCGTTTAGTTTTTCGATAAAACAAGAGTTTTTAATAGCGTCCTTTAGTTTTTTAATAAAACGTTTGAAAAGTTTCAAGACGTTCAAAAACTTACTTAATAATTTTCGGATTTTCATTCAGTGTAGATATCTCTACCCTTAATCTTTTCAGATATACAAATTTAAATTGAAATTCTCATTTTGAATTAAGAAATCTTTTAAATTTATTTCAGTGGGCGTTTCAGTCTCGCATAAACAATTTAAAATTTAAAAAGTTACTCACTCTTTGAAATTTAATATTGTTTCGTAGTAAGGTTCTGAATTTAAATATTTTTGGTTAGTGTTCTTTTTTTCAGAAGAAAAATCGTATGTAAATCGTGATTTTGAAATTTTCAAACCTATTTTTTTATTATTATTAATTGTATTTTTCGTATGAAAATCCGGATAATTTGATACCTGGAGGAGTTTTGGCCAATAATCGAATAGTGTAATATTGTGTGTGTTTTTTATGTAAAATCACAAGTGAATTTTCATTTTCATAAAAAATAAATTGGCATATTTTTTTTCGATGTTTCTATTTAAATACAAAATTATATTGATTTAACATTTTTCTGTAAATCTACTTAGTATATAACATTTATCCGTAGGTATGTGCTTTATTTTTTTATACAAATGTAGGTTTGTAGTCACACTATTATTAACCCACTTGTTTAAATGTAATAAAAAAGTATGATCACCATAGAATAATAATATATTATTTATTATAATATTATTATTTATTATTTATTCTTTCATAATTGCTTTGATCAGTAGGCATTACTTTTTCTTCTTCTTTGTATAAATATTTTGACTACCTAATTACTTTTGAACTAAATACTATTGTACCGAAAGAACTTCTGAGACTTCACTTTCCTCGGGTCGGTGGGAACAAATTACCTTATATGGCAACAAACCCACCTTTTTGCACTTGTATATAAATTAATTAATAAATTCATTCATACCATCACGTATTATCCCAGAATGTGGGGTAGCCAGCGACGGGTGTACGGATGTTGATTACCTTTTAAAAGGGTACGCAACACTTGCGTGTATACCCACACATCAGTCTCGTCTCACCTAAAAAGGCACTACATTCAGAATGGATGGTCAACCTTATTGCTGAAATTTATGAGATGTTATTTTTGCCTGTTGTATTTTCGATTACCCGGCTCTTACAGAATACGAAAACAATCATAGAAAGAGTGGAAGCACTATTGTAAGCCGGTACCTCAAAGCTAAATTAATAAATATGATTCGAAAAACAAATATCAACTAAATTTCTTATCTAAAATCAGATAAATTAGAAAATAAATTAAATCTAAACTTCACCAGATAATTTTATTTAAAGATCGAAATTTTTAAATTCCGTTTGCTGGCGAGGCGATGAATGTTTGTCAAGATATAAAAATGTGGTTTTCGGTTCTCTCTGCCTACCCCGTGAGAGACATGGCGTGATGGTATGTATCTATGTGTAATTAACGTTTTTATAATTATTCATTACCTAAGTTTGTTTTCGTTGCACAACTTGCACTATAATGTATATTTGTACTGTGACTTTTTTAATACCGAGTGTTCATAGGGTATCGACAAAATATTTGATTTCATTTACAAGACGTTTTAACCCTATAATTAACAATAGCAAAAAAAAATACTCACATTTCGTGTCCTAATAAAATACCGATTAGCAATTTTCAAAACTTTAATTGCTGCTATCTGCAAAAATCACCACTACTCAGGGAACAAACTATCCAATTGTTATAACCTGGTTATACAATTAAATGACGTAAATTTGGCTATCGCTTTATAAATATTTAATTTTCTATTCATTCTAGTTCCAATTCCAAATAAACATTATGTTCTTTGTTAGTACCTACATTTTATTCAGCGTTCCAATTTTAAATAAATGTTGTATTTTATATTTTTTATTAGTAAGTAGGTAAGTAACTTTGAATAAAATAAAATATGTACATTTTGTGAAAAATGCTATTTGAAATAAATAATGTCTATTCGATATTCAAAAATACCCACATATTTTGAATATATCAGTTTACATAACGGTGTTCTATAAGTCTTATGTTTTCAATTCATTCGGCGTTCATTTTTTAAATAAATATTCTTTTATTACATTTAAATCGACTCGTTCTATAATATCATGTATACTGTAAGTACCTATGTTAATTAATTAAAATTAAATTAATTTAATGATAAACGTACAATTTAAATTTTAAATGAAACAATGACTATTCGATATTCAAAAATACCCACATATTTTGAAATCACAAAACAATGATCTATGAGTCTTTTGTTTTTGTTTCATTTAGCGTTCCAATTTCAAATTAATCATTTATTACTCTCCACTACCAACTATGGAATAGTGGAGAGTCATGATTTCACAATTTTTAAGCGTATTTTTTTACATCAATTTCTCAATGGGTATCATGTAGAGAGTGTATACTTTGAGTTTCATCGTGATGTTTTTGTGTGTATGCCGTATGCCGTACACAAATTTGAAAATTTGTGTCCTCTGTACAGCCCAAACCAAATGACTGATGAACTTCATATTGATACCATATGTGTGAAGTACATAAACTTAGAGCTGATTAGTTTTCCATAGACAACAGTTAATTATTTCTCTATGATTTCATCTGTTAAAACTTTAAAAATGCTCTCACGACCTGGAAATTTGAGATATTTTCATTTTATTTGAATTATTTATGCAAAAAAAAGAATTTTCACAAAACTGCATTCAGAGTTTGCCAACCTTAAAAGAAAAATATATATCCTTTCAATAATTATGTTTCTATTAATCGATATTTTGTATGAAAAATATATAGGAGAATTTTTATGTTTAGCAATGTTTAGTTACATATTTGATTTCATATTGATATTAGAGTGTAATATTAGCAGGGAAGCTTCATTGTGTAGTGGAGAGTTTAGTGTTGGCCACAACCCACTCGTTTTTTAATTAATATCGACTCGTTCCATCATATCAAGTATAATGAGAGCAGTAGGTAAAAAATATATTCAAGAAATGATAACATACAATTCAAATTTTAAATTATACAAAGACTGTTCGATATTCAAAAATACCCACATATTTTGTAATTATATAACAATGTTCAGTAAGTCTTTTGTTTTCGTTTCATTCAGCGTTCCAATTTCAAATTATTATTTATTGGATTATTCTCGACTCGCTGTTTATATAAGTTTAAAGACGTTTCATTTTTACCTTATCTTTTATATTCAAACCACATTTACTCCAATTTAATAACCTAGATTTACAATAGATTTATTAATAAACGATTTTAATTAACTTGGGTAAAGGTACCAGCTTCAAATTATTTCATTTGCGTTATATTTCTAGACAAACAATTCGAGGTTCGTCGTTGACGCCATGATTAATGCCTATAATTTTGAATACAAAAAGTAATATTTCAAGTTTAATCAATAAACTAATTGATTAGTTGAATGAGAAAATACTTATATAATACGAAACGTATTAATACTCAATTCATTATGCGACTCGCAATATCCTAAATCAGGGAAAAATGCCCGCAGCCTGCTTGTGGTTTTTTTTAATGAATATGTCCTTGTTGAACAAGTACATATACATTATACATCTTCCTACGTTCCCTAAATAAGCATTAATGCTTGGGCTATAGATGAACGAAATTGGTCGAGGCAGGATTCGAACTCGCGACCACTGGATTACTATGCACTAATCGCTCTGCCATCGACCCGTCTTACTACTCAATTGAGAAGACCAAATGTAAAAAAATATAGGTAGGTACTAATGACATTTTATTAAAGGTTTTTCAATTTTTACAATTTAAAAAAAATATTACATTATAGATAAAGTAAATTTTCATTCAAATTTTAATTCGTATTCGGAATAAGATTGCCTATGTATCAGTTCGATAGGCTACAGATAGTATTAGATGCAACAGCAAGGGTCATTTATGGTGCAGAAAAACGATGTCACATAACTCCACTACTAAACAAACTACACAGGTTGAAGTGTCCAGAGCGAGTTGACTACAAAATTTATTTTACGGTGTTTTAATACTATGAATAACGTCTTGGTACCGCAATACATTCAAGAGTTATGTCAGAGAAAAAAGCTATCTGGAAGGCTTCTTACACTCAGGTCTTCTGGATCACAGAGTGACAACTCCCAAAAAGAGTTGGACAGAGTCAACAAAGTGGCTTACTATGATCGATGCTTTAGTGTGAAAGGTCCTATAAAGTGGAATAGATTGCCTCCAGATGTCCGCAAGCAGTCTTCTCTAAAGGACTGAAAACAGCTTTGTTTCGTAGAGCAACATAAGACGGAATATAAGCGCCTTGGAATGATCCTTAATTATTAAATGGCACTATATAAATTATTTACTTTTATTATTATTTTAAATTCAAATGTTGATATTCCCTGTCTGGACAAAAATCAAAATTCTGAGTATAAAAGTTTTGTAGGCCTATAAGTTTATTTATTTATTTAAAACTTTTTGAGCACATGTGTGCAATGGCGAGCTTACATTTTGCCACGTGGAAATAAATTCAAACCAACCACATTCATTTGGTGAATAATATTGTATTTATGATACATACCAACAATTTATATGAATTAAACATATAAAGAAAATATAAATACATAACATACAAACAAAAATAATAAAGAAACGTAGGGGACAGGAGAAGGGGGGGGGGGGACAAGGATATGATAAGGATACAAATTTAAGTTTTATGTGTATTAAATGATTCCTCAGATTTCTTTTGAAAGCGGAAAGTGTTAATGAAACTCGAAGTTGCGATGGGATGTGATTCCAAAGACGAGCTGCTTGTACGGAGAAAGATGTGATGAAAAAGGAAGTATTGTGTACTGGGATACTGAGCGTTCTTTCAGTATTTGAACGAAGAGGCAACCCGTGTTCTGAGAGGAAGTGAAATTGATTTCGTAGATAAACTGGAGCGTTGTGGTTATTTAAGACCTTGTATAGAAGTGTGAGGATATGTAGGTTCCTACGCTGCCTGAATTTTATATATTTTTTTGAAATTTTAGGCTCTGTGCATTAAGCGGATCAAAATGTATCAGAGAAACACACACAGAAACACTGAATGTTTTACTCTGAATTCTGAGTTCATCTATGTAAGAGTTGTTACAATTTTAGATGGAATCCTAGATAGTGAGGAGTAAAGCGTTGGCCACAACCCACTCGTTTTTCTTAAAAGACCGACAATCTTTAGGTACCTACAAACCTAGTTCTAAATAGTCAATTTCTTCTTTGTTCTTTCATATAATGTAGATGTATGTATGTATGTTGGTACTGATGTTGATTTTGTGTGTTAATTTAGAAGTTAACGATTGTCTCTGACAGTGTTATGGCAGGTCGCTCAATATAAATAAATGGATATTGCACAATATTATGTGCCTATACTAACTAGGTATATAGTGCCTAGTGACTATCTTATTTAGTGCCAGCCTGATTGATACAGTCATTTCCCAACTGTGATGCGTAAAATTTATTCGAGGAACGTAAAACTTATCCCTATTAACGTAAAAAGCAAAAGCTGGCGACTGTCATACTTATGTCATATGTAGGTCTGAATACAGAGTCCAACCTCATTACTAAATTCTAAATACTAACCATGTTTTCATTGCACAGTCGCTCACGTAAGTTAGGAGATCACGTAGCTTCCTAACTGGAGGGTGCTACGAAGTTTTTGTATGATAATTGCATTGCAGCGCATGCGCGTTGGCGTAAATTAACATTTGCGAACTGTCAAAAAGTAAGGTTGATCGCGAGAAACCTTACGAGTGGTTTAGTACTAAAATACAAGATGTTTTCGATGGATAATGATTTAAGCGACTTCGTCAAATATGCATTTGATAATTTTGTCAAATAAAATACCAAACACATTATTCAGCGATCTATACGAGATGCCGAAAATTCGCTGGAATTTCAGAAAAATCGTGACATCTAGCTGTCAGTGTGAGCTTGGTTATGTGTTTGTGATATTATGACAAAAAAACATTTTAAACGTCAGTCTAAACCCATAGAAAACTATCCATCTCTTTTCTTCATATGCAATAATGTGAAGTGCCACGCCATCGACCTTAAGTTTGGCGTAGTATTAAGTATTTAGTTAGTGATATCTCTGCACGGAATTGCTAACTTAGGATTACTAAATACTCCAGTGAGGTTAGGAGTTAGTATTTAGTTACCTATGACTATGCATTCGGGTTATAGTACGATATAAAAATACCAAAGCAGGTAACAAAGATTGGATACTATAAGCCCCCGGGTAGTGGTGGTTTTGTCAGATAACAGGTTGCGAATTTTATAAAGCTTTTAAATAGTCAATAGGGGTGTTTCCACCGACCAAAGTGTCTGAAATTGGAAGATGGTATTTCTAATCGTAAAAAAATAACATTTCATACTATACCTCACGTGTAAAAATAGCAATTTTCCACAATTTGAAGGCTGTTATCTGCGAAAGAACCGGTATTCAGTGTTCATAGTATGTATCCAATCGTTGTGACCTGCTTCGGTATCCTGACGCAAGTCGCTGGCTCGTGGTCTATTTCTTTTATCTTTTTTGTATAATATTAATTACCCATCCAATTGAGTTATTTCTGCACAATGGATGAAAGAATCAAATTATACATATAAATACCATAACGGCACATCACACAATGTAGGGTCACCAGCAACAGGTGTTCGGGTATGCATTTAAGAAGCAAACCAGTGTAGTCTCACCTAAAATTAAATAAAATAAAAGAATGGGTGATGAAACTCATTGTTGAACTATGTGATATGTTATTTTGCCTGCTGTATTTTCCATTAACCGGAACTTAAGGGATAATTGACGACGATAATAATAAAAAAGTGGAAGCACTATTCTAAGCCATATGTTCAGTTTTCAGTGATTGGTTCTGTTTATCAATAAATAGAAGTATTAGCGAAAATCTTAAAAAAATACGTGGGCTACGCAAAATACATTTTTTGTGATTTTTACTAGGATGGTAGATGTGGAAAGTTGTCCCCACATCTTTTAGTTATTGAAGAGTTTATTCAGAATGATTCGCCAAAATAAAATAATTAAAGTAGATGGGAAACTGGGCAAAAAAATATCAGTCACAACGGGAATAAAACAGGGAGATAGTCTGAGCCCTTTCCTATTTAATTTAATTATGGAAAAGGTGATAGAGGATGTGGTTTCTGTGGATGTGGGATACAGAATGGGCAAGAATCTCGTCAACATTATATGCTACGCGGATGATGCAACGCTCGTTGCTGAAACGGAGGATGACCTGCAACAGCTACTAAACAGATACCATACAGCAGCCAGGAGATACAATATGATATTATCCATATCAAAAACTTAGTGTCTAATTATATCGAGACAACCTCTGGTATGCAATCTACTCGTAGACAGCGAACCAATCGAACAGGTCACAAAATTCAAATTCTTGGGAGTCGACATTTCCAGCAACAGTGACTTATATGAGGAAGTAAAATCGCAAACAGACAAGGCAGCGGTCGTTGCTGGCTGTTTGAGAGATACTGTCTGGAAAAACAAACACATGCTAACAGAGAGTAAAACCCGAATTTATAAAACATGTGTGCGACCCATCATGACTAGACTTATGCGATTGAGGCCAGAGCGGACACCGTTAGAACAAAGAGCCTGCTCCGGACGACAGAGATGAGAACCCTACGCTCCATCGCGGGTTTCACCCTTTTGGATCTGATGCGGAACACCGATATAAGACAGATCTGTGACGTTAGGGATATTGTCAGATGGTGCAGGAGCCGAAGACGATTCTGGCGGGACCACGTGGCGAGAATGGGAGACAACAGATTGCCCAAAATCATCTCCCAAAAAATAAACTTTGGCAATCGACCACGAGGTAGACCACCCAAGAGATGAAGAGATAGCTGGAGCTCGGCGTCACAAGAGGCCTTGAGGGACGGGCAAAGTTCCTGAAAAAACAGGTGTCAACCTATAAAAAGAAGAAGAATAAGATTCGCCAAACTTTAATATAATAGGAACCGTTTTTATACGTTTAAACATAATGTTGTAAAAAATATATATTTGGAAAGTTTGAGAACTTGTGTACAAATTACATGTTCCATCAACACAGTTTGACGTGTCTTTTGTATATCAAATAAAGTAATTTGAACTAATTTGTTTTTAATTATTTTTTCAACGTTTGAATATTTTTTTTTATTTAATGCGAATAAATATACTAGATTATAGTTATTGAGTACTTTAATTTGATTATTTAAATAGTCATATTTTATACGTCATCATATTTTTTTATAAGTATAAATTATTTTTTTCGCTTAAAAAGTACCTAATTTATAGCCATTTTTTATAAATCTTAAACATTTTTTTAATTTTCACAGTTTGAATGTTTTCAGATATAACTATTAAATTGTCTATTCAATATTTTCATAAGGTTTAAGTATACTATATAGTTTTTTTTTTGTAACAAAAAATATCGTTTTTTTTAATATTTATAATTCAATAATGATAATATATTATAAGAGTTAACTATGTGGTACAATTTTAATGGGTTTATTTTTTATATGTGTGTATGTACCTATGTGTTTGTTTGTATATATATGTATGTATGTGTGTGCGTGTATGTGTGTGTGTGTGTGTGTGATGTTGTGTATGAATGTGTGTATGAAGGTGTGTGTATGAATGTTTTTGGCTTGTAAACTGTTATTTGTTTTTATATTATGTTGATGGAATGCTTTTTTTTGCTCTAACACTGTAAAAATAATATTGTATCATTAAACTGAAAATGAGCTGTAGCTTCACAAAGAAAATAAATAAATTAATAACGTCTTAATCATCGCGACTCGCGTGAGCGAGTTGCATCACATATTGTGGTGTATTAATAGTAGGTAATATTGCGTATCCGAACGACATGTAACTGCAATGTAACTGATAGATGGCGCTAGCTAGTCTCCTTTACGTACCTACATATTTTCGTTGTACGTAAAGTCGGTCGGGGAATGATAGAGTGACAGTGCTAAACAACGTCTAGTTATTGTACTTGGAACAGACAAAATGGCGTTATACCTTCCAATATTTGCATGACATAAACTAATCGAGCATTCTCTAACAAATTGTTTACCAATAAGTACAATATATAGCCACGCTGCGCTAGTGACGAGATATTATGTATGGATAATATATTTTCATATTTCCATATTTTATAACAAGATGATGTATTTGTTTACCTCCAACACAATAGGTATCTACAGGAAGATGTAATTTTGATAGGTACTAATGCATATCCACACACATATATACTACACCAGCATGGAGTAAGGATAGATTCGTGGTCTATGATAACGCCAGCATATTCCTGTTATTGGTGTAGGTAGAGAGAACCGAGTGCCATACACATGTCTTTGCATGGCACATTCATCGCCTCATTCACATTCATACAGCTTTTCATTCATGCTCGTCTGTTATCTATACATCTAACCTTTTCACGAATTATTTTAAAATTAAAAATATCACATTAATATAAATAAATAAATAATTATTACAATTAACGCATTCACACGCGAAATAAAATCATTTACATACCAAATTAATTGATAAGAGCCGGGTAATAGAAAATACAACAGGCAACAATAACATCTCACATAGTTCAGCAATGATGGGTCGATGGCAGAGCGGTAGGCTATGGTCGCGCTAGGCTATAGGGCGCCGGGCAAGGCTGGGTCTCGACTGATTTCGTACACCTATAGCACAAGTATTTATGCTTATTTTAGGGAACGTTGGAAGATGTATATGTACTTGTTTAACAAGGACATATTCATTTAAAAAAAATGATGATGAGGTTTTGAATACTCCTTTTTGCATAGTAGGTATATATTTTAATTAACACGACTTTTTTCTAAACTGACATCACTAAATAGTGACTAACTCTTTTGTCTATTAAATATGGAACACTTTTGAAAACATAGTTAATATCATCTTTTTCTTAATAAATACTTAGATAAGTACTTCAACACTTTCCCTTATTAAGAAAAAGACCTATTTCATAACTCAATATTATCAAAGGAGGCTTGTGCAGTGGCTTTGTACTTGTCCTCAGTAGCATCGGGATTTTTCTTTACTTTAGAAACCCACTTACAAGGGATAGCCTTGTTATTTTTTTGGTAATACTTCTAATCTCCAAGTTTTCTAGCAATGAATTTATCTCTGTATCCATCGCTTTCTTCCACTGCGCTCTCTGAGTAGTTCTAATTGCATTTTGGTAGGAATCTTGTTCTGGGTCAATGTTCGAGATAAAACGTTCAGCTAACATGACATAATCTTCAAAACGTTTTGGTTTTGTCAAAACAGATGTATCTCTTAAATACCTTCCTTCTGGTATTCTATCTTCAAAATCTATATCTTGATCAGATACTGGATTTTCTTGATCAGATATTGGACTCTCTTGAAGATTATTCTCGAGATCTTTCTCTAGTCTGTTTTGAGAATCATCTCTCACTCTTTCAAAATATTTTCTTTCTTCTTCCTCTTCAAACTTTCCCTGTTCAAATGCTCCTGGTAAAATTATATTCATCTTCCTCTCATTTGCAATTTTTTCATTGAAAACAACATCACGAGAACAGATGATACTGTTGGTTGCGGGGACCCATATACGATATCGTTCATCTCCGTCGTAACCAACTAGATAACCCTTTACTGCTTTGTTATCCATCTTGCGTCTTCTTTGTTTTGGGATGTGAGCATAACAAACTGATGCAATGACACGCATATGTTTGATTCTAGGCTTTTTCCCCGTCCACTGTTCATAGGGGCTCACATTCTTCACAGAGGATTTTCCTGTTCTATTCAATATATAAACTGAAGTTGATACTAACTCAGCCCATATTGCTGGTGGAAACTCAACTTGTGTATTTGAGTTTTTAAGAGTTCTCGCCATCTCCACTATAGTTCTATTATCTCTCTCACTAGAACCATTTTGCTCTGGCGTATATGGCGCTGTGAATCTTTGAGTTATTCCATTATCTCTTAGTACTTGCATAATTTCTTTATTATCAAATTCTCCTCCATTATCACTTAAAATTTCCTTGATTCTATATCCATAATTATACGCTGCTGCTAAGAAACTCTTCAAAGCATCAATTTCATCGGATTTCTTCTTTAGAAAGGAAACATAGCGAATTTTCGTGAAACTATCTTTGAAAATTACAAAGTACTTGAATCCTCTGAATGATTCTGAGAAAGGACCACACACATCTGTAGATATTAGTTCACCTGGTTTTGAACTACATGTTCTTGTGCCAAAACTCATCCTGTGAGCTTTACCATAAATGCAGGCTTCACATAGCTTATCATCTATATCAACTTTTAAGTCCATTTCATGTTTTAAAAGATCTCTCACATGACGTTTATCTTGATGACCAAAGCGTTCATGATATAATTGTAACAAGGAAATTTCTGTTGAAACTAAATTTGCCTCACACTCTTTTGAGTTAAGTATTTCCATATCCACCTTATAGAGTCCTTTTCCTTTCATTCGTGTACCATATAGAACACTCATTCCATTGATTTTTAACCAACACTCTGTTGCTGTTGATTCAAAACGACTGTTCTGTAGTCTATCTTGCGCTGCAAGTACAGAAAATAAGTTCTTCTTGATTCCTGGGACATACCATACATCATTTAAAGTTTTAAACTGTTTTTTACCATTGACTGTCATAACTGTCTTCAATGTGCCTTTACCAATAGCTGGAAGAACTTTTCCACTTGCTGTTGTAATTCCACATGAAGTATTGAATTCTTTAAAATCAATAAAATTCTTGTTATGCATGGTAAGGTGCCTTGTAGCCCCATTGTCGATGTACCAATTATTAACTTCTTCTTCAGAGTTAAAAACGTCTTCTTCAACACTTAACAGCCCTGCTACTGTCACTGAGTAGCTCGTGTTCTTCTTTCCATGTGATTCAGGTTTTGGGGGTCTTCCATCTGCTATCCACTTTGGACAATTCTTTAACCAGTGTCCTCTGTTAAAACAATAATTACATTTATCATTTCTTTTGGTTAAATGAAATTTGTTCTTCTTTTCCTTGGTTCTTGATACAAGTGCACCTTCGTTGCAGATGTCATCTGTTTCGTTCGCATGAATTTTTAACTCTCTCTCGTGAGAACATAACTGCATGGTTAACTCATCTGTAGTCCGCTTCTCTTCACTCAAAAGTAACCAACTCGATTTGAAGGAATTGTATCGTGAAGGCAGAATATCCAACATCTTACAATTTAGCATCATCTCTGGTAACTTATGCTCTTTTTTCTTCATAAAACCTGAATTTAGTTCTTGCCATAAATTTTTTAATTTGGATAGATGTGATGCCATATCTTCTTTATCGTTCCACTTAAATTGGAAGAACTGCATGCATATGTTGTAGAGTTGGCTTTCAGAAGAAGCCTCAAAAAGCTTGTGTAGTTCTAACCACACTTCTCTTGCGTTTTGGAACCTCATTACCTTCTGCAAGGTATCTTCTGTCATACTATTAGTAAGAACCATCATTGCGTTTGCATTTCCTCGTGTATATGCCTGAAGTATCCTTTCACTCTCCTTTTTTTGGATTTCTGAGGCACCTGGTGATAATTCTTGGGGTTTCTCGAACTTTCCTTCCACCACCTCAAGTGCATTTAAGTGACAATTGAGAACGAACTTGATGCGATACTTCCACATGGGCCAGTCACTTTCACCGGCTAGAAGCTTTATCGCAACTTTCGGTAACTCCATTTTCCTTACTATAATGCTTAGTGACAAAATTCTTGAAAAATTTTCTCAGGCAAAAAACACGCGTCACACGAATTTGAGATTAAACTTCATTGTCAAGTAAAAATCACCAAATTCTCGCATTAATCAAAAAAAAAAAAACTATAGTCTTTGCAGTGCCTGGGCCCATAACCTGATGAGGTTTTGAATACTCCTTTTTGCATAGTATATATTTTAATTAACACGACTTTTTTCTAAACTGACATCACTAAATAGTGACTAACTCTTTTGTCTATTAAATATGGAACACTTTTAAAAACATAGTTAATATCATCTTTTTCTTAATAAATACTTAGATAAGTACTTCAACAGTTCACTACCCATTCTGAATGTAGTGCCTTTTTAGGTGAGACGTGACTGGTACGTGGGGATATACGCATGTGTCGTGTTTCTTTTTTATATAGTTATGCACACCCGCACATTTGCCGCTGATTGCCACACATTGTGGGTTTGCCTAGATGGTAAGAATGTTTGAATTGATAAAAACGAACATTGCATTTCACAATGGGTATCATCTTGAGAATCAGCTTTAATGAACTAAGTAGTAGTTTGTTGATCAGACATAATATTTGCTTCATATTAATGGAAAAAATACTAAATTTTTGTTAAAATAGTATTCGATGGATGCATGCAAAGGGTTGTATTACAAGAGTTATTTGAGAAAAAGGTAAGGTTCCGTACTGCGAGAATACTGCTTACGGGACCTCAACTTTTTCTTACATAATTCTTAAATAACTCCTGTTTTACAACCCAAAATGTATTGAGAATGAATGCAACTAAATCTAAAGTGATGGTATTTGAGAAGAGCGAAAGACGAAAAAAATGCGAGATACGAGTGGAGAATGTACAATTAGAACAAGTCGATGAGTATTTATACTGAAGCATGTTACAGCATGATGGAAGATTGGAAAAATATATTGAAAGGAGAGTAACGGCAGGTAATAGAGTGAATGGTGCATTAAGATCTGTAATGGCTGACCCAATTATTTCGAGGCAAGCAAAGCTCGCGGTACACAATGATATCGTCGTACCAACAGAAGACATGGACATGGCAGAAGAACCATGAAAGTAGAATTAACGCGGTTGAAGTGAGATCACTAAGACTAATGTGTGATAAAACTATGTATGATAGAATAAGAAATGAGGATATCAGATAAGAATGCATGATTGACAAAAATATCGTTAGAAAGATGAAAATAAATGCTCTGAGGTGGTTTGGCCACATAGAATGAATAAGTAATGACCGTCTGACAAAAAAAGTATATAGGTAAGGCTGATAAAAGAGGAACGAGAAGTTAAGGACGGCCAAGGAAAAGTTGATACGATCACATAAATGGAATTTTGAAAGATTGAGACGTAAGAAGAAAGAAAAATAGAAGAGCGTGTATGAGACTATGCATGTCAAGAGAGAGGAGTGTGGCGTTCGGTTCTCCCTGCCTACCCCACATACGTAAATGGCGTGATGGTATGGTATGGATAATTGTTAAAAATAGCTTCCACTGCTTCAACCCTTGTGGGAATAACCAATAACCATTATCTATGATAACATCCACTGATGACCTATTTTACATCAACTGTGTTATTCAACATACTGTTATGCATTATATCGACAAATTGTACTGCAATTAGCTAATAAGGGAATTATCAATGTAACAAAAACTAATATCATACTATAAGAGGGCATAAAACGCTTCATCTTATGACTGAAAACATGATATATGAAAACCGCCTAATGCACTATGAAGTTACGTGTTAGTAAGGGTAACTATCGCGTGCGTTAAAAAGGGTTAATACGTGATTTAAATGAACGGAAACCCAAAAATTAGTGATTTTTTAGCATTTCAAGAACAAACCTGGGGGGCAAATCTGGTGTAACCGGCGAAATCAAAACCCTCCAGTTTACCCATATCATGGATATAATTATTATATGGAGTTCTATGACATCTAAAGATATTATAGAACTCCATATAATAATTATATACATGATATGGGTAATCGTGAAGGTTTTGATTTCGCCGATTAGACCAGGGGGGCAAGTCTGGTTCGACCGGCGAAATCAAAACCCCAGTGATTACCCATATCATGGATATAATTATCGTATGGAGTTTTATGACACCTAAAGATATTGTAGGACTCCATATAATGGGTAAACAAGGAGAGTTTTGATTTCGGCGATCAACCAGTCTTGCCCCCCCAGACTTGCCCCCCAGACTTGAAATGAAAAATCGTTATTTATTTTATTTATTTTTATTATATCTTACAAAGGACAGCACACTGTACTTCCATACAATTATTAAAAGGAAATAAGAAAAAATACATACCTCTTACGTACTATACCTAATATCAAAAGAAGACAATAAAAAAAGGGAATTAGTGTGGGTGCTCGTATGAGAGAGAATAACAATATGTATGTGTGTGTGAAAGAGTGTTTAAAGTGTGTGGGTGTGTATGTGTGTGTGTGAGAGTGGGTGTGCATGTGTGTGTGTGAGAGTGGGTGTGCATGTGTGTGTGTACATGATAGACGAACATATATTGAAAGATTCATAAGTTGAGAAGATAAAGAAAATATATTGCTGAGGGTGGTTGGGAAAAATAAAATTATTAAGTACCTAGTTGTTTATTGTTATAATGTCACAATGTTAGATATACGTTTGTTTTTGAATGTCATATTATGTGAATCAAAAAATAAAAAATATATCAAAAAAAATAAACATTTAAAAAATATATCAAACTTGAAATTTCATCCTCATAATCAAATTTAATGCTTAATATACTGACACATTTATATATGCAATTTCACACATCATTCACACAATATCTCACCATAATTTCACTACCTTTATCTCAATATATCTCAAATTTTTGCTTTGTTATGTTGCTCATATTGTTTTGTTGTTCTTACCAAGCTTGATATATTATAATGTACCTATGTAATATTTCACGAACAAATTCTTAATTGGAATATATTTATATTTAAATAATAATGTATACAATAGAAATTTATATTCTGTGAATTTGTCAACAAATAAAAATAAAATAAAAATAATATGTAACCATTCCTAATGTATACTACAATAACTTCAGCGACAACCTGTAATTGGATTTATTATTAATGAAATCATCTTTATGTTATATAATTTATTATAAGCTGTATCTTTTCCTCTAAATAATATAAAATAAAATGTCTAAGTCGGCATTTTTTTCATAAGAGTTGAATAAGTTTATCATTCTGTTAATCGGAGCGTTTTTTGAAAGCATTTGTTTTACAGATATTGCAGAAGAAAAGTGATGTTATCGGTCATTCACGTTGGTTGTGCACTTTTTAAGCACACAAAAGATATATTTCTCTACGACACAAAGTTATGGAGTAGATAATTTAAAAAAAGTGCTGAAAAAAAGGATATTTTTAATATTATTTTTTGGGGAATTGGGGGCTACTCATGACACGTTCTTAGCTTGCCTTAATCTTAAAAATGTATAAATCAGAACTCATTTATAATCCAACCTTTATATTTCTCTACATTTAATCATGCAAATTTGTTAATATCAACGTTTAGTATGAAATTGTCATTAATTTTTGTATAAATGAATATTATTATTCAATTAATTTAACCTCAAATATTGCTAAAGTCTGAATCAGATCTTAATTTTACTGTAATCAACTTCATTAGTAGCCCTGCATGCTGAATTTTAAAATTGTGTAACGAACATTCACTATAGAAATGTTGAAAATACTTATAGTATTTTTATTAAACACACTTCTCATGAGAAATTTGATTTCAAATTTGGGTGTTTAGATTTTTATGCCCCCATAAACAGTTCTTTGTAAGTATAGAATATACTTTGTATAGTCGTTCCTCATCGCGCTAGTTATTATTGACAGGAAATGTATAAAATATATTTGTTGTAAATGAACACAATATCTGATTGAATCAACAACAATATTTACTCTATTTCAATTTCCTCGTAACATGATCCACCCCCGACTTATATAAGAAGAAACACAATACACAATGCCAACCATTTTTGTGTCTTTGGCATTTCCTGTAAAATACCGTCGTGCTCCCTTCCCAGTAAACAGAGACCCAGGCACGGCTGAATCAAGGGGGTTTAACTATACCAACAGCTCTCTGTCTCTTCTATATTCTCTATCTTTTGTGAATAATAATAATACGTCTTCTACACTGCCTTCCTTGCTATCATCACCAGCCCCGTAATGATATCCGACGTCCCATAATTGGAAAAAAACGTTCGCTTTTATAATATAATGTATGTACTTATTTCTTGCCTTATTCATAACGAGTTTTCGCCCTGATCTCTGTTTGATTTTTACTTAATATTTATTAATTACTAGACAGAGTCTGTTCCGAAACAACTACCTATGTATACAGGGTGTCCCAGAAGTGGACGTCAAGCCGGCGACTGCATTGCGACTGAAGGAAGGCAGTTTGAACATCTTTTGTAATCTTGATGTTAAACAATTCTTGTGTATTTAAAAATCCAAGTATCCAAATTATTATTGTTAAATCAAATATTTTTAAATTAATAGCGTCACTATCTGTCTCGCTCACACTTCATAAAAAGACTCTGTGCGTCTAATTCTAACTAGAATTTAAACTGGAATAACCGGCGTCACTATCTGTCTCTCTCACACTATCGATGATCCTCCCCGTCGTCTCTATCACGTTAGAGTCACTATCTGTCTCGCTCACACTTCATAAAATGACTCTTTCCGTCTCACTTTAACTGGAATATTAAAGTTACGGCCTTGAGGAAAGCCACGGGTACATTAAAATCATTTTTAAGTAAGTAAGAAAAAATTGTAAAAACTTGTGTTTTATTAGAAAAGAAAAAATGTCCGCAATCTAAGAAATAAAATATCAAGTGTCATACCATTTTGGAATCCTTGTTAAATGCGCCAACTTTTGAAGTTACTTGCCAAACTCACCTAGTACATTTTTTTTTCAGTATGGTCAGTTAAAACTGGGCAAAGTATTAAGTTTGAATCTTTGGTTGGGCAAAAAGTGAGATTTACTTCCAAGCTGGAGCAGCTGGCTTAAAATTTTAGGTCAGAATTTAAAGAAGCAGTATTCGGGATTACATAACAGAAAAAAAATATTAAAAAAATATATATCTGTAGCAACAGGAGTGAAAAAATCGTCACAGAGTGTCGATTTTTTACTTTTTTTTAAATACCTATAACTTTCTAAATACATAACATAGATTTTTTTTTATTTTTCTGATTACTATTATGACTTAGCCTGTTACCCGTTTCCGGCTTGACGTCGACTTCTGGGACACCCTGTATAGTTTTTTATATCTTCATACGTAGCTATGACTTTGTGGCACATTTGAAAAGATTTCTGATAAAAAACTTTTAGTACAAATTAATTTTGTTTTAACCACTTTGAGCAACTTATAGTCTAATAAGTTTTCAGAGATGACCGCTCCCTCTTCAGGACAGACTTGTACTTGTAACATGTGGAATACTTACAAGTATTCCACATGTTTTTTTCTTATTGTAACACACAGATACATTGTAATGAAACATTCAGAATACAATATCGGCTTGATAGTTGATAATCCGCAATAAAAAATAACCTATAAATTGCGAATTCATAGCACCCAACTCCTTGAGGTAGTGAGGAGTAAAAAACTAAGATCTTTAGTTTGCTTAGAGGCTTTGCATGATGAAATAAAAATAATATGATGATATATGTATGAATAATATGATGTCTCCTACATCTAAATACATAGTGAAGTAAGTCAGCTCCATCACTGTCACACCTGTTATTTAGTATGTTCTCAACTCGTAAAAGGTTTTTAAACTCTCGGTAATAATAAGCCTGAGAAATACACAAGGCAGATTAATATTTCCCTGGAGAAGGTAATAGGCAAATAAATAAACTTGGATCAACAATGTCACGTTTCACTAACTCTGCTTCAACCGAATAATGTTATATTTCGTTGGTCAATTAAACCGAGATTAGCGACAGACAGCGTTTCCTTCCTTGCATTATAAACCGACCGAGCAAATACAGCTATGAGCACGTAATCTAAATCTGCTGTTTAAACTTTACATCATGATTAGTAAATAAAAACTGTTGACCAATCAGAAACAAAATCAGTGTGAATTTACAAAATTGCAAACCTATACCACCATAACCTGGCCGAAAGATTTCAACCTCTGGCCTCTCATGGACTCCCGCTTCGATCTAGAGAAGAGAGAACCCTCGCCATCCCATCACATGCCACGGCTTTCTATTCATCATCATTTACTGTCCATGCTGCCCGATTATGGAACAACTTGGCCCTTGACATAAGAACTGCACCAACGTTAGGAACCTTCAAAACTAGATTAAAACGCGCGCTCATACTTTCCATTTCTTAACCTACATACTTCCCATTTATTTCCCTATTCTTGTAGTTAGTCATATCTCTTCTCCTTTTTTCCCTTCCCTCCCATAGTGTTGTAACAGGTCTTATCTATGATTTGTTTACTTTTCATTGATGTACATATTTATATTCTTCTTACTTTATTGTGTTTAAATGTAATATGTTTTGGTTTTATATATATTTTCTTTTTTTTGTACATGTACCATTTTGTCTCATAACTGTCACAGATGGTTGTCCGCCATTTGTACTAGCTATTAAGTAATGTACAATAAAGTGTTTAAATAAATAAATAAATAATTATTAAGTTATACATTTGTTTATCACATTATATTTTACGATAAACAGAAAATTGTACGGCGCTGCGCGCTGGTCCAAAATTGGTTGAAGAATAACACGCTTACTTTGAAATATGATAAATAAAGCATCTTCTCAAACACCATCCAAGGACAACCATGAGAAATGACACCACTTAAAATCATATATTTTTATTATAATATACTAGATGTAGTACTCCGTGCAAAAAGTGAGAAACGTTTTGGTTGGCAACATATTTCAGTTTCCCTTACATTTCAACACATCCTTGATAACCGTTCTCTAAATCTTAACTAACAAAGTGTTTTTTCGACAAATAAATCCGAAAACAATTCACATTAGTCGTTATTCTCCATAGAAAAACGATGTGTTCTGCCAACCAAAACAGAGAATGCCACCACAGCGAATACCAAATAAAGTCCTGTGTGGACATTCAGGTGGAAGAAGAAAGGTTGGAACACCGCGGCTGCGATGAGAAGACGAAGCGTGAAGGGATGCTTCCCAACTATTGCAAGTGCCGGGCAGTTAGTTGGAGAGTTGCTGTGGACGATAGAAGAAGCTGGAGGCGAAGACTGATTGAGGACAAGGCTCGATAGGGCTGTAGCGTCATTGAAGAAGAAGAACAATTTTTTTTATATCATATTTACTTTTATAAGTAGGTACAAATTTTCTTTTCTGCAAATATTGTCATCGGAAACAAGTATGTATACGGAATTTGAGCAAAATTGGACTAAAGGAAGTGGTTTAAAATTCGACTTCAAGATTTGACGCATACAACTCTCCTTCTTTTGTTTCAATATTGGAGATTGGTTGTCAGCCTTAGATTATATATGATATAATTCTATGTTGGCAGCAAAGTGATGTATCTCTTCCTACACTCCGCTCGATCTTCAGCGACTCTCTTTAACTATATGTATCACATCTCTTCTAGAAACCTACTCCCGGAAAAGAAGCTCTTTTCCTGCTGTTCCTCAACCATTCCCTCCAAGATGCTGTATAGGAGATATTCGTGTCGCAACACATGGCAACGCAAGCCGATATTATAGGCGTGGTAAAAAGATAAACTAGGTTCAAAACCAACTGTTGGTAGCGATATTAATATAAATTTAGCTGTAAGTTAAGTCTCCTTTAATAGGCCGCCATGGGGATTGAGTGCCAAAATGATTTAATTTATGCCTTCGCCTCGTTTGCTAAAACTTATATCTTAAAAAGCCAACGTTCCTATATTATAATATTGCCACACTTTATGGTACTTTATACCAACTAAAATAATAAATGCCACAGAGACATTTCCCTGTTTGAGATAAGTCTAGTGATGAGAAAATTCAAGATGAAGACCATGTCTTGCATTCGCAGTTCAACTGACCGATTGCGAGTCGCCTGTCACAAACTAAAGTGTCTGTTAATGAAAGACGTGATTTCTTATAGTCTATAATAACACGCTTCATACTATAACTGACTTGTTCTAATACCAATTTTCCATGAATCCACTATCTGTTGTCGGCCAACGTCACCATTTCTAACGGTTCATAGCAGTCAATTGCTGTTACCTGCTGTGGTATCCTTAATCAGAATAGAAAATCAGCCTTTAAACTAGGACGTAAGTCTGAGGGTCACGGGCTCTTGCTCTTACAAGGTTATTTTTTATGCACTTGTAAATTATGAAAACACATTATTTTTAAAATATTTCAAATATTCGGTTCATTTTTTTTGCCTAAACATCTTGCAATACTGCAAGACACTTTCATATAGTGAGTATTTCTCGTCGGACAACACAAGGACTATCATCAAGTATATTTCATAGCACTACTACTAGGAGGCCAACCTTAAACGTGGGGAACAGCCAAATCGAATATGGATCAAGTACCAACAAGCTGCTTTGCGATTCAAAACGAGCTTCTACCACACTTGGTGGTTTTTCCCGTATCCCTCCTGCACAGTCTCTTGCATAGTCTTGATCTTGCACTGACATAATGCATGCAGTGCATGCATGCAGTAAATGCAGTCTTGATTTTGTAATTAATGCAAGCCTGAATTAACACATAACTGGTGGAGAAGCAGCGATATCACAATTTTAATCAACAGTTTCGCTTATAATCATAATAATATTTCATTAAAAAAAAAACGACTTCGAAATGAATTTATGTCAAGATACAAAAATGCGGTGTTCGGTTCTCTCTTCCTATCCCACGAGGGACATGCCATGATGGTATGTATGTATGTAGTAATATTATCATGAGTTTTATGATTCCCATCGTCAAACCTCGACTTAGTTATGGGCTGTGTTCAGATACAACGCTCGACGTCGGGTGTCGAATGTACCTGAAGTTGCAGATTATGGCGTTTTTCACACCAATGCTCTCGATCGCCGTTTCAATCTGAACGCAGCATCGGGCGTTTTAATGTCAAATTTATCATACATGTCTCTTTTTGGGTTATATTTTCATCGAAAGACAACAATTGGACAGTGGTGTAAATAATGATATCTTACCTTTTATTGGAAATTTTTGAATGATATTTTTATAAATGAACGGCTTAGAGTGTCACTAAGTGCACTCGGCGTTCATTGTGAACGTAGCCCAGATGGAACCACCCAGAAGTAATCCCTTTCTAATGAAAAGTTCGAATGACGTGGTAAAGAATTATTATTTATTTCAGACGAATTCATACTCATAGCTGCAATATCAGGATGTCTAAAGGAAAGTTTATAAAAGTATATGGAGGAATAAACACATGAATATCGAAAGCAAAGTCCGAATATATAAAACATGTGTAATACCCATTGCCACCTACGGAGTAGAGATCAGAGCAGACACAACGAGAACAAAATCTCTTCTGAGAACACCAGAGATGAGGACATTGATATGTATAACCGGAAACACTCTAAAGACCCCCATTCACGATCGTGCCATCCTTCCAAATGGCTTTCCATCACTCCAAAATGCGCTCATGAATGTCAAATCCCGCGCAGCCCATTTGGCCTGACACACCAAGACGGAAATCCAAACGATCCAAACTCTGTAGTACCGCGAAAACGGCGCGGCGCATCCTGTCGACACGGCATGCTCGTGAGTGTGAAAACCAGCAGTACATTGCGCCATCTTATTGCGCCGAACTGTTTGACACTCTCGTGAATGCGAAAATACAACATTTTCTCTTTATTTTTTCTTACCGCTAAATAGTAGTTGTATATAAAACTCATCATCAGGATAACTCATTTTTACTTGAAAATTAAAAAAAATAGAACTTTTTAATGCGAATGCGCCGACCGCTTGCGTATACTAATTTTGATGGCTCGATGGCGCGCCCGTGAGTGTGATGTGAGACAGGATAGCGATAGAAACAGATCATCGGATCTATGAAAAGGAAGAAGAAGAATTCATATTTATGATCATCTCTGAAGCACTCCCTTCTTATTTAAAAAGAAATCATTAAAATCGAACAATGTTGTAAATAATTTGGTGAATTTCTCATGGATCCCTTGAACATATCTTGACCAAATTCAAATGGGACCAATCGGAAGATATCCCCTTTCTAATGAAAAAAGAATCATCGAAATCGGCGAACGTGGTAAAAAATCGCTGAACATACATAAAAAGGTTCACGTCGAATTGATAGCCTCTTCCGTTTTTGGAAGTCGGTTAAAATATAACCTATAGCACAAGCATTTATGCTTATTTTAGGGAACTAAGGAAGATGTATATGTTTATTTCAACAAATTTACGCAGCACATGTTTATGAATTGAAAGCCTTGTCAATTATTGATTTCAAACATCCTTTAAGTTAATATAAACTCTGATAAATTGGTCACACGTACATAGCTCTCTTAATGGCGAAAGTTTTAAGTTATAACTCAGACACATTCTTAAACCAGATAACTTTGAGACATACGTAATTTCGATTGGTACGAATTATCGCTGCCAAATAAATAAACCATAACAAATACTTTAAAACTAACTAAAATAAGGGAATGAGTGTATGGGTAGGGGAGAAGTGGTTTAAAAGGGACAAAATCTCTAAATCTCCGGTAAAATAAAAATAGTATCGAATCAACACTATTTTTGTTTTATGGCAACACCAACGCATGTCCATTCGCACCTTATTTCACACTTCTGTCATTTCAAACGCAGTGTGACCGTTTTTAGTATTTTTAGTAATAAATTGGTATTTTTTCGCCTCTCTGGAACACGTTTGGTATTGGTTTAGTATTTTTGAAAATTTTGGTATTTTTTGGTATATTTTGTATTTTTTTAATGTTCTGTCTGTATTCACTTTTATGTCTATGATAATTTTATCGCTCTTTACTTCCATTATTTTCTCATTTGGACATGGTGGTTGTGGGATCTTTTGAATTACTTTTTTGGTGACTTTTTAATTAGTAAAATTTGATGAATTTCGGAAAACACATTACTCAAAAAAATACTAAAAAGTATCGAACATTAAATTACTTCTGTAAAATTACATGTATCGTCCACATTCAACAAAGTTTGTTGACATTTTGTGTTTTGGTGGAGTTAATAATTATTATGAAGCGAAAATACGAACATAAATATTGCCCTGAATAGGAACAGAAATGAATTTCATAATAAATTTTCTTTCAGATGCACCATCTTAAATCTTTAAGTAATCTCAATATTTTGTTAATCATACTCTTTGTGGGAAAAATTAAGTTTTTTTTGTATCTACGGGGTGATTAAAAATATCTTTTTTTTCGAAAGTAGTTAAATGACAGTGCTAAGTATTTAATTAACAGCTCTAGTACGGGAGCAGCCTAGATTTGTAAGATCTTTTCAATTATTATATATTATTTTTGCCTTGAATAAAATATTTGGATTTTCAGGTACATGACAGCCGATTATTTTTTAATTTTTTTCAGCAAGAGTTAATGTGATTAATTTGATTTTTCTGCAAAGATGATCATTATTATTCTGTACATATAACCGAATTTCATATGATTCCATTTCTTACTCGCGACACATTCTTTCTCCCCAGCCATATTATTTTGTTTATCCGGTTATTAACTCGTTTTCCACGCTCTTCCTTGTTATATACGTAACAATTATATTATAAATATATGCGTGTTTTCTTAAAAAAATATTTAAAAATTTATCGTTTAAAAATTTAGTATTTTTTTGGTATTTTTTCACTTTGGATTTAGTATATTTTGGTATATTTTCGCCACAAGTGCGGTATTTTCGGCAGTTTGGAAAATGGTCACACTGTTTCAAAGATGGCGATGTTGTGCGTTTGTTTTTATTCGTAGCAAAAAGTAAATTTTCGTTATCTTTAAAATAAGTGTCCTCAAAAACTGTGAATTAGTTATTAAATTGTTTACTGTTGTTTATGATAGACTAGCTACGTAGTTATATGATAACAAGAGGTCAGTGTATTTTTATTATATAAAATAATGATTTTGTGGTTATATTTGGAGGTGTGAAAATACAAGGAGTCCAAGTCCAAATTTTCCGAAATAGAGTTAATACATCAATACTATTCTATAGAAAAAATACAATCCGATAAAAATAGTCCATGTACATATGTATTATTAATTTCGATGCAGTGATAAAAAAACAATGAGATCTTCTAAAAATAAGTTGTCATACAAATAGACTAAAAACCATATTCGCGCCAAAATGCTTTAATTTGGCTCTTGGTCTACTTGTATGTCAAACAATAACAGGATCATTATATGTAAGATTGCAATCATGGCTGCTGCGCATAACAGAGATACTTTGTGGATTTTAGATGAGAAAATGGTGAATTTGTGAATGTAATATGTGCAAATAGTGATGATGGTTATCAGCCATTGTCTCAAGGTATGTACCTATGTACTTAGGTATTAAAAAAAAATATTAGAAGCGATAGCAACATCAACGTACCTATTTTTTCAATTTGAATTTGCGTCATTACTACAAAACGAATCATTTTGAAAAAAATAACCTAGTTAGTTTGGATAAATAAAAATATACCGTAATTTTTTAATTATGTTCTGTATATATTCTTGTAGGAAAATAATAAGCATACCCCAAATTTTGACATTTATCTTAAATTTCTAAAAAACTACAAGGTATAGAGCATTATATTTTTTTATAAATTAAAGAAGATCAAAATATCTGTAAAAATACGATGTAACGTTGCATTAATGCATCAGGTTAAGTTAATAAACCAAAAAAACTTATATTTCGCAATGGCGCTGAATGGAAAATAAATGTTTTTTAGGTTTATTTTCTAAACCTGAAGCATTAATGCAACGTCACATCATATTTTTCTAGATATTTTTGTCTTCTTTAATTTAAAAAAAATATGTTGAACTACGCCTTAATATATTTTATTAAAAATATAAGATAAACGTTGAAAATCGGGGTATGCCATTATTTTTCTACAAGAATTTATACAGAACATTATCAAAAAGTAAAGATACATTTTTCTTTATGAATACCCAAACTATCTAAATTATTTTTTTTCAAAACGATTTGATAAGAAATAATGATCGTATAACAAATTGAAAAATAGGTACGTTGGCAGCAGTCCCCCCCTTAACAAGGTTTATTTGTTACCAGATTTTACAATGTTTTTCAAAAATGTAGTTTTTTTACAATATTCCTTTTCATCCACTTATTGCAACTTAAGTTTTTGTTAATGTTTTTTTGAAACTATTATTATATGTTATATTTACAATTTTACACAATGGTTATAAATTAGTAATAAAAATAAATCAATCATTTATATCCTCAATAATTTTAATTTAGGAACATTCACTATAAGAATTGGTGTTCAGTTATGAATAGGCAGTGAAATTCTACATAATAATAAACATAATTGGTTACAAAGTATCTGTTAGTCCATTATAAATTATTTTCTTCGTCTTATTTTACAGATTTTTCATTAAATCCTAAGAAAAGGGGGCGTAAGAGAACTATACGTAAAAACAATAGAAAACAAATGTCCGTAAAAGATTATGAAATATTGGGGAAGAATATAGAGACAGAAAGGAAATTTAGATAAACAAAAGGATGTTTAAATATTGCATGATTTGCATCTTGTAAAACCTAAAAAAAATTAGGAATGACATGAATGAGATTAAAAAATCGAAAATCAAAATGTCGCTGCATTTGCTTTTGACTTTTTTGAAAACCTAGCCCACACCTTCATTGTGTGTCAATAAAATTTATTTTAAGAGACAACTTTGGACATTTAATTTAGGAGTGCATGACCTAAACACTAATCGGACATGTATGTACATGTGGCATGCAGGCGTGTTAAAAGTTATATTTTCTTTATATATTTTTTCTTAATTTTATAATTTTATGCCCTTGACATACTTATTTGTTAAATATAATAAATAGACAACATATAACAAATATTAAGTGTTTCATTTTCATCATTATTTAAAAAAAAACTAATATTTAAGCAAAGAAGTACTTGGTCTTGTATTTTTATGATTTTATATTACATAAAAGACCAAGTAACAATATCTCATAAAATATAAAACATATTGCAATTCTAAGTACCCCTATTGAAAATGTGTTATTTTTTATTGTCTTTAATTTATTTAATTAATTATATTTAAAAAACTTTGAACCCTTTTTCTTTTTTTTCCAAACTACTTAAATGGTACATGGTTTGCTTATATTTTTAAGCTTCCATTTATGATTTGAGTGTAATATTTATAAAAGAGACACAAGAAATATTTATGAACGGGACGTCCCTTTCATAGCTGTCCCATTCATGACTTGTGCCTAATAATTTATTTACTTTGTTTAATTTTATCAACACATCAAATGAATCAAGCTGGAAAAATGCATTGTCATCAAAAATACACAAATACTGAAAAATTCAGAGCTCTAACTGGTCGGGAAGTTAGTTAAAAAATATTAAAAACCTCCGGTATGGACATACATGTGAAGAAAAATAAAATAGTGTAAAAAGTATTGATTCAAAACTAGAATTCTGTGTTTTTGTTATTAAAAAAAAATATCTGTAAATAAATCTTTATTATTGATTTTTTTGACGAAATTCTGGTTTTAAATTTTTCTCGCAGTTTACGAGCATCCACTTGCATCGTATATGTTGTGAGTTGATTTAAATTTGTTAGAAAATGTGTTTTTTATAAAATTATCCATAGAATGTGATTCCATCACTAAATGGTAAAGTTTATAATACTTTAAGCATGAAGTAGTCTTATTTTCTGTAATATTTATGTACTGTCCCTTTCATAAAATGTCGCGTCCCTTTCAATGGTATCCATTTATGAAGGGGACAAAATACATGTTATTTAAGACTGCGAAAAACAATAAATGATTGTTAAAAACTTTAGTTTTTAATTTTTATTTCCCAATAATTAAATAATTAGACTTTCTAATACAGATCCAACTTCAATAAAAAAATCTTTAATTTATTTACTAGAGCCTCTACAACGAAAATGTCCCTTTCATACCACTTCTCCCCTATGATTCAAAACAATGATCCAAAGAAAACAGATGGACAAAAAGCTGTTTTGGTCGTAAAAATGAATGGATAGATTCATTGTTATGAATGTACATTGTACATCTTATCTTTCTGCAATGGAAAATACGTCTTAATAAGTTATGTGTTTATCGCAACTGGATAAAATTCACTCACATAATAATACCATGGAATTTCAGAGTTTGACCCATTTAAAGTATTCACAAGTGTGCACGTTCAAGATGGAGGGAAATAATGTACCTACTTACCACAAACTGGAAAAATATGGATTAGCGTTGTTCAACCTACAGTAGTTAAAAGCGCTACAGATTATTATTAGTCGAAAATTGTCAATATTTCTTAGTTTCCGTGTCCGGAACACCATCATATTTGTAGCCCCCAATAGTCGGCCTCCCGGATTCCACTAGTGTTTGCTACCACTGTGTCTTGATGCGTGCATGTTGCTCCCATCAAGGTACATGACAGCAGATGCACCTTGTTCTGTCTGGCACCACACTCGCAAGTGTCTTCGTATCTTTCAAAATCCAATCATTATAAAATAAATTTATCTTCTTCTTCCTGGCTATGATTATTCTCACACGGTGGAAGGGTTTGCCTTTTTGGTTCTCCACCGTCACTCTGATCTGTTTTGTGTGAATTCTGGGGAGACATTGCAGTCTCTCATGACTTGCCTGATTACTTCATGCCATCTACCCATAGGAATTTCTCTGGACTCTTACCGGAGACCTTTTATAGGCTTGGATCCTGTATATGAACTGTAGGAGGATTCTTACATGACTAATCGCTGCTGCATAAAATTCTGAATGACGCCATCGACTCGCCTGAACTTGTCAACCTAGTCGGTATCCATGTTCCAGGTAGAACGGTTCGCCCACCTGAACTACGCATGTACCAATATGTGGAACTAATGTTCCAAGAAATGACACAATTCCACGCATATGTGATTCTCACAACACGTTATTCTCAGCCGGGACATCTTCGATGGAAAATATAATAAGTTCTGAAAGTGATGGTCTCCTAATCTCCTATCCCTCTCATACCTAAATGTGTATGTTGTTGACTGTTGCTATTATTTGTTCTTATTGATGGAATGCTTTTTTGGCTCTGAAATTATACCTAGTTAGTTTTATTATCAAAGTGTAAATGAGCTGTTGGCTTACTCAAATGAAATAAAATGAAAAAAATATCGAATAGGGCGTGCAAATGAGATAGGCCTTGTGTTTCATCATGTAGATCTCCTATACATTATATAGCAATGGTTGACAAATCAACTGGCAGAGGGCGTCCCCTATCTAAGGTGTGCGAGGACATGAAGTGTTTACCCCCAACACAGAGTTGAAGAGTGTCGCTGAAGATCGAGCGGAGTGGAGGAAAAGATGCATCGCTTTGCTGTCAACCATTCCCCAGTTTAGCAATGAAACGAGACTGGTGTGTGGGAACCATGCATGTGCCGTGCTTCATTTTATAAAGTAATTCACACCCGCACACCTGTCGTGGGTCACCTCACGTTGCGAGACGTGCCGCGATGGTAAAGATGCCGTCAAACTTCTTGAGGGAGGAAGTTTTCACGTATATGAAGTGTTGAAGTGTCCAGAGCGAGTTGATTGCAAAATCTGTTTGACAGTGTTTAATGCTTTCAATAACCTGGCACCACAATACGTTCAAAAGCTGTGTCAGAGAAAAGAGCTATCTTGGAGGCATCTCACACTCAGGTCTTCTGGATCAAAGTGAGACAACTCCCTATAAAAATTGGACAGAGCCAACAAAGCAGCTTACTATGATCGATGCTTTGGTATGAGTGGTTTATAAAGTGGAATAGATTGCTTCCAGATGTCCGCAATGCAAAAAGCAAGAGCACTTTCTCTATTGGACTGAAAACAGCTTAACTTCGTGGCAACATAAGACAATGTAAGCGCCCTTGGAATGATTCTGAATCTATTATTATACCAACCAAACAAAAATAAATTTTTGATCTTTACACCCACGTGACGGGCTCAAGTTGTTTTCTGTTAAGTATAAATTGAAAAACAAATCACCGAAAACATTCTACCGTTCCACGTATCTGCGAAACATTTATCAAAAATTTCAATAGTTTAGACATATTTCATACTCCATATAACAGGTACATGAAGGAATTAACCAACAAGATCCGAAATAACAATAGGTAGATATTTTGTTTTCTAATTTGCTCTCCCTCTCTTAGTTATCCTCTGACATTTCCCATCACTTTCCTATCCCACTATCCTTTAGCATCTCCTAATAATTATATCTTTACATTTTTTTTCTCTTCTGTTGTGTTAAATATAAATAACAGTGGATATACATAATTGGATGGCAGGCCTAGCTATACATTGTACCACTTAGCTTATATATTTTAATGAATGTAACCTGTTCATCTGTGTATACCCCCAATGTAATAAAATAAAAATATGTACCTATCTATCTAACAACTTAATTTTCCATTTTAATTTTCGTATCCGAATTTATTTAGACATGGCGGAGGAAGATTCGGAAGAAGACGAGGACGTTGGAGCCATGATGGGTCCAGGACGAAGAAAGGCTCAGCTATTGAGGCTCCTGATCTTACCTTTCATACCGATCCTGGCCCTTATTGTGCAGACAACCCTCGCACTCAAGGACAGCTTGATCTATAGACAAGAAGTTCTGGAAGTTGAAGAACAGGTAACTGGTTACCTATTAAATTTTATTTTATTTATCAATATTAAATCTAAAATACATTAACCGAGTACCTATGTGATAAATTATATTGGACATCGAATATATTTTTTTTAATTGCATACACGCAAACATTGGATTTTTTTTCCCTGTCGGGAGTCAAAAAAGATGTTTTCTTCGTTACCTCATAGATGGCAATAGTATAATTTCGTATTATTCAGGTGAAATGTGTACACATTATTCAAATATATAGAACTTTCAAAAATAACATTGATAAGGGAACTCAACAAAAGCATAATTGGTGAACGTTGCGCAAGCGCATAAAGCGATCACGTAAACTAGTCGATGACAGGTCGTAAGCCCTGTAGGTGCCTGAGTTCTTGGTTCTTCTATGATATCCCAACTTCGTCTCTATTGAGATGCTATTGTCAAAAAAAAAAATTATATTGGACAATAAACGGGTATATATTTTTTTAAGGGATAAAAATTGTATTATTTTTTCAAATTAATAGTTATTTATCTTTTCATTTTACGACATTGCATTGCTTCTATTACTTGCTTTCATTGAATTTTTACTCCCCACTACACCAAGGAGATATCGTGGAGAGTTTTGAATTATTAATATTTAAGGTTATTACTCTTATTGCAGATTATTAACTAGTATCGTTGCATCCTAAAAAATTTCATCACAATTTGTATTCTGTGTACTATGTACGTCGTGTTTATTCTACTTTATCGATTTTAGACTTAAGTATCTACTCATTCGATTATTTTCAAATTTTGCAGTTATAATATGAGAAATGTCAAAAAGTTGAATGAATTTATACCGGACTCAATACGTCATTAGTCATTTTCGTACTCGGAAACGAATCAGAATAGGACATAAATAGTATAAATTGGATTTTTTCAAAAAATTGGATTGATGGAACTCAATCATCATCATCATTGGCCCTACAGCCCGTTGTGGGCCTTGGCCTCCTTCAGAATCCGTCGCCATTCCTTCCTGCACTCTGTGGCTCTCTTCCAGTTGGTAAGGCTCAGCGCTCGTATATCAGCCTCCACATCGTCCAGCCATCTCATTTTTGGTCTGCCTCTGCTTCTTCTCCCGTCTGGTGTGGTGTTCAAAACCTTGTTGGTAGTACGATCATCACTCATCCTGTGGACATGGCCCAACCATTGCAGTCTTCTTATTTTAATGAACTGTACGATGTTAGGTTCACCATACAGTGCCTCTAATTCGTGATTGAATCGTCTCCTCCACACTCCATTTTCGTTGACAAGACCAAATATCTTTCTGAGGACTTTCCTTTCAAATATCAGAAGTGTGTTTTCATCTCTTTACCCAGCATACCTTCTTATTGATAGATGGATTGATGGAACTCAATAAGAAGGCGTACTTGGCGAAAGTTGTGCAAGCGCATCAAGTGATAACTAACGCAAACCAAACGATGACGGGTCGTTAGCCCTGTATATGCTTGAGTTCCTGGTTCACTTATAATATTCCAACTTCGTCTCTTTTAAGATGCTAAAGAAATTGTCAAAAACTTATTGCATCCATAAAATGAATGTTGGGGAATCCGATCCTTAGTCACGAGGAAACGATGCTGAGAGATAGAAAGAATAAATATATATAATATGTTTATTGATATAATAAATAAATAAATAAAATGATTGAATGGATGAATAGTCGTATGAATGGATATAATATATTACTTATCTATTTAGAGGTCAGGACAGATCAATATAAGAGTAATTAAGAATTTGAACATAACGGTTGGCCAGTCAACAAACTGATTACTTACCAAATACCTATTATCTCTTAAATGTCAATTATCACATCATCATATATCTATATTAAACAAACAAACAATTCCTACACAATATGGCTTCATTATCTCCCTCACAAATATAAAAATACTAGTTGACCCGGCGAACTTCGTAGGTACCGTCTAACAGTCAATGAATGTCGTTTTAACTTTTAAGTAAACTTAATTTATGGTTTCACTTACGTAATAAAACGAAAAAGAATATTAATTTCAATAGTTGATTAGGATATAATATGTAATATTATTATTATCCAACTGTCGATTCGTTCAAGAGAATGAAATTCTTTTGAAGGAAGAGGCAGTTTAAATCCAAGATGCGTGAACAAAGGAACATTTTGTATGGCGTAGTGGACTTTTTGCATGCTAAAAACACCAACTTAGAGGCTTCGCAGCATATATGTTCCGATACATGGATTTACTCAGAATTTGGAGTAGAATATTTTATGTGAGTTTTGTGTGTCTGTGTGTGTGTGTATCTGTAATAAAATATACATAACACCAAGATAAACAAAAAGAAAAACATCATAGCAACAAAAAAGGGATTGGGAAGGAACAAGAAGAGGAAATCGAGATCAGGTGTTTAGGGATAAATATTACGTAGCAAAGGGAAGGAAGGAAAAGGAGAGGGATCAGGTATTATCGGAGAGATATCCCTTCACGATCACACTTTCACGATCGCATTGCGGAATGTTCATTGCTGTTTATATATATATTTTTTTCGTATTTCATTAAGTACTGTTTTATTTGTACTTATTTTGTATTTTATTTCACGCTTTCGTATACATAAACATATATCTACTCACTTTCACACCACACATAAACATATAAAATACACACATACATACTATCCTCCTCCCTGTTTTCCCTTCATCCTCGTTATCTTACTCCAAATCCCGTTTTATTTTCCTATTTAAATAAGGTTATAATTTACATTTAAAAAAGGAGCACTGGGAAAACTCACAAGAGTGTGGAAGGACAGGACCGTCACAAAAAACAAGAAGGCTAGTCTTATCAGGGCTCTGACATTCTCGATGTTCCTGTATGGTATAGAAACATGGACACTTAGGGAGTCAGAGCGATAGAGGATCGATGCCTTCGAAATGTGGTGCTGGAGTCGAATGTTGCGCATCCCATTGACAGCCAGAAAAACGAATGTATGAATTCTGGACGAGCTGAAGATTGAGGATCGTCTGTCGACGATATGTTACAGACGTATCCGTAGATTCTTTGGACACTTTGGAACCGGACTGCCTCGAAAAGCTTGTTGTGATGGGCAGCGTGGAGAGACGGAGATCTTATGGTCGCTCACCGACCAGATGGAGCGATCTGGTTAATTATATTTATTGAGACGAAAACATGAAGTTTATATACAAATATAAAAGAAATATATCAACAAATGAAAAAGAAAACCAACTTTTCCGACTCAAAGGGACCATGCTCAGCTATGTTGCAGGAAGACAAGCCCCCAGCAGCTGATTTTCAGCACCATCGTTTTGCTTATATATTACAATGTATGTACAAAAAATGCTCCAAAACAAAATACGAAACAAATCAAAAATTTACTCATTTATATATGCACATTTAGTCATACACACCCACACCCACACACACACACACATATACAATAAAATAAAGGAAATTAAAATAATACAGAATAATAATACCCCCTATTCAGTAACTATTGTAACTAAAATAGGAACGTACTAAAATTGTAGATTTTAGATTTACGGTCTTATTTCAGCATTATAAAATATCAACTTGGACTAAATGGAATAGGAACGTACCTATACTGGCCGGAACGTTCTTTAAAAGTTACTGAATTAGACTATTTTGAATAATTATGAAAATGATGAAAATTTCATAATTTTCATAATTATTCATAATACGTCTAATTCAGTAACTTTTTAAGAACGTTCCGGCCAAAATAGGTACGTTCCTACTCCATTTAGTACATGTTGATATTTTATAACGCTGAAATGAGATCGTAAATCTAAAATCTACAATTTTAGTACGTTCCTATTTTTATTACAATAGTAATATGTACTTTTACAATAATACTTTTGTACAGTGACAGCAGTGAGTATCTTCATGTAACATGAGTACAAAGGTGGGCTGATTAAGTTACAATTACTTATGTTGTTATTCTTTTTTTATTATTATAATAATATTTGTTTAAAAAAATATTATTGTACGTTGCCCATTTTTTTAAATAAATAAAACAAAATGACTTAAGAACATCACTGTTTTATTACAAAATGGATATAGTTCGTAGTCGCAGTCCTGGTGAACACATTCATATTTTTATAGACTTTAATGTTCGTTAAAACTTCAAATCGTCTTCTGAATTGTTTACACCAGTATAGCAACACGTTATACATAAAAGTCTATGGATTCAATTACAAAGTTTTTATGATATTTAGTTAAAGCCCTTAAAAAATATAATATTCGATACAGCTTGATCATTATTTCCTTAATGTATTATTGAGGGGGGGGAGAGGGTGTTATGTCCGCCGCCTGAGCCACTCACGCAGTATGTGAAGGTGTCAGTAGTGGAGAGTATGAAAAAGGGAGGAATGTGGGTCCACCGGTGTCATGTGTCGGAAAGGATCATCCTCATGACCGATCTCTGATGGCTTATCATACCCGCAACAGGACATGGAGTGCTCAACCAACGATCGACACACAATAATCAGAATATTTGCCAAAAAACATAGACACCGTTCCCACTTGTCGTGTGTTAGGTCCGACAAAATGTCGTGTGATCTAGTGGCAATACATTTTAAATGAAGCTATTCACACTTACACGATAACGACAAATGTGAACAGCTCCATTTAAAATGTATTGCCACTAGATCATACGAAAGTTATCGTATAAGCGTGAATAGCTCAATTTAAAATGTATTGCCACTAGATCACACGACATTTTGTCGGACCTGACTCACGACAAGTGGGAACGGGCAGTAACGGTACGTGCAAACTGCATCTGCACACAGAAATCTGTCTTGTATGTTTATTTGCATTCAATGTAGCTGTTCTCAGACTATTCCAGCCTTAACTGTGAACTGTGTATTAGCAGCACACAAATTTTCCAGTTTCATAATATTCATAGTGCTCTTTACGAAATTGGTATTGTAATTTACCGGCTCCATTTTAACTCCTTACTACCCCAAGGGGATATAGTGGGGTAGTTATGAATTTATGAAACTAAGGTTATTTTTTATTGCAGATTATTATCTAGTTTCATGCTGAAATTGTATTCTGAATGTTTCATCACCATGTGTATGTGTGTATGTATGTTATTTTCACTTTTTTAACTGTCAAATATTTCAAAGTGACCCCAAGCTCAGGAAACGTAAAATATGATAGTTTTATTTTCAACTTGCTAAAAAGGCACATCACTTTCAGGAAAAAGAGTTACCAAGTTTTCCTTACAAAATATTTAAATCAAAAATAATATATTAAACTTATTTCATGAAAATGCTGAAAATATTCCATACAAAATTTGAATTATTTATGGAATAACTTGGTAGTGAGTTTTCTCAATATCTAAACAATACAAAATATAAATATAAATTTAAATGGTACACATATATGTATATGCGCGCGTGCATGCACACGTATGTACATACACACGTATATATTCATACACTCACATACCTACATACATACAACAAAAAGCACAACGTATTATAACAACAATAAATTATTGACATAATATGCCACATGCAGAAGAAAAAGAATTTATCAAAATTCATATTTCCTAGTAATTTAAATATTCCTAGTAATGAAAAGTAAGGAATGTATCTTTTAAATCTCCCTTCTAAACTACACGACTCTTATAACACACTTGACATAATAGGTACGTGGATGAGTAACATGTTGCGCGCAATTTTCTGTAACTTTGTTAAGTAGTTTTTTTTCTTTTTCTGTGTCTTTGATGTAGTTTATAGGTCAGCGTATCGAGCACAGTATAATATGATGTCATCAAACACAAATTAGATAAGTTGGAGTTACTTTGGTCGTAAAATATAAAACTAAACTTCCGGTGATTATTATTAACCAACCCTTCATACTCCTCCATACCCAGGACCGGATAAACGTGTTTTGCGCCCGGAGCAATATATTTCAAACCGCCCCCCGCACCCCACGCGTGTGTGTGTATGTGTGTGCAAAACAGCCCATACTGTCTCTGTCTAATATTGACTGATATAGTTTTGTTTT
The DNA here is from genome assembly GCA_963576475.1 of Molanna angustata. Taxonomy (NCBI): domain Eukaryota; kingdom Metazoa; phylum Arthropoda; class Insecta; order Trichoptera; family Molannidae; genus Molanna; species Molanna angustata. The sequence continues at coordinate 6,178,073 of OY754975.1, forward strand.
AAATTTTTAGTTTTATCCATTGATATATTTCGTTTAGTAAAATATAAATCAAGTTGTTAGTTGTTATACTGTCACGAAAATTATATGAAATACGATGAAATATTGTATAAAGATGTATTAATGTGAATTTGAAATATTCACATTAATACATCTTTATACAATATTTCGGTACAAGCTAATCCTAATGTAGTGGATACATAAAACATAAACACTATAATGAGTAAGTGAAGAGAAAAAAAAACATAAACTTAATTTTAAGTTGATATGTTATAAAAAATATAAAAATACTTGGTAATTGTTCTATTGTGTTTATTTGATTATTGACGCGTTTCGTGCAAAGCACATCGTCAGAATAAGTTATATGAAATACGTCATTATTCTGACGATGTGCTTTGCACGAAACGCGTCAATAATCAAATAAACACAATAGAACAATTACCAAGTATTTTTATATTTTTTATAACATATCAACGTACAATGGAGTTCTATCAAGAATTGTCGATCGACAAACTAAACTTACTTAATTTTAAGTTAATTATAGTACTATACATTTTATTTACTACCTTATCAAGTTATATTGTACATACATAATATATTATTATATTTGTAAAAAAGGATTTATAATAAATAAATAAATATAATATGTAAACGAGTGGGTTGTGGCCAGCGCTAAACTCCTCACTATTAATTATTTAGTCATTCTATTAATTATTTAGGTCTAAGCGAGTATTAGATATACATATTAGCAAAATTTGAAAATAATCGAATAAGTAGTTTAGTCTATAATCGATAAAGTAAAATAAACACGCCGTACATAGCACACTGCACACAGCACATAGCACACACACATACACAGATATATTGTGACGAAACTTTCAGAATACAATCTCAGCATGATACTAGTTGATAATCTGCAATAAAAAAATACCCTTAAAAATTGCGAAATCATAACTCCCCACTATATCCCCTTGGGTTAAAAATGATATTGTAAATTATGATTAGTAAATAAAAAAACAAACTGTTTAATTTGTATTCTGACTTGGTCTTTAAGGAAGCCATGACTGATACAGATCTCGGTGTGAAAGTCAATAATGGTGTGGTCATCAATAATATCAGATATGCAGATGACACCGTATTACTTGCAGACAATATACAAGACCTTCAACAACTCCTTAACAAAATCAATTCTATCGGAGAGCATTATGGACTAAAATGATGATTTTTAGCCGTGATAGCCATCCAAATATAAATCTTCAACTTAAGAGTGTTAGTATCGAAAGGGTAAAATAATTTAAGTATTTGGGTAGTGTAATTACTGAGAATTTAGACCCTGACACTGAATTAAAATGCAGAATAGAAGCGGCCCGATCGGCATTTTTCAAAATGAAAAATCTTCTCCTCGACGACAATATTAACTTAAAGCTGAAACTAAGAATGGTCAAGTGTTACGTGTGGTCAGTTCTGCTTTATGGGGTGGAGGCGTGGACTCTCAAAGTTAATATTATAAACCGCCTTGAAACATTTGAAATGTGCATCCACCGCAGAATGTTTATAGAATATCGTGGACTGACATGGTCAGTAACACTGAAGTACTACGTATATACAGCCAACACAAATAGAGAATCAGTCACCAATGTTAAGCTCCGTGTTTAGTGTTGCACTTCGGCCATATTCTGAGAGGTGAAAAGTATGCCATCCTTCAGCTCGTCAAGAAGGGGAAGATTGAGGGTCGTAGAGGGGTCGGAAGAAAACAGCTTTCCTGGCTGCGAAACATCCGCGAATGGACCGGTATAAGAGCTATGGAGGAGCTGTTTCGCACTGCACAGGACAGGGAGGCTTTCTCTATGGTGATCGTCAACGTCGGGGGGACCTGATATGACACAAGAAGAAGAAAAATAAAAAAATCATAGGATCATATGCGCCTTTTTAAGACTAATTTTGTTCCTGATTGTTCAATGATTTATCCGGCCCTGTCCATACCAACAAGCATATCATATTACATTTTCAAACAAACTTTCGCATCCCTTTAAGTAATAATAATTAATCTTTCTCACAGTAACTTACTGAGACCGGTCGCCTTTGAGAGAAAAATATTACGCAGAATATATGAACCTATTAACGACGGTCAAACATGGCGTAAAAGATATAACACCGAGCTCTATGATCTTTACCAGGACATCAGCGTAGTCAAGTTCATTAAGATTAACAGACTACGCTGGTTGGGACATTTACACCGTATGGATGATATATGGAGCTCCCACAAAAAGGGTGTTGTCTACCCAACCGGTAGACCTAAACTACGATGGTTAGACGGCGCTGTCGGACTATGGGCAGAAGAACTGGAAAGTGGCACCCAACGATAGAGCAGTATGGAGAAGATTCTTGGAGGCAGCTAAGACCCATCAAGGGTTGTGACGCTGAGGATGACAGTAACTTACGACATTTGATATCTAAAGATATAGTAGTAAATTATCAAAACATTATAGACGGCATATGGAATGAATTAGATATTTAATGAAGTAACTTACACACCAGTTTATTACCAGTTAAGAGAAAGAATGCAAAGAAATAATGACTAGGAGATGGTAAAGGATAGTGGGATAGGAATGTGACGGGGAATGTCAGAGGATAACCAAAAGAGAGAGAGCAAATTAAGTTGTACTGTACTCATACGAGAAAAAGAAAAGAAAACATATATCCAGTGTTAAACCAAAGACCTTATAATAAAGGTCTTTGGTTAAAACATATATCTACTATACGGAGTATGAAATAAGTCTAAACTATTGAAGTTTTAATAGTAATACCTAGTCGATAATTTTAAGATACGCAGGCGACAGATAGGTAAGTTCTAAATGAAAATCGGTTTTTAGTTTCAAGGGTAAAGCTATGGCCACAGGGGTTAAAGCAAGAACACTTTCTCTTAAATACTGAAAATGGCTTCGTGTCATAGAGCAAACTTTTTTTCTTTCGCCTTAGCGCTTTTGTCCCGTTTCTATCGGGGTATGCTTTGACCATAATCCTGGAATTGGCGAGTTTGGTTATTACATTGAAGCGACTGCCATCTGACCTTCGTAACCCTTAGAAAGGGAAACCAGACAAATTGGATCATGGCTACACATAGCTGTATAGAGCAAATACAAGACCGAAATATAAGCGCCCTTGGAATGATCCCGAATCATTAAACGGCGCTATAAAATTATTTTTTGTTTCAGTCAGGGATTATCAACTTTTGAGTTTTTTCTTTATATTTCCATGTATCTCAAAAACCATATATGGTAGAACCTTGAAAATTGTTACAAATATAGACAAATACAAAATCTCAATTTTTTTTTCAAAAAAATTCCAAAGTTTCTCAAATATTTTTTATTAAGAAAAACATTTCTTTTATGATAAATTTATGTGTTCAACTGCCTATATTTTCATTTTTTTTTTAAATATCGAAAAAATCCGAAATACCCCAACTAGATAATTAAATTTTCTATAAAAAATATTAACATTATAGTAGTACCTACATCTCAAACTTTTATTAACAATTTTTGTAACAATTGAATTTAATGACGACATCGCTTCATACAATTTGTATGGCAGTGGGCTATACACAATATCTTAGGAGACTTAATAGTTTGATACTTAATCTCCAAACACACATACATACCATCATGCTGTTTTCATATTCTGGATAGAAAAAAAAGGACTGACCTCCATACCATCCTATCTTGACATACATACCTACATGTTTTGTAAAGAAAACAAAATATCTTAAAATATTCAATAATTATTTATGAGTTTATAGTTTGGTACGTATTCTTCAACTATACATACTATCGCTATCGACAGTTGGATATCATGTGTTACATGCAACTAGTATAATGAATTTATTTATCATCAACTATATGCGATTTTGCTCGCCCGACGGTATAAATGTCACTTGACCATGGTATGTTGTGAAAACTGACTTCCACACCGATCTGCAGAACGTACGACACTATACATACCTGTGCATAACACGTAATTTTTCAGCTCGTCGTTCAAAGTACAATCAGCAAGACTATGGAATGCTCTAAGTCCGGTTATTGCGTCGTCTAACTCACATTGTATTTTCAAGAAAAAACTAAAGAAGGAATATTTATCCCTTAACACCTGATCCCGATTTTAACTCTCTTTGTTCTTTCCCAATCCTTTTGTTACTATGATATTTTTTTTTGTTTTTATATTTATCTTAGTGTAATGTATATTTTCTTTTTTTTCGCTTGCATTCTTTTGTTGATACACACACACAATTTGGACACCTACCTACCTGAGTACCTACTTTGTAATCTGGTTGATTGGGAGAAATTGCCTAATGGCAATAAGACCGCCAGTGTGCTTTATAATTGTAACAATTTCTGCACAAAAAGATAAATAAATAAATGAACGGCAAGTAAAGTGGCAAGTAAAATTACCACTTTACTTGCTACCTGCTACTAGACTAAACATTATAGTGGTGTAAACCAGGCATTAACATACAAGAAGTGAGTAAATAATTATATAAATATAAAAAATAAAGCTTTTTAATCTTATTCAGTTAATTGGATATAAAGTTTATTTGGTATTTGGCATTAGCTTTCACTTTTAAGTAACATCAAATTTAACGATTCTTTCAAAAGGTAACTGTAACTAATGTAACTGTTGCCGACCCCTTTAGATGGTCACGGCGGTAGATAGGTACACACATTTTTCCCAATTATTATTATTATTATTATTAAAACTCACCACCCCTGACCTAGTTTCGGTTTTTGATTTATCAACTCTCCCGGGAAGACGTGGCCAATATTTAATTTATAATATTATACATACATATATATCGGATATCTATCACTGCGGAGAGCAACGCCCTCAAAAAGGGAATTAATTCCTGAGTAAAGTCTCAACTGTCTTTTTCCTTTCAACTAAAATTATTATCAGTAAGTATGAAATAACTTGTCAGGATATTTATCTCTAAAATTTTATCTACAAAAACTCTTCCCGCGTTAATTTATTCGTTTAATTTCATATTTTTATTGCTCACAAACAACACGATATTGCAAAATATTTACTAAACCAGTTGCACGTAACACATGAGATCCAACTGTCGATAGTGAATAAGTACCAAATTATAAACCCATAAATACAAATTATTGAATATTTTGTTTTCTATACAACACATGTAGGTATGTATGTCAAGATAGGATAGTATAGAGGTCAGTCCTTTTTTCCTACCCGGAATATGAAAGCAGCATAATGGTATGTATGTATGTATGTTTAGAATCTCTTGAACAAATCGACAGTAGCAACATGAATAACAAAAAACTTTGTATAATCCACCTCACATTTTTTTTTTAGTTCAAACGTTTTCGAAAACATTTTAATGAAAAATAAATGTGAAGTGGACTATACAAAGTTTTTTATTCATGTTTTAGTAAAAAATACTAAACTATTTTGCTATTAATATGGAATTTCACAAAGTATGCAAAAATAATTTTAATAATTTTTAACACTATATATTTTAATCATGTGCCGAGCGCCGTGGTACAGTTGGTGAGCCGTTTGGTTTCCGTGCGAGCGTCCTGGGTTCGATCCCCAGCAGAGGAAAAATTTATTCAAATTGATTTCTCACGCTACTATTGCTTCTCTGGACTGGAAACACTGGTTAGTTGGAAGAATTGGCATGTGGCAATAAACTCGCTACTTGCGCAGGGTGCAAGGAAGTGTTTATTATTATTATTATTGAAATCTGTTCGTTTGAACTTTAGCTGAAAAAACACCATCGCCATCTATGAAATGCCGAAGAAACCTTTTTGTAACGCCATCTATTGAGAAATTGGTTTGTTAACAATGAAAGAAACAGTCCTTTTACATAATTGGTGAACGTGCAGGTCGTATGCCCTGTAGGTGCCTCGTTTTCCTGGTTCTCCTATAATGTTTCATCTTCGTCTCTATAGAGATGTAAAAAATTGTCACAAAATAATATTGACTCCCGATAGGGAAAAATCAAATGTTTGCTTATATGTAACTATAAAAATATTCGAATACTATAGAAATAATGTTTAGTTATATTTTGTGTTATTTAATTATCTATCTAATATTAATTTAACACGCACCTAATTACAAGTTGCCAACAAGTTCTGGTGTTTTCCATAATATGGCAAACAATATCATATTTAGTGTTATAAAGGTTATTGAGATATATGTATTGGTACATGTGAAGTGGGATTGTGCGGTTGTAAAAAGTTAGATAAATGAAAAATTATAATATATCAAAAAATACATACCAACTAGATCGATGTCTGTAATCATTTTTTTATTGTAAGCTGTGAGGCACCGGCTTAGAATAGTGCTTCCACTCTTTTCTATTGTTGTTTTCGAGTGTCCCGTAAGAGCCGGGTAATCGAAAATACAACAGGCAACAATAACATCTCACATAGTTCAGCAATGAGGTTCACCGCCCATTCTGAATGTAGTGCCTTTTTAGGTGAGACGAGACTGGTGTGTGGATATACACAGATATGTTGTGCTCCCTTTATAAAGCAATGCACACCCGCACACCTTTCGCTGGTTACCCCACATTGTGGGATATGCCGTGATGGTATGAATGAATGAAGAAAGAAAATTGTTGACGTAGAATTTTGACCTGTGGCGGAGAAATATTGTTGGCGAACAATTGTGGTAGAGACGAATTGTTGGCGATGAATGATCCAAGGAGGATATTTATTATCCATCCCGCATTTAGATTGAAATTATTACGATACATTCGGGAGGGACGGAAGGTTCCTGGTGTCTATCAAAAAAGTACTTAATCATCCTCAAATTTTACCACGCTTTATATAATATACCATATATTACCTACACATATCATATGTACCTACATATTTTTCTGTTGGTTGAAAATGGAAGCGACTCACGAGAGACGCTTTTCTAATAAAATATGTTCTTCCAGGTCAGCAGAGCCACAGATCTTGGAAAGCTGGTGACCAGGCTACAGTTGGAAAGGTCGGAAGTGGCTTTCTTCATCTTTACCAACGGAAGTACACTCAGGTAATTATATCAGAGGGCGGATTTACGACATGATAAATCTACCGGTTATCCCCTCCTTGTTGAGTTATTATTTTTTATTGTTTTCTGGGGGTTTCGACCCTTTTCCTTCACATCTCACCTGATTGGCGCCAGCTATGCTAAGCCCCACATTATATCCTACCATAAAAGTAATATTTGATTCGTACTATTTTAAGTGCTGGCACCCAATTTATTCCATCGTTAGCTGCATTAGTCTTGACACTCGAATCAAAACCCAATTTCAAATTTCCGCTAAGAATCTACCTTTAATAGAGAATAAGACAGTATGTATGTATGCTCTAACCGTCATAGTAATTATACTGTACGTATAATAATTAGGCGGAGGATAAAGAATTTCGGCTCGATAAGGAGATCGAAAGGAGGGTTATGGCAGGAAACAGAGTGAATGGAACACTTGGGCCAGTTATGAATGAACGCACTGACTCACAACGCTATCATAGTGCCAACCTTGACGTATGAAAGTGAAGCCTGGACATGGTTGCACGAATGCAGAATAAATGCAGTTGAAATGAAATCGTTCAGAAGATTTTGTAATAGAACGATTAGAAATGAGGACATAAGAAAAGAATGTAAAATGAAAAAAAATGTCATTAATAGAAAAGTAAATTCAGTTAAAATGAAATCGATAAGAAGAATTTGTAATAGAACGATTTAAGATAGGGTAAGAAATGAGGACATAAGGAATGAATGTAAGATGAGGAAAAATGTCATTAATGGCAAAGTAAATGCAGAGTTGTGCTTTATTTCAAATAAATCCATTTCAAATGGAAATGCAAAATGCAAAATAGGTATTTTCCATTTTGCATTTTAAATGCTTTTTTATTTCACCCATTTCCATTTCAAATGCTTTTCTCAATGCATTTTGCATTTCAAATGCATTTTTGCAACATTACTCTTCTTTGGTACCAAACCTAATTTTTTCATAGATTCATTTTATCTTGTGACCACATTAATCTTGTAATCTCCTTTTGAACTAATTAAATTCACGTGTTTTATTTTACTTATATGGTTAATTGGTGAAAGAAGAAATTGTAAAATTGATCTCATACATGACGCGGGTGTGGAGGAAAATGTAAAATAAGTAACTGGTCATTCTTATTATTCACTCTTACCAACACTTAGCCGATATTACACAATTCTTTTTTTTTCTTATTGCAATATCCGTGAGCCAGAGAGATTTCAAGACCTATTTACACAGTGTCAGTAATAGGGTGCTTCTTATTTTTCGACTTTTAAAAAATAACTGCGTCCCCCCCCCCCCCCCGATTCGCTTCTATTACCAAAAAAAGTATACCCGTATTTTTTATTATCATTTAAAATAATTTTTGTGGGTCGCAAACGAGCTTCAAAATTTTGAAAAATATATGATATTTTGTACCTATAGCTATCGTCTATGCAACAAGTTAAAATATTTAATTTTGACCCCAAAATGTGTTTAAATTATTGTAAGGACCTATTGTTTTGATGTCAGCATTGAAAAGTGTAGGATCTGATCCTTATGAATTTAAAATGATTTTTCAACCATTCGTCGTCAACTCGTGAAGCAAAGAAAAAATGTAGTAAAGTCATTGAAAAACGAATTCTATTAAAATATACCTCTCACTGTTCATTGAGATAGAGATCTAATAGAAAAAATCACAAAACATGAATCTGTGTAGGTACCGATTACCCATTTTAGAAAGAATCAATTTGTGGCTCTTAAAAAAACTCAAGAATTATGGAAACAAAGGAATTGAAAAATATCCTTGATCATTTGTGGCACCTATCAATCCAAAGAGCTTATCGCACTTGCATTTTTTGACGTAGAAATTTTTCCAGAAATGGAATCGTATCTGACTTTTGAAATAAGATGAAGACTACAGTGCTGGTAAAAATACATACATTGCGGGCCGTGAATGATATTGTAGAACAAGGAGTGGCATAATTTGATGAATACATTAAGTTAATCATCACTAAAGAACAATATTTTCTTCTAATCTTTAAACAACATAAGAAGTACCCTGATACCAAAAATTCTACCTTGCTACCTTAAGTAGCTGGACAGAGCCAACAAAGCGACTTACTGTGTTCGATGCTTTGGTGTAAATGGTCCTACAGAGTTGAATGGATTTCCACATTGTCACCAAATGTCCACAGTGGAGAACTTTTTCTCAAGGACTAAAAAATAATTGTTTCATAGAGCAACATAACACTGAAATATTAGCATGAGTACTTGGAGTGCTTCTGATTCATTAATCGGTGCTATACGATTTTTTAAAGAATAATAATTATCATTATATCTACTCTAAAAAATAATTTTAGCAATATTTTTCATTTTCTCAATAAATTTGTAAGTTTCTAGGCAATATAAGCAATTTATATTTTTTCATAAATTGCTGAATTTTGATTACTGGTAGCAACCCCTAAACATGACGTGAAAAAATAAAATAAATATATATAAACAATTTTTTGTGTTTTAGAATCGAATAAAGGGGTGGACGCATAGAAATTTCAAGAAAAATTATATAAATTTTTGACCAAATAAGAAGCACTCTAATATGTAAGAAACTATTATTTGTTTGGAGAATTAAAATTAGTCTGAACTTAAGAAAATTATTCCACAAGCTGTTCTACTTTATTTTTCATTATTAAATTACAAAACTGTTTAGTTCAATAATCATTTTAATACAAAACTGTTTGTTTCAACTTTTTCATTTCACCTGAGAAACCATTTAGTATTTTAAAAAGCATTTTGAAAATAGGTATTTTGCATTTTGCATTTGAAATGCTTTTTTAAAAACCATTTTGCATTTTGCATTTTCAAATGGAAAAGTTTCAACCCATTTCCATTTTGCATTTCAAATGGTTTTGGTACCCATTTTGCACATCTCTGAGTAAATGCAGTTGAAATGAAATCGTTAAGAACATACATACATACCATCACGCCATGTCCCTTGCGGGGTAGGCAGAGAGAACCGAACGCCACATTTTTCTATCCTGGCACGCATCCCTCGCTTCGTCCACATTCATGCATCGTCTCATACATGCTCGTCTATTGCTCACATTTCTAACATTTCCGTCTTTCAAAATTTCGTTCACATGGTCGTGCCATCCCTTTCTTGGGCGTCCCCGACCTCTCATTCCATTCCTTTCCGCTCTGTATATTTTCTTCGTCAGGCGCTCCTCATTCATTCTCCCCATTCTCATCGTTAAGAAGAATTCGTAATAGACAGATTTATGACAGGGTAAGAAATAAGAACATAAGAAAAGAATGTAAAATGAAGAAAAATGTCATTAATAGAAAAGTAAATGGAGTTGAAATGAAATCGTTAAGAAGAATTTATAAGAGAACGATTTATGACAGGGTAAGAAATGAGGACATAAGGAAAGAATGTAAGATGAGGAAAAATGTCATTAATAGAAAAATAAACACATTGAGATAGTTTTGCCACATGGGGAGAATAAATTAGGAACGCCTGACGTAGAAAATAGGTATATAGTGCGGACAAGAATGGAATGAGAGGTCGTGGACGCCCAAAATCGGGATGGTACTACCATGTGAACGATACTCTCAAAGAACGAAATGTTAGAGGCGTATACAACAGACGAACATTTATGAGACGATGCATGAATGTGCACGAGGAGAGTGATACGTGCCAGAATCGCAAAATGTGGCGTTCGTTTCTCTCTGCCTACCCCGCGAGGGACATGGCGTGATGGTATGTATGTATTTTTGTAGATTTATAATTTAGTTGCTTCATTTTAGGTATCTACAGATTCTATAAATATATTTTTTCACTAGATTACGAAGCGTATGCGAAAAGAGTTGTGATTGGAACACAGAATTGCGAATAAAAAAATCTTTAAGGGGAGGACTGCTGCCAACGTACCTTATTTTTCAATTTGATCATCATCATCATCATTGGCGCTACAGCCCACTGTGAGCCTTGGCCTCCTCCAGAATTTTTCGCCATTTAGACCGGTCCATCGTCTGCATTCTCCAGTTTGTCACGCCAATCCTCTTTAGATCCTCCTGTACGCCGTCCATCCACCGCAGCTTGGGTCTCCCCACACCACGTCTCCCCTCCGGTCGTGTTTCGAGAATCTTCTTTGGGATTCGGCATTCCTCCATTCGCTGAACGTGCCCTAACCATTGAAGCCGATGTATTTTAATATATTTTACTATGTTAGGATCACTGTAAAGGTTCTCCAGCTCATGGTTGTACCTTATCCTCCATATTCCACTCTCACAAAGAGGCCCAAAGATTTTTCTCAAAACCTTCCGTTCAAAAACCAGCAGCGCTTTTTCATCCTTCCTATTAAGAACCCAGCATTCAGCACCATATACGAGTACTGGTCGCAGCAATGTTTTATACAATAACAACTTGGTATTTCGTGTCAACAATCGGGACTTGAGATGTCGGTGAATACCGAAATAGCATTTATTTGCCACAGCTATTCGTCTTTTAATCTCGACACTAACATCGTTGTTACTGGTTATTATTGAACCTAGGTACTGAAACGACCCCACAGTTTCAATGGTATGATTACCAGCACTAATCAGAGTTTCTTGGGCATTTCTATGGTTGGACATTTTAGCTGCAATCATATATTTTGTCTTAGAAGAGTTCACTTGAAGTCCCATTCTGGCAGAAGCATTTTCCAGGTGTATAAACGCTTGTTTTACATCATTTGGTGTTCTTGCAATTATGTCAACATCATCTGCATATGCAAGTATCTGGCTTGATTTGCGAAAAATTGTACCTGCTGTCTCAATTCTGGCATCTCTGATGGCTTTCTCTAGTACTATATTAAATAATAGGCAAGACAATGCATCACCCTGCCGTAAGCCATTATAGATTTTAAATATGTCCGAGGTGCTGGTTTGTATTTTGACCCTACAATTTGAACCATGCAATGTTGCTCTCACTAGTCTTACTAGTTTGAATGGTATTCCCATTTCCATCATGGCCTCGTACAATGTCGCTCTATTGACACTATCGTATGCTGCCTTAAAATCTATAAATAAATGGTGGGTCTCTATATTATACTCGAGCGTTTTTTCCAGTATTAGCCTAAGGGCAAAAATTTGGTCAATTGTCGATCTTCCTGGCCTGAAACCACTTTGGTATTGCCCAATTATATGTTCTGCATGTGGCATAAGTCGCATGAATAGAACCCCTGCAAACACTTTATAGGCTGAACTCAGGAGCGTTATACCTCTGTAGTTGCTGCAGTCCATTGTGTCACCTTTTTTATGTAGTGGACATATAATCCCAGTATTCCATTCTTCTGGTATTGATTCAGTGTCCCATATTTTACCAATAATTGTGTGCATGAGTCTACCTATTGTCTCTCCACCGTATTTGAGTAGCTCACCTGGTATTCCATCGTGACCTGGAGACTTATTATTTTTGAGTAGGCTTAATGCTTTGTTTACTTCTTCCAAGGTTGGGTCCGGTTGATCATCTTCATTTTGTTCGAAGGGGGGGATATTTATGTCTGATTCTCTTGTGGTGGTTTCGTTATTCAACATTTCATCAAAGTGTTGTGCCCAGCGCTTAAGGATATCTACATTGTCATTAAGAATTTCACCATTTTTGTTTCTACAGGCAGTTGTTCTGGGTTTGAATTCCTTCCGCTGTTGGTTAATCCTTTGGTAGAACTTTCTTGTTTCATTTTGAGACTTCAATGTTTCCAATTCCACCAGCCTCAGCTTTTCATATTCTCTCTTTTTCCTTTTATGAGTGTGCTTTTCTTCTCGTCTTCTCTCTCTATATTCTTCTTGAGTGGCCCTTGTATTTCTCTGTTGCATTTTCTTATATGCCTCATTCTTTAAATTTGTCACCCTCATGCAATCACCATCAAACCATTCAGGTCGTCTTGTCTGTCTCACGTTTCCAAGTACAGCTAGGGCTGCTTCTTTGATATTTATTTGGCAGTCCTTCCATATTTCAGTTGCTGTTTTATTGAAGTCGACACTATTGTTTATCCTATTCAATTCCTCCTTGAACCTTGCTCGTATCTCTAAGTCCTTTAAAGCTTCAACATTTATTTTGTTCTGTCTTTCTGTTGGTTGCATTTTGGCCTTAGAAATTCGTGCTCTGACTTTACTAACCACCAAAAAGTGGTCAGAGTCGCAGTTGGCTCCTTTATAGGTTCGTACGTCGATGAGGTTGGATATGTGTCTTCCGTCAATCAGAATATGATCGATTTGATTATTTGTGCGGCCATCCGGAGACTTCCATGTGACTTTATGTATGTCTTTGTGGATGAACATAGTACTTCCAACAGACATTCCATGTGATGTAGCAAAATCTATCAGCCTTTCACCGTTATCATTATGAGTCTCATGAAGGCTATTTGCACCGATTACAGGATGATACATTGAGTCTCTTCCAACTTTTGCATTCATATCACCAAGAACAATTTTAATATCATTGTTTGGACACGAATCATATGTTCTTTCCAACAAGTTATACCATTCATCCTTATCTTCCTCTGTGCTTTCTTCCGTGGGGGCATGTGCATTTATTATGCTTGTGTTAAAGAATTTTCCTTTCAACCTTATAACACATAATCTCTCACTTGTTGGTTTGAAATCTATAACCAGATGCTTCATTCTTTTTGCCACAATGAAACCTGTCCCCAGTATATGGTACTTCTTATGGCAGCTGTAATAAAGATTATATTCTCTTTTTTCCATATGACCACTTCCCAGCCACCGTATTTCCTGTATAGCAGTTACATCAGCTTTGTATTTTACCAGTTGTTCCCATAGAACCCTCAACGCCCCCGGGCAATACAGTGTTCTTACATTCCATGTACAGAGTTTAAAATCGTTGTCCTTATTCCGTTTGCGTGATCGATATTCCAGTTTCTGTCCGGCTTTTTCTTCTTTTGGTTTCGTAATCATGGGTTTCAAGAAGAGAGGTGATTAACCTTTCGTTCTCAAGGTCTCTGGTAGGTTCGCCACCTTAAGGCATGAGACCATGCCCTGGTTTTCTGTCAGGGTTTTCCTTCCCTTATCCGTATCATTCAGTTTTAGGGTGCCGAAAACTCGCCCTCGCCCCCTCCTTATTCGCTATGTCCCTTAATTAGTGAACACATTGCCCAGGGTTCGCGGGGTCTAAGACCTCTCGTGGACGCTAAGGAATAGGACTTGCTGGTGGCTTGCATATTTGCAAATTGGCATTACATGGTATTTTATTGAAATGTCCCCACGGCAAGGAACATTTCCCCATGACCTCACCAGCCCTTGAACCCTTTTTCAATTTGATATACCATCATTATTTCTTATCAAATCGTTTTGAAAAAAAATAATTTAGATAGTTTGGATATTAATAAAGAAAAATATATCTATACTTTTTGATAATGTTCTGCATAAATTCTTGTAGAAAAATAATGGCATACCTACCCCGATTTTCAACGTTTATCTTATATTTTTAAAAAAATATAAGGCGTAGTTCAACATATTTTTTTTATATTAAAGAAGACAAAAAAATATTATCTAGAAAAATATGACGTACCTATGTGACGTTGCATTAATGCTTCAGGTTTAGTAAATAAACCTAAAAACATTTATTTTCCATTCAGCGCCATTGCCGCCATTGCGAAATAAAAGTTTTTTTTATTTGATATTTTGATCTTCTTTAATTTATAAAAAAATATAATGCTCTATACCTTATAGTTTTTTTAGAAATGTAAGATAAATGTCAAAAATCGGAGTATGCTTATTATTTTCCTACAAGAATATATACAGAACATAATTAAAAAGTTAAGGTATATTTTTCTTTATTAATATCCAAACTAATTAGGTTATTTTTTTCAAAATGATTCGTTTTGTAGAAATGATGCAAATTCAAATTGAAAAAATAGGTTCGTTGGCAGCAGTCACCCTCTTAAAGAGAATATCGAATTGGAATATAAATTTCCATACAATGTCGATGATTCGGATTTTATTTTTCCGAATTTGTATGGAATTTCAAATTCCAATTGAATATTCCGAAAAAAATCCAATTGTGTATGGCTGCTCTATTTTTGATTTTTCATACGGAATTACGATTTTTAATTTTTTTTCATTTTGCTCTCACTCAGCATTGTAAAAAAATATAATTTATAAACTCAAGTGATTATTAGATAAAGATATTTCGGAGAATATTGAACATTGTATTTCTAGATCAAACCTGACCCAACGTTTTGCCGTGACTGATGCAGCTCTTGAACAGCTGGCTGCATGGCCTCCTGTCACTCTTCCACCAGAATCCACACCGCTTCCTGAACCTGCCTTCAGGAGAAGACTGGCCTTGTTGAGGTATTAATTCATAGTTTCTTACACACGACTGCTTGCACTGTGGTTAAGGTTAATATGTTGTTGTTTATATGTTATGTTTTCAGTTGTGTTTTACCATTAACCTTGCCGTATTGTTATTTAAGTAAAATCTTGAATTCAAATTTAAACCACTTTGCATAGTCCAATCATGCTAGAATTTTCGGTGACAATAGTAATAATAGGAAAACAATAAGAAATAATACAAATATTTTCTCCTTTTAGTGCATATTGATATATGCAAAAGCCTTCTTCTTCTTCTTCCTTTTCATAGATCCTAAGATCTATTTCTACCGCTATTCTGTCTCCTGCGATGTGGACTGCCAGCTGTCTCGCCATCTCTTTGGAGGTCTTCCTGGTAGTCTTCTTCCAGCTGGGTTCTCCTGGAAAGCGATACGTGGGAGTCTATTTTAATCCATTCTGTTAACATGTGAACTCCAATATCGCCTCCGCTGTCTTCCCCATCTGACGATGTCTTCCGTACAACACTTTTTCTTATTTCAGTATTTCGAATTCGGTCTCTTAGTGTGTTTCCGGTTATACATCTCAATGTTCTCATCTCTGATGTTCTCAGAATAGATTTTGTTCTCGTTGTGTCTGCTCTGGTCTCTACTCTGTAGGTGGAAATGGGTATTTAAATATATGCAAAAGTGATATTTAAAAAATATATTTGAATCTCGATTATTTTTTTTTTGTTTTTTCGTATCTGCTTTTTCATCTTTCTTAGCCTTTTTTCCTCGATAGCTAAAATAAGTTAAAATTAGTCCTATAGCTAACACATTGAAAATGGTGAAACATAAAACTTAAAAAAATACAATAAGTTAAAATTAAGTTAAAATTAGTCCTATAGCTAACACATTGAAAATGGTGAAACATAAAACTTAAAAAATACGTAGAAATTACAAATAAATCTAGTTATATACATATTACATAATCCAGATGAAATTAATTATAAAAATAGTCGATTCAAAGTAAACTGGCATAATATTTAGTAAACATAATATTATTGAACGGATGAAGGACAATCTGGATACGATTTGCGGAAAAGATGAGTTTTTAATTTCTTCTTGAATTCATTGATATTTTCGGCACATCTTATATCCACCTTATTATATTTATTTTTTATGCCGACAGCTTTTTTATGTTTTATTTTTATGCCGATAGTTTTTTTTCAGTTCAATTTTATGCCAATATTGATATTTTTATGTTCATTTTTTTTATTTTATTTATGTTTAATCATTATGCTGATTGCATTTTTAATTTATATAGCTTTTCTGTCCTATGAGAAAAAGTTTTCAAAATGTCTTCGTATGATTGATCCATAATAAAAACTCCAATTTAATTATTTCGTATTGTGAGATATATAAATTTGTGTGTATGAGAAGTTCGTTGAATAAACCATATATTATTGTCTATAAGTTTATATTTATTCTAAAGGTCTACGATCTTAATGTTGGATCAAGTACAAGTCTGGTCACGTACAGACCAATACCAATTAACTAAAGATTACACCAGAGAACGATCGATCAGGAACAAATAAATACATACATACATATATCTTTATTATAAAGACAGGTTCGTACCCAATAGTTTTAGCGCCCGGCTCACTTAGACTAAATTATTTCTAAAAAATGACGAGTAACAAGAGTTACAGTAATTTGTAATAAATTGTTCTAAACTATGACGTTGACTAAATATCATTTCACTTAGAGCGACACTCTACTAAATATTTGGCAAAACCACTGGACGACCTGTCTAGTTGGTAGAGTTAACTTTTTATTTTTTCCTGACGTGAGGTCGCGACTGAAATGTCCTTGGGTTCTTCCAGACTTTTGGACTTCTCAATTTCTCACAGGACATGGTAACTTTAAAAGCTATCTCCATCGCTTCAACATTGCTCCCTCTTCCTCATGTCAGTTTTGTCAATGTCCGGACCAAACTTCGGATCACATCCTTTGGGAGTGTTCCCACCCAATTGTGTCCTCTTACAGATCGGAGCTCCTCGTTGCTGTCCGTGGGCCTCTTCAAGGTCCCATTGGACATGCGGACTTAGTGATCTCGAAAAACAATTATAAAGCCTTCAAACGATTTTGCCATAAGATACGGTGCCTTATTATCCGAAGATTCTCACTGACTTGTCTGTTTCCAGAGATCTTGGGCACTTCTCTGATGCCCTATATATATGGATTTGAAGTCGCCGACAGTCCGCAGGTGTGAATCTCAATTCGCACTTGCTGATTGTTCTTTTTGCACCATGATATCGAGATTGCTAATCTAGAGGTCTCCATGAGCTACTCTTCGTGCTATGCATTGTTTTTTTTTTTGTTGTTCATTCTAGCGTTCTGCGAAGGGGCCATTAGCAGTCCCCATATGCGGTGCGGGTGGTGGTGGTGGTAGCGAAAAAATTACATTTCAGTAAAACAACAAATGCAAAACTCATCATCATCAGTGGCTCCACAGCCCACGATGGGCCTTGGCCTCCTCAAGTAATCGGTCTCCATTGCACCATATTCATGGCCTTTTCTCTCCAATTCCGCACACCGGCTATCTGATGGTCCTTCTCGTCTCCATCCATCCTCGTAGTTTCGGTCTTCCCACACCTCTTCTTACCTCCGGACGTGATGTGAGGGTTCTTTTTGGTGTCTGGTTATCTTCCATAAGATGCACGTGTCCTAACCAGCGGAGTCTTCCTATTTTTTTGTATGGACGATATTTGGTCCCTTGAATAGGCTCTCTAGCTCGTGCATGGTTGAACCTGATTATCCTAGTTCCTTGATCGCAGAGGGGACCGATTTTTTTTTGTAATTGTAAAACTACTACATTAGTATTATTAAATACATTTCAGTAAAACAACTTGCCTACGATTTAAATATATCTATTTATTATTTATAATATACAATATTACTTTATTTACACCACTTATGAGGACTAACAACGAGAACAACGTTCTCTTATCAGGAATACTTACGTACTAAGTAGAAGAAGTTCCTGAAGAAGAGATCGACTATCTTGAAACCGGTCAATTTTAATCCTCATACATAAGTGGTGTTAAGAAAGTAATTTTGCATATTATAAATAATTTATATTGACGCCAAAAAGATACCTTTCACAAAAACAAAATAAACAAAAATTCTAATATATTTCGAGTTCGATTAATTCTATTTTATCAATAGTTCCATATTGTGTCGTTTGATAAAATAATAATTCAAATAAACAGTTAAATTGTTGGAAAATTTAAATAATATGTATTATAATTTAAGTAGGTATCACAAAGAAGAGAATTTCAATATTTATTAATTTATTTATTGCTTCTCGTGCAACTAATAGGTACTATGTAAAACATTGATTTAACACCTGTTCCTATAGCACAAGCATTTATTTGCTTATTTTAGGGAACGTAGGAAGATGTATATGTACTTGTATATATATGAACATTATATGTATATACCTATTATCATTTCCCCAAAATTAATGTATTCGAGTGACACTTGGGAATTATTTTGAACATAAAAATAGATAACTATTATAAAAAAAGAGACGTATAGCAACAAAACTATATTTATGTCTATAATTAAAAGTACACCACTTTTTGATGCTACATGAATTTCATTATATGCGATAGGCCTATTTCGCCTTGTTAGGGCATTTACTAGCTTATTAAGGTAGTAAATGTCCTATCGCACATAATAAGGTAGTAAATGTCCTATCGCCTATCGCACATAATAAAATTAATGTAGAATCAAAAAGTGGGTTTCTTTTAATTATAGACATAATTTATAATGGAATTCTACAAAATAAAAACTTCGTCGATCATTAAAACTATATTTGATATACCTACCTTATTCAAAATGCAGTTATTACACAAGAGACCAAGGATGAATTAGGAAGAATAAATGCACTGAGGCGGTTCAGCTACATAGAAAGAATAGATAAGGAATGACTAACGTTACAAAATTAGCTGAAATGGTTGAACTGAGAAGTAGAGTAAGGCTGACATGAACATCTAAACTAGATCTTAAAAGTGGATAATTTGAAAATCTAGAAGATTTTGCACGAGAAGATACGTGGATGTCGGAAAAACAAAACATGAATATCAAGACAGGATCGTGGGGCACTCGACTAAATTTACCTACTTTGTAACCTACCTTTGTAAAAACAATCAAGCCTAAGTGAAAAGGACACCCAGGGCCGGATAAACATGTTTTTGCGCCCAGAGCAATATATTTCAAACCGCCCCCCCCCCTTCCTACTCAAATGTTTGGAATTTCAATATTATATATTATGCAGTATATTATGCAATATTATACAGTAAAAATCAATATATTAATATAAACCAAAGAACAAAAATAAATTATAATTCTACCTATTCCTATTCATGTATGTACCGTATCCTGAGAAGTAGGCATTTTAAACTAAAACCTTAGGTCTTACAATTTTTAAAGTATTGGATCATCACATAAACCGTTTAAAGTAAAATATAATTTAAAAGTCCTTTTAACTATCTCAAGTATTATGTAAATAAACTAAACTTAATAACTAATGTTAACACTAAAAATATCATAAAAACTATTTTTAATTAAAAAAAACTCAATATAATTATCAAATTCCAGTAAAAATTTAAAATCACACCAAACTTAAAATAAAAAAAACAAATCGCGATTCTAATTAACACAAAACACTAAATAAGTTCTTGGTATAATAAATACCTACATAAATTAATATTAATAAAACGAGGTATGCCAATGAATTTTACACAAAACAGCACACGAAATCTCCCATTGATTTCGATACACTTTGCCGACTAGTATTCCATCTAGTTATAGGTATATATTAAAATCTATGGTCTATACTAGACTCGTAAAAAATACGGACACGTGTTAACATTTGACATCAGACAATAAGTTCTCTTTTCTATGCATCAGACAGAAGAGAGAGATAGAAACAATAATATATGAATAATTGAAAGAGTCAGGTGACGAGTCGGCGACCGAGATCGAGAAAATAAGTAAGTATGTCGCTAAAGTCGAAAGGGAAAACTTCACTGAAATTATCATAACATTTCTAAAGAACTTCGTTTCCCTTTTTTAGAAAACCTTGCTATTAGTTGCTGACAGGTTCCGCTTATTGAAACGGCTTATGTAGTTTCATTAACAAGCAATAAGAGTTCTTAGTATAATGTATAATTAAAGTTACTGTGGCGTGTAGCACCTGGAATGTTTTCAAACACGCCGCTATCATCTCATATGAAATTCATTATGAAGCGCCCGGGCGATTTCAGATAGGGGGGCGATGGCTTCAGTATGTAGATAATTTAACACTTTAGCAAGTAAATTATTAGAATGATTATTTTGTGTGTGTGTGTGTGTGTGTGTGTGTGTGTGTGTGTGTGTGTGTGAATCGACTATATATGTTTACGAATAACACGGTAATAGACGGACAAGATATTAACACCGCAGAATTTTATCATACACACCATCACGCCGTGTCCCTTTCGGGGAAGGCAGAGAGAACCGAGTGCCATACCTGGGGAATTTTTTATTTATATAATTAACATTTTAGGATTTTAAGCGCCCTTTTTAGACAAGCGCCCTGATTTCTTGTTCCGGGTTGTTCTATGATTTATCCGGCCCTGAGGACACCACCTCCTCCCACGCGAAAAAAAAACATCATAAAACCCAACTTGAGAAAGATGAAACAAAATTATAAAGGATGATGAAATTAAAGAAAAGTTTGATAATGAAAAATAAATTACGGCAAAATGTTTCAACATATTTATATTTTTTACAACGATAAGGAGGTTTTTATTCTATTGCTTGTAGGTTTTACGTTAAAATCACAAGTGTTTCACTTCTAAAATACTAAAATTCATAATACGTGTTTGTTTACAATATTCTCATTTTTTCAAAGTATTTATATTTTAATTACTAATGTTTTCTCTTCATTTATGGTGGAATCCCTTTTATGGTGTCGGCCTTCGTGGATCAGTTGTTTAGGTATCAGACTGCTGATCCAAGGGTCCCAGATGTGATTCCTGGTGGAGACACAGTTTTTAATTGTGTTTTCAGTCTGTATCTGTGAGACAGTTAATTTCGTTAGTCTCCAGAATGTGGCAGCTTGTTATTGAGTGCGTGTTTATTAATATTTGACATAATAAATGTTTTGGCCGTAAGTAATAAATAAGCAAATAAATAAAAATCTCTTGAGATCTGAAAAATGAATTTTATGTAAATCAAATCGATTGTTTTAAATTAATGTTTTTATCCTGGTCATCGGCACCATTAATTTGTATATTTTATAGATGCGGCCCTGTGTTTATATTTGTACACACAAGACGAGTGGTCGAGCGAAAAGGAGGTGTCGGTCTGGGTCGCTCAGATGGACATCTGACTTAAGCCGGATGTACCAGGCTAGATTCCCGGTGGAATCACAATTTTTACACAGCCTATATTAACTGATTTTGTAAAATGATCTCCGAAATGTTGCAGCAGAAGAATAATGTTATAGTAATATTAACTCGTTAAGTTTTCTGCCGAAATTTTCTAACAGGTCAATAAATTGATTTGTTGGTTTTGTCTAGACTAGATTACTACAATACGGTGTACTAGACAAGCACAATACGGTGAAGATCAGGTCGACTAAATGGGCTTTCTCTTAAAGAAAGTTGCCATGGTCTGTTTAGTACATTTTTACAGGGTGAAGGGTTAGGTAACTAAAATTTTAAGACTTTTTACTCAAAATACAAAATTTTTACAAAAATATTTTTTTATCTCTAAACTAAACATGCATGGTTTGAATTGCTCCTGTGACTAATATAATGATTATTCAGGATAACGTAACAAAATATAAAACTGAGATTTTTGAAAAATTGTAGCCACGAGATCTAAGAATGTTGTCCAGGGTGTTGATTTTCACGGTTTTTTAAAAACAAATCTGTTGCAAAGACTAAGAGATTTCATAATAGGATAAGAGAAAACGGCAGTTCATTTCTACTTATTCACCCAAAATAAAAAACGACGTATAAATAATATGTAGAATGTACATATTAAGTAGGTATACAATATATAAATAAGAAACAATAATATTATACAAAGCGTTGAATGAGACTGAAATCAAGTGTATTTTTTACGGATTCCTGAAATGTTGATATATACATAAATGTCTCTCTCTCTCTCTCTTTCTTTACTTATTCTTTCCCTCTCTATATAAGTCAACAAACCTCATCAATAGTAATTTCCTGTCCGTTCAAACTCTACACAGGGTCGGCACTAAACCACATTCATACAGCTAAAACGTCAAACCTTATTATTTATTTATTTAAATGGCACTTGTAACCTCAAATGAAGGAACATTGGCCAGAGTCAAGTTTGTTACAAAATCGTGCATTTGTTAATTACAATAAAATAAACAACAAATTATAAAATATGTGGGAAACCAAAAAAAAAAAAATATTAATAATTAATACTGAAATTAAAAATTTAAAAAGTTGTGAAAAAAGTTTTGTTTTTAAATGGGAAGTAGAAAATGAAATCACAATTTGATGTTATTCTGTCTGATAAATTTTGTAAGAACATTAAGTACTTGAAATTTATTAAGGCTGAGTAAGGAGGTGATATTATGAGGAGGAAATATTTTAAATTTAATCAGATGTGTTAAAGATATTGGGAACTTAGATGTAGGGCAATTGAAAAATATGTGATCCAAGCTGCCTTCTTCTTGGCCACATTGACAAAGAGATGAGTTCTTAATACCCAACCTTGCTAGGTGAGAAGGGGAACAGCAGTGTCCGAATCTCAATCGGCATATGACGGAAGATTCATGTCTGCTACAACGAAATTTGGAAAACCATGGACGTCAAACCTTTGGAGCGCTTAATTTTTAAATTGTGAATCATTTTGTTCATTTGACAAGCGAAATTTTCTGTCGGTGTCACATCAGGCAGTTTTTTTTCTGTATAGTTAATTTAAATTTATAATAGAAAGTATTTTATTCTACCTACCTACATATAAATCCAAAATTTTAAAATGTGAAATACGTCAAGTTAGGTCCATTTGTAATTTAAAGTTGTACGTATAAATTTTAATTAAAGTATCAAAAATTATAACGAAAATATTTATTAAACAAATAAGATTTTCAGTACCATGTTAAAAAGGATGTGCAGTGAAAAAAAATCGATTTTCAAAATTTTGATATTTTTACTCTTCACTACCTCAAGAAGATAAAGTGGGGAGGTTTGAATTCGCAATTTTAAAGGTTATTTCAATTATTGCAGATTATCAACAAGTCTCGTGCTGAGATTGTATTCTGAAAGTTTCTTCACAATGTATCTGTGTATGTGTGTGTGCTGCTATGTGCTGTGTACGGCGTGATTTTTCTACTTTTTCTATTATAGACTAAAGTAGGTACTCATTAGATTCTTTTCAAATTTTGAAAATTTGTATATCCAATACTCGCTTAGATACCATTATATTTTGAGGATATCTGATCGGTGCTTCTCAATATTATAACTGTCAAATATTTCAAAGTTACTCCAAGCTCAAGAAAAAGGCACATCACTTTCATAAAATAGCGTTGAAAAATTATCAAGTTTTCAAACCGTTATGCATATATAACGTTTCTTTCCTTATTTATACTAACAACTTTTAATAATAATACATTATGTATAGTTAGTAATACTGAAGTCACACTTTCTATCCACATAAACACAAATTCACGTCTTTTTCCCTTTATCCATCTTCCTTTCTCCTCTCCTATGCTCCATCCAATAAACATAGTGTAGGTATCTATCTCATGTATTTTTTTTTATTCTTATTTTTGTTCTTATTTATAAATATAATTTTTTGTTTTTTATATTTTTTTTGTATTTTTTTAATTTAAGTATGATTTTCTTTATTTTTTCTTTTTCTATTTGTATTCTTATATTCCTGTAAATGTTTGTATTTACCATGGTGGTTGACTGGTTGAAATTGCCTGCGGGCAATAATTCCGCCACGTTGATTAAGTCAATAAAAGTCTTTAATTATTATTATTGGAGATTGATTTCGGTTATGGTTCGGTAGTTTCCTTCACAACGGAGCGTACTCAAGTTGTGAGGCTATGTGTTTGTGTGTCTGTGTGGTTGTGTGTCTGTGTGGTTGTGTGTAGTTGTTTAAAGTGGTACCTGTAGAAATTTTCTGACTATTGTGCATGTGTTGATAATTGTAGTTTTTTGTATGTTGGTGATTACGTATGGGGGTAACTTTAGTATGTCTATATTTTTTTGGAGAGTTTTTGGTATGATGCCTGTAGACGATAATATTATTGGGACTATTGTTACTTTTTCTTGTTTCCACTGTGATTTTATCTGTTCTGCTAAAGGTATGTATTTATATATTTTTTCTAAATGTTTCTTTTGTAGATTTGCTGTATTTGGTATCGATATTTCTATTAGATATGTGTGTTTATGTATTTTGTCGATTAATGTAATGTCTGGTCGGTTATGTAGGTTTGTTCTGTCTGTGATTATGTCTCTATTCCAGTATAGTTTGTAGTTATCATTTTCTGTTACAGCTGGGGGTGTGTATTATTATTATTATTTTATTCATTTTTTGGGGATTATATTAAAGCCGCTACAATTTCTTTAATTAGCTATGTATTTCCGATGTTCTTTCTCTTTTCTCTAATCGCCTTTTGCTATCAGCTCTTATTTTTAAATTAACATGTAATTATTTTGTTATATATTATATTTTGTGTAAACTTGTAAAAAGCTTCTGGCCGTAGATACAAATAAACAAATATATAAATCAAAAATAATTTAACAAACTCTTTTCAAGATATTGCTGAAAGTTTTCCATTCAAAATTTGAATAGGTACTTTGTGGTCTGACTTGGTAGTGAGGAGTACAGTGTTGGCCACAACCCATTCGCTTTTATTTACAACACTTTAAAATTTGAACTTATCCACTGGACACATTTAAAAATTATAAAATAAATTATAATTTTAATTTGAAAATAGAATGTTTATTTATTTATTTATAAATCTTCTTGTACATAATATAAACAAATATAATTGTACACTGGCGGGCTTATTGCAATTAGGCAATTTCTTCCAACCAACCAGATTACAAAGTATGACAACATTGTGTATGTACAACAGCAAATAAAAAAGAGTAAAAGAAATCAAATAAAATACGTATAACACTTAAATACTATTAAACAAAAAAAAAATATAATTCATAGCAATAAAAAGGATATGGTAAGGATATCGGGAAAGAGAGGTTATCCTAACACAGATTTAACTTTGGTTATTTTTAAAATTCTGAAAGTATTATGGATTACTCATTTCAAGTAGAAGTTGAATTTTATATATACAGAGTTATCCTAACACAGATTTAATTTTGGATTATTTTAGATTCTGAAGTTATTCTATTGATTACTCTTTTCAATTGGAAGTTAATTTGTATGTGTTCAGGGTTGACCCAAATAATTAATATTTTATTTTGGTTTTGATAAGTACCTTATTGTTGATCTGTTTGTGTTATTTATTGTTTTACATTTCCACGCTCATTGATTTCCATGTTATGTATTCATAGAAAAATACAGAGAATTATACGTGTCTAAGCGCTCTTTTCATTGACGTTTTAAGCAGGAGAAAATCCTTGCCCCTATTTATTTTGTTTTTATGTTCCTTTCTGAATCCTGCCTCACAGGATCTCTTTTTAATTTAATTAAAATCTGTTTGAAGGGGTAAAACTAAAATAACCAAAAGGATAATAAAAAGAAAAGGAGTCTTTTAAGCAGCCTGAGTTCCTGTGGAACCTTTATGGTTATTTTTTTTACTTGTCATATTCTACGTATGTAGACACTCAAAAGCCCACGGAAGACATCCAGAAAAACATATGGTAAGGAAGCCTATAAGGTCATAACTTCATTATTCTTGGCTTCGATAATTCCATCTAAATTCTCCCTTTTTATTAATATTTGTTTATATGTAATATTTGTAATGTCCTGTTCACGACGTTATCAATACCGGGCCTGTGATTGTGGCGTATCTTACTAAAGAGCACCCACAGTCTTAGATATAACGGAGTGGGTGGTGACATTACAGTACTTCGAATGAAGAGCTATGTTCTATGTTCAATAAATAAATTTGAATTAAACTCGCCTGTGCCCGCTCCTGTATTGAATAATATTATTGTGCCTTATAGGGTGACGGTCCAAGGAATATAAAGTGCTCCTTACGCACCCATCTTGATTGTAATATATTCCAGAAGATTCTCTCCTTCATTGCTCTCCTAATACATCCACTCCATCAAGAGCCCACCACAAATTAAATGACTCATTACGGGATTCACAATGAAAATCTATTATCTGAAACTGAGAATCTATTATCTGCACCTCTGATACAAATGAATTTTAGGATTTGAGACATCTCAACGTTCAGATTGTAATCGGTTTGCGAAAGTGAATCGGTTTGCCAAATTTTGGCAAAGATTTTTTTTTTCATGTATTGCACCACGTATAAATTGCAATCGGCATTCAAATTTAAAAAAAATTCAGAACGTTAGGAACCAAGTAGCTGCTTCGAAATAGGTAATCTTAAAAATGAAAGCGATCTATCAACAATAATCATATAGCTATTGTCTTTCTCCTACATATTATTTTTTTTGGTTATTTTTTAATGTAAGTAACTAAAATTCTTCCTATTTTAAAAAAACCGCAATTTTTTTCCTTTTCTTCACGAAAAATATTGTGTAACACATATTTGGTAATACACAATATTTTTTCGTGTTTCATACATTAGTAGGTAATTTAGTGTGCATTTTTGTGTACATCCGTATACCCAGGGCCTTAAGAAAAAGTGAAGAAGGATGAATGAATGATTTCACAAAACTTATTAATAAGTATTACCGAAACAACTTCTGTATATTTTACTTCTGTTCCTTTAAAATGAGTTTGATTTCAGAGAAAAGATAAGTTCTGAAGAGAGTTCCATATCAGAAGTGATGCAGTGGTACACAGCAGTAAATGCAGCACTATTAGAGCACCTGACTAACCATATCAAAGAAGCAGACAGCAGCACTATATGGAGGTAATTACTTTTAATTTGCAACTTACTATAATCAGACATATGTAGAAGTCATATATAACTTGTACACTGGTGAACTTATTGCCAAAAGGCAATTTCTTCCGTTAATGTAAATATACAGTTCAACGTGTATGGCAATAATGTAATCGTGAAGGTATGATATTAAAGGATTAAAATATGACAAAAATAAATTATGAAGATAACAGAAAAAAGTTAAAAAGAAACAGTGAGAAAATATTATAATGAATATGAAAACGGTTCATAGCAATGATTTCTTGTTAAAAATAATTGTTCATTTGTGTTAATAGGGCTTGTAATATGCGGTCACCCAATGCTTTTTACTTTTGTCTTGTTTTTTTCTCTATAATAGTTGTCTGTGTGTTGTTACATGGTATTGTCACAAGTATCTTCCTAGCACCCAACTGCAGACAATTGTGTTTTGAATATTTTTTTAATTTTCAATATTACTTATTGTTTATCATAGACACATTTCACATATTGTAAAGTCATTTATCTCGATACAGATTCAACCCTAGTGAGATGAATGACTATAATAATAGTATGACATATTTTGTACGTAAATTTAACAAATAAATAAAATAAAATAATAGGAAAACAAAAGGATAAGGACAGGAAGAAGAGAGAATGAACAAATCAAATATTATCAGATAAATATTTTTACTTTAGCCTTTTTTGAATATGTTTAACGAGATAGCCGACGAAATATCAGGACTTACTCTATAGTAGAAGAGCTAAATAATTCGTAGGTACTATGAATTGAAATAAATATGTAGTAAAGTACGTTCAGCTGATCGAAGTAAAATTAAGAAACAGAATAACAATAATATTTATGAAGACTTCAATAAAATAATATAAATGTGCGAAATTCAATATTTTAACAATAAATTACTTTAACTTTCGCTTCATAAATTGTATTTTTTGTGAAATTATTTTAGCCGTAGATAATTTTTTATTGAATTTTCATTTATTTGTAGTTTGACTTAAAAAATATAAAAAATATTTATTCATGTAAATGTATTAAGAATCTTCTTTATTAATTATCTGAGAATTAACGAGAAAAACAAACTTCATTATACTGTAAAATCATTACTTTTATTAACGATAGAAAACAAACATCATTATACTGTAAAATCATTACTTTTATTAACGATAGAAAACAAACATCATTATACTGTAAAATCATTACTTTTATTAACGATAGAAAACAAACATCATTATACTGTAAAATCATTACTTTTATTAACGATAGAAAACAAACATCATTATAATGTAAAATCATTACTTTTATTAACGATAGAAAACAAACATCATTATAATGTAAAATCATTACTTTTATAAAAATATTGCTTTACCGAATGATTAACTGTATTTTTTCTAAATTACTGATATTAAATCTTGCTCAACATCTTATATTGAAAGCATTGCCTTGTATAAATTTATGATATTCTGCTGATTGGTTTCCTGAAATTAATAACTCTTAAGTATATTCTACCGAAAGTAATAAATCTTTTATTGGAAACATCATCATTACTTTTTATGACATCGTAAAATTTTTATCCATAAATCGTTGAAAGGCTTCATAGTAATTTTGTAGCTGAAAAACAAAAATGATATATATACCTACCTACAATATAAATCCTTGATTACATAACTTATTTCCAATAAAATTAATTTTAAAACCTAGTTGCATGTAACACGTGAGATCCAACTGTCGATGGCGATAATATGTATATTGAAGAATACGTAACAAACTATAAACACTTAAACACAAATCAATAAATATTTTAAGATATTTTGTTTTCTATTTAAAACATGTAGGTATGTATGTCAGGATAGGATAGTATGGGGGTCAGTCTGTTTTACCTACCCAGAATATGAAAACACCATGATGGTATGTATATATATTTGGAGATTTAGTATCAAACTATAAGTCTTCTTAAATATTGTATATAGGCGACTGCCATACAAATTGTATGAAGCGATGTCGTTAAAAAAATTATCAGATATTCTACTACAATGTTAATATTTTTATAGCTAATTAAATTATCTAGTTGGGGTGTTTCGGCTTTTTTCGATATTTTTAAAAACTTTGGAAATATAGGCAGTTAAACACATAAATTTATCATAAAAAATGTTTTTCTTTATATAAAATGTTTGAGAATCTCTGGAATTTTTCTTAAAAACAACAAATTTGGGATATTTTTGTTAATATTTATACCAATTTCAGCATTCTAGCTTTTATGGTTTATGAGATATATTAAAAAATTAATAAAAATTTAAAAATAATGTTGATAACTCCTGACAAAAATTAGAAATTCTGGGTATAAAAATTTTCTAGGCCTATATATTTCTATATATTCTGAAATTTTAGGCTCTGTTCATGGAGCGGATCAAAAGTTATAAGGGACACACAAACACACTAAATGTTCTACTCCGAATTCTGAGTAAATCCATGGAAAACCGTGGAAAATATAGACCTCGCATACAAATCTCGCATATCTTGGCTTGATACTTTGTCGATATGTCAAAAGAAATAAATTCTTTTGAAGAAATCGACAGCTGAACAATTTTGAAAAGATATTTATTTATTTTTTGAAATTTAAAATAAAATGTTTGTATGTATGTAAGTATGTATATTTTTACTAAAATATAAAAAAGTACAATTTCTTACATCTTTAATAGTATAAATATTAAACAAATTTATGAAAAATATAAAACTAAATATCAAATAATAAACGATCAAGGTAGTTTCACATAAAAATTTTCCTTCCTCAAACACCTCATCTATAATTCTGGCTGTAGGGAATTAATGGGCCCGCATAATCATATAAATAACGTGTACTTAGCTGAATCAAAATTTAATTTACCATCACTATCATCTAGACGAATAACTGCAGACTCACTATTTTTGTTTAAACTATTTCATAACATTATTGATTGTCCAAATTTATTAGAAAATATCTCACTTCACATTCCAAACCGCAATGTCAGATCAAAACCTACTTTTTCTATTTCACACTCTAAAACTAATCTTAGGAAAAATTTCTTTACTAACCGGGCCACCTCCATTTTTAACAACCTGCTCAACAACATTGACTTTTTTCATACCCAATCTCTACTCTCGTTCAAAATTGCGATAAAGCGCCAACTTTGCACTGATAACATAACTCAAAATTCCACTCTCTAGTATATACATATATGTACATATGTGTCACCATAATGGTTGCAACACCCTTTTCGTTAATCCTTAAGTACGTTAGAATCCCATGTTGTGATTCTAGAATATAATCCTCTTTGTACTATTCCTTGTATGTTTCAGGTGTAATCCTATAATTTTGTTTTTCTCATTCGTTGTAAATTGTATGTAAAACTTTAAAAATTACTTGATATGATGTCCTATTATTATGTACCGTAGTCTACATTTACTTGTTTTTTTTTCATTGTTTTTAATTTACTGTTTCCATTGTTTTTAATGTTGGATATCCAAAATAAAGAAATAAAAAATAAAAAAATAAATAAAATATATTTAAAGGAAAACACCGCCATCAATCAATCAATCAATTCAATAACCGGTTTCAACACATCATATTTGTGACAAGTATCCGCCAATTAAGCCGATGTTGGAGTAAGTATGCCGAAAATTGAACGAGGTGCAATATAAACTGAAAATTACTGCCAAAATATGATGAAGTTATGTACTCGCATATTAGCATATTTCTCTGTCTTGGTAGATTCAAAGATTAAACAAATGAAACATGAAAATCAAATAATAATTAAACATGAGAAAGTGAACAGAGAAGTTATACATAAATTTAAACAAAAGAATTAAGAGGTTACGTACTGGGATTATGTGTTATTTGAAAGTTTATTTGGAATTTGAGAATATAATACCTATATCAATATTATCAATTTGATGAACTGAGTTGTACATTCTGATTAAGCGAGGAACTGGAGAGAAATAACCAATATTCGAATTAAAGAATTTTAAATGAAAAATATTTCTAATTGGTACTGTTATTTGAATTTGTTGAAGGAAATTGTTTTGTTATTATTTTGTTATTTGATCTATTGTTTATTAATACGATTTTGGGATACTAAGATTTAAGCAAATACTAAGTAGGTTTTACGAATTCGGCCCTCAATGTGAGATGCTTCCCAGAGAGATCTTTTCTCTGTGATCCAGAAGACCTTGCCTCCCAGAGAACTCTTTTCTCTGACACAGGTCTTGAATTTATTATTCAAAGCTTTGGCGTTTTCTTTTTCAGATATCTAGTTGGCTTCAAAAACCTTCTCCGCAGTATAGAAAGTGTCGGTGTGGCATCTATGCTGGGAATAAGTTACTTTGGTAGAGGAGCACTATCGGCGACAAAGCACTTTGAATTTGTTTCTCATAATATCCTTGGACAGGACCTTCTGGACAATGTATTGAATTATGTACCGGGACTCAGAGCCTCTGCTAATCTGACTCAATATGAGGTAGTCAAGAACAGGTATACAGCAATAGAAAAACATTTTATTATTTTCTTTGTTATTTTTAAGCAAATAACGTCAAATAACACTGAAAAAAAAGTTGAAATTAACCGAACTATAGTGACTTCAAAACAATTCATTTTGTGCTACTAAATATTTTGTATGTTTAACCAAACAGTACAATCATAAACAGATAAACTTTTACACAGGTAGTCAGTTCGGTGGTCACAATTATTTTTTTTCGGTGTAATATACGAAAAACGTACAGGAACAGAATGAACTGTTTATCCGCCTTTATCTAGAAATATTGCCCATACTGGAAGCTCAGTAGACCTATCAATTTTTTCTCTTCATTTAGCAGGAATTTTTATAGGATCCATTTTATCGTTCGGTAACAACAAAATCTTTTTTTATTTTATAAAATAAAAAAAGATTTTGAACCTCCTCCATTATTATTCTTTTTTTTACTCTCTTTTCTTTTTTCCCCTTTGTATTTTTTATTTTAAATTCTCTATTTTATTTTTTGTCAATTTATTTCTCTCTAAATACTATTGTATTGTAAAATGCCTTGTGGCATTAAACCCGCCTTTGTACAACCTGTACATTAATTATATAAATAAATAAGTAACTAAATGAAATAAAACACAACTTTGTGTACAACACTACAATTATAATTTTTATTCAAATGTATAAAAATTCCTCTACATGTTACGAGAACAAAGTTCCCTTCCTCATGAGGATACAAAGTATACTAAAATAAATTATAATATACAGACTTAAGGTAAACATAATGGGTGGAGTGTGGGCTGGGTTAAACTGTTTATTACGGTGGGGGGTGCAATGAAGTTATTGGTTAATTAATTTTTGTATTGGAAAAATATTTAATATAGGCTTATAAGGGAATTGTGTTTGATTATTAATTATATTATATTAAATAATCAAACACAATTCCTTTATAACCCTATATTAAATATTTTCCCAATACAAAAATTAATTAACCAATAACTTCATTGCACCCCCCACCTTAATAAATAGTTTAACCCAGCCCACACTCCACCCATTATGTTTACCTTAAGTCTGTATATTGTAATATATTTTTGTATACTTTGTATCCTCCTGAGGAAGGGAACTTTGCTCTCGTAACATGTAGAGGAATTTTTATACATTTGAATAAAAATTATAATTGTAGTGGTGTACACAAAGTTGTGTTTTATTTCATTTAATTATTTCAAAATGATACCACATAGTAAAAAACAATCGTCTATCGATGATGAAATAAGTAACTACTTTATTTTTTATATAAAAGATAACTACTAATAAGATATCAGTTTATTCTTTTTCATTCAATCTTTAACGTTACAAAAACACAGTTTTTTTTTTAAATAAAGACGCAGTATTCTTAACATTATGTAGACTGTGACTTATGCAGACAAAAATGAAGAGATTTGAGGTAAATCAATATAATATTTTTATATCATTCGACGTATACCAATTTTTTTTTATTATTTATTAGTTTATAAATTTTACATTTGGTTATATATTTTTTACACTAAACTGTATTAACAGTTTGTCAGTGCAAGCTTGTAGTATGTATATTGATGTTACGCCTTTCAACAGGCAATCTTTATAGCATTTTACGAGTTTGCACGAACAGGAGATCGGCATTCTTCGGGAGTAGGGAGATTGATATAAAGGAGTGTCTGGGGTAAGGCCGGGGGTGGATTGATCGTCTATTGATCGATGATATAGTGCTCTCACGTTGTGGTTCATCTATTATACTATTATTTTGTACTTCACTCTCATAATATCTATTAATGTATTCATTAATAAACTGTGTATAAAGTAAACACGTGTGTGTTATTTAAACAATATATGTTATCAAAAACACATATTGTTTAAGTAACATATAGTAAACTCGTGCACTACAAATAAATAGATATTCAACCATCAATATAAATCTACACGTATACAAAACATAAAAATTGTACCATTTTACAGTGAAGATAAAGCACAAACAGAATAATTAAACTTTAGATTTTAAAAGGAAAAACATTATAAAAATCACAATAATTCAAGTCCAATACATCCAAGGATATCATCGGAACATTGAATTTTTATCGAAGCAGGTTTTGATTGTAAATGTTAAATCATCTAATTAATCTAATACCACACATTTTGTCTCAAAAGTTTTTATTTCTTGAGCAGCAGTGAGCTGATAATCAAGAACAAAGAAAGATTGGGAAGTGTGGACGAAGCTATAGAGTATTACGATGCTACGGCCACATACGTAGACCAACTGAGAGAACTTCAAAAGGAGCTGAGAGGATATATCAGGTAATTTATTTTCAAAGTATCAGTGTAATGTACTGTTACGTGCGGTGTAAAGTTATTCTTGCACTGCGACAATCATTTATTCGTTTATAGGGAAGTTCAGGCTGTGGTACATAACTTTCTACCTGTAAGTATTTCTAGCGTTAAACTCTCCGAAACATGGCCGGATTATGGTGCAATTGTGCCAGACACACATAAATCTAAGGCACCATATATTGGTGTGGTTGAAATATCCTACCGGCAATAAGTCCGCCACACTATGTAAACATTCATTTGAAAACTGTACATTCAGCACTGCTAAGTTACTCAGCATTACAAAAACGTTCAGTCATATAATCGAATACGCGGAGAAATACTTTTTAAAATTAAATTAGATAATTTTGAAATAATTTATGTATTATACAAATAACAGAGTTTTGATCTTAAGTTTCCTGTAAGTAGTCTATTTTCATCCTAAATGTTTTTAAAACAAAATTCAATTTACTAAACACGAGAACTTTGTAAAACTCAGATAGTTATAACAATAGAAACGATTTCTTTCCTGAATATAATATGTCATTGAGAAATAGTTTTGACTAATATACCTAATACCTACACATACTAGCGAAAACCGGCATTCTTCGTATTGCTTGTGTACAGTTAAAAAAAGTTGATTTTCAGTGGAATTTCTAACTATAATTTCGTCTCTTCAGTAGATACCTCCAGTCCATTCAGTGCCTCCAGCCTTCTGTCCTTTCTGTATCTCTCTAGAATCTCTAATTATAGTTCTGTTCCTTCAGTACCTCCCATTCCTTTAGTACCTCCTGTCCTTTAAGTGTCTTCTACCTCCCTTTAGATCGTCTCGTCTGTTCCATCCCTTCAGAGAAAAAGTTAAACGACATTTATGTTCTTATTCCTATGTCGATCATTTTCAATATTTTTTTCTGAGACATTAAATAAATAAAAAACGTTTGGTTAAATGTCCGCTTCTGGAGAGACCACTTCAAACGCAAGGACGACAATAGAATTGTAAAGACAGAAATACCCAACAACAGAAGACCCGCGAAGAGACGTTAGGACAGTTGGACCTCCTTCTCCCGGGATAGTCTACCCTCACAAGTCAAATGCACGATGAAGAAGAAGAAGAAAAAAGTTAAATCCAAAAACCGTTCCGGGTATACGCTCGACAATTCACTCAAGAATCGGATGAACTGTTTAGGAATCGGATGAACAGTGCATACTTACTTACTATCGTAAGATTTATAAATAGGTGGATTATAATTTTAAAATGTTAATTTCAAAGCAGGAAAGTGTATTGAAAAACACAAAAGATCTTTTTTATGTTGAATCGTGGAAATCATATCGATCTTTGCCAAGCTGTACTGAGAAAAAAAATAAAAAATTCTGATTTAAAAACCTGAATTCCGTTTTCAAAACCGAGAATAAAAATTTTGTTAAAAGAATTCTGATCTTGGGATCAATATTTTAATATGACATTAAATAATTAAGGATTATAGAAAATAAAGAATCAAATGTACCTACCTTGAATTTCAGAGATAATGTGGAGAAATCTCTGAGTGAAGCAAGAAAATCAGAGATGCTGGGTCTGGCAATATTGGTACTGGTGCTGGTATTGTCACCAGTCATTATAGCATTAGTCAGAAGTGCCGTCAATACCATTCAGGTATACCACATTAAATATTTCATTCCTATATTACTTTTTTTTATTTATTACAAATCAATACAAAGTACAAATAAAAATTTTACAATTTTAAATTTTACTTAATTTTTTAATATATCTCAAACATCATAAAAGCTAAAATGCTGAAAATTGGTATAAATATTAACACAAAAAATCTCATATTTCTTTTTTTCAAAAAAATTCCAGATACTAAGAAAAACATTTTTTTATGATAAATTTATGTGTATATTTCCAAAGTTTTTAAAAATATTGAAAAAAAAACGAACAACCCAACTATAAAAATTAATTAGCTATAAAAATATTAACATTGTAGTAGTACATCTGAATTTTTTTTTACACAAATTTTATAAAAAATGAATTTAGTGACGACATCGCTTCATACAATTTGTATGGCAGTCGCCTATACACAATATCTAACAAGACTTAATAGTTTGATACTTAATCTCCAAACATACATACATTATCATCATGCTGTTTTCATATTTTGGGTAGAAAAAAAAACTGACCTCCATACTATCCTATCTTGACATACATACCTACATGTGTTGTATAAAAAACAAAATATCTTAAAATATTCAATAATTTGGATTTATGGGTTTACAGTTTGGTACTTATTATTCAACTATACATACTATCGCTATCGACAGATAGATCTCATGTGATACTTTTTTTTTAAAACATGAATATGTCCTTGTTAAACAAGTACATATACATCTTCCTACGTTCCCTAAAATGAGCAAATAAATGCTTGTGCTATAGGTGAACGAAATCGGTCGAGGCAGGATTCGAACTCGCGACCACTGGATTACTAGCCCAGCGCGATAACCGTTCTGCCATCGACCCATCTAAACTAGTTACATGCAACTAGTTTTAAGAATTATTGAACTACAATTTAATTTTTACTTAGCAAATGAAAAACATTCATTTTTGTAAAATGCAAACAATAAGTGGACGAAATTGAATTTTAATAATAATGATTTAATTTAGATGTTTTTGTATGTTAAGATGTACGACAAAAACCTCTCTCAGAAGGCACAGGAGTTGAAGAGAGAGAAACAATTGTCTGATTCACTTCTATGTCAGATGTTACCACCAAGTGTAGCCATGAGTTTGAAAAGAGATCAACAGGTGAGAAAACTTAATTTATATCATTAACTCATCATTAAGTTGTATATTAAGCAATTACTGGAGGGAGAAAAGAAAATTGTTACAAAGAAAAAGAGAAGCAAATAATAACAAGTTCATTCTTAAGCCATCTGTACAATAATTCTAAACATTGCCTATACAAGTCGTATTTGTATTAAATTTATAAAAACAGTTTCAGCTATTTTGAAACGGTAAATAAGAAAGAGTTATTTTAAATTAGTCTTAACTAGTTCAGTAATTATTGTCCCTTTAATTTGAAGAATTGAAAATCTTTATGGTCACTGTTGACAAAAGCATTGTCAGAACAGGTTTTCCTAGTGAGACGAGGAACGAAAAATATATTGTAATTCATGTATTCTTATTTAATAAACGTCGGGTTGCCGGCACTGAAACTGAAACCTTTCATCTATTATGTTATGAAAGTCAGTTTCCTGATAATAAGAATGCTGGATTGTTTTAAGACGCCTTAAGTTGCCTCAACTAAATGAATAATAAACATCTAATTTGAAAATAGTCCAACCGCCTTATAGATTCAAGACATTAACCCAGCATTAACTGAATATTAACAAGCATTATGGAGACATAAATATTCAACGATTATGTTGGTTTATAGGTACCAGCAGAGTTCTTTTCTGCAGTCAGCATATACTTCAGTGATATCGAAGGATTTACAGAAATAGCTGCAGGAACCACACCGTTACAGGTAGGTGATACATATTTAACTGTATTAAACTTTTTTGAACTTCAACAATATATTATTTAAATGTTAAATCGTAATATGATATTTAATTTTTACAGGTAGTGACATTCCTAAATTCAATTTACCGTCTATTTGATGCGAGGATTGAATGTTACGATGTTTACAAAGTGGAGACGATAGGAGATTCCTATATGGTGGCTTCGGGACTTCCGGTCAAAAATGGTAAAGATTTTTTATTTGTTCAATATTGATATACAAAAACAATTTAGCGAACGATAGTCTTCACCCTTCCCTATTGTTTATAAATATTACATTGTAAACATTTACCAAACATCTCCGTAAATTTACCACTGCAACTTGAACCGCCATACAGTGGAAGCTCAAAAAATATGACAACCAAATACCTCGTATTTTCTATGTCCACCTTTTGCATCAATCCTTCAGCTTTACCCCTTCTGGGCATGCTGTTTATTCATTTTTCTCGCTGTTTTTTTGCAATTTTTCGTTGCGATGCCAAATATTATATTAATATTTTTAACATAATCCTTCTAATCTATGACCAATATGGTCAAAATCCCTCGTTTGAAGTGTTCTCATAACCTTTCCCAATCAAATCTTTAACCCAATACAAGAATTCTAACCCTACAAAATCAAACCTAACCCATCAAAAGTATATAAACCATATTTTTAGTGGAGATTTTAGTTTTACATTTTTGTCCTTTATAAATGTTTCCAATTTA
This sequence comes from Molanna angustata, assembly GCA_963576475.1. Lineage (NCBI taxonomy): Eukaryota > Metazoa > Arthropoda > Insecta > Trichoptera > Molannidae > Molanna > Molanna angustata. Next base: position 6,216,625 of record OY754975.1, read on the forward strand.
ATCAAGGTTCGAGAATAGCTTTAGAAGTAATCTGAAAATCTATATACTGTCTTTAATGGACAGTATATAGATTTTCAGATTACTTCGCAAATTTGCTTAGATATTTAGCAAATTGAAAATCAAATGAGAGATTTCTCTTTTTTTATAAGAACAGAAATGCGTGAAACGAACCAGCACAACCAAGGCGTTCGACCGTCGAAAGACCTCTCGGCCAATCCGGTGAAAAAAAGGCCCTTCTCAGGGCCAATCAGACGACCGCACTAGCGGGAAAGTAAATTCCTCTGATTGTGACTTGACAATGAATGACAAACTGCGAGAAGTAGGCAAACTTTTTAAAATCGGAATAATAAACGTGGAAGGACTGACTAGGGCGAAAGCTGAGATCATAGCCAAGATTATGGGAGATGTCGACGTTGTGACATTGCAAGAAACGCATATAAACCAAGAAGCACACAAATTGTATTTACCAGGCTTTGTCATTGTTGAAAGTAGGGGACACAAAAAACATTGAATGGCTACCTATGTCAGAGCTGAACTTAAAGATGAAGCCTATATGTCAGAAGAAAATGAAAACTTTATTACTATAAAAGTAAAAGACCTTACTGTGATGAACGTATATAAACCACCCTCACGGAAATGGCCATCTGAGATTCTACCAAAATACGAACACCCAACGGTGGTAACAGGTTATTTCTAGAAACACCTTATGGGGTTACACTACTGATGATGAAGATGGTGAGGCACTGGCTGAGTGGGCACTACTTAAAAACATGCATCTCATATATGGCTCGAAGCAGGGAGGTACTTTCTTGTCTGCAAGATGGGGAACAGTAACATCACCAGATTTATGTTTTGTCACAACCAACAGCACAGGAAATCCCATGATGACAAATAAACAAATACTTAAAGATTCCCTAATAGCAGACACTCTCCAGCAGTCAGTGAGATTGACCTTCAGTTCCCTGTTATCAACCAGCCAAAACTTTACCGCTAGAATTTGAGAAGGGCAAACTGGGAACAATACACTAGATATATAGAGAATACCGTAAACCGAATACAGCCAAAAATTCAGAACTATTCTAGGTTTGAAAGACTGATAAAAACAGCCGCAAAAAAGACAATATCTAGAGGTTTTCGAAAGCACTATGTACCGGGCTGGAACCAGGAGTGTGAAGAGGTTTTCGAGAGGTACCGGAGAACTAGAGATGAGAAATCAGCAAATGAACTTATAAATCTCTTGAATGAGGACAGACATAGTAGATGGATTGATACTGTCGAACAAATGGACTTCACTCATTCCAGTCGGAAAGGTTGGACACTCCGCCGAAAACTAGGAGCAGCACCGCCCACCAAGAGAGAGAAATCTGTAAATGTAAATTAGATTGATAAGACAATATTTCAGACAAGCAATATAAAACCTGATTAGTTAAAGGATGGAATTGTAATGTGCTCCCTAGAAACTCCACTGGTAGATAAAGTGACAGCAAATGAAATAAAGTCTGCAATTAAACACATGAAGAAAGATAAGGCGGCGGGAGCCAATGATATCCTCCCCAAATTCATAATCCACCTGGGCGATAGAGCTATTTCATGGATTGCAGGATAATTTTCAATGGTGCTGGACACGGGACAAATACCTAGATTCTGGAAAGATACCAAGGTCATTGCCATATTGAAGCCAGGAAAGCCAACTGAAGAACCTAGAAATTATCGACCGATATCCCTGCTATCAGTTATATTTAAACTTTTCGAAAAGGTGCTGGTAACCAGATATACACCGGAAATTTAAAAACACCTCCCAATAGAACAGGCAGGCTTCCGCGATGGCCGCAATACACGCGAACAAGCTATCGCTTTGACGACATATTATGTGGAAAATGGCTTCCAGTAAGGTGATAAATCAGGCCTGGTTCTCTTGGACTTGACTGCAGCGTACGATACTGTTTGGAGAAGAGGATTGATCTACAAAATTGCAAGAGTTTTCAAACGTAGAAAGGCCATTAATCTTATTGAAAACATGCTATCGAACAGAAGAATAATAATATACCTGGATGGGATAGTAAGCAGCATAAAAATTATACAAAATTGTCTACCACAAGGATCAGTGTTGTCCCCGCTTCTTTTTAATCTATACACAGCAGATATACTTAAAACCACATCTAGAAAGTTCATACCTATACGCTGATGATTTGGCGTTGGTGGCTCAGGCGAGAACTTTTCAAGAGCTGGAATCGACATTGAACTCAGATCTGAATAATTTTCAAGAGTACTTGGAAATCTGGTACCTACGCCCAAACCCTAAAAAGACAGTTGCGGTCGCTTTACATCTAAATAATAGAGAATCTGCAAGGGAACATCAACTATACATGTGCGGTAAAAAGATAGATAGATCTCTTACATACAAAGCGCACACTGAAGTTGTAAAAAATAAAATAAAAGCCAGAAATAATACTATCAGCAAACTGGTAGGGACTTCTTGGGGTATTTAAGCGGCAACTTTGAGGACATCGGCCATGGCTCTGGTTAAGAATACTGCTCCCCAGTATGGGGTAGAAGTGCACATTGCAGTCAAATAGACGTCAAGCTGAACAAAACCATGAGAATTATAACAGGCACAATAAAATCCACACCAACCCAATGGTTTCCAGTATTGTCCAACATAACATCACCAGACCTTCGAAAATCACACGCTACGATCAGGGAGAAGGGAAGGGAGAATTAAACATAATAGTTTTTGAAGACACCTCCAACCCACACCTCAATAGGCTGAAATCTCGTAAACCTATTTGGTATGTGGAGGGAGACAACGCCAATATTAATGAAATGTGGAAAGAGAAATGGGTCACAGAATCCATAATTAACAAACACCTTGTAGTGGACCCAACAGCTCGAGTTCCAGACTTTGACCTAACGCGAAAAATTTGGGTACAGCAAAATAGAGTAAGAACATTAAGAATTTGAAGTCAGTGATTTCCGACCTACATATATTTTTGAATGTTTTAGGTGACAAGCACGCGACCGAGCTAGCCTGCATGGCTCTAGAGTTGATGGAAGCTGGATCCACGTGCCGCGCCCCACATCGTCCTGGGGAGTCAATCCGCATGAGATGCGGTCTTCACACTGGACCGTGTGTGGCTGGTGTTGTGGGCAGCAAGATGCCGAGGTACTGCCTCTTCGGTGATACTGTCAACACAGCCAGCAGGATGGAATCTACTGGAGAAGGTACTTGATGACATTATTTACAATATCGTTATAATTGTGATCTTTTGCCCAAAATCAAATAAATAGATTGCATCTTGTATCTAACGGAGCTGCATGGTTAGATGATGAGGGCTAGTGATGAGCAAATGCAAGACAGAGGTGGTCTTGGTATTCCGCTCCCGGTCTTGAAATTGCATTTACAAAAATGCAGTTTGGTCTTGCATACTCGTTCGAGTCTTTGTCTTTGTCGAAATTTTACAAAAAATGTATTTTAATTTTTCTGTTAAGTAAATTAGGTACAATGAAATGTGACAAAAAAACACTAATTTTCATATAGTATTATGCCGATAGTTCGTAGTTAATTCCTTACTTTTTTTATTAAAAAATAGTAAGTACCTACCAGTGTAAAATTTTACGAGACCGCAAGACTCTTGGTCTTAGTCTTGCACCCCCATACATGCGGTCTTGGTCTTGCAAGTCTCGCAATTCCAATACCTACTGCAAGACTAATGAGGGCTGGTGATGCCCTCTTTTTGACAAGCTGCACTGATTGAGGTGTCCAAAGCGAGTGAACTATTAAGTACGCTTGATGGCTTCGACTCCATACTTCATTCAGAAACTGAGTCAAAGGAATGTTCCATGAAAGACATTGAGGTTGTTTGGATCAGTAGATTATTTAATTTAAGACTAGATACTTGGTTTCACAGACCCAACAATGTGCCCGCCTGACACGAGGTAATAGTTCATCATCAGTTGAAAAGTAGTGTTTGCAGTAATTTTTGAAGTCATATGAACTGAAATTGTTTATCTCTTTTGTCTATGCTTATCTATCTACTGCATTGTCATTCGTCATACAAAGGAAGAAATATTTTTTTAATTCATAATTTTTTGTAAAGTTTTTTTCGTATTCTTTTTGATTGATCCAGACGTACATTCCTAGCTACAAAAAATATCGGCACATCAAAGTTCTTCGATATAATTACTATAATTTGGAATGTTCTTACTACTGTTTTTTAGGATATTGCTTCTCGCATCACTATATATTTGGCCTTTGAATGTATGGTTTTAAGTATTAGAAATACATTCCATTTATTTTCAAAAAATCTATTTTTCTATGAAAATGAGTTGTTCGTTTAATATGCAAAAAGACTCCATGAATTTTTTTTTCTCCTATCCAATCAAGATCGCGTACATTTTTTTGCTAGAGCGTCTTATTTGATTTTCATAATATTACAAAACAGGTAATCAAACTCAAAATGTAAAAAAAAAAAACAAGCGAGATAATTGTATGTAATTTCAATATAATGTTTTTAGAATGATAACATTTTCAAGTCATTTTAATTATATCGTGTCAAGCACAATGTCATTTTTTCAGTTCATATTCCAATGAGTTGAAATATGAGTTGTTATATTACCTGGTGTCAGGCCAGCTTTAGAATGATCTTAATATCATAAAACAGCACTATTTAATGTTGTATCATCATTATTATGGAAATGAGTCCATGATGCTTCCATGGTAAAAATTAACTCTTGAACTCAATTTGATCTTCTATTACTATGAAGTATATAATTAGCGAAATAATTCATAGGAAATACGAAATGATCTTATTAATCCCTTTTTTCAGCTTTACGTATCCATATAAGTGAAGACATGAAGATTGCTTTAGAAAAAGCAGGTGGATTTAGAATGGAACGACGAGGTTTAGTACATGTTAAGGTAAGTCATAAAAGAGTTAACTTAGTGACTTTTTTAGGTAAGTATATGGGTAAAGCCACGAATTTTGCCAGAAGTGACGTAAAGTGACGAAAAATTTAACGCTACCGTAGCGAGAAAGTGACGAAAAATGGTTGCAAAAATTCATAAAGTTCGGGTTACATCAAATGCAATATTTAAATCAATATTTAATTATTTTTAATAAAAGCGAGAAAGTATTTATTTAATTAGTTGTCCACAAACTACACCTATTTAATTATAAATTAGGAAATGTGAAAAGGGTGAAGCTCTGTAGACTTCGGCCCCTGAGTGAACATTTTGTATCAAATAATTGTAGCAATGTAATAACAAATCAGTTTTTAGAACAAAATATTTTTTAACGTAACTTTTGACGCAAGGAACTATATGACGAAAGTGACGTAGAGACATTGATATCCGTTCATCATCATCCATATTGACATATTTATTTCATATTGAATTTTACTAGCACGTACATATCTTTAGTCACTTCTTTTTCATCTTAGCGTCTATTTCAGTGCCTTTGGTTTCTTCTCGATCACCTTGCAAATCGCTTTCTTGGGTATTTTTGGCTACTTTTATATCACCTTCCATATTGTCTTCTCGAATAATATTTTCAATATAATTTCCAGCTTGATCCAAAATTTTTGTGTGTTTTCTTCAAGATAATCTTCACAAGAAGAGGTATCGTGTAATGACATAGTGTCACTATTTTCTTCAGAGCTTTCCTGGTTGTACTCACTCGTCTTGGACCTTTTGATTTTAGTACTATTATTCAATGATTGATGTCTATCATATTTCCTTTTAAGGACTGTGTTATATTCTATTTGAACTGTTTTTTGCAGTTCGTTTTCAACTAAAAATATCAACGACTCATTTAAAATATCTTCATTTAACTCCTCCATATTCATAAAATCTACTAATTCTTCATCAGAAATGTTGTTTTTGTCATTTTCTTCATTAAATATGGGTCTCTGCACTTTTCGTACTTCTCCAGTATGTTCGTCCAATTCTAATATACTCTATGTCTGTGCCTTCTTCTTGAGTTGTAGACGGAAATTCAAATTTATGAATTCGTGGGTCATAGTATTCGCATTTTCCTTGACGATTTTTACAAAAACAAGATAATATTCTGTGTGTCAGCACATATTTATCTTGAAGTTCTACTTGGTGGACTTTCATGGTTTGCTTTAAGGGAGTAAGTTTTGTAACTAGGTCATTTTCTAACATTTTATATTTTCTCCAGCAATGTGAAACAGTTTAATAACTGTTTCAGTCTTGCTAAGGACATAAAACGCTGTTTTTGCGTCCGGTATATCTACCACCCCATGAGCAACTTTTAAATCAAGTGATCTCTTTATTGCTCCTTCGATGCCATCCGCAGCGCCTTTGCCGTGCGAGGCTTCGAAGAAATTCCAAGTAGCATTGCAGATTCCATATTCTGGTAAATTATGACTGAAAAGGTAATTTTTTTTTTGCCTATATTGAGTAGTCGGCCCGTCTGAGAAAACATGTATAGTGGTTATATCTGGGAAATAATTTTTGATGTAGGGTCATTGTGGCAACAGTGAATCATGTGTACACAGCGAATCAGGTCATTTTGAGGTTGAAAGAAAAAAACTAAAATATTGTTATTTTCTCTCAATGATCCTTATTAGACATGAAGTGGTTTACACTAGTTAATTGGCACCAGTCATTGTAATAAGACCGCTTGTTTTTGTTTAAGTGATTTAGTGTCCCAAGAACTATTTTATTCAAGGTAATATTTTTTTTATTATTTTGGTATATTTGGTTGTTGTTGTATGAATAGCCCCATAATGTCTAGATTATTTTAAAGTTACACTGGCTATTCAATATAAAACAAATGTTTTTATTTGATATTTTAAATTCAAAATGGCAGACAGGTACATAGTGGCTCACATTGTTAAGGTACAAAAATCTTTACTGTATTTTAGCATTTATCTGCTTTAGTTCTACCTGTATTCATTTACACTTTCATTTTTAATAATTTTCTTGCTTAGCCTTTTAGTGCTTTTTAACCGAAAAAGAGTTTTTTTTTATATTTTTGTTATTTGCGTTGAAATGTTAATGACACTAAAAATAATGTTTTTATGTCAATTACCCATCGTTAAAAAAATATGTGTTTTAAATATTTTCGTTTTCTATTTGCGATAATCCACTGTTACACTGTGTGATTCACTGTGTACCGGCAAGCGATCCACTGTGTACACCACGTGGTACACAGTGGCTCAATAGCTATTATAATAAATACATGTCCAAAAAACAAAAAAGCGAGTGTTTATGATAAATACTAATATGCACTTAATTATATTAACAATCAAAGAATGTCCCATCCAAATTTCATAAGAATCGGTTGATTAGCCTTGATATTACAACCAAAATAAAAATATATGATTCACTGTTGCCACATTGACCCTATTCCAAAGTAGGGTCTAAATGAGCCCAAATTGCTTCAAGGTTGTGCATGTTATTAGGACAGAAAGTACAAAAATAAATTGGTTTTTCGGCATCCTTGTGATATAAAACGCCAGTGTGCAGAGTAATTTGATTTTTGGAGGACCCAAAATGCATAGCTTGAACCTCCTCTTTATATTTGCACATCCAGTTTTCTGAAAAATCAATGTGAAGTGCAATTTCATTCTCTTTTAAGTTCTTAATACACCATTTGTACTGTTGGTATTGATGCATGACATTGAAAACGTGCGTTTTGAATGTTTTCAATTTAATATTAAATAATTGTATTAATTCATTCACTTTTCCTTTCATTTCCTCCTTCACCATCTTTTTAGATTTTTTTGAAACTCCTTTATCGCAGTATATGTGTTCTTTAAGATTATATGTTAACCAAGATATTTCGTCATTGTTTCCTTCTTTTTCTCCGATGCCATTTTCAAAACAGACATTACATAATCCGTGCATACAATCATTAGATGTAGTGTTACATGCAAATTTTGAAATAACTTCGTTAATATTATTCGTATCTAAAACACCACATGACCTGAGTGAATTAACCATAAATTGCATGTTGCTGTGCTGGACACAAGCGCAGGTTTCCAAATCTTTCAATCTCGGCGCAACTACGTAAAATGGTCTGTACTTTTTGAAAGTACTCAAGCCAATGTATCCGTTCTCTAAAATGTACTTTTTTTGCAAGTTATATAGAGTATCGAGTAGGTATCTTTTCTGTTTTTTACATCCCTTCAATGTTTTACATTCTTTTTTTCCAGCGCTAGCGCGACTCACGTCGTCTTGTTCGTAAAAAAACTGTTAATTTACGTTCGCAGATGGTTACTTATACACTTCTTGGTTTGGTATTTCTTGAAACTAGTGTTCAGTCCCAATTTTTTGTCAATTTAGTTTTCATCTTGTATTTATTTACCAAATCACTATCTATGATACTTTTGAATTTACTTTTGTCTTCATTGGATGACGTCTTATATCTAATTTTCAATGCTTCAGTCAGTACGTTATGTTCCAAAATAAATCTCTTAACACTTTGCTTTTTTGGCGTTTCAATATCTGGCATATTTGCCATAACAAATTATTCTGACATCTTAAGTGGAGTCAACTCGAGGACAGTTTTAGTAGACCCTGGTTCTTTTATTAGATGTTTTGTTAACATTTAGTTTTTTGTTTATGTTAGATATTTCTTGTCGTTGATTTTGTACCTTCTGATAAAGATTATTATACCCCTTTTTCAACAACTGCACAGTCTTATTTAATTTTCCATTTTTATGTTTTAAATTGCGTTCAACGCGTCTTTGTTTGTTTCTTTCAATTATTTTATTAGAGGTAGTAGCATTCTCAGAGGTTTGAGATGTCTCATTCTGAGGGCGACCTTCTTGTAAATTCCCACCACAAGTGTGTGATGATGTTTTGTATTTATTATTTTTTCTCCATCCTTCCCGCAAATCTTCTTTCTGCTCTTCAGTCAAATTAGCCGTTTTTTCTTTATATCGTTGCAGTCCTCTTTCTGAACTTTTCTTGAGCATTTGCCTATATCTTTCTGGATCTGTTAGTTTTAGCTTGTCTCTGTACCTTTTCGATTTTTCAGCTGATGTTAAAGGCATCTGTAAATAAATACATTTATTATAGCAATATCTTATATAAGTACAGTAATTTGGGTAGTTGCAGTCCTGCGCCAAAATGATTGTACTCAAACAAATTGAAAACTTTCGCCAAAAAATCGGTCGATACTTAAAATCGATTTCCACAGAAATTAACTGGCACATACCTGAGCAGGAAATTCTATTATTAATAAAATGGCACTAATTGATTCCCGCGACTTCGGCCGTTTGGACCTATGTAAGTTATGTCGCGGTACAGTATTAAATAGTATACATTTTAAAATACCAAATTTTACCGATCAAGCGGCTCAGCTGCAGTGAACTAATGACTAGACACATTTTTGCATTTATAAGGAAAGATTAGGTAGATAATATTCCCTACATTTCGATTTCACTACTTATATTTTTTGAGAAATTTTAGTTTTAATTTCTGAGTGGTGCAAATGTGGCAAAATTGGTGGCTTTACCCATATATTAGAAATACCCAATATTGTATAATATTCTCATTTCTTAACCTGCCATTAATTGTCCACCCACTCCAAACCATCATGTCATTTCCCTACTTAGGGTAGGCAGACAACTAAAATTGTCATATTTTCACTATCCCCATCATCTTCTTCGTCAGCCCTCTTTCTTCCAGTAATGGACATATGCCTCCCCCTGACACCTCCATAGCTCCCTATCTTGGGCAGATCGCATTCATCCGCTTACAGTCACTAGTCTAATATCATCAGACCTTGTTTGAGGCTTTCCAATACTTCTTTTGCCCGTTCTAGGTCGCCATTCCAGCACTTTCTTAGTCAATCTGGAGTCTGTGGTTTGGGCGACATACCCGCCCAGGGACCCTATTCTCCAACCTCGCACTACCGATGTCGTATACGACAGTATACGACATATTATCACTTTCGCACGATTTATATAAAATGCTATTTTCGAGTCCACCTCCACCCGCTCCGCATATGGGGACTGAAAACGGCCCCTTCACAGAACGCTAGTAAGAATGACAAAGAATGCATGGCACGAAGAGTAGCCCTAGAAGCTCCTCTAGACTCGTGGTCTCGGCAAAATTGTGCAAAAAATAACAATCAACGTCGGTGAAGATAATATTCAAAGACATGGATTGTCGCGAGAGTACTTCAAGCCTGTGACTGTAAAACTGGGCATCAGATAGTTGACCAAGGACACTCTGGAAATTCAATTTTTTTATTCAGCAGATAGAAGGGCACTATAGCCATGGCAAAACAATTTGAAGGCTGTAAAGTTCTTCTTAAAAACCACTAAATCTGCATGCCCAATGGGACCTTGAAGAGGCCCACGGACAGCAGCGAGGAGCTCCGTTCTGTTGTAGGACCCAGAGGATGTACTCTGAAGTATGCGATAGTCGAATGAAAATAATTTGAGATTTTGACGAGTGGTATAAGACCACTGATCGTTCAATGTCGCATGATTTTATCTGTCAAAAATGGCCGGCATATTGCATTTACCTACGACAAGCGTCTGTATCAACAAGTTTGTATTTTCGTAATTTTGTCTTATTTTATTAGTCACACTCCTCTTCTGGTTGGCAACCTTTTGTACAACGTCGGTTACTTTGATTTTCTCTCTTATCCATAAGTTAGATTTTCTATCTCTTAAAGACATTCTTTTTAAGATAAATGGAAAGGTCATCAAAAAGTTTGAATAGTTATGTTTATCTTGGACACACTACGAAATACGGGAAAAAATCAAGAGGCAGAAATTGAAAGAAGTCTACGGCAGCCTTTGGTAAACACTCATTACATCCTCAAGTCTCTGACGTACGCTAATAATCTCCCATGTTATGTCCAAATTTCTTCACCTGTAGTAAACTACATTTGTTTAGTATTTTGCTCTCTTATCCCGTCACAAATTTATTTGTAAAATATTTTGCTTTCTTATCCTATCCTGTCACAAATTATCTTTGTTTAATATTTCTTATCCTATCACAAATTATCTTTATAAAATATTTTGATTTCTTATCCTATCACAAATTATCTTTATAAAATATTTTGCTTTCTTATCCTGTCACAAATTATCTTTGTAAAATATTTTGCTTTCTTATCCTGTCACAAATTATGTTTGTTTGTATTTTGCTTCCTTATCCTGTCACAAATTATCTTTGTTTAATATTCTGCTTTCTTATCCTGTCACAAATTATCTTTGTTTAGTATGTTGCTTTCTTTTCCTGTCACAAATTATCTTTGTATAATATTTTGCTTTCTTATCCTGTCACAAATTATCTTTGTATAATATTTTGCTTTCTTATCCTGTCACAAATTATCTTTATAAAATATTTTGCTTCCTAATCCTGTCACAAATTATCTTTGTTTAGTATTTTACTTTCTTATCCTGTCACAAATTATCTTTGTTAAATATTTTGCTTTTTTATCCTGTCACAAAAAATCTTTGTATAATATTTTGCTTTCTTATCCCGTCACAAATTATCTTTATAAAATATTTTTCTTTCTTATCCTGTCACAAATCATCTTTGTTAAATATTTTGCTTTTTTATCCTGTCACAAATTATCTTTATTAAATATTTTGCTTTCTTATCCTGTCACAAATTATCTTTGTTTAGTATTTTTCTTTCTTATCCCGTCATAAATTATCTTTGTTTAATATTTTGATTTCTTATGCTGTCACAAATTATCTTCGTTTAATGTCTTGTCCAATATCTACATTAATTATTTCTTTTCCCATCGTAAATTGATTACTTATAATTATTTTGATGGAACCTCTGCTTAATTTCTCGATCAGACTAATACCTACCTATGTTTCTATGACTTTTGTACTCCTATATTATTATCCGATGAAAACATTTACAGGGCAAAGGTCCCATGGTGACATACTGGCTAACCCAAAGAGAGGGTGGAGTGTCCCGTGGATCCCCATCACAGTGGGCCCCCGAAGATTCGGAGCCTGCTTTCCTTCAGAGACTACATTCAAGGAAGGCCAAATCTAAGAGTAACAGAGAAGGGACAACGCAGAAACCACCAAATGAATTCAAAGAACAATAATTTTTACAACGCTCTAAATAAACAAAATGTTGATTATAAAACGCACAACTTTTTTATTTTAATTTTAAATTATAAATAATAATATATCTTTATACAATCCTTTACAGTTCTCTCCAAAATGTATTCTATATTTATATGTATTTAATACAAATAAAAAAATAATAAAATAGTGTTCACAAAAATAATCATAAAGAAATGAATAATTAAAGATGAAAATATAAAAACAAAAATCTTGACTTACTTGGATTGATTTTAGTAACAATCTGAAAAAAATGAGTATTTTATAGTTTTCTTTTCTCTCAGTTTAGTGTTTTTGGAACATTCTTGTAAGTGGTCGTGTTTTGTGTTCTTATTTTTAAGCGTTCTATGTTTAGTTTTTAATGCTTTTATAATTAAAAATTAAATGAAATAAAAAATAATGTAAATTTGTTGGTCAGGAATGCGTGTATTATGTTTTCCCGTCAAAAGTAAAATCTATATATATAAATTCATTCTTGTAATTAGAGAATGCAAAAATGTAATATGTTACGACAATCAACTTTGTTTTGTATAAAAATTTGCATATTTCCAAATTTTTAATTCTGTCATACATTGTTCTTTAACACATTTGTCTCCCAAGACCTCGTTTTATTAACATTAATTAATTTCTATTTCTGTCATACATCATTCTTAACACGTCTGTCTCCATGACCTCATTTCAACAGCATTTATTAATTTATAATTCTGGCATACATTGTTCTGTGAGACATGCGTCTCCAAGACCTCATTTCAACAAAATTTATTAATCTCTAATTCTGTCAAACATGTTCTGTAACACATGCCTCTGAGACCTTATTTGAACATCATTTATTCTACATTCATGCCTCTTCTCATCATCATCATCATCATCATTGGCACTACAGTCCGCTACGGACCCTGGCCTCCTCCAGAAATTGTCTCCATCCCTCCCTGTCAACCGCCAGTCTTCTCCAATTTATCAGGTCCATTTCTCTTATATCACACAGCACATCGTCCAGCCATCTCAACCTAGGTCTGCCTCTACTTCTTCTGCCTTCGGGACAGGTGTCTAATACATTTTTAGGAATACGGTCATCATCCATCCGGCAAACATGTCCAAGCCAACGTAGGAGCTGAATTTTAATAAATTGGACTACATTCGTTTCTTTGTACATTGCCTCCAGCTCATGATTATACCGTATTCTCCAGACCCCTCCATCGTTAGTTGGGCCAAAGATTTTCCTTAATATCTTCCTTTCGAACACCAATAACATTTTTTCGTCCTTTTTAGTCAGTGCCCAACATTCTGCTCCGTATGTCAGGACTGGTCGGAGAAGAGTTTTGTAAATAAGGACCTTAGTATTTCGCGAGATTAGTCTTGACTTGAGATGTTTGAGTAGCCCGTAATAACATCTATTAGCTACTGCAAGCCTCGCTTTAATTTCCATGCTAATGTTATTGTCCGAGGTGACCAATGATCCCAGGTAGGTGAAGAATTCAACCGATTCTACCCAATGTTCACCAACCAATATCTTCTCATTTCCTCTCGTTGGAGTATTATTTTGAAGAGCTTTCTTCGCTGACATATACTTCGTCTTAGAAGCATTGATCTTGAGGCCAATATCATTTGCCGCACGCTCAAGTCTGATGAAATTGTCCTTCATACAAGGCAGGGTTCTAGCCATAATGTCAATGTCGTCTGCATATGACAGTGCTTGACTTGACTTTCTAAAGATGGTTCCGGTTCTCTCTATATTTGAGTCCCTTATGGCTTTTTCCAGCGCTATATTGAATAGCAAGCACGCCAATGCGTCGCCCTAGCGTAATCCATTGTTTGTCCGAAATTGTTCTGATGTGCTTGACTGTATTTTTATGCGGCAGTAGGTGCTGGACATTGTTGCTCGAACCAGGCGTATGAGCTTTGGAGGTATACCCATATCCAACATTGCTTCGTACAATTTTCCTCTGTTTACACTATCATAGGCAGCCTTGAAATCCACGAATAGATGATGAGTCTCGACATTGAATTCACGAGTTTTTTCCAGTATCTGTCGAAGGGTGAATATTTGGTCAATAGTTGATCTGCCCGCCCGAAATCCGCTCTGATATTGCCCAATGACATCTTCCACGAATGGTAGGAGTCGCATATACAGAACTCCTGCGAAGACCTTATACGCCGTGCTTAAAAGCGTGATGCCTCTATAGTTGGTACAATTCAATGCTTCTCCCTTTTTATATAATGGACAGATCAAGCCAGTTTCCCAATCTTTCGGCATTTCTTCAGATTCCCAAATTTTGTTGATAATTTCATGCAGAGTTGAGATAGCTTTACTACCACCATACTTTAAAAGTTCTGCTGGTATGTCATCAAAGCCTGGAGATTTGTTATTCTTTAAACATTTAATTGATCTTATTATCTCTTCCCGGCTAGGTTCTAACTGCTCATTATCATCACCATTATTCAAGGTAAGGTCCGGCTCCTCTATTTCTTCATGTCTTTCATCATTTAACAATTCGTCAAAATGCTCGACCCAACGCTTCAAAATATCCTCTCTGTCGTTGAGTATATCTCCGTTTTTACTTCTACATGTTGTGATTCTCGCTTTGAAATCTTTTCTTTGTAGGTTGACAGCTCTGTAGAACTTTCTACATTCATTCTGCGATCTCAATGATTCGAGCTCTTGGAATTGTTTTTTGATGCATTCTCTCTTCTTTGTTCTATGTAAACGTTTTTCCTGCCTTCTTTTGTCTTTGTAGTCCTCCTGTGCATTCCTGGTGTTTCTTTGTTGCATTCGGAGATAGGCTTCATTTTTCTGCCTGGTTACTATTTCACATTCCTCGTCAAACCAGGCCGATCTTCTGTGTGGCTGCACTGTTCCCAATACGTCTTCTGCGGTGCCTTTTAACTTTTTCTGAAATTCTTCCCATATTTCATCGATGGGTGGGTTTCGTTTATTTCTTGAAGTGATTGCTCCAATTTTTCTCTATACTCCAACCTTATTTGATGGTTCTTCAGGATTTCGGTATTAATCTTGGGTTTTCATTCTGCTTTGTGCATTTTTGCCATAGAGATGCGGGCTCTCAATTTTGGTGCTACCAAGTAATGATCCTAGTCGATGTTGGCGCCTCTGTACGTTCTTACGTCTAATAAATTAGAGACATGCCTTCCATCTATCAATATGTGATCTATTTGGTTTAGGGTTGATCCATCGGGGGATCTCCATGTGATTTTGTGAATTTGTTTGTGAGGAAAGAGGGTACTGCCAATTGTCATGTTTCTGGAGGCTGCAAAGTCTGTCAATCTACTGTCATTATCGCTTGCCTCGTTATGTAGACTATGTGTTCCTATTATATGCCTCAGAATGGTTTCTCTGCCCACTTTGGCGTTCATATCCCCAATTAACAATTTTATATCTCCTCTAGGGCATGCATCATATGCCAATTCCAGCTTTTCGTACCATTCATCTTTTTCTACATCCTCACTATTTTCTGTGGGTGCATGAGCATTAATAATGCTGAAATTATGGAATTTCCCCTTGATACGGATCACACACATTCTCTCGTTTATTGCTCTAAAATCTATCACTAGATGTTTTACTCTGTTTGACACTATAAATCCAGTGCCTAATATATGTTTTTCATGGCAGCTGTAGTACCTATACATTGCTATCTCTCCTCTCTAGCATACCATGTCCCAACCATCTCACTTCTTGAAGAGCAGTAATGTCCGCTTTATATTTAGACAATTGCTCACACAGTACTCTTAATGCCCCTTCTCTGTAGAGTGATCTGACATTCCATGTGCATATTATTAAATCATTATCCTTATTTCTTTTGCTGGGTCGATTCCAGTTCAGTCCGGTTTCTTTTTCTTTTGGTTTCGTAATCGGTGGGTTTTCAGGCGGAAAGGCGATTAACCTTTCGCACCCAAGGCATCTGGCAGGGCTGCTACCTTGAAGCGTGATACCTCGCTCGGTTTTCTGTTGGGGTTTTCCTTCCCTTAGCTGGGGGGTACCGGTTTTACGGCGCCAGAGACTCGCCGCTCGCCCTCTCCCTATCTGCTGAGGCTGGTGTTAATGCCAACAATCACATTGCCCGGGGTTCGCGGGGCCTTGATGACCACTCGAGGACGCTAGGGAGGAGGACTTACTGGTAGTCTTGCTGATGGTATGCAAGTATGGCATTACGTGGTATTTAATAGAGGTTAACTTTCCAGCCGGGTTAATCTCTCAACCCTACCAGTCATTTGAACCCCTCATGCCTCTTCTACAATGCCCAATTTTCACTTACATATATTAATGCAAGGACAAAATTATGTATAGCTACTTTTTTCAATTATACATACATACATACCATCACTCCATGTCCCTTACGGGGTAAGCAGAGAGCAGTGTGCAGCTGAGCAGCCTTTTTGTTGTCAATTGTAGTTCAAAATTTTGTATATATTTTTTTGTTTGATGTAACAATAATGGCAACAAATAAACGGTTTATTATTATTATGTTTAGTATTTTTTATTCAAATACATAAGTTCACATAGGAAACTTATTTTTAATTACAATTAAGTAACTGTTTAGGAAATTTGTAATTTTAATAATAAATGTATTTTTTTGTGTAACATTATGGGTCAGTATCTCTCTAATCAAATCCTTGATAAAAATTATATTTTGAACCTTTTTTTATAAAAATCTAAAGCTTATAAAAAAGTTATCAAGGATTTGATGTGAAATTTAATTAATTTAAGATAAGTGTGAACTGTGGTTCAAATTATTTGAAAATTATCTGATAGTTTCATATAATGAAGCCCTGCCCCCCTAGACAACATGCCATTAAAGCTAAGCGTTATATCGCTAAGCGATAGAAATGTATGAAATTTGTGGCTGTCACGTGTTGTCATAGCGACCAATTTCATACATTTACTATCGCTTAGCGATATAACGCATAGCTTAAATCACACGTTGTCTAGGCCCCCAGGGACGAGACAGAACAAAAATAAGACCAAAGATGGCAGAACAATACATTTTGAATTCTGGGAATCAGACAAATCAAAAGATACTAAACCCCAGAGACAACAGACTTTGATTCCCAGACTAGACACTCTAAAGATACTGTAGCACATAGACTGGACTTTCCAACAGATACTGAACCTCAAAAACTCGACAGGCCAACATTTACTCAAGCCCAGATTCAAGATTCTTTATCCCTATGGGGGCATAAATGTATCCTGTCGCTATATATTGAAGCTAATAATTAAAAGCTTTTGAAATAGTTAACTTTATACTTAAATTAAGATAAGCAGTGAAGGATCTCAAACAGAAAGAGAGAGATATAAAAAGGCTGGGTTACTTACATATATTTATATTTACGATTCGCAATTAAAACAAATATGTATATTCACAATATCAACTTTCACATTAAGGGGGGGACTGCTCTGCTGCCAACATACCTATTTTTCAATTTGATATACCATCATTATTTCTTATCAAATCGTTTTGAAAAAAATAATTTAAATAACTTGGGTATTAATAAAGAAAAATATATCTTAACTTTTTGATAATGTTCTGTATAAATTCTTGTAGAAAAATAATATACCCCGATTTTCAACGTTTATCTTATATTTTTAATAAAATATAAGGCGTAGTTCAACATATTTTTTTAAAATTAAAGTAGACAAAAATATCTAGAAAAATATGATGTGACGTTGCATTAATGCTTCAGGTTTAGTAAATAAACCTAAAAAATATTTATTTTCCATTCAGCGCCATTGCGAAAAAAGAGTTTTTTTGTTTTATTAACTTAACCTGATGCATTAATGCAACGTTACATCATATTTTTCCAGATATTTTGATCTTCTGTAATTTATAAAAATATATATTGCTCTATACCTTATAGTTTTTTAAACATTTAAGATAAATGTCAAAAATCGGGGTATGCTTATTAATTTCCTACAAGAACATAATTAAAAAGTTAAGGTATATTTTTCTTTATTAATATCCAAACTAACTAGGTTATTTTTTTCAAAATGATTCGTTTTGTAGTAATGATGCAAATTCAAATTAAAAAATAGGTACGTTGGCAGCAGTCACCCTCTTAATTAAAGAAACAATAATTTAATAATCGACTTTTTCGAAATGTAAGCTTTCACGGTAGATGATAGCAACTCGATAAAATATTGTGTGCCGTCTGGCCTATTATACCATCAGGGGGGACAGTTGAATTAGTACATCCCGGGTCAATGTTCTTCCCTAGATAAGTACCTCTTGAGATTTGAATTGTTGTCGATCTTTTGATAGGTTATTGACCTTGTCCTAATGCGAATTGCACAACATACTATACTTGCAACGGATGTACCTATTTATCACAATTCTATAAAATACAGTTTTAAAAAAAAAATTTCATCGAAATGCTTTAGAATTGATTTCAAATAATTTGATCCAAAGTGTCTGTACAAGCCGCATTATATGGATTGTATTTTTGTTATAAAGTATATAATAATGGATGGATGTCAAATGAATGTCGTCATGTCTGTGTATTAATGAATTAAAAATATACATAAATGAAATTGTTTTCTTTTCAATACTCACTATTATATTTTATCTGTGGGATGGAACATACAGCTGTACATACATATGTAGAATAAAAAAATGTAACATTCATGATAATTGAGCTTTTTTTTCATTTTTCAACATTTTTCAAATAAAACAAGTTGTTTTGTAACTGAAAGTTTGTTTAAATCACACAAAATTAATCACACTATTTAAATAATTTCATTAGTGCTTTTTTAATTAGTGGCATTTAGCAACATAGAAAAAGTTTTATCCCTATGATACTGACAGCAATACACTGGGAATTACTGAGAAATGGTAATTGCTTAAGGGTGGGGAGTAGTTGGGATTACAGAGGTATTCAGATTATAGAGAAATAAAAACTAAAATTATTTTTTAAGTAATTTTTTTATTAAATTTTTATATTTACAAAATAATCTTAATGTAACATCACAAAAATATAAAATTTGTCTTCTGATTTTACAATACCTACAAAGATTAAATATTTATTTGTCAACCACAAGAAAAATTCATAAAATTCAATATAACAAATTATGAAACTGGTATTTTGAATATTTAATTTTATTGAATGGAAAAATTTTGTATTTAAACAAAATATTGTAAATAAACAACAAATTAATGTTGAGACACAAAATAAATGATTGGGATCGGTCCACTTTTGTTGATTTAAAGAAACAATATCATGTTCGACTTATTCCAAAACTGACCTATAAAATGTGAATAATCTTATGTGATTTTCTTTCCTTGTGGTTTTATACAAACAAACATTGTCATGAACTATATAAATAAATTATAGTGGTTTTCAGAAATTGACATATTAAAATAATTGCATTAAGTACAGTAATTAAATTGTAATTCACAAATATAATAAAATAGTAAACAAACATTATTTTCTAGTTAAAATATTTTACATTATAATTAATTTTTACAAATGAATGTTTTTAGTGTTCAAGCTAAATAGACAAATAAGATGTACAGGAACAATTAACTAAGATGTCATTTTTTTTTCAATTTTATTTTGGCCATAAGTGTAGTAAAAACAATACAAAAGAGAAAGGCAATCAAGGCTTCACTGGATTCATGAATCCAGGCTCACGAGCACAAGCAATCAGAATACCAGTCAGAATAGGTAACTATAGAAGTGTCCTACGTTACCAACCACCAGTAGGGTACGATGTGGCGCGGCGCGATGTGAAGCGAACCCGATCAGTTGGTTTGATATTTTCGCGTGCATTGGAAGCGGTGCCATAGTTTTTTTTTGGTTAAGTATAATGTCAGAAATGCAATTCACATGCGCGTAGGACAGAACCGCCTCGTCGCACCACATCACTTTGAATTCGCGTGTAACCGCTTCGGATCGCTTCGCAATCGCGTTCGCTTTGAATCGCCTATGTAGGACGTCGCATTAAGGAGCCCCTTTATGACTCAATCACACTCGCCAACCTCCGACAGATACTCGACTAAATTGGAATAAATTATAAATAATTATAAACATAAATTGGAATGAACCCTTGTATAACATGGATGCAGCAAAACAGCATAAGAGCAGAGAATGGCTGTTGTAACTATTTGCTCTGGACATGGGGAAAGAGAGAGAACCCATATTGTGAAAGTGCGACTGAGCAGACAATAAAGCACATTGTGTAGGACTGCCAGCTTGGCAAATTAAACGGACCCTCTGGGATATCCATGAGGCGAGACAGGAGGTGGTGAACTGGTTGACAAAACTGGACCTAAGGCTGTAAATCTTAGATGCTGCCCATATGGGTGAAGAGGATGCAAACTATAGATGGTATCCAACTCACTTTTTTGGCATCAATATTTTGTATGTACAATATACACTAACTTCATACTCACCTGTGCAATCGTAAAGCTCGAAATTAAGTTCACACTCGATTACAAGTTGGGTAGTAAAATATTGCTTATTTAAACAAAATAGTCCGATTAAAATATTTGTTTTTAAAAAATCAACATACAAAATTCACATAAAATAGCAGTATGAAAATTGTGTAGTGTTTTGGTAACTGCATGTAATGTAAGTATTTTATAAATTGTACAATGTATCTCCGAAAACCACTACAATGAAAAAAATAAGAAATGGATAAAGAATTGAATCTACAAAATGAAATAAAAGACTCACCAAAACGATTGAGGACGATTTACGAGCACCGGTTATTGTATAAACTTCGTCACAAGTAAAAACAAACGATTTGTAAATCACAGGGCAGTATTAATACTTGAAACAGATGGTACCTATTACAAAAGTTGGGTTCGGTCGAAACTCACCATCGACCGATGACTTTCAATTCACTCAAACATAATTTTTTTTTTCAATCCAAATGTTAAAAAGTTGACTGTTTTTTGCATGGTAAAATATGGTCTCTTTGCCGAAATACAAATGTGACTTATGCGAACATATCTTCCCTGTCTGCCAACTGAGACCCCCCTTCCTCCATCGAAGCAAAGTTCATGAAGTGGGCGGGACGATGGACCTCGTGATAGAACTCACGAGGATTGCCCAACTGTACCGTGTACTTCATGCTGGGGTCGTGGCGGACACCTGAAAAGAAATGATAAAGAAAATGTTAAAAAATGATTGTTTCACGGTAAAGCAAAGTCAATATGCAAGGTAACCTGAATTCATAATCGGTAATGAGCAATCGGGACCATAATATAGTGTGGGGATTGAGGAGGCAAGCCCCTCTGGCTTGCCTATATATAACCCCACCAACGACGAGCCAACTCAGTTCTCTCGGGCCGTCATAGAATAAACGACATGTAATCAGAACACGCTTATTATTTATCTCCACCAATTAGGTATAACAGTCCAACCTTAAAATAGCAAGGATGAATTAACAAAATGAATCTCTTCTAGGAATTAATTAGCATAGGATTGACTCCTGTTCCAGGACAATTTCTAATTTTATTTTTTTTTATGTTTTTAGATAAATCAGATATCCATTTTTTAAATCAAAACAAGTGTGGTTAACCATTGTAATCTTGAGTTCCCGATATGGTAGAAGCATTTTCATTTGTACCATGAGAAGAGAGAATGTACAGTACAGTACAGTAACTTATTATGAATGATAAACTAGAAAAAAATCCACGAGTTTCTAATGTTTTTAAATTATCAATACAATATTTAAGATGTAGAACTCTTGGTGTTAAAAACAGGATATTCTCTACAATTAGGGATTTCGTTATCTCTGGTAAATCTGCATAAATAGTTAAAAAAATAAGTGGGTTTATCTTAATAAATTGTAGAAGACAAGTTTTATTCTTTCACATAAAACTCTCGATTGTTTTCTTTTACAATGTCTTGTTGTGAAGTTTTAAATATGAGAATAAAGTAACTTAATTTGGCAATATGGCAACATTATTCAATTTATTTGACTGTCATACCAACATTACATTGAAATGCACTTTTAAGTGCAAGGCAGTATAAACTACTAAACCAGGAACCACCATGATAGGTAGAACTAAAAAAGGATTTTAACAATATCATGTACAAATGACTGAATAAAAATCAATTATTCAACTTTAATATGTGAGTTAATTGACTGACGATGCAGGACATTTATTTAATTTTCATTAATTTGACATGAGAATATCTTAATTCACCCATGAATAAATCATGTCTCATTTTTTTTAATCCATTATGCAAGAAACCAGAAGAAGTCAAAGCTCTGTGGTACAATGCTGTCGTATAGATGTCTCCATTGTCACCTCAAGTATACCATGGATGAGTTTAGAAAAATTTTGTAGTCGTTCACAAAAATGAAAACACAAATTGTCCGTATGGTCAACTGTCCCCACGGTCAATTGTCCGTGCGGTGAATTGTCCTCACGGTCAACTGTCCATATGGTAAATTGTCCTCACGGTCAACTGTCCATACGGTAAAAAGGGCGTATGGGCAATTGTCCGCGGTCAATCAGCTACGGTCAATTGTCCGGGAATCGAAATCACTATTTACTTTGTCAAAAAAATGTTGAAATGGCATAATATAAATGGGAAGATTTATAATTTTTAGTTTGATTCAAGGATACAATATTGTCTCACCCATAAAGTTGTAGTTCCAGCTGCCCTGTGATGGCACCATGAAATACCCCAGGAATCTGTCAGACAGCAGCATCTGCACCTTCTCATAGTGACTGGGCAGATAACCCTTGGGATTGTTTCCCTTGTCAGTGTTCCGGGAGCCCCACTCAAAGCCAGACGGTGTCAGCTTGTAAGCAGTGAGGGAGCAGGAGCCGGGTGTGAAGGAACAAGTGATGATGATGGTTTTCTCGCCGTCCCAAGATGAATTGTCAGACATTATCTTGGCATGGGTTGTTATGTCCTGAAAATATTACGTCAATAATAAAATATTACAAAATAATGTGTATTACAAAGGTTTTCAACTGTTTAATGATTTGCCAGAATGTGTGAAAGAAGCATCTGGTCTTGCGGCTTTTCGTCGCCTAAGTGTTGAATACATAAAGGAAAGGTTCTTTTAACCTTTCGTGTGCTCACGGTACGGATCCGTACCAAGAACAATATACCCCGTCGTATGCTTTTGGTACGGATCCGTACCAAGAGGTATTGTGTTTATTTTTTTCAATTTTAAATATTATGCAAGCAGTAAATAAGTTTTAGATTCGCTTGAATCTAATCCTAATGAATTATTTTACCATAAACAAAAAACATCCGGTCAAAATATGCGACTAATTCGTCATTCAATACCGTTGAAGTTCGACCAAGTTTGAATGTTTTGTACTGCGAGTCGAAGTTTTGTTTTTGTGGAAAAGAAAGACGTAAATAACTATAAAATATAAGTTATTGTTATATTTCGTTACTATTTACTAAAATAAAGTGAGTGCGTAAATAAAAATTGTAATTTTGTGTCATAATTATCGAAAAAATCTTGTTAAAAATTTGAAACGGTAAAAACGAAGTGCGTAGTACAAATTTGTTCGAGTGTTTTCTACGTATAGAAGAGTACTTTGAGTGAACCACTTATTTCATTTTGAAGATAATTTTGTTGTGAACAAATATCCAACAGATTCCAATAAGTTTTTTACAATAAATTCAAATGGTGTGGTAAAAATATTTTGCAATCGAGAAATTCATCATCAAACAACACACACACAAATGCAAACAAAGATGGCGGCTCCTCATCTGTATACAAAGACGGCCAGGGATATCACATTATTTGTTATATTTATTGTTTTTGATTTTGTATACAAAAATTTAGTTACATGACAAATAAATATTCTTTGTTCTATTTTCACTTTATACATAACAATTTTTATTATTTTTTTTGGCACCGTTTTTATTATTAATTTATTTATTTATTTATTTCAACTATTTGTACAAATACTTGTACACTGGCGGGTTTATTGCCAAGCGGCAATTTCTTCCAACCAACCAGCCAGAGTTTTTGGCACCGTTTTTATTATTAATTTATTTATTTATTTCAACTTTTTATACAAATAGTTTTACACTGACGGGTTTATTGCCAAGCGGCAATTTCTTCCAACCAACCAGTCAGAGTTTTTGGCACCGTGGCACCGTTTTTATTATTAATTAATTTATTTATTTCAACTTTTTATACAAATAGTTTTACACTGACGGGTTTATTGCCAAGCGGCAATTTCTTCCAACCAACCAGCCAGAGTTTTTGGCACTGTTTTTATTATTAATATGTTTATTTATTTCAACTTTTTATACAAATAGTTTTACACTGACGGGTTTATTGCCAAGCGGCAATTTCTTCCAACCAACCAGTCAGAGTTTTTTGACATATAGTTGTCATCTACACATTTGACTATCCCGTAAACTCGGGTTATAAAAAAATATGTAAATTGTATTTTGTTGCTTTTGTATTTTATTTTGACTGTTCTAAATTCTGCCAAAATAAATATTTGAAAAAAAAAATAGCAACCATTTGTATTATACAATAAACTAAGTATAACTTTATGAGTTATAAAAATTATTTTTTTTGTCAGTTTTTGACAGATAGTTGTCATCTACACATTATACTATCCCGTTAACTCGGGTTATATACAAAATATCTAAATTGTATTTTGTAGCTTTTGTATTTTATTTTGACAGTTCTAAAGTAATTCTGTCAAAATAAATATTTGCAAAAAAAATTCAACCATTTGTATTTTACAATAAACTAAGTATAACTTTATGGGTTATAATTTTTTTTTTGTTTTGACAGATAGTTGTCATCTACACATTTTACTATCCCGTAAACTCGGATTATAAAAAAAATATGTAAATTGTATTTTGGGTTGTAATTTTTTTTTGACAATTTTTGTCTATCCCGTAAATTTTATTTATAATTTTTTTTTAATGTCAACTGTATTTTGTTCTTTTTGTGCTATTGAATTTTATTTTTGACAAATTTTACATATTGACAAAATAAACAAAAGTATTTTTTCTAGTTGTTTGTTTCATTTCAATTATTTATCAAAATAAATATGTTGTGAATCCCTGCCGCTATTGTTTGTGAGTCCCTTCTGTAAGGCCCGTCCAATAGCGAACGAGCATTGTGCCAGCGCCATCTTGAAATATTGCTGTCCAATACGAAACGTGCGCCAATTTCAAATTTTACCAATACATACGCAAGTAGTAGACCAAAGACAACCGAAACAAATGTTTTTTTGTTCACTTTTTTATTATTGACTGGTTAGAAATTTATTACGTCGTATGATAGATATTTTTTTCTTCTTTCCAATGATATACAATATGTTGGGAATTTACATCAAGGTCATTTACAAGAGGCAATATCAAATTGTACTACTAAAATGGGGTTATGTTCAGTTTATTTGCCCTAAAATCAATTTTTCACTTTAGATTGTGAATTTTTATGTGGTATTTACGAAATATGATAACTAACTTGTGTAAAAAAGTGATTTCTAACATCCAAGACCAAATAATTACGTCTTGCGAGTATCTGAAAGTCAAGTTTGACGAAGTATAAAATGGCGTAAATGCGTATTTTTTTTGCAGTTTTCAAATTGGAAATAATAACTCATTTTCCTCTAAAGTATTTATTTTCTTTGTATCATATGATTGCTTTATTATCGCTCCAAGTAGAAAACATGAAAAATCGCGAATTGAAATAAAACATATATTGAAAATTCCTCGTTTATTGAGATGGGAACTGTTACAAGTTGAATTCTATATTCAATGGCCTATCTGCATATAAATAAAGTAGACCTGGTAAGATTGTCGTTCTGGATTTGCACATGTTTGTGCACGGCTAAATTCATGTCAGTCTGTCTGTCTGTCTTTCGTTTGAAATCTTACTATGTCAAAATCGTCAATTTTACAGTAGAGCAAAAATCTTATAATATTACATTTTTATAATATAACATTTGAAACAGTATAAAAACACAAAGCCTCGCGAGCCAATGTTTTTTATGTTATTTTCAAAAGAAAGTATGTTTTAATGTTATATAATAAGACTTATAGAATGCTTTTTTGCATTACTCGCCGAATCGCCAAAATTGATTTATGAGAATATATCCTTACGGTTATTATAATGCCAACTGATGCCAACGTAAAATTTTGTTTGTTCCCGTCATAGCCAGAGCTCAAAAGGCACGAAATAATAAAATCCTACATAGGGAGAGGGAACAATTTACACGGAACAAGTGTTTCCTTTTGCATTGTGGGTCAGATTTGCTTTACTTGCATTGTTTTACCGATTTAGCTGTCAAAATGGTGATTCTTTACAAGTGGCCTACAACGCCAATTATATTGATTTTTTGTTTAAAGATAGTCAATATTATACATATTTCGGGAAAAATATTCTTTTTTTGTGGTAACGCCTAATTTTTTTTTTAAAAAATACGAAAAAATATATAAAGAGTATAAATGGTTGGTTTTCTACATCTATCGGTAAATTTTCAAACTTATGGAAACACAATATAAAATCATTTTTACAAAAAACAACTTTATTTCTACGAAATTTTGTAAAACAGCAATGCAGTTTAAAAATATATAAGATTACAAAATATTTAAATACCTTCTACTTTCGTGCGGGTCTTGAAATTTAATTATTATTTAACTATGGAGTATTATTTGAATGACATCACAAAAGCGCCGCAATGCGTTTAAAAATATAAGTTTTCTTCCGATGAGAATAATATCGAAATAATAAAAAGATCATCAAAATGAAATAATATTATTATCAACAACTATTGATTATTGATTACAGTTTGAAAATATATAAGATTACAAAATATTTATATACCTTCTACTTTCGTGTCAGGTCTTGAAATTTAATTATTATTTAACTATGGAGTATTATTTGAATGACATCACAAAAGCGCCGCAATGCGTTAAAAAATATAAGTTTTCTTCCGATGAGAATAATATCGAAATAATAAAAAGGTCATCAAAATGAAATATTATTATCAACAACTATTGATTATTTATTATAAAATCATGTATGCTGTGCACGTAACAACTTTAAAAACACATTCGTTCTATATGGGCAACCCAAAGTTTGAATTAATTGGACTAACATAAATAAAAAAAATACTTATTTAAAAACAATCAAAATGAGGTAATTAACTACATTTTGATGATGGAGAATAGAGTGCTGTTACTCATCATAATATGCCCATGAGACACAAAGCGAAGATGCAGGTCGATAAATTGCAGCATCCAGAGTAATTTATCTTTTCACGGCACTCACGGTTAAGGGCAAGCGTTCGTTCTTCCACGCGGGTGCTCAGGTTGACGTGGCCAAGTCTTCATGGACTATTGGCATCGTTATGGGCATGTTCATGGGGCGTGTGGCTGGAGCCATGTGTCCATGCGGAGTAGTCGCAAAAACAACACTAGCAATGGACTGGAAGCCCGCACCTTGTGAAGTCCACTAGACATTGTGACGTCCACCAGGTGTTGGTTAACACTGTACCGATTATATTTTTTAAGTACCTACCATAAAAGCTTCGTTTCATTTTGTTGCATGAACCGCCAAAGGCGGCCATTTACCGCGCAGCGGTAAAAAGTAGGCTGAAAGCCCTAGCTTAGAAGCTGAGCGAAGCGATGCTTCTCAGCTAGTATAAAATAAATAAAACATGTGTTCACAATAAAAAATATTGTAAAAGGTTGGTTAGTTATCTAGCTTTAGATAATAACCGCAAATTTATTTCGTCCCGAAGCATAATTAATTAATTTTCATATAAATTTAAACACCTCCATACGGGCTGTCGAGATAACGGTAGACCCAACAAACACACCAAGGGTTAAGATATTGTGTGCTTCCTTTGTATTTTTGTAAATTTGAATATTTTCTTGTTTTTATATATTTCATACTGTGAAAACTTTTTATTATTTCAACTCGTAAATATGCTTATTGGTTATACTAGATGTAAGAAAGTGTATTTTTTTTTACATCTAAATAAAAGATACATACACATACACACAATGTAAGTTATACATGAATCTAATTGTATTATTCAGAAACAAATAGAAATGTTGAAAATCAAATGTTATTGTTGAATATGAAATTGTAATATTGAGAACCAAATTGTATTGTTAAGCATCAAAAAGGCCAGAAAATCCCATTCTGTGTTCATTTATTTTTGAGTTTTGAAATTTTTGCATTAAGTAAATTTCTTCTCAATGGAATCAAAATTATGTCAATGTGTGATCTCCGTGTATCACATATTGATTTACCTGAGGTGATAGCTGTGGCAATTCATTGGGTTGCGTGTGCATCCAGCCGAGCGGCTCCAGGTCTGCCAGGTGAGGGTGCTGTGGCACGGTGCGGGGGAGATGGACGGCTTGGTGAGTGCCCCACTGCGGAGGGACCACCGCAGCACGAACCTCCCACACTTGAGGATTGTCAGCTGGACTGCGCCCGTAAAGATAGCAAGCAATCTAAAAACAATATATTTTTTTAATAAATATGAAATTTGGTAATATGGACCTTGCTAACTATGTATGTTATAGGAATTTCAATGAAAACGTTGCCTGTTGTTTTTGATTTCTCCCCAATGTCATGGTTTATATACAGACATAATATCTTGATCAAAATTACCTACAAGAAAGGTGTAATACATTATTTTAATATATAGGATATCTTTACTTTATGTTTAAATATTTTTCTTCTGAATTTTGGTCTACTGAATTTCGTAAAATTTAGACAATATGACAGTTGATCGCATTTTTTACCATCATTAGAGAACAAAATGCATTTTTAATTTTCAAAAGAATGAGATTTTAAATGAAAAAACAAAATGTAAACTATGTGCCTACATTAAAATAATGTACTCTTATAATAAACATGGCAAAAATGCTTGTACTATCTTTCTTCTTGTGAGATATGTGAGTGAAAGGGATAGCATGTCTGTGTGTGTATATAGTGTTTGAATGGGCGCGCGGGTGGCATTCTGCATTTCGCCATTTAATTGAGTACCTCCGTATAATATTGTAGTATTGACCTTGAATTGTGTATTGTCTATTTGATCGTGTGTAAAATAAAGTGTAAAAGAACAGACATCTTTTACTGTACATCATCAGAGTTCCACCCCAGCAAATTATTAGTGTACAACAGAAATTATCAAACATATTTCTTTTACCGCCCCCCTTGAAAATCAATTATTTTTCAGCACCCCCAATTTTTTATACACTCTTAAAACTTAAAAACGACATGTCATTAATTTAGTTATAGTGTGCTATATTAGTTGGTTCTGGTGTTTAAACCTACATTCTAAACTAGAAATTTTTACCAGTATGAGTAATTAAAACGCAATTTTATAATATTAAGAATATATTTTAATCAAATTAAAAGAAACAATATTTTTTTCTGGGATCCTTAACGCCCCCCTCTAGGTCTTCAACGCCCACAAGGGGGCGTTATCGCCCACTTTGATAAAGACTGGTGTACAAGG
The DNA here is from genome assembly GCA_963576475.1 of Molanna angustata. Lineage (NCBI taxonomy): Eukaryota > Metazoa > Arthropoda > Insecta > Trichoptera > Molannidae > Molanna > Molanna angustata. The sequence goes on from OY754975.1 coordinate 6,246,144, forward strand.
ACACTGTACTTCTTTATCTAAATCAGCTCCCAATGAAATCAATTAGGTACAGAGCAGTGGATGGATGGAATAAATTTCTTTAACATAATTGTTTTCTTTATAACTTTAGTAAGACACGAGAACAACACACTGAAAGGATGGATCAATATAAAAATGAGATACAAACATAAAGGACATAATTAATATATTAAATGTGTAATATTACCTGTGCTCTTAAATCAGAAATGGTGACAAACTTCTTGAGTAGATTCTTTGGAAGGATGTACGTGTAACCAGTCTCCTTTATGTCATCAGAACTGACATAAATGTGATTTGTACGAAGGTGAAGATTGGTTGCCGATATCGCTCGTACCCTCCATTCTGTCTTTGAACTGTAACAAAAGAATAACAATTTTACTATTGATTCAGTCTAATTAAATAATGAACAATTTACAGATGAAAAAATGCTTTTGATTTGTCAGTACTATGACCACATAAATACCTAAGTTCCTCGTCTTAATATTCTTATATGGATATCTACAACCTATTTGATCCTCCAAGGATCTTTACAGGAAATATTTGAGTTTCACAAAAGTGACCCTTTGCTTAACTCGTTGACTGCCTTTAGATTTGCATTTTAGATTTTGCAAATCTAAAGGCGATAAATAAATAAACTTTAACGTACAGTGGCCTCGTTCATCGCAAGTGCGAATTCGTTATAACGCAGTATCTTTAAAAAAAATTATTATCATTCACTCTTTACACAATACGTAAATTCACAAGCGTGAGTGATAAAAATGTAATGGCCGTACTGTAGTACTTAGTCAGCGAATCCGTGACGGGTCATGAATGCTAAGTAGAGCCTTTTCGCGCTTTGTTTACCTATTTTCATCCCGCGTCAAACTAACTATGATACACAAATATGTTGTTTATTTAGTTCGCACCACGAATTCGCGAACTTAGTGTAGAATGGCCATAATGATATATTTTTACTACGCCACGCCTGATCATTATTATTTTTGATGTCTTGAAATCTATTATCGTGCGAAAATTCAGTCAAAATAATGAAAAAGGACCATTCTATTTACAACCCGTGCATGCAGTTGTTAGAAGAAAACGATGAAGATTACAAAGACAGTGAGTCCTACAATGTGTGATAGATGTGTATTATTTGACAGTTTAAGACTAATATAAGTAAATAAATCCAAATAAGTAAATAAAAGAGTAAATCTAAATTCATTTTAGCAACGCGGAATAATGAATTATAGTGCGGATGATGTTATAATTTTATGTGTATTTTATAAATAAGGTATTTTTTAGTGTTATAATAATAATAAATAAATTTGGATGATTTATATAGCGCCGTTTTCGTGAATATCTCACCTCAAGGGCGCTGTTATGCATGTTTTTTTTTTTTTTTTTGAGTGGCAGCTCTCCAAGGAGAACACACTTAGGCCGGTTGGCCCTTTGTGATACCACAGTGGGGTTGTCCTTCCCCTTCACTAAACCACATTGAACCAGCCTGAGTGGTTAATAAATGTCAGAACGTCGCTAATGTCAGCAGACGCTATGTCCATCAGGTCATCGTAGAAGAAACTTCCCAAGAATTTCCTCCTATTTCTGGAGAGAGCAGGGCATTGACAGAGGAAGTGGACTACCGTCTCTTCTTCCTCTTCATCTTGGCATGCTCTGCAATAATCAAATGCCTCTAAACCAAGCCTTCTGGCATGTTTTCCTATGAGCCAGTGCCCTGTTAATACCGATGTGACTCTGGCTAGTGAGTCCCTTCTGAACGAGAGCATCTCCCTTGTTCTCTTGAGATCATATTTTGGCCATGTTTGTTTGGCAATGGCACACGTGCTTTCTTCAGACCATCTTTGATTGGCACGAGTTATCGTTTTCTCATCGACCCGGAGTTTACATGTTGCCATGGGAACCCCGGGTCGATGATTTATTGTTTCTAAAGGTAACAGGGTACCTGCCCTGGCCAGTTCATCTGCCTTACATTGTGACCTGGTACCCACATAACAAGTATGTTAAACCGCTCGGCTGCTTTGTTTAATGCTATGCGGCAGTTCAGGGCAACTTTAGAGGTCGTTAATGCGCCTCGCAGAGCCTTGATCGCTGCTTGGCTGTCTGTGAGGATACGGACTTCGCTGCCTTGCATTGCGGCCCTTTGTATCCATCCTATTGCTTCTTGAATCGCCAGGATCTCTGCCTGAAAAACACTGCAGTGGTCTGGCAACCTGAATGAAATATTGATATTTGGTTGCTCCGAAAATACCCCTCCACCCACCCTTCCGTCCAGTTTCGACCCATCTGTGTATATCACCATCTGGGCCTCACCATGGTGAATTGCGTTCTCCTTCCACATCTCCCTCGAGGGGATTTGGGTGGAGAACCCATTCTCGAAGAAGGGTTTGGGAATGGTGTGGTCAATACCTTCGGATGGTTGTTTGTACTCCTGAAGAATCATGGAGTGCCCAATATGAGTCCCCTTCCAAGGGTTAACATTATTCATTCTTAGGGCAGCATTTGCCGCCATTTGTTTCCCAAGGAGGTCAAGCGGAATCAGGTGCAGGATGGTGTCAAGAGCTTTAGTTGGTGTAGTTCTTAGACAGCCAGTGATTGTCACTTCAGCTAGTCTTTGAACTTTTGCCAGCTCCTTAAGGTGTGCCCCTTTTTTCAAGGAATGCCACCATACCACCACCCCATACATCATGATTGGCCTTATGACCGCCTTGTACATCCAGTGGGTTATCTTCGGGTGCACTCCCCAGCTTTTTCCCACGATCTTTTTGCAGGTGTACAGCGCATTTGTAGCTTTCCGTACTCTCTCCTGCATATTGGGCTTCCAGTTCAGCTTCTTATCCAGAATTAGTCCCAGATATTTAGCTTGGGCTGAGATCTCTAGTGTCACTCCCTCCAGGGTTGGCAACGTGAAGGTCGGGATTACCCGTTTATTTGTGAATAGGACTAACTCCGTTTTCCTTGGGTTGACTCCCAACCCACTGCTGTTACACCATCGAGTTATCCTACCTAATGCTCTCTGTAAAAGAGATGTGAGTATGTTGGGAATCTTCCCCGACACTGCTATGGCGAGGTCGTCCGCATACGCGATTACCGTAACGCCAATGTTGTCCAATTCCATCAACAGTTCGTTTAAGGCTAAATTCCATAGAAGAGGTGATAGAACACCCCCTTGGGGTGTACCCTTCACTGGGTATCTTCTTATCTTTGAGCCTCCAAGTTCCGAGTTTATGACCCTATTTCTCAACATATGATCGATAAACTCTGTAAGCGAAGTCTCTATCCCTAGTTTCTCCAAGGACTGAGCTATCTTTTCGTATTTAATATTATTAAAGGCTCCTTCTATATCTAGAAAGGCTACCAATGTATATTCTTTGTACTTCATCGATTTCTCAATTTTCTGTACTAGAGTATGTAGGGCTGTTTCAACAGATTTCCCTTTACTGTATGCATGCTGGGACTCTGACCACATTGAAGGTTCAATTTTACTCCTGATGTGTGTCTCTATGAGTCTCTCTAGCGTTTTCATGACAAACGAGGATAGACTTATTGGTCTGAAATCCTTGGTTGTAGCGTTAGATGTTTTACCTCCTTTGGGTATGAACACCACTTTTACTTCCCTCCATATTTTGGGGGTATAACAGAGTTCTATACATGCCTCAAAGACTGTCTCCAACCAAGGTATGACAATCTCTGAGGCCGCCTGTAGTTCCGCCGGTATGATTCCATCCGGACCTGGCGATTTGTAAGGTTCGAACCCAAATAAAGCCCAAGAAATTGCTTCTTTTCTGAAAAGTCTTTGGGCGCTTCTTTGTTTCCTGGATTGGTTTGTTGCTCTTGGCAACTCCTGCTTACATCCAGGAAAGTGTGTCTTAGTTAATAGCTCTAATGTCTCAGAGCTGCTTGTGGTCCAGCTGCCGTCTTGCCTTTTTATGTACTCGGGCATTACTGGATCCGTTGCTAGGATTTTGCGAATCCTATTTCCCTCAGGGATTGTTTCAATCATAGTGCAGAAAGTTTCCCAGGAGGCTTTTTTCGCTGTTTTTAATTTGCTTTTGAAAACTCTTTGACTAGCCTTATAGTTTTCCCAATTGTTGGTTACCTTGGCTAGATTGAATAATCTCCGACATTCCTTTCTCAGGGTAATGATCTCTTTTGTCCACCAAGGTGGTCTCTGTCTTCCTTTAACCGTGCGAACCGGGCATGATACCCTGGTTGCCTGATTACAAGCATTGGTAAAGGTTTCTATCGTATCGTCCAGTTCTTCTATTGTGGAAGGTCTGGGCGGTATTTCTAATAGAAGTTCGCTGAGGGCAGTGTTATACTTATCCCATTGCGTCTTCTTTCTGTTACGGTACCTAATTTTGTCCGGCTTCTGAAGGTCCAGACTGAATTCTATGTACTGGTGGTCAGAGAAGGAATGGTCATCTGAGACTTTCCAATCTCTTACATATTGGGCAGCTTGTTCATTGACACACGTTATGTCCAGAACTTCGCGCCTTATTGCGGTGATAAAGGTTGGAGAATCACCTTCATTGCAAATTTCAAGGTTATTACACATGATATATTCAAAAAGTAACTCACCTCTTTCATTTGTGTCCGTACTGCCCCAGATCGTGTGGTGTGCATTGGCATCCGCACCTATGACCACTGGTATCTTCACATTGCCTGCTTTTGCGATAGCTTCTTGAAGGATACTCGGGGGGGGCGGTTCTTCATGGTCATGTGCTAGGTATGCGGAAACCATCCATATGGTTTGGGATTGAAGTTCTACTGCCAGCACTATGATGTCTTTATTGCAGAACTCTGTCACCATGAAGGCGTTGAGCTCTTTCTTAATGAGAATGCAAGATCTAGGTTTACCAGTTCCCCTTAAGTAAAAGATCTTGTAGTCTTTGGATTTTAGTCCCGCCACTTGGTCTTTTACCACCCATGGCTCTTGGACTAGAATTATGTCCTCTCCTTTCGATGTAAGTCGGAGGAGTAACGCAGCTGACGCCGCCCTGGAGTGGTGCAGATTAATCTGAACCACTCCCATGCAGGGCCCTCTGCTCCTCCGACCCATCTTTGCGTCTTTCCCACCAGTTATGGTGGGTGTTGACCCCCTTTTGCAGTCGGGTCTGCCCCCTTTTCGGTTAGGCGATTGTAAAGTTTTATTCTTTATATTTTTGTACATTCTGGTTCGTACGGTCCTTCAGTCGACAAGGCAACCTCCAGACCTTTGTGTGTGAGGGGAAATAAACGTCCACCATGACGGCGCCCCTCGTCATGGCAAGTCCTAATCTACACTTTCAGATGCGGACAGGTGTCTGAAAAAGGCTCCGTTATAATACAGCCTGTATTACCCCCTGGCTGCAAACCTCCAATGGGCACGGTACGCATTACACCCTGGATTAGGGGGGATGATGCTCTTAGTCTGGTTCCTCAAGAATAGCCTTTCCGGTATGGGTGACCCTCTCCGGCATAGCCTAATCCTTCCTCGAAACTCGCAAGCCTCCTCGCCACGTCAAGGCGGCACCATCACGAGGAAGGTTATGCATGTTAGTGCATAACAGCATATGGCATGTTAGTTGCAGAATTTCACTTATCGCAGCTGTGTCCCTGTATAGCTGATACCTGTAGTCATATCTCCAAGGGTATATATTTTATTTTAAAATTTTCAAAAACATAATATACAATAATACATAGTTTAATACATTAATTAATTTACATACAATATCACCTCCCTCTTAAAGCTATAGCTTGTGTAGAGGGAGAAATATAGATAACGATATAGTATAAAATAAAGTGAACAATGATAATACTGGTTGCTGACCTAAATGTCTGGCTCTCGTAGTTGCTGGTGGTACTGGTGATGATTTCATCTCCGTGTTTGTTGACTGTCCTAGTCGTGGTGGCAGTCAGTTGACTCTGCTCCTTGCTCTGCTTCTCTATCTCGGCTATCTGCTGACGCTGAGCAGACGGAGCGGAAATCTCCATGCCAAGGATGATGTCGCGAATCTCCGATTGGGTCAGGGATGCCACATTAACGCTGAAAATAAATTATCTGACATTGATTCGCGGAAATAAAGAACATGTTTAAATATTTTAATTTCATGATGTCTGTTTTGTTGACCTTCATAACTCAGATATCGGACTGCGATGCCAGAGATTCCGGGTTCAATACCCAGTGAGGACATAGTTTGTTGTTTTTTTTTTCAGTCTGGATCTATGAGAGGATAACCATCGTGAGTCTCCATAATGTGGCAACTTGTTATTGGAAGCATGTTAAATTAATATTTGAAACACAAAAAAATGTTACTTTCCCTTTTTTCAACTTCTTAAGACACAATTCTCGATGAAATTCTAAAGCAAATTAAGAATAAATTTGTTCTTTAAATAAAATAATAAATCTTACTTTTATATTTTATTTATTTATTTAATATTGCTTCTCGGGCAACTAACAGGTACTATGTCAAATATTAATTTAACACGCACCCAATAACAAGTTGCCACATTCTGTAGACTAACGTTATTAATTTTCTCACATATACAGACTGAAAACACAATTAAAAACTGTGTCTCCACCGGGAATCGAACCCGGGACCATAGTAACAGCAGTCAGATACCTATCCAACTGAGCCACAAAGGCCGACATTATATATTCAATACTAACTTAACAATCTGAAGATCAAAAACAATTTGACACACTCTGGTTATTAAATAGCATGGTGAATTTAAAAAAATACAAACTTGTTTTTCTTTCCGTAATCAGCGAGTATAAGGTCCTTGAGTTGTACTTCCACCTTTATCCATTCCTCGTCTGTTAGAGAAGGCCAGATGTGATGGGGTTCTGTGATGGTCGTCTTGTCAGGCTTCAATAAGACCTTGGTACGCTCTGTGTTCACATGGAGCGCTCGAAGGATCAGAATCAAACGGGAGAATGCCTAAAGAACACAAAGAATTATTACATTCACAAAGTCAAGACAAAATTAAAATTAGATAGAAAAATAATTTGATGTATAACTTTTGGCAAATATCTTGACAAGGCATATAGAAACAAATCAAACGAAAAATATCCTCCCAGAGAGCTCTTTCCTCTGACACAGTTCTTGAAAAAAAAATAAAGAAATTCTTACAGTGTACGATGATATAGTCTTGAGCCAATCATCATATAGATTGAATAGTACCATCTGCGGCTCAGTCGCCTTGAGGATCAGATCACCAAACTTCTCCACCTTGAGACAAGCTTGGAAGGGAAGCTGCAGCTCTGAACCCTTTATCACAATGTTGGGGAAGTCCAACAGATGCACCTGAAACGGACAATAGACACTCAAATAAGAATAAAGAATTGACAACTACAGAACACACTTTTTATTACCCTTGTAATATTGATAGTTTGATTATTTTTTAACTCCATAGATTAAAAAAAATATAACAACATGAGCAGTGGCAGAGCAGTTAGGGTGCTGGATTAGTGATCCAGAGAATCTCACCTCGATTTCATTCACCTATAGTACAAGCATTTATACTTAATGGAAGGAATATATGACAGTGTAAATGTTCTTATTCAAAGTATTATAGTTTTGATACACATTTTATTATTAATATGACAATTATTAGAATAAAATAAAACCAAATAATAACCTCGAGTGGATCCAACATTCCCTTTCTTGTCACAATAATTTGCTTGGGCTGTTCTTCAACTGGTAAAGATCTAATCAAGGCAGCTACTTCTTCAGCAGTTTTCCATTTCGCCAACTGTAAAGAAAAAAAAAATCTTATTCACATACAATATAATCTTACTTTATGAAAACTATACATAATCTAAAGTAATAAAGCAATCAAAATGTTAGTGTCTGTGTGTGTGTGTGTGTGTGTTTGTCTCACGCCTTCTGAAAAACCAAGAGCATCTAAAAATCTAATTTATGTGCGAGCGTGTACCTGTATACCTGATGCAGTGTCACGCTAAAAATAATGCGATAAAAATGCTGAATTTTAAAAATATTTCAATAATTATTTTTTATCATACAAAATTTTCCAAGTAGTATCTGTCAAAAAAGTGTACATTTTGCACGCAAATATCTGTTAGTTTAAAAGTTAGAAGTACGTATTTACACGAAAAAAATTTACTTTCAAGTATAACTTAGCGTTTAAGTGAAAAACATGGTGAATATTTTGTATAATTATAATGTTTAACTTATTTTTAAAGTAAGCGTTTTGTACATAAATGCCGCCATTTTAATATCTTTTCATACAATATTTCATTTTCCTACCGAATGAATATGTTCTTGAAAATAATAAACCTTTGAAATAAATATAATTATGAAATAATAAAATGAAACACAAGACATTACAGCAAGTTTTAAGACATATATTGTAAAAGTCTGTTAATTATTAGTAAAGATATAGGCATTATAAAATTGCATAATTTGTATATAATATTTGATATTTCGGACCATTTTCATTTTTATGGCATCGAACAAACCAATGTAGGTACCTACATATTATTCAAAAAATGTCTACAAACCATTTGATATTTTTTACATGTTCTATGGTTACTATGGTAACGGACACATTCTGATATTCAAATAAAATTTGTTAGAAATCGAATTCGAATTAATTTAGAACATCATTGTAGGTAGGTACCTACATACCTAATACTACTTAAAAACCAACAATATACTAATTTCGTATAGGAAAATTATTAAACTATCTTAGGTTAACTACAATACACATGTCATTCAATCTACAAACTATTTCCTATAGTGAAATTCTTCTTTTATTTAAGTAGACCTTTGGGTGATTTTTATACAAACTATTTCTTGGAGTTTAATTCTTCTTCCTCTTCTTTTGTGAAGTCATTTGGGACAGTTCATAAATAAACTATTTCCTATAGTCTAATTTTTCTTTTTCTTAATTTATGTAGACCTTGGATGAGTTTTTATACAAACTATTTCCTATAGTCTAATTCATCTTCTTCCTCTTCTTTTATGTAGCCTTTTGGGTGAGTTTTTATACAAACTTATTCCTATTATCTAATTCTTTTTCTTCTTATTTTATGTAGACCTCTGGGCCAGTTTTGATACCAACTATTTCTTTTAACATATTTCTTCTTTTTCTAATTTTATGTAGACCTTTGTTGAATTTTGTATAAACTAACTTCCTATAGTCTAATTTTTCCTCTTTTATGTAGACCAAGGGAGAGTTTTCATGCAAACTTTTCCTTTAGTCTAATTCTTCTTCGTCTTCTTTTATGTTGACCTTTGCGTTAGTTTTTATACAATCTATTTCCTGACGTATAATTATTCTTTTAATATGTAGACCTTTGGGTCAGTTTTTATATTAACTACTTTCTATAGTCTAATTCTTTTTTTTCTTATTTTTTGTAGATCTTTTGGTTAGTTTTTATACAAACTATTTCCTTTAGTCTAATTCTTCGTTTTCTTATTTAATGTAGACGTTGGGTGAATTTTATATAAAATATTTCCTATATTTCAATTCATCTTCTTCTTCTTTTATGAAGACCATTTGGTCAGTTTTTTATATAATACATTTACTATTGTGTAATTCTTCTATTGCATCTTTTATGTAGACCATTGGGTCAGTTTTTATTACAAACTATTTGTTATAGTCTTATACTTATTCTTTTTTTTCATTTAGTCTTTTGGGTTAGTTTTAAGTCTTATAGTCTATTGTATAGAAATATTATAAACAACATGCACACTTGACGAAAATACATAAAACGAATGGGATGTGACCATCACTAGAATCTTCTCAATACTTTTTTTCAATCGAAATTTACACCATTTATTATATCAACATATATTGCTTAATTTTCAATAACTACATATTTGATTTTGATGACAATATAATAAAAAATCGGGGTTGTGGCCATTACTGGACTCTTCACAACGTTTATATTCAAATTAAAAACTATTTAAGTCTTCTTCTGTAATGTAGATCAGTTTTATTGTGCAAAAATATAATAATCTATAGGTATGCACACTTGACGAAAAATATAAAAACGAATGGGATGTGTCCAACACTAGAATCTTTTCAGTAAGTACTATTGTTTATTTAGTTTTTAAGCCATTTCCCATCATCCAAAATTACTAAATATTTAAAACACATTTGCGTTCGATGACAATATATAAAAATAGTGGTTGTGGCCAAATCCAAACTCTTTACAACGTTGTCTCTTTATAATCAGTCATATTTAAAACCATTTACCATAGTCCATGCGTGCAGAAATTGTATGTACCTACTTATATATAAAAACAAATGGGTTGTGGCCATCACTTGAACATTTTACATCGCTTAAACTCAATTAAATTTCAAACTACTTTTCATACTACGAATTAGCAAATATTTTTTGTGACAATATTATATAAACGATTGCTTATTCCTTCACTAATTTACATTCTTGGCCAACGGCGGGACATAAAAGCTAGTCTAAAGTAATAAAGCAATCAAAATGTTAGTGTTTGTGTGTGTGTATGTGTGTGTGTGTGTGTTTGTCTCACGCCTTCTGAAAAACCAAGAGCATCTAAAAATCTAATTTATGTGCGAACGTGTACCTGTATACCTGATGCAGTGTCACGCTAAAAATAATGCGATAAAAATGCTGAATTTTAAAAATATTTCAATAATTATTTTTTTCATACAAAATTTTCCAAGTCGTATCTGTCAAAAAAGTGTACATTTTGCACGCAAATATCTGTTAGTTTAAAAGTTAGAAGTACGTATTTACACGAAGAAAATATATTTTCAAGTATAACTTAGCGTTTAAGTGAAAAACATGGTGAATATTTTGTATAATTATAATGTTTAACTTATTTTTAAAGTAAGCGTTTTGTACATAAACGCCGCCATTTTAATATCTTTTCATACAATATTTCATTTTCCTACCGAATGAATATGTTATTGAAAATAATAAACCTTTGAAATAAATGTAATTATGAAATAATAAAATGAAACACAAGACATTACAGCAAGTTTTAAGACATATATTGTAAAAATGTGTTTATTATTAGTAAAGATATAGGCATAATAAAATTGCATAATTTGTAAATAATATTTGATTTTTCTGACAATTTTCATTTTTATGGCATCGAACAAACCAATGTAGGTACCTACATATTCAAAAAATGTATCCGAACCATTCGATATTACTTACGTGTTCGAATCGTTTCCATGGCTACAGAAAGAATGTGATATTCAAATAAAATTTGTTAGGAATCGAATTTATTTAGAAGGTTGTTGTAGGTAGGTACCTACCTAATACTTTTTACTTACAAATCAACAATAATATACCTATACTGATTTCCTATAGGAAAATTATTTTATTTATTTATTTATCAACCGTTTGTCCGATTATAATGAAACTTTGGTGAATTGTCGAGCGTATGCCCAGGATGGTTTTTGGATTTAAACTTTTTTCTTATTCTTCTTCTTCTTCGTGTATTTGGTCGTTTTACCTATGAAGGGGGAGTATCCTGGGAAAAGAAGGTCCGACTGTCCCTCCATCTCTTCACAGGTCTTCCAGGACGGGTTCTGCATATAAACTTTTTTCTTCAACGTGTACTTGGTCATCTTACCTATGAAGATGAACTATCCTGGGAGATGAAGGTCCAATTTTCCTTCCATCTCTTCGCAGGTTTCTGGATTTAAACTTTTTTCTTCTTCTTCATCGTCTATTTGGTCATTTTACCTTTGAAGGTGGACTAACCTGGGAGAAGAATGTCCAATTTTCCTTCCATCTCTTCGCAGGTATCTGGATTTAAACTTATTTCTTCTTCTTCTTCTTCATCGTGTATTTTTGGTCATTTTACCTATGAAGTTGGAGAATCCTGGGAGAAGAAGGTCCAACTGTCCTTCCATCTCTTCGCAGGTATCTGGGTTTAAACTTTTTTCTTCTTCTTCGTGTATTTAGTCATTTTACCTATTAAGTAGAGCATCCTGGGAAAAGAAGGTTCTTTCATCTCTTCGCGGTTCTTCCAGGATGGTTTCTGGATTTAAACTTTTCTTAACCGACTGATGGGACGGGATGTAATGAAGGGAAGGGAGGCACTAAAGGGCCTGAAGGGACGGGAGGTATAAAACTGCCTGAAGGGACGGAAGGTACTGAAGGGCCTGATGGGAAGGGACGTAATGAGGGATTAAAGGGACGGGAGGTACTGAAGGGTCTGAAGCGGCGGGTCCTGGAGTCTAATTCTTTTTTTTCTTAATTTTATGTAGACCTTTAGGGCAGTTTTTATACAAACTATTTCCTATTGTCTAATTCATCTTCTTCTTCTTTTATGTATACATTTGGGTCATTTTTTTATAAAAATTATTTCCTTTAGTCTAATTATTATTCTTCTTCATTTAAGTACGTAGACTTTTGGGAGAGTTTTAATACAAACTATTTCCAATAGTCTTATTCATTTTCTTTTATGTAGACCTTTTGGTCAGTATTTATACAAACTATTTCCAATAGTCTAAATATTCTTCTTCTTCTTTTTTGTAGACCTTTGGGTGAGCTTTTATACAATCTATTTCCAATAGTCTAATTCTTCTATTAGGTATATGTATTTTTACTTATTTTATGTAGACCATTGGAATAGTTTTTTATACAAACTATTTCTTATAGTCTTATACTTATTTTTCTCTTTTTTATTTAGTCTTTTGGGTTAGTTTTAAGTCTAATAGTCTATTGTGCAGAAATATTATTAACGATATGCACACTTGATGAAAATACATATGAAATGAATGGGATATGGGATGTGACGATATAACCTGCACTAGAATCTTTTCAATACTTTTGTTTAATTAAATTTAAACCATTTATATCATCCTATTTTGAATAATTTTCAACACCTAATATTTAAAGAATGGGGGTTGTGGCCATTACTGAACTCTTCACAACATTTATATTCAAATTAAAAACTATTTACTATAGTTCAAGTCTTCTTCTTTTCGTTAATGAAGACTTTCAGTCAAATTGAGCAAAAATATAATGCACACTTGATGAAAAAATATAAAAACGAATGGGATGTGACCAATACTAGATGTTTTCAGTACCTACGTTTGTTTAATCAAATTTTAACCACATCCCAACATCGAAAATTACTAAATTTTCAATAGGTACACATTACAATTTGTTTTCGATGATAATATTTAAAAATGGGGGTTGTGGCCAAACCAATCTCTTTACAACGTTGATAAACAGTCATATTTAAAACCATTACGCATAGTCCATGCGAGCAGAAATTGTATAATATATAAAAAAGAATGGGTTGTGGCCATCACTTGAACATTTTACAATACTTAAACTCAATCAAATTTCAAACCACTTTTCATAGTCTGATATTGCAAAATAATTGGGTGACAATATTATAAAAACGATTGCTTTTTCTTTCACAATTTTACATTCTTGGCCAACGGCGGGACATAAAAGCTAGTAAATAATATAAAGAAAATAAATAAACACAAAAATATGTACTTTACCTGTCCAAGACGTTTCTGTCCAGCCCACACAGATGTATGAATAATCTTAAGGAAAAGTTGTCCAGTTCTGGGGTTGAATATAAAGATGGCGCCGTTGATTGGTTTTGTTGTCAAGTTACCTTCAAATGTCTTGTGGATAGTAACTCGGTATACATTGGTGTCGTCTACAAACCTTCAATAAAAAAATTAATTATTTAACAAATAAAAAAATATATTGATACCGGGGGGTAAAATTCTTAGTAGAAGTCGCCTTCCAGATTTGACTCTCTCGCAAGCGAAGAGTACAAGATCCTGACGCTTCCACCTTCTCACCGTGCCGTATCGTAATGACAAGGGCTCACTCCAGTAATGAAAGAAATTTTAAGTTAATTCTCTAGTTTCTGTTTAATTATAGTTTTTGAAACAAAATTAAAATTGCGATAAAATAGGCATACAAAAAACATACTACAAAATACAATAAATTTGCAGATGCGATCCCAATCGCAGAATACAAAAAAAAACAATAAATTATACAAATGGTGCGTAGACATGGCCATGACGCTACTAAAGGAATTATACATGGTTACATTTAAAATTATATAGTTCAAAAATAAAATGTTCGTTGATTTTCACTTGAAGTTATGTATATTTCTCACTTGAAGTACTATTTGTTTTTCACTTTTAAAAATAAAAATTCACTGTACCTTGTTTGCAGGTCAAAGTTAAGTTCGCGGTGCGACTGTTATTGTCTAGGCGCCCGCAACGTTTCGCGGTTCGCGATAACGCTGGGCGCTCGTTCTATACAATCCTGGAAGATCGCGTTGGCTCGTTCCGTGTTCTTCGGTGCGTGATGTCCACTTATTATCGTTCGGCGCTGGATATATTTCTGAATTTAATTCCAATTCATTCTTAATTAAATTAATATCCTTGTCGATTAGGCTCGTAAGCCCTAAATACGTCCCCACACTGCCATTTGGTCAGATGGATGGGTGACTATATTTAGTCTTTTCTTATTCCCACACTGCCTCCTGGGTCAGATGAATGGTGAATAGAATTTTCGATATCGACGAAGTCAACTTGGTCTTGCCAAGGCCCGTAGGCGAGACTAGTTATTGATTTAACTTGAACTCTTGTTACTATAAAAAATTAAACTTTAATAGCTACCGAACGATTATTACGTAGATTCGACTCAATTTTCCTTTTTTTTTATGTTAATGTTCTTTTATTAAGTATAATACTGTTCTTAGACTCAAAAATTTGAAGGCGGCGGCCAGGGCGTAAGCCCTGACCGCCAAACACGGCCCTCAGGCCCACTACTTGGCTTGTTTCAACTATGAATGTTCCACTGACTGACACTGTTCAACTATCGACTGATTGGTTACTTAACTCGCTTCTAACTGACTCTTACTGATTAACTCTTACTGATCGTCCAGGTAGTAAGATTCTACCTTATATCATAAAGTACCCCTGTCCCGAAGGGAGGGGGTATACAGGGGTATACAATATTCAAAATATTCGCACGCAAATCATTTGTGCATATTTTACTAAAATTAACAATACAAAAAATATTTTAAAATTAACAATAGCATATTTTGCATTCTGCGTGGGATCGAGACTAACATAAATACAACAAATTACTCTAATTAAATTAATTAACCCTGGCCACGTAACATTTTAGCTGGTACAATCGGTGACAGTGTTTTCAGTGTTTAAACCGTTTCTTTTGAAGTGAAATTATATTGAGAAGTATCACACGCGCAATTCCGTCAAAATTCACACTCGCGAGGGCTGTATGAAAGCACTATTGCGCGATGTGTGACATTTATCGGAAGTGACGCGCGAGATACAACCAACATGGAAAAAAATAATGTTTTTCGTGACTGTCTTGAAGTAATTTTACAATGACGAGCGTCAGACACTGATTTATCAAAACTCATACTCGCGAGAGCGTATTAAAGCCCCTAACGCGCGATATATGACGTTTATCAAAAGTCACGTGTCCAGCGCGTACATTGCAAACATTTTCATTGAAAGGTAAAATTGCCTAACGCGAATATATCCTTTCGCGATTTACACGTTTGTTTCTTTCGGCAACCAGATCCACCCCGGGAATTATGAGCAATACGGCATCAGTGAATTCGTCGGTGGCTAGACCCGGATTGCGCAAAATCAACCTCCGTGTATCTCGCTAGAGGACAATACGACGTTAGAGCAACAATTGAGAAAAGAGACATAAAATTAACGGAAATGTAAAACTGAAACTATTTATTTTGAATATTTGAAACCGGATTTAAAACATCTGAAAGCACCGTCGGCGGGGATTTACATAACGATCGATGAAGGTTAAAAGGGTTCGATTTTTTTCAGGTAGCCTGAATCTATATTTGAATAATAAACATTGAAATATTTAAGTGCGGAAAAATCCAAATCTCTGAGACAATTAGTTGCTGACCATGTTTTATTGCAGAACCCAAATAAATGGTCTTTGCGCGGTATTGAAAAAAGGTTATTTTATATTATGGTGATGTATTGTGTTTTCGAACTGGGTACAGATTAAAAGAATAAAATTATGAAAGTTAAAACCGAAAATACCTGAACCAACAACAGAATTAATATATTTTAAAATATTTACGAAGGCCAAGGTTAATAATAATATGAAATGTTTAAAAATGATATTCGGGGCTATTGTTAGGGAAGACAATTGATGTCACCAGGGTACCAACAAATATTCTACCTGCATCAATATGAATTCAATATACTAAGAATTGGTAAAAATGAACTACAATTTCATCGACATACCAGATAATTTGATTGGAGAAGAGTTCTCCGTAGTTCTGACTGGATAGATATGGTTCAGTAGGTTCACTGCTGTACAGTTGAAGAGCTTTACGTATTCTCTCCCTCAGCACGTAGAGGGCGGGATTGGCTTTGAGGATTTTGGCCATGGCCTGTTGTATCAGCGGCTTGCATCCTGGGAACCAGTTACCATATGCGCTGAAAATAATACATCATGTTGATTATACAGTAAAACTTATACTTTGAGAATTATTTAAAATTATCCAAATCATTAGATTCTTCTTCACATGCTAAGTAACGAAGTAACCCCAGAGGATGTGCAGAACCGAGGACAGTGGAAGCGTAAGACATAGAAAGCAGGCTCCACTTTCGTGTGAGACAATTGCTGAGGAAAAGAAAAAGAGTGAAAGGATTAACAAAATAGTAACTAAAATATTTAGACGTACCTGTGTAAGTTGTACGCAAGATCAATAGCAATGAGGAGACCAGTCGGGGATGGATAAATGGACATGTTGTCTGTGGTGTAATCCAAGAACTTGGCACGAGCGTATCTCTCAACGTCGTGAGAGTCGTAATCTCCCCAACGTAACTGTATGTCCATCCAGTACTTCTGAGTCGTTGTGTTGTCCATCGTGTCTCTGAAATTCAACAAAAGACCATTTTTATGCATCCATTTGAAACATTAAATAGTCGATGTCAAAAAATCAACCGTCATCGCATAGTGGTAAGTTGTTCGGATGCTTCTAGGCAACCTAGGTTTGATTCTCAGCTGAATTATACTTAACCATAATTTTGAATGCAAATTCATAAGTCCTCGTAGATCTGAATTAGTGCATATAAAAAAAATCTATTTTGTAGACAATTTGATGATTTACAAACTTTAAAACAGCCAAGAGACCATGAACTTTTGACAATATTACGTTATAAATTTGTGATCAAATATAATCACTGATTGACAACAGATATAATATATTACATATTACTCACTTGGTATCGGCTAACAGCGAAGGTCTAGATACGTTCCATTTGTAGGCGGAGAAGAGGAGGATGTCAGCACAGGAGGAGTTCATCTTGTAGGACTTTCTTGGATGGATTGTTTCTTTCTGTACAGTTTCTATTTCCAATGCGTCCAACTCTTGATCAAATACCTGCAAACATATTGTTCAAATTTACTTGGTGTATTATGTATCACTTTACATATTTTTGGATAGTAAGTATAGTTTTTGAAATAAACTCTTAACGTTAATAAATTCTACATATGACGTCAATAGAACTGATAGTTCTATTAGATAGATAAATGAATCAGTTCATAGTTAATGTACTTTACATATATATACCAATAACACCACCACCAATAATCACTCATTAGCTTCAATATTGTATAGTGAAAATAGGAAATTTGTATCTAAAATGAAATATTACCTGACAAAGATCCATAACAATAGACTCATGTACTTTCTGCCACAAGTGAGCTCTGAATATTTGAATGAGTGATATCTTCAAAGTGGGAATCTTGCCGTGCATGAATATTCCAGTCAGATCCAGTTGTACCTGAAATAATACGAGCGTTTAAATACATGAAAGCACAAAAATGTATACACACTATCACGCCATGTATGCAGGGAACTGAACGACACATTTTTCTGTTATGACAAATATCCATTGCCTCATCAACATTGATGCACTGTCTCATAAATACTTGTCTATTGTTCAAGCTTTTTACATTTCCCTCTTTATAAATAATGTGGACAATTACAATTTCTAGCAGTTAACCACACTAATGCATTTGTCGGAAATATAAATATTATAAATACATGATTTACAGGATGTTGTTTACATGGAAGTGCCATCCTTTTCTTGGACGACCCCGACCAATTATTCCATACTTAATAGCTTTGTATATTTTCTTCGTCACGCGTTCTTCATTCATTTTTCCCACATGGCAAAACCATCTCAGCGTATTCACTTTCATTCAACTAATGACATCTTTTGTTATCTTACATTCTTTCCTTATGTTTTCATATCTTACCCTGTCATACATCGTCCTATCACAAAACGATTATGTAATTATGCATGCAGTCAAATGTATATTCTAGGCATACCTGGAAACCAACGTATACGTTGGCCCTATTTATGGTCGGCGACCACCAGAGTGTGAACCTTCTGTTGGGAATCTGGTTGAGACCAGACCTCTGTGCGTTGGTCAGCTTCTTGTACTTCATGGACTCTTCGAATCCTGACGCCTTCTCCCTACAAACACCACCTTCATTAATATCTTATTGTCAAGCACAAACATTTGTTTACTTAATCAATGTACAATCAAGTGTCATCTAAAGATATTCCCTACAACTGCGATTTTTTTAATTTTTGTAAGTAATTTTTGATAAATTTGCACAAATTGTTATAAAAATATGTGTGTTTTGTTCAAAATAATAGGCATGATGACTAATTTTGAAAAACTATCTCACGATGTTTTTACGCATTCACTGTTTTCAAATATATATACATTTCTACATAAAATAAAGGTTTAGTAGCAAAAATCGCCATTTTAAAATCAAATTTGACATTTACGCCAAAAAACGCTTGTAGTATCATGGCGGCTGCCGACCCTGACGGTGACGTCACGATATTGTAAACTGCATATCACTACTATATGTAATATATGTATTCTAGGACGATTTGTGTATTTATAATCAATTCAAAAGTGCATAAGTGTTGTGCGGTCCCTAAATGTACAAACACGACGAAAAAAACACCTACTGAGGTATATGTTTTTGTCCCACGCGAAAAAAAAGAGAAATAAGTGATTAAATTTCGCACGGCGAGACATAAGTGTATTTTATTAAGTACGCGTTTACAATGAAGTACAGTATTTGTTCCCCCACTTTTAGCTCTCAATAATATAATATTTACCATTATTTAGGCAATAAGCATATAAAGAACTTCATTAATGTCCAAACGTCAAAATAGGCCATCATACGTTTCCCGCGTATGTTTTTAGCTTATGAACACATAATGTAGAGAGAAGAAGGAGCATATTTTATCGATTTTCGAGATGTAAGTTGTATTTAAATTACAGATAAATAAAGTACTTATATGTACTTATTATTAAGTTTTTACGTTTCGAAATTCTGATGAACAAAAGTCTTTGTTCGACGCAAAGAAATATCCGACCATCAAAAGTTCCATTCTAGTTAAGAGTAGTTAAGACAGGCAGAAAAATAACTACTATGGCTGCTATTGCTAAAAATAACGATAGCAGATAAATATAGCTTGTTATTAACACAATACAAATAACGAGCGCTATGTAATAATTCGTATGCTGCTAAAATTGTAACGATGTTTTAAAACGCATGCTTCGCGTAATCGCCGTCGTTTCGCGAATCGCTTCATTGCTTAAAAAAAATATAGCTTGCTAGTTTAGTTTGGCATTGACCAGCATCATAACATGTCGAACGTTCGTCAGCTCACCATCGCGTGACAAAATTGTAGAATACTAAAACTAAATTAGTTTACCATACGTTGCGAGCGTTCATTATTTATTTATTTATTCAATAAGAACTAAGTTACATACAAAATACAATAAACTTAGGCCCGATATTACAGTCGGCCCTCAACTCATTGAGTTTGTTAAACTCAAGATTAATGTTAAGGGGAGATTGAATCCATTTCCGTATTACAGTGCAATATAACATGTCAGTTACTAAATCTTCAATTATAGACATATTTCACTTTTTCTGTGGTTATTATCTGTCAAATTTAAATAACCTCAAATAATACGAAATACAAAACGGGACGCTACGACTTTAAATACCATTGTTTTATTATCCAACATGGTAAATTTATTTTATTTTATTTTTTATTTTTTCAAATTGAAGCTAACAATGTACAAAGAATAGTATATATGTATAAAAATATCAAATATAACAATTATCATCTCCGTACATCAATTATAAGCTTACAATACTATCATGATTTATTACAAAATACAGTCATATATACAAGATACAAAATCATATGTGTGTGTGAGGGTGTATATGTGTGAAGGTGTGTGTGTGTATGTGTAAGTGTACATAAATTTAATTTTTTTCACCAAAATAATGCTTTTAAATGCCCATGTTCAATACGGCTGTCAGTTTGTTTTGTTGTGTGGCGCCACCGTCGATACAACTAACGCCTTTAGTGATACAACACTGAAACTACACACGTTGCCTAACGCCTCTAGTGATAGAAACTGAAACTACACGAGTTGCCTAGCAAATGACAGTTGACTCACAGTTAAGTACTTAATCTGCCAGAAACGTTGAGTTAAATATTTGTCGTTTTAGTGACATATTTGAGGGAAGATTAGGCCTAAACGGACACTGTAATACGCTATATTTTTGTGAAACTTGAGTTTAGCTCTTAAACTGACACTGTAATACCGGCCCATAGTATCCCCCGATAGGTAGGCGAGTATCTAGGTAAATTGAAACTATTTGCTTTGATGAATCCTTGTTCCATTGCTATTTTATTGTTTTGTTTTAGTTTTAAGTACCTAATTAAAATATTAATATATCAAAAACACCAAAATAAACATTGTCCAGACCGACAATTAATGCGTATATTGTATTGAAGACTATCAGAAGAATTGACGCGACCATACTATGACGTCGTGCGCTCTGATTGTTTTTTCTCATAAAATGGCGGACTAACACATTTTGTATTTTTATATTTATAATATTATTATTCACTCCTTTAAAATGAAAATAAGTACATTTTTTAAATCTTTATAACCTATTTTATTTTTTAAAATCATAATTTCAATGATTTTTTCTTACAGTCATCACACCTATTACATAACATTCTATTTTTTTTTTAATATATTAATCATAATATGTATATGAATCATAACA
Organism: Molanna angustata; assembly: GCA_963576475.1. Classification (NCBI taxonomy): domain Eukaryota; kingdom Metazoa; phylum Arthropoda; class Insecta; order Trichoptera; family Molannidae; genus Molanna; species Molanna angustata. The sequence goes on from OY754975.1 coordinate 6,267,293, forward strand.
ATTATCCCATATGTATATTAGATTCATCATAATACATTGTGTATTTCCATTTCAACCTCATGTAACACTGTACAACTCCCACAAACAATATAATAACATCATTTTATTTTATAATCAAGCAATGAAAGCCACCAAGTTATTTATTTCTGAAACGTTAAATATTCTCCACCACGTTACAATACTCGGTGCGTGTTATAACAGATGCGTCAACGATTCAATAGAGCGGATAGCGATATTATTTGGTTTATCGTCCCAAATAAACCAAATAAATCAATAAATAAAAATAGCATGTTAAAAATAAGCAGCATATTCCATATAGCTTGTTATGAAAAAAATAGCCATTTCGAACAACACTACAGTTGACAGTAACAAACACAATTGACAGTAACAATATGGTGACGTAATGCGCTCTGATTGGTGTTTCACATAAAATGGCGGACAAACATATTTTGTATTTTTATTTTAATAATATTAATATTATTCGCTCTTTTAAAATGAAAATAAATATATTTTTTCAAATCTTTATAACATATTTTATTTTATAAAATCATAATTTCAATGATTTTTTCTTACTGTCATCACGCCTATTATAGAAGACAAGTTTTATTCTTCCATATATAACTCAGGTTGAGTTTGAGCAAATTCATACTTGATTGAGACGAAAATTGTAAGAATATTACTCCCATATATTTTACTTCAATACGTATCTCGGTGTATCAGCTAAACAGTTGTTAAATTATTTAACAAATTAAAAACTCAAACCAATTTAATTCTTTGAAAATCACGGCCCAAATCTACACTCTCCCGCGTTTTGTGAGGTTCTAATGCGCATGTGTGAAGGAAAGAGGAATACGGCGTCAATATATTTTGTTTTATTGAGCCGAACTTTCTGTTTTGAATTTGATCCTCATCAATATACAATCAGCACATACTCCTTATTTACATAAAATGACAGAAGGATCAAGTGACATATAGTTTTTTGTATGGAGATAACAACAATACAATTATTCATCGTTTACTGCATGTTTATGTAATTAAATGTTCCATTTATTTGAGTGCATTGTTTATCTTTGATTTTTTTATGATACATCTACGTCTTTATATCAAAACGAGATCAAAAAATACTGTGTACATAGGTCCGTAGGAAATGCAACAACTTTTTCCTACTCAACTTAATTGGGTTAAAACAATTTTTCAAAATCAGCGAGACAAATGACAAAATAAATACAACAAACCTTTCAGAGCAATGAAGGAATAAGGGAATCGAAGGACACAGTCAAATACCGTTAAAGAATCGTTTGATAGATAGAAATAATTACCAGAAAAGACCCTCCCACGTGGGGAAGTATGTCCCCTTGAAGAGTGTGTGTTCGAGTATTCCCTCCACACCGCCCAAGGCTTGTATCATGTCAGTCCTGTAGTTGTTGAGGTTCCACAGTTTGCCATCGTGGCGCTGGTGGGTCCACCAGAAGGGATTCTGCTTCAATACCTGACAAAAAAAAACGTTTATTTTATTTCAAAGTCGTATATTGCTTTTTTCTACTTACTACATTGCATCATAGAACAAAATTATTTTTTTCCAATCTTTGGTGAAGCTCCATGATGACATAAAAACAATTAAGTTTCACTGTTTATGTATATATCAAGTGATTACGACTATAAAACTTAAATTAGGTATGTCCAGTCCAGTCCATTTATTCTATTTAGAATTATGAAACAAACCTGATATTGTTTGAATTCAGTTCGAATTCTCCAACCCTTGTCGTATGCCAAGGTGTGTCGATCCTTTTGGAAAAGAGTATTAATCCTGGGTATACCTCTGTCCCATGAGTCTTCCAGATCTTCAAGTGTCAGGCGTCTAAAAATATATCAAGCTCAATAAATATATGTAGATAATTTTACATAATAACACAAGTCGTAAATGAAATCTTTCACAAATTGCTACGAAAAATTTCCACATGTATATATATATATATACATACATACCATCATGCCACATCCCTAATGGGGTAGGCAGAAAGAGCTGAATGCCATATTTTTCTATCTTGGTAGGCATCCATCACCTCATAAACATTCATACGTGTTCATCTGTTCTTACAATTCCCATCTTTTTCTTAGAAGGCCTCAACTTCTCATTCTATTCCTGTCCGCTTCGTACATTTTCTTTGTTGAAAGTTGTTTTGTCATATTAAAAAAATATTAACCTATTTTGTGCATTGGCCTCTTGTCTCTTGAGAGCGTACTCCGCCCAGACCCTCTGTGAATCAATAAACTCCGACTCCCATGGCTGAACGTACCGATACAAATTGGGAATGAGCTGGTCTTCGTCATGGGACATGCCGGAGCGGAAATGGGTTATACCCACGTCAGTTTGTTTGGACCAACGAAGATCAGACTGAAATTAAATAATAAAAGTTGTTGAAAAATAAATAACTGTCTTCTGATAGAAAGAATAGAAAAATGTTGCATATAAAAAAAAATAATAATGTAAAAGCTTAAACTTATTTTAGGGAATGCAAATCCATGTGTTATATAAGTTGCAAAAGTGTAATTTTACATGAGAAAAAATGATAAATTAAATAGAAAATTTACGGTTAAAATTGTGTTTAAATTTTTACTGGAGAAAGAAAAATAATAATGATCACAAATAAAGATATCAGACTGCTGGTATAAGGGGTCATAAACAACTATTAACCTCTCGTGTGCTCACGGTACGGATCCGTACCAAGGAAATTATACCCCGTCGTGTGCTTACGGTACGGATCCGTACCAAGAGGTATTGTGTTTATTTTTTTCAATTTTAAATATTATGCAAGCAGTAAATAAGTTTTAGATTCGCTTGAATCTAATCCTAATGAATTATTTTACCATAAACAAAAAACATCCGGTCAAAATATGCGACTAATTCGTCATTCAATACCGTTGAAGTTCGACCAAGTTTGAATGTTTTGTACTGCGAGTCGAAGTTTTGTTTTTGTGGAAAAGAAAGACGTAAATAACTAGAAAATATAAGTTATTGTTATATTTCGTTACTATTTACTAAAATAAAGTGAGTGCGTAAATAAAAATTGTAATTTTGTGTCATAATTATCGAAAAAATCTTGTTAAAAATTTGAAACGGTAAAAACGAAGTGCGTAGTACAAATTTGTTCGAGTGTTTTCTACGTATAGAAGAGTACTTTGAGTGAACCACTTATTTCATTTTGAAGATAATTTTGTTGTGAACAAATATCCAACAGATTCCAATAAGTTTTTTACAATAAATTCAAATGGTGTGATAAAAATATTTTGCAATCGAGAAATTCATCATCAAACAACACACACACAAATGCAAACAAAGATGGCGGCTCCTTATCTGTATACAAAGACGGCCAGGCAGGGATATCACAATATTTGTTATATTTATTGTTTTTGATTTTGTATACATTTATTTAGCTTGTATACAAAATTTTAGTTACATGACAAATAAATATTCTTTGTTCTATTTTCACTTTTTACATAACAATTTTTATTATTTTTTTGGCACCGTTTTTATTATTAATTAATTTATTTATTTATTTCAACTATTTGTACAAATAGTTGTACACTGGCGGGTTTATTGCCAAGCGGCAATTTCTTCCAACCAACCAGCCAGAGTTTTTGGCACCGTTTTTATTATTAATTTATTTATTTATTTCAACTTTTTATACAAATAGTTTTACACTGACGGGTTTATTGCCAAGCGGCAATTTCTTCCAACCAACCAGCCAAATTTTTTGGCACCGTTTTTATTATTAATATATTTATTTATTTCAACTTTTTATACAAATAGTTTTACACTGACGGGTTTATTGCCAAGCGGCAATTTCTTCCAACCAACCAGTCAGAGTTTTTTTGACATATAGTTGTCATCTACACATTTGACTATCCCGTAAACTCGGGTTATAAAAAAATATGTAAATTGTATTTTGTTGCTTTTGTATTTTATTTTGACAGTTCTAAAGTAATTCTGTCAAAATAAATATTTGCAAAAAAAAAATAGCAACCATTTTTATTATACAATAAACTAAGTATAACTTTATGAGTTATAAAAATTATTTTTTTTGTCAGTTTTTGACAGATAGTTGTCATCTACACATTATACTATACCGTTAACTCGGGTTATATAAAAAATATCTAAATTGTATTTTGTAGCTTTTGTATTTTATTTTGACAGTTCTAAAGTAATTCTGTCAAAATAAATATTTGCAAAAAAAAATTCAACCATTTGTATTTTACAATAAACTAAGTATAACTTTATGGGTTATAATTTTTTTTTTGTTTTGACAGATAGTTGTCATCTACACATTTTACTATCCCGTAAACTCGGGTTATAAAAAAAATATGTAAATTGTATTTTGGGTTGTAAATTTTTTTTGACAATTTTTGTCTATCCCGTAAATTTTATTTATATTTTTTTTTAATGCCAACTGTATTTTGTTCTTTTTGTGCTATTGAATTTTATTTTTGACAAATTTTACATATTGACAAAATAAAAGTATTTTTTCTAGTTGTTTGTTTCATTTCAATTATTTATCAAAATAAATATGTTGTGAATCCCTGCCGCTATTGTTTGTGAGTCCCTTCTGTAAGGCCCGTCCAATAGCGAACGAGCATTGTGCCAGCGCCATCTTGAAATATTGCTGACCAATACCAAACGTGCGCCAATTTCAAATTTTACCAATACATACGCAAGTAGTAGACCAAAGACAACCGAAACAAATGTTTTTTTGTTCACTTTTTTATTATTGACTGGTTAGAAATTTATTACGTCATATGATAGATATTTTTTTCTTCTTTCCAATGATATACAATATGTTGGGAATTTACATCAAGGTCATTTACAAGAGGCAATATCAAATTGTACTACTAAAATGGGGTTATGTTCAGTTTATTTGCCCTAAAATCAATTTTTCAATTTAGATTGTGAATTTTTATGTGGTATTTACGAAATACGATAACTAACTTGTGTAAAAAAGTGATTTCTAACATCCAAGACCAAATAATTACGTCTTGCGAGTATCTGAAAGTCAAGTTTGACGAAGTATAAAATGGCGTAAATGCGTATTTTTTTTGCAGTTTTCAAATCGGAAATAATAACTCATTTTCCTCTAAAGTATTTATTTTCTTTGTATCATATGATTGCTTTATTATCGCTCCAAGTAGAAAACATGAAAAATCGCGAATTGAAATAAAACATATATTGAAAATTCCTCGTTTATTGAGATGGGAACTGTTACAAGTTGAATTCTATATTCAATGGCCTATATAAAATAAATAAAACATGTGTTCACAATAAAAAATATTGTAAAAGGTTGGTTAGTTATCTAGCTTTAGATAATAACCGCAAATTTATTTCGTCCCGAAGCATAATTAATTAATTTTCATATAAATGTAAACACCTCCATACGGGCTGTCGAGATAACGATATACCCAAGCAGACGACCATTAAGCAATTTGCGCACAAGGTCAAACACACCAAGGGTTAATAAAAAATCTATTTGCTAAATTGTAATTAGGGATTGCAATTGCTGGATCCAGTACATTTTTTGGCTTGCTGGATGCAGATCCGCAATCAATTAATTTTCCAAATAATGGCATGAATGTCTATGTTGTTTTAATAAAACATCAAGATTCCATGTAAAATTGTAACAACTCTTACATAGAATCTTCATTTTTTTGTAAAGAAATTATATTACGAGTATTCATAAGATAATTTTCAGATAAAAGTCTATTCGAAAATAGTAAGTAACACTGTGTATGTAAGATCTGTCGATATATATTTGTTTGATCAAAAACGTTGGGTCCAAAGATAAATATAATAAGAACACAAAGACGGTCTTAGATAAATGAATGTAGAGTATATTTTCTCACTTGTGGTATCAAGACGTGTCCCATGGACAACATGCCGAGGCCACCCAATTCCTTAGGAGTGTAGAAGACCACAGGAGGGAACCTGGAGGGCATTTTGGAGTTGAGGCCGATCTTGATGCGGGTCTGTATCTTGTTCTCGCACTTCACCAATAGATCCAGCAGCTCTTGGGTGTTCACGACAGCCTCGCGGAAGTATGTCATCAAACCTACATGAAATAAATATTTGATCACATTATTATATACATGTCCATTTAGGCTGGAAGGAGTGCAAAACCATCTCAATGCATTTGCTAACATCAAATTTCATATGTAGTTCAATTTAGAACTAACTCAACAACAATCATAAGTCAATTTATTTTATGATTTTTTTTTCTTATTCTTCGTGTCACATCAGGTCGCCCAATGTTGGTGATCATTGCTGAGAAGGCATCTCTATCTGCTAACGTCTCTTATGCCGGTCCACTTACGAATGTTGCACAGCCATGACATCTGACGTCTTCCCATTCCTCGGCATCCGTCTATTTTGCCCTTAATAATCAGTTGGAGCAACCTGTACCTATCTTTTGCCTCACAGAATGTGACCCAAATATGTTATCCTTCTCTCCTGAGTACCTCAAAATTTGTTACTGCTGATTTGTAAAAATAATAGTGTTAATATAGTTTTGATAATACCTAGACAAGAAAAGTACTGATAACTACCAGAATACTAACTGTTGATAATACCTAGACAAGAAAAGTACTGATAACTACCAGAATACTAACTGTTGATAATACCAATGTAGATAGTAAAAGTACTGATAACTACCAGAATACTAACTGTTGATAATACCAATGTAGATAGTAAAAGTACTGATAACTACCAGAATACTAACTGTTGATAATACCAATGTAGATAGTAAAAGTACTGATAACTACCAGAATACTAACTGTTGATAATACCAATGTAGAATAGATAGTAAAAATATAACATGATGTGGATAAATAACTTATAGAAATACTTAAAGAGGTGCTAAGCGCCACATATGTAAGCTTAAATGCCAGGTTTTATTTTCACTGCCCATTTCTATCATGCCAAAAATTAAAAAGAAATTAATTATTCTGTATTTACAGTTGTAGCAATATTGCTTTTTAACGAAATGTGAATGCAACAGAAGAAAATTATTATCTATCTGCCGCCATTTCTGTGAAATGGCATGTGAGAAATTTATTATCAAATATGTATGTTAAACAGTGTGTTTCTATAAAAAAAATCAGAAGTATTATCAACATTTCTCTAGTGAATTAAAAATTTAGCATGAATTCCCTTGAATGCATTAGTCAATAAGAGTGAAAGACTCACCAATAAGAGCGGTGTTCCACTTGTTGACAATCTTGGTGAAAGTGGTGGAACCTGATGCCATAAGTATCTGTCTGACTCTGTTGTGGAATCTGTTGAGGCTCTCGTCGTCCACCCTCAAGAAGCATTGCGCAGTACGCTCTTTGGTCACCTCGTTTTGAAGGTTCCATACTCCGTCTCTGTGAGTGAACTCCTCGTGACTCGTACGACACTGGGAAAAAGAATACATTATTAATTGTAAAATTAACAAATGAAACTATAATGCACCAGTATAGAATAATAGTGCATCTGCTCTTTTCCATTATTGTTGTTATCGGGTCTCACGTAAGAGCCGGGTAATTGAAAATACAACAGGCAACAATAACATCTTATATAGTTCAGCAATGAGATTCACGACCCATTCTGAATGTAGTGCCTTTTTAGATGTGATGGTATGACTTTCTTTCATCATTAACAAAGCAATTTACACAATATTGACTTCTTTAGATTTTTTTTAAAATACCACCACCTGCTCTGCATATGGGGACCGTAAACAGCCCCTTCACAAAAAAGGCATAGCACGAAAAGTAGCTCATGGAGCCCTCTAGATTAGCAATCTCGGCACCATAGTGCAAAAGAACAATCGACAAATGTGAATAGAAGATTCACACTCGTGGACTTCAGATCTTTTTGAATAAGAAACATCAGTGGTATGACCAAGATCGTGTAAAATATTAACCTACTGGGAATCTAACAATAGTAAAGCACCAAAACTATGACATAACTTCTTAAAGGCTTTAAAATTGTTCTTCGAGATCTTTATAATAAAAATTTATATAGTGCCATTTATAACAAGATGAATGCATGGGCGCTCTAACTCAATTTTTGGCTTACAGAAACAAAGCAGTCTTTCATAATCGACTGAAAACATCGAGACTTTGCACTCCACATGTCAGAGGATAATCAATTTCACTTTATAGGTCAGTTAACACTAACACCACCAACATAATAAGCTTTTTTATTGACTCTGTACCTTATAAAGAATTAGTTATTTGTGATCCCGATGATCTCATAGTTAGACATCTTTCTGATGGCATATCTTTTTAAAAACAAAAGTAAATTATTTATAAATTAAACACACGACACAACAAAAACACTGCATACATAAAAATATATAAAATTATTTACCTTTGGAAGAATTCTACATTCAAATCCGCCCATGTTGAACAGTAAATTTGGATTATCTTTTGAGTAAACCGACACAAAGCTGCTCTCCCATTGGACGGTCGTGGTGGACCTCGGCAGGCGGTTCTTGATGTCCCAGAACACGGCTCTTCCCCTGAAATGTAACGCCTCCACAATCAAACACGTTGCCAACACAACTGTCCGCCACAAAATAATCTCATTTATATTAATGTTCAGATAGCAATTGCTCCAGGTGACTGCGTCATGTTGAGATGTCCCTGAGACAATGACAACATAACTCAGTACCCACCAGCACACATGTTTCTGCTGATTTCAGGACTCCTGCGCTATTCATCATCACATGTACAAAAATATTCTCTAAAGCAAGAATATTTCATTATTTTCATGACATCTTCTTTTATATTAACCCTTATAGTGCTGAAGAGCACCTATGCGCTTGTAGGTATGTATGTAAAAAAAGTTGGTGACACGATAACAATCCTTTTGGACAGTTTACTTTTGGCACGCATTAGTGAAGGTCATGTTCGTGCGTTCATAATATTTTTTAAAATTGCCTTCTATCTTTCTATGACCGTTATGTTTTTTTCGAATTCCTTATTTTGATTTCAAAATGTCATGCACAAGTGAAAGTTCAGATGAAATGGCAGAAAAATTTGAAGATTGCGTAGCGATTTTGAACGCAATATTGCAGTTTCTGTTAATAGGAAGTTGTGTATTATTAGTAACAGCAATGAAAGTGGGGATGACCTTGAAAATGAGACGTAATTTTTGTGCCTTTCATCTAATATGCAATTTTCGCAACTTCAGCCAAATGCTCAGTTTGAAAAACAGTATTCAATTTCTGTGTTTTTTATTATCATAGTTTGAAACCTAGTGAAGAGAATGTTGAAAGAAATATGAAAATTGGTGTATTTTTACACTTTTTCCTTTATAAAAATAGACTTTTATTTTGGGATTTTAGTACATTTTGACAAAATATATTTGACTCTAAAAGGGTTTAATTCCATCTTAATTTTCTCGTTTCTTATCTTGTCATACATACTACTGTTACATATTCATCTGGACAATCATAAAATCGAGAGTTTTAATAATTTCAACTGTAATTCATGTTCAACTGTGACATTGAAATAATTATAATCATTATGTTCCTTAACCCTTGGTGTGTTTGACCTTGTGCGCAAATTGCTTAATGGTCGTCTGCTTGGGTATATCGTTATCTCGACAGCCCGTATGGAGGTGTTTACATTTATATGAAAATTAATTAATTATGCTTCGGGACGAAATAAATTTGCGGTTATTATCTAAAGCTAGATAACTAACCAACCTTTTACAATATTTTTTACTGTGAACACATGTTTTATTTATTTTATATAGGCCATTGAATATAGAATTCAACTTGTAACAGTTCCCATCTCAATAAACGAGGAATTTTCAATATATGTTTTATTTCAATTCGCGATTTTTCATGTTTTCTACTTGGAGCGATAATAAAGCAATCATATGATACAAAGAAAATAAATACTTTAGAGGAAAATGAGTTATTATTTCCGATTTGAAAACTGCAAAAAAAATACGCATTTACGCCATTTTATACTTCGTCAAACTTGACTTTCAGATACTCGCAAGACGTAATTATTTGGTCTTGGATGTTAGAAATCACTTTTTTACACAAGTTAGTTATCGTATTTCGTAAATACCACATAAAAATTCACAATCTAAATTGAAAAATTGATTTTAGGGCAAATAAACTGAACATAACCCCATTTTAGTAGTACAATTTGATATTGCCTCTTGTAAATGACCTTGATGTAAATTCCCAACATATTGTATATCATTGGAAAGAAGAAAAAAATATCTATCATATGACGTAATAAATTTCTAACCAGTCAATAATAAAAAAGTGAACAAAAAAACATTTGTTTCGGTTGTCTTTGGTCTACTACTTGCGTATGTATTGGTAAAATTTGAAATTGGCGCACGTTTGGTATTGGTCAGCAATATTTCAAGATGGCGCTGGCACAATGCTCGTTCGTGCCGCTTGGCAATAAACCCGCCAGTGTACAACTATTTGTACAAATAGTTGAAATAAATAAATAAATTAATTAATAATAAAAACGGTGCCAAAAAAAATAATAAAAATTGTTATGTAAAAAGTGAAAATAGAACAAAGAATATTTATTTGTCATGTAACTAAAATTTTGTATACAAGCTAAATAAATGTATACAAAATCAAAAACAATAAATATAACAAATATTGTGATATCCCTGCCTGGCCGTCTTTGTATACAGATAAGGAGCCGCCATCTTTGTTTGCATTTGTGTGTGTGTTGTTTGATGATGAATTTCTCGATTGCAAAATATTTTAATCACACCATTTGAATTTATTGTAAAAAAACTTATTGGAATCTGTTGGATATTTGTTCACAACAAAATTATCTTCAAAATGAAATAAGTGGTTCACTCAAAGTACTCTTCTATACGTAGAAAACACTCGAACAAATTTGTACTACGCACTTCGTTTTTACCGTTTCAAATTTTTAACAAGATTTTTTCGATAATTATGACACAAAATTACAATTTTTATTTACGCACTCACTTTATTTTAGTAAATAGTAACGAAATATAACAATAACTTATATTTTCTAGTTATTTACGTCTTTCTTTTCCACAAAAACAAAACTTCGACTCGCAGTACAAAACATTCAAACTTGGTCGAACTTCAACGGTATTGAATGACGAATTAGTCGCATATTTTGACCGGATGTTTTTTGTTTATGGTAAAATAATTCATTAGGATTAGATTCAAGCGAATCTAAAACTTATTTACTGCTTGCATAATATTTAAAATTGAAAAAAATAAACACAATACCTCTTGGCACACGACGGGGTATAATTTCCTTGGTACGGATCCGTACCGTGAGCACACGAGAGGTTAAGGAGTATAGCACATGGAAGTAAATACATAAAATAGGACATAAATCAACTTACAAATTAACGTCATGCTTCATGAGCCTCATGCGAGCGTCCCTTGGCCAACATTTCTTGTTGTTGTATCCCACGATGTTTTCATTGTTGGGGTCAGGATGTTCAGTGAGATAGCGCTGGATCAAGTCACGAGCTTCTTCTGCAGTAAACCTGGGAGAAAAAACATATTTCATCAACATTTTTCTGTGAATTTGGGAGACATAATTTACAGAAACAAAGATTGTATTGGAAGCTTCATTCTGTGCTGCTTAATCAAACATAAGTACTATATACTACAATGTAGTCATAAAAGGTTGACTATCTCTTAATACAGTATTATGCTAAGAAGAAATAGTTCTTTCCCCTTAGCGCTTTTATCCTGTTTCTATTGGGGTACGCTTTGACCATGATCCTAGAATTGGCGAGTCTGGTTATTACATTGAAGCGACTGCCATCTGACCTTCGTAACCCTTAGAAAGGGGAACCAGACTAATTGGATCATGGCTACATATAGCTAGTGATATAAATCCGCACATAGATTTTTTTAAAAATCCAGAGGTGCGTGCCCCGCCCGGATTCGAACCGTCGAACTTACGCATGTGAGGCGACGACCTTACCGCTGGGCTATCACCGCTTGTTAAGAAGAAATAGTAATGTATATAATATTTTTTCTCTAATTGAGCGTACTTCAGACGTATAATATGAATTCAAAATCAACAAACTTATGGTTTACACAGAAGAGTACACAAAACTCCATACTTTATTTATTTATTTAATATAACTTCTCAGGCAACTAATAAGTTATTTATTCATCTTTGTCAATGTCTATTGCCAAATGGCAATCTCTTCCAACTAAAAATCCATTTTAGCCCATAGAATATTAATTTTAAATTAATTACTCTCATGCTGGGAACTAAACCCTGGATGTCGGCAAAGAAGTCAAACGACTTATCAAGTCGGCTATTGATGGGAATTGGAATGCATGAGATTGCAGCTTAAAATGAGATTTCCAATTTTCATTATTCCAAACAAGATTCAAACTTGACAATAATTGGATGTTTATCCAGCAGAATTATTACTATATTTTATTTTTATATTGCTTCTCGGGCAACTAACAGGTACTATGTCAAATATTAATTTAACATGCACTCAATAACAAGTTGTCACATTCTGGAGACTTACGGTATTAATCTTCTCACAGATCCAGACTGAAAACTCAATTAAAAACTGTGTCTCCACCGGGAATCGAACCCGGGACCTTTGGCTCAGCAGTCAGATATCTAATCAACTGAGCCACTAAGGCCGACTTTATGCATCTTCTTCTTCCGATGGCTCTACAGCCCATAAATATAATTGCATATATTATGTAATAAATCAGATTATTTTCCTCATTTTTGCAAATTGATTCCTACAAAATATAACTGTATTTAATAACAAACATAATAGTAAATGAGAAACAAAAAAAATTACACACACCAGTGGAAGTCATTATGAACGTTAGGAGACATTTGGATTTTATTAAGAAGTTTCTCTGTAACAGACATTCATTGATATAAAATACATCAACAATATTTCTCTTCAAAGAGGCAATACCGTTGACATATTTGTCCTACATAGCGGGAAATAAAACAATTTACACCGTCTGTCAAGAGAAATTAAGTGAATTTACCTAAAGAATATGTGTATTCTGTCGACATATCTGCAGAACAGTCTGATGGGATGGGCAATCTCCGTGGGCGTGTCCTGGAAGGTGAGGAAGTCATTGGGTAGCTGCGGAGGTCCGGCCATTTCACTGGCTCTCTGCAGACCCAACACTAATAGATCCAACACGAGGCCGTAATACTGGACTATGAACGAAGCGAATTGAAGACCTCGAATTATACCGTAGCTGTTTGTGTGGTTCATGTCCTGAAAAAAAAACAAATTGACATGGTAGAGGCATACACAAACACAAATGGACATGATAAGATACACAAACCACTTTTTTACTGTACATATTGAATAACAAGTTATATCCACATAAAAATTATGCCTTCTCTCTTCAATAAGTCTGCATCTCTATTTACACTTTTATAGATGAATTAAATAGATTACTTTTCAAGATCTTAAAATGACATTTCATAGTATGCAAATTATGGATAAATTTCATGATTATCATATATTTTTCTGTACAAAATGTGAGAATTATTATGATGTTTTAAACCGAGATTCATAAATTTTTTGACAAAATGATCCAATAGACGAAATATTCAAACCTTATAGTTGATGACGACGTTATTCTTGGCAGTCATGTAATCAGCAATATTGTGATCTACAATCAGCCTGAGTAATCTGTTGAGTAGAGTTAGATCAATCTTCTCGTACAGCTTCTCAAATCTTGACTCCAGGAGGACGTTGCATTCACCATCGCCCACTTCCCATACGTCCTGCAGATTGTTTATACCTGAAATAACATTTTAACTTTATTCTTTAGATTCACCTTTGAAATGACGTTCTGTGTAAATAGGTAACGAAATCCAAAGATAGTAATCAAAACCGAAAGAATGTCTGAAGACTTGACCTCACGGGAAGATTTCTGCCCTTTTGTTAATACTTATACAGTTGAAACTCGCCAATCCGGCACCTCACTTTACCAACACATCCAGTAATCAGGCAGTACGGATTATTTAAAAAAAAAACATTGATTTCTTTAAAAAGTTATTTTATTAATAGACAATTCTTCTTCGTCTTCCACAGCATATTTCCAAGGCCTCCATTTGCCTCCATGTCATCCTGTGCAGTTTTATCAAGACATGCCAGCATAAATTTTCTCAGCTGTGGTCGCCCTACAACTTTCATTGTCGTACGAGGTCTCGAAGTCAATACTGTCTTTGTCCATTTATTGTCTGAGCATCTGGCTACGTATCCTGCCCATTTCCATTACAATCATGTACAAATATTTTCATACTAATTTTACCCACATTCCAGTAATCCTAATTTTTTATGAATCCGGCACTCTTTTACCTGCATTAGTACCAGATAAACGAGATGTAAATTAAAAAATCCATCGTTACGCTGTCGAGACAAGCATGTCGCTGGCGTGAGGTTTGTAACAAGGGGATTTTATAAAGCACATCTCCTTTGCCACAACGCACACACCAGAAACACACAATAAAATTGGACGATAGAATGGAGACACCCATAAACCAAGATGACTATAGTGTTTTAGAAGTATTCAAATACAAGTCACAATGATAACACCAAAAAAGGCTATTACAAGCCTTACATGTGATCTGTTGAGTGCCCAGCACTAATGGAATCCAGACACAGGCACCTGGGAGCCTTTATACTAAGACCCAAAAAAATAGGGAGGCATCTCAATCTGCAAAATATGGAATTTTATTCAAGAAACCAAACTGCTATTGAAATGACAACCCTAATAGGAGGTGCACAATAGATCAAAACATGGTCTCAGTGCAGGGGCGTGTAGGTGTAACTCCTTACTATTAATAATAGAGGTATTCAAATACGAGTCGCAATGATAACACCAAAAAAGACGAGAAAAAAGTAATTTGATTTTAATAATGTAGATGATATAATACTTGTTCATCAACACACTGGTACAATTCTAAGAAAATATATTTTTAGAGAATTATATCAAAGTGAAAAGAAAGGCAATCATGGTTTCACTAGATTCACGAATCCAGGCCCACGAGCACAGGCGACCAGAGTACCAGTCAGAATAGGTTAGCCACGTGGGCTTGCATTCATGTATACGGATTCTACTTATATGTCCCGAATGGAACTTCACAAAATTAAAACTACATCTTCATACCATCACAGCATATCCCACAATGTAGAGTAAAACTACATAATAAGTAGAAATTCTTATTTCTAATTGCTTCTCGGGCAACTAACTCTAACTTTCCTTCCACTTTAAGTTCTAAAAGGGCATATCTATAATGAGGCCAAAATATATTCTGGCCACATAATATGGAATAGTTATCAGCAAACATCTTGAAAATTATGTAAGCTGTGCAGAACAAAAATTATGGGTTTTTGTTTTGTTGGTAAATGAGGTAAATGTCAAAAATTGTCAAGATATTTACCAATACCTGTAACAATGTATGCATGTAATCGATACTTGGTGTGACTATCATTAAAATCATGTATCACTTGATTAATTGCCTAATCATTATTTGTATATGTACTTTATTATATAAAATGAAAATTATAATAATTGAAATAATCAGCATTTTACCTTGACACCACTTGTAGACCAACAGCGGAGGTGGCTCTGTATCGGCAGGCTTGACCCACGGAGGGAAGAGTCTTCTCTTGTCAGCTTCGTACCACAGATACTGGTCCAGGTAGGCGTCAGTTATCTTCTCCAACGGCTCCACGTCATACACCGGCACAAGATGCGAGTACAGATCCATGAATTCTATGCCGGTCTAAAAAAAACAACACAGTGAGTATGCGATGGCCAACGACAGAAAAATTAAAACCATGAAAAACAAAATGATTCCTACTCTGTGGAAAAAAGTGTCAACTCGGTAATAATAGTGTGTAAAATGACTGGTCTGATAGTGAAACCTGTATGTGGCAAAAGAAGCTTGAAAGTAGAATAAACAACATAGAAATGAGATCATTAAGAAGAGTTTGTATGATAGAATAGAACATGATATAAAGAAGGATATTATAAGGATAATAAGTTATGGCCCTTAGGTGATTTGGGCATATTATAAGAATGAATGGTAATATTATAAAGAATTCATTAATATTTCTTACTATCCGCAACTACAAAAGTATATTTTTTGTGGTGTAATGTCGGCCTTCGTGGCTCAGTTGGTTAGGTATCTGACTGCTGATCTAAGGGTCCCGGGTTCGATTCCCGGTGGAGACACAGTTTTTAATTGTGTCTTCAGTCTGGATCAGTGAGACGATTAATATCATAAGTCTCCAGAATGTGGTAACTTGTTATTGGGTGCGTGATAAATTAATACTTGACATAGTACCTGTTAGTTGCCCGAGAAGCAATATAAAAATAAAATAAGGTAATAATTCTGCTGGATAAACATCCAATTATTGTCAAGTTTGAATCTTGTTTGGAATAATGGAAATTTAATGAAAATCTCATTATTAAATATGCTGCAATCTCATGCATTCCAATTCCCATTAATAGCCGACTTGATAAGTCGTTTGACTTCTTTGTCGACATCCAGGGTTTAGTTCCCAGCATGAGAGTAATTAATTGAAAATTAATATTCTATGGGATTTTTAGTTGGAAGAGATTGCCATTTGGCAATAGACATTGACAAAGATGAATAAATAAAAATATGAATGAACTGTAAGATTCATGAATAAATAAAAATAGACAATCTGAATGAACTCTCAATTCAATGCGTAGGTACTCATAAATAGGCAGTTCTGTAAAATTAATTAACCCAGTGGAAAACTTGAATTTTTCTAAAATAAGTTGTTATCAATAGTCATTCATTGAAAAAATAATTTTACGTTACCTCCTTGAAAGCCCTCTGCGTCAACAGATGACGTTTGATCCTGGAGAGTGCCTCGTGAGGATTGTCGTAAGCCTGCTCTATGAGACCCAACTCTTCCCTCTGGCTCTGATTGAGGCGTGACTTGACGCTGTAAGCCTCCTTCAGTCTCTCGAGGGCCAGGATGAGCAGCTTGGTGTCATGCTTGTAGGAGAGAGGAGGGAAGGGGATTGGAGCAAAGCGACGGGACTCTAACCAGTGCACAGTTGTGGTGTAAATGGCTACGGCTTCCTCCGGAGATATGTAGGGACCGTCCTAAAATATATTTCAAAATTTACATAAATAGATATCTCTTTACAATAATATAATCATCTAGCAAATAACATATGACTTGAACAGAGAAAATTTGTTTGGGCATATTATCATCTTGTGGATTCTGATATCAATAAACTTTTTTAATTATTATGTATTCAGATCTTGAGTTTACTTTCTGCAGCTTTATCTGTGGTCTTTTATAACTTACAAGTTAATTTGGTTCATTTGAAAATGTGAAAAATTAGTATTAAGCAATAAGAAAAATACACTAAGTATCGGAAAATATCTTGACAACTTTCGGCGCAGTAAAAACCAAGTAAAAACCCAAGAATTTATGTTCTGGACAGCGATGCCATTATTTAAAATGTTTACCGGTGACTTTACATTATTGAAAAAAATTATTAACAAAATGTTTAAAAACAACGAATGTTACCAGCACTTGAATTGAAAAGAATCTACATTTTTCTGGAAATATTATCTGCAGAATCTATTTAATGGATAGATTAGAAAGGAAAACCATTATCTCTGAAAAATGAAAAAAAAATGTTTTGACATATAATTTTTTAACCTTTAAATAGTTGTGCTGTCTCTCTTGTTCAGCCTTGAGGTACAGTCTGGTCAGTCTTCCGAGGTTCTTCTTGCAGACTGTCTTGTCAACAGTGGCACCGCGTCTTATCCTCTCCCTGTTGTAGTGAGCTGTGTTGGTCCACCAGTCGGCCTTCATCTTCACGTAGCGCAATATCATGTTCTCTATGGGAGTTGGAAGACCTGGAACCTGAAATAACATTAAATATATATTTTAATATACAGGTTCAAGTGTGCCATTGATAGTTCTATAACTCATCTTAAAAAGGTTAAACAAGCATTGTTTTAAATTGTTTATTGAATATGATTTATTTTTTCAGTGTGATTCCATCCTATTTCAGGATATTTTAGATTCTCTTGATCGTCAGATCTTAAGATATTTATAAAGAATGAAAAAATATATTACCTTCCAAGGAATGTTGGCCTTCCAGCACCTCCAAGCTTCTGAGAGATGTTGTAATATAGTACGAGCCTTATTCTGTTTGATACCTTCGGGCATCATGTCCACTATGTCGTGCATCACAGAAGCTCTCAGTTCAAGATCAAAGTGAGACTCAACACGCTGCTTCGTTACAGTCTTGGCGACACCTGAGTTACAACATAACACGTTCATATTAGAAACAAGGTTGTCTTTATGAAATTATATTGTTAAGTACTATAATTATTTACTATTATCAGACAGGCATCCAAGCTGACGTGTCTGATGTTAACACTGTATACTAACTGTCAGGACTAGCAAAACCACCAACAATAATAACTCATTCATATTATCTTCAAAAGAGAAATGCAATATGACAACACAAGGCAATTAATTAATTGAAAAATAAGAAAACAAACAAGATAAATAAAATATATTGCAGTATCAAATTAACACAGTACATTTTTTTCTTAACAAGTAGGAGATACACATGCCAGTTAGCTGCACAATAGCATACCAGATCCTTGCACATGTGAACAAGAAGATAGCCTGGCATTTGACTTTTTGGCATGCAATGTACAATCTGGGTGGTGGGGGTCACAACCACATACCAAAAGGAATGTCCGCTTACCTCTACAGGTATAACACGAACTAACTTGCATGAAATTTTACTTACAAATGTACTTTCAAAGTGCATATGCCATTTTTTGGCATGCAAGCTACTTTCCCAAATTGATGGCATGTGTATCCCCAGCATTAGCACTACTAATAATTGAATATTTTTTTCAAAAGTCATCAACATTGAATATTTGTGAAATTAAAAATACAGTGAAACCCGGATTTTACGTCCCCTTATTTTACGTTTTCCCGCCAATTGCGTGTTAAGTTTTAGGTCCCGGTATATTTTAATACATTTAATACCCGCTTTTACGTTTATTTTCCCGCGATTTACGTCGGAAATATTCAAAATATGTGAGTTACGCGCGTTTGACCATGAGTCGGCGCAGTACAAACACTAGCGACGTGTCTTTAGAATGGCGTACGGTGATTGGTTTATTTCCGAAATTGTGATTGGTCGAAGTTCAAGACGCAACGTGGTGATTGGTTAATTTCCGAAATTGTGATTGGTCGGAGTACATATGGGGTGGGTATAGGCGACATCTTTAATCATCTGTCATTTTGCTTTCAGTGCTTTCGCATATTCGTCATTCGTATTCGTTTCAGTGGTTAACAGTCTGTTCTTTTCTTATTTACAGTATAATCGTTATAAAGTGAAAAAAAATGTCTCAACAAAGAAAAGCTTTGTCGGTGCATGAGAAAAGGAATATTCTCGAAAAAGTTGATAAACATGTGGGTTCACGCGTTTCCCTGGCCCGTGATTTAGGGATTCCTATTACTACTTTAGAGTCAATCATTAAAAATCGAGAATCGATTGAGAAAAGCGCCATTCAATGTGAACCCATGGCGAAAAAACGTATGTATATAAGATCGTCGAAATACGAAAAAATGGAGGAGATTTTGAAAGAATGGTTTGTCAGTGCGCGAGCCAGCAATATTCCCGTCGGCGGTTCGATTATTCGTGAAAAGGCGCTGCACATCGCGAATCGTCTTAATATTGAAGGGTTTACTGCATCAAATGGGTGGATAGATGGTTTTAAAAAGAGGCATAATGTGGTCTACAGGTCAGTTTGCGGGGAATCACGCAGTGTTGATTTAGATATCGCCGAAGATTGGAAGCAAACGTATTAGTGATGTTTAAGACGAGACCTTTAGGTCAATATATAATATTGAAAGAGAGTTGCAAAAAAAGAAAAAAATGCAACAAACGAATATTAATGACTTTTTTAATAAAAAATAAAATTTTAATGTTTATGTTCACACTATGTGAACAATCTGTTTTTACTTTTATAATAAATTAATAAATAAAACATTGTTTTTTCAATATCCCCCCCATGTGTTCACACTATGTACGTGCACTATCTGTATTAAATAAAATGTGTTTTTTTGATACCCCCTATTTACATTTTCCCTCCAATTAAGTTTTTTTTTTACAGACCCTTAAAAAACGTTAAATGGGGGTTTCACTGTATATTATCAAGAAACTACTCTATATACTACAAAATGTCATACCTTAACATGGAAAAAATTTATGAAAAACTGTGTCTCACGCATGTTGCTTCTATTTAATAATTATCGAA
Source organism: Molanna angustata (assembly GCA_963576475.1). Taxonomy (NCBI): domain Eukaryota; kingdom Metazoa; phylum Arthropoda; class Insecta; order Trichoptera; family Molannidae; genus Molanna; species Molanna angustata. The sequence goes on from OY754975.1 coordinate 6,287,663, forward strand.
ATAAACTAACCACTTACACAGGGTAAAATGAAGTGTTTATTTGTATTTTTAATAAAAATCTTTAGTAAGTATTTATGTGAGTGATTTTTCATAACACAACTTCACTATAAGTCTCAAATTCGGAGATGTAACTAGTAAAAACTAATAACAATTATAATATTATATACCTTTGGAATGTCTCCCCTCAAACTGTCTGGACAGCAAGTTACCCAGCCAACGTTCCAACAGAGGTGTGATGCCTCTCATGAAGAACAGCCATACCCTCCAACCGGGAGCCCAGAAGCCGCATCCAGGACCTTTGGAAACCGGACCCTAAACATCAAATTTTAACTAAGGACAATGGAAATAAAACATGTTCAAAGGAAAATGCAATTATGTACATATGATATTTCAATAGTTTCATGAACTAAGCTCCTATAAACTACAGATCTTTGAGAAACATATTCACGAGTGACAAAGGCAGCAAAATGAGTACTTTTTCTTAAGTTACACATGTAAAATGATTGATATCACCACTGATTTTCCTTAATTTTTGATTATGGCATGAAAAACCTCTGTATGTGTTAATGTTCAGATAGCAATTGCTCCAGGTGACTGCGTCATGTTGAGATGTCCCTGAGACAATGACAACATAACTCAGTACCCACCAGCACACATGTTTCTGCTGGTTTCAGGACTCCTGCGCTATTCATCATAACATAATACATAAACAAATTTACACAAACAAATAAGAGTGATTGACAAGTGGAATGGTTTGCCTTCGAAATTAATTGACTCATCAGATGTTAACTCTTTTTAAAATTATATATTTATTCCCTGTATGGAAAGAATGAGCTATTGTTGGGATATTGCTATGCAGAGAATTAATAAGTTGCTTATCAAAAGAAAATTTAATTGTGACTATTTCCAAAAAGATTGCAATGACTTACTGTGTTGAATCTGTAATAGATGAGATGTTTGAGATCTTTACACATGCGAATCTGCCTCATCAATTTGTACTTGTAACGGTACATTCCAGTCAGCTGGCCGACGTGAGCGAAGATATACTGAAGACCGTCAGACAGTTGGAAGGAATCCACGTTGTTCAGTCGATACTGGACGTGCGAATCAATGATGAGCTTCGTCAAACGAAGTATCTCACGGCACAGATGGAAGGCTACAAAAAATAAAAATCTATTAACTTTTAACGTAAAAAATAAACAGGGTGAGCTATTGGTATTTTAGAACTTAATTAAAAATTCATTTAAAATTTTAAAATCACATAAGATAAGAGGCTGAATTCTGTAGAAAAATAAGTAGACTGCTATGGCATAGTGGGTAAGCCATGGCTGGTGTCTTGGGTTCCATATCCTAAAGATAAGTAGACTGCTATGGCATAGTGGGTAAGCCATGGCTGGTGTCTTGGGTTCCATATCCTAAAGATAAGTAGACTGCTATGGCATAGTGGGTAAGCCATGGCTGGTGTCTTGGGTTCCATATCCTAAAGATAAGTAGACTGCTATGGCATTGTGGGTAAGCCATGGCTGGTGTCTTGGGTTCCATATCCTAAAGATAAGTAGACTGCTATGGCATTGTGGGTAAGCCATGGCTGGTGTCTTGGGTTCCATATCCTAAAGATAAGTAGACTGCTATGGCATAGTGGGTAAGCCATGGCTGGTGTCTTGGGTTCCATATCCTAAAGATAAGTAGACTGCTATGGCATAGTGGGTAAGCCATGGCTGGTGTCTTGGGTTCCATATCCTAAAGATAAGTAGACTGCTATGGCATAGTGGGTAAGCCATGGCTGGTGTCTTGGGTTCCATATCCTAAAGATAAGTAGACTGCTATGGCATAGTGGGTAAGCCATGGCTGGTGTCTTGGGTTCCATATCCTAAAGATAAGTAGACTGCTATGGCATAGTGGGTAAGCCATGGCTGGTGTCTTGGGTTCCATATCCTAAAGATAAGTAGACTGCTATGGCATAGTGGGTAAGCCATGGCTGGTGTCTTGGGTTCCATATCCTAAAGATAAGTAGACTGCTATGGCATAGTGGGTAAGCCATGGCTGGTGTCTTGGGTTCCATATCCTAAAGATAAGTAGACTGCTATGGCATAGTGGGTAAGCCATGGCTGGTGTCTTGGGTTCCATATCCTAAAGATAAGTAGACTGCTATGGCATAGTGGGTAAGCCATGGCTGGTGTCTTGGGTTCCATATCCTAAAGATAAGTAGACTGCTATGGCATAGTGGGTAAGCCATGGCTGGTGTCTTGGGTTCCATATCCTAAAGATAAGTAGACTGCTATGGCATAGTGGGTAAGCCATGGCTGGTGTCTTGGGTTCGATATCCTAAAGAAATCTAATTAAAATTATTTATTTCTTATGCGATTCTTGCTTCTCTGGGCTGGAAATTCTGGTTAGTTGGAAGAAATTGCCAAATGGCAAAAAACTCACCACTTGCTCAGGGTCCAAGGAAGTATTTATTTTATTCACGTGAAATAGTTAGTCAGTCCGCTGTATAGATCATTGTCTAGAGGTCATCCCACAGTCCTATGTCCCGAATGAATTGTAAGATCTTGCGGGCTTGCTTCTGTGATTTGTGTCAGTGATATGAGAGCCAAATATATCCCATAGAAGTTGAGTACATTTTATTTGAAGTGTGTTTGTTTCAATAATTAAATAACAATATAGTACCATTTCCGAAGCGTGATTTCTTCCTTTCCTTGGTGGTGAGAGTCTTGACCGGTTTAAGGTTGAAATTGTAATCCAAATGTAGGTAATTGAGGTTCTTTCTGTGGATGAGTAGGTTGAGCATGTTGTAGCCCTGGCGACACACTTGGAGACCCGCCTCCACCCAATCCAGGGTTGTCGTCTGGAAGAACTTTGTTGACTTGAATGAACGGAACAGATATCTGAAAGAGAACATACCGAAATAAACAATAAGTACTATGATAGAAGAGAATTATACTTCATAATAGGGAAAGATGGCGATAGTAAGATAAGATGTTATTTGCAAGATGACTCATCAAAATATTAATGAAACTGGATGTTGCATTGGAATGTTGATCTAAATTAGAGCTGCATGTAAGGTAAAAGATGTTTTTGTCATCACTAAACATTGAGAGATGTTTGTTCATATTAATTTTCACAATGGAAAACAACCGCTCGCATAAATTTGAACTACTGAACACTCACAGGATTCGTACTGCATGCTTTTATTTGTTTGGATGGTTATCCAAACTCTTACAGTAAAAATCTTGAAATTCAATAATGTCACACACCGCATCATTATGACGAGGAGTTTGACATGATTGATGTAAAAAAATAGGCAATATTTATTATTAAATAGTTAATCTCCAATATTGAATGTATATATTATTAAAGTAAATATGTTTTTACCTTTTCTTTTGTGGTTTAGGCGGGCGGTGCTTGAGCGAGTTGAGGACATAATACTTAAGAAGTTTCTGATATGAGACCCTGACCTTCACCGGTTGGCCTGGTGGACAGTGTTCCTTGTACCATGTCTTCACTAGTGGCACATCAATAGCTCGACGACATCGACCTGAAAATAGACAATGAACAAATATTTTCAAGATTTTAAATGAAATTGATCAAAGTGGGGCATTGTTCCATCCGCTCAATATATTGGAGGAATGCAGCGTCCATGCGTATGAGGGCCCAAAGACAGGTAACTGCGAGCTGACGCCTGCATTTGTGGACTGGCTCTGGGCCCTCGACCTGAATATAATATGATCATATTTTGTTTTGTATTCAATTTTATATTTATTAATTTGATTTAAATGTATTTTAAATTCAGTATGTCATACGATAAATAAATAAATAAACGAAATTGATAATTTCAGAATTTTTTGTTTTTTATAATATACAAGCATACATAGTTATGCCATGTCCCTTATTGGGATAGGAAGAGAGGAACCGAGCACCATATCATTTGTTATTTTCATGTGATCAAACCATTCATTCTGTTAAAAATATTCTTCTACAAGTTACTCTCTGTGTTATAAAATATACCATTTTATTACCTGATCTCATGTTGAATGGTCTTGGAGCCCAAAGAAGAGATATTCCGTTGGCCGTGTTGTCAGTGTAGAGAGCAGTCTCCTGTAAGAACGGAACCACCTCCTCTGGAAGAACAAATTCTCCGTCGTCTTCGATGACAGGCTCCAGTGATTTGACAGCGTGCCGATGTGAGATGGGATTGATCAACGGGTCAAAATAGAACGCGGGCAAGTCGGGATCTTCAGTCTTTATGAACACAACATTCGGAGTGTGATACCTGAAATATAATAAAAATTAATTCAATATTTAACAAAAAAAAAGCATGCAATAATAATAAGTTAAAGGTGATAAATATAAAGTGGTGTTCACACCACTTTATATTTACTTTTCAGCTTGTCTGATAACATAATGTACACCATTGAAATACTTACACACAAAATAAACTAAAAATACAGAAGATGACACAGTACAAATATTAAAACAAATACACAAAATAAAAATGAGAAAAACAGAAGATCCTGAGCTAAGACTTAAGCAGAGAACACAAATTGACAACTACAAAACACATACAAACTTTAAAATATTCAACACAGCACAAATTTTTAAGATTTGTAAATTACAAATTATCCATTCCTTTAGAAAAACTAAATTATGATTACCTAATGAGTGTTCTAAATTTATCGAAGCTATCAAGCAGAAGAACGATTTGTGATTTAATTTTTTTATTTGAAATAATCTGGGGTATATTGGACACCCCTGACCTAATTGAAATGATAAAATTCAGAGTACCTACAAGGTTTACTTCACGTCAAAATGCACCTTTTCATATAGAGAATCTTTGAAGTAATTTCATTATTAACTCACCAATACATAAATTGCACGGCCTTGGAAACCAATATAGTGCTGTTGATATATTTAATGTACACACTATAGATGGTTTCAAAAGGATTCTTAGTGCAAATTATATTTTTTGATTTTTGGTTTGTTTATTTTCTGGTTTCAAAATAGAATCTGTAATAATGTTTATTAAAATTTTTCTTCTTCTTCTTTTTGTGTCTATTTTCTTTTATAATATTGTATTATTTGTGTTATTGATGTATTTAAACTTATTGTTGTTTCGTTGTGCCTACATTTTTATTATTTATCTTGTAAATGCCCTATTAAGGGCGTACAAATCTAAAGTAATAAAGCAATTAAAATGTTAGTGTTTGTGTGTGTGTGTGTGTGTGTATGTGTGTGTGTGTGTGTGTGTTTGTCTCACGCCTTCTGAAAAACCAAGTGCATCTAAAAATCTAATTTATGTGCGAACGTGTACCTGTATACCTGATGCAGTGTCACGCTAAAAATAATGCGATAAAAATGCTGAATTTTAAAAATATTTCAATAATTATTTTTTTCATACAAAATTTTCCAAGTCATATCTGTCAAAAAAGTGTACATTTTGCACGCAAATATCTGTTAGTTTAAAAGTTAGAAGTACGTATTTACACAAAAAAAATATATTTTGAAGTATAACTTAGCGTTTAAGTGAAAAACATGGTGAATACTTGGTATAATTATAATGTTTAACTTATTTTTAAAGTAAGCCTTTTGTACATAAACGCCGCCATTTTAATATCTTTTCATACAATATTTCATTTTCCCACCGAATGAATATGTTCTTGAAAATAATAAACCTTTGAAATAAATGTAATTATGAAATAATAAAATGAAACACAAGACATTACGGCAAGTTTTAAGACATATATTGTAAAAATGTGTTTTTTATTAGTAAAGATATAGGCATAATAAAATTGCATAATTTGTAAATAATATTTGATTTTTCTGACAATTTTCATTTTTATGGCATCGAACAAACCAATGTATGTAGGTACCTACATATTCAAAAAATGTCTCAAACCATTTGATATTTTTTACGTATTGGAATGGTTACTATGGTAACGGAAAGATTCTGATATTCAAATAAAATTTGTTATGAATCGAATTTATTTAGAACATTGTTGTAGGTAGGTACCTACCTAATACTATTTACTTACAAATCAACAATATACTGATTTCCTATCGGAAAATTATTTTATTTATTTATTTATGAATGTATGCAAGCGATGTGCTCCTAAACCGTATGTCCGATTACAATGAAACTTTGGCGAATTGTCGAGCGTGTGCCCGAGGTGGTTTCTGGATTTAAACTTTTTTCTTATTCTTCTTCTTCTTCGTGTATTTGGTCATTTTACCAATGAAAGCGGAATATCCTGGGAAAAGAAGGTCCGACTGTCCCTCCATCTCTTCGCAGGTCTTCCAGGACGGTTTCTGGATTTAAACTTTTTTCTTCTTCTTCTTCATCGTGTATTTGGTCATTTTACCTATAAAGGTGGAGTATCCTGGGAAAAGAAGACGGTGCTTACATCTCTTCGCGGTTCTTCCAGGATGGTTTCTGGATTTAAACTTTTCTTACCCGAATGAAGGGACGGGATGTAATTGAAGGGAAGGGAGGCACTAAAGGGCCTGAAGGGACGGGAGGTATAAAAGGGCCTGAAGGAACGGGAGGTACTGAAGGGTCTGAAGCGACGGCTCCTGGAGTCTAATTATTTTTCTTCTTAATTTTATGTAGACCTTTAAGGACAGTTTTAATACAAACTATTTCCTATAGATTAATCTTCTTCTTCTTTTATGAAGACCTTTTGCTCAGTTTTTATACAATCTATTTCCAATAGTCTAATTCTTCTATTTTATGTATTTTTTCTTATTTTATGTAGACCATTGGGATTTTTTATACAAACTATTTCTTATAGTCTTATACTTATTCTTCTCTTTTTTATTTAGACTTTTGGGTTCGTTTTAAGTCTAATAGTCTATTGTGCAGAAATATTATTAACGATATGCACACTTGATGAAAATACATATGTAAAAACGAATGGGATGTGGGATGTGAAGATGTAACCTGCACTAGAATCTTTTCAATACTTTTGTTTAATCAAATTTAAACCATTTATATCATCCTATTTTAAATAATTTTCAACACCTACATAATATATTTGATTTCGTTGACAATATTTAAAGAAAGGGGGTTGTGGCCATTACTGAATTGTTCACAACGTTTATATTCAAATTATTTACCATAGTTTAAGTCTTCTTCTTCTTCGTTAATGTAGACTTTTGTGTCAATTTTAAGTTCATCAGTCTAATTGTGCAAAAATATAATGCACACTTGATGAAAAAATATAAAACGAATGGGATGTGACCAACACTGGATCTTTTCAGTACATTTGTTTAATCAAATTTTAACCACATCCCAACATCCAAAATTACTAAATATTCAATAGGTAAGTACATATTACAATTTGTTTTCGATAATAATATTTAAAAATGGGGGTTGTGGCCAAACCAATCTCTTTACAATGTTGATAAACAGTCATATTTAAAACCATTTCGCATAGTGCAGAAATTGTATATTATACTTCATTCACACTTTATAGCAATATATAAAAAATAATGGGTTGTGGCCATCACTTGAACATTTTACAATCAAATTCAATCATATTTCAAACCACTTTTCATAGTCCGATTTTGCAAAATAATTGGGTGACAATATTATAAAAACGATTGCTTTTTCCTTCACAATATTACATTCTTGGCCAACGGCGGGACATAAAAGCTAGTAATGAATAAATAATTAAAGACTACAATAAATTGCCAGAACTGAAAACTATGAACAAAAAGGCACTCCAACGGGAATTGAAAACTAGATTTTGTAACAAGAATTGAAGTAAAGTATGTACATGAACTACTACCATATTACAATGTTAACTATAAATTATTGGCATGAGTCAATCGACGTTTTTAAAAATTACTTTAAATAATATTCATTTGAAATCCTCTAACTAATACCAATATTTAGAAACTCTATAGCGATTGAGACAGCATTTATTTATATTGTAGAACTCCATAATTATATACCTAGATTGTGAAAATCAAATAGTTAAGAAAAATAAATAAATTTGTTTATCCTGGTCCTAGTTTATAAAGGTTGTCCATTGAAACTCAAAGGAACAAATATATGCAATTTTAAGCTTCCACAGAATAAACTTGAATCTGAAGAAAATATCAATCAATTGCAATCATTAATATACCACATTTTAATATTATATATCATCGGTCAGGTCTAAACGTGAGATATATTGTGCACTGTGGTGTGATTATTCAGTATTCAATGTTATATATTGTAATGAATATAGTGATGTATTCAGTGTTATTTGAATACGACTATAGTAGTTATAAGATACAAAAGGGAAAGGCAATTGTGGTTCACGAATCCAGGCCCACGAGCATGTGCGACCAGAGTACCAACCAGAATAGGCGAGCCACACGGGGTTGCAACCATGTATGCGGGCTTAAGTGGTCCCTTTATGACTCGAGTCACGCTCACCACTCACCCACCAACCCCCGACTGATACTCCACTCCCCTGCGCAACCAAATCCAATAAGACGCGGAAAATGCTGCTTTAACCACCGTATCCAAAAGTACATTTATCTTACCTAGGTCCTTAAAGATGGAATATAAAGACTTTTCGGGCAGAGCACTCGCCCCACCTCTACAACATATATATTTGTGCTAAAGCCAATTTGAGCTGTTTTATCTACCAGTTCCTTGTACTTGTTTAGCTTGTATTGGTGGTCTTTTGTAATATTTGTGTCCCATGGAACAGTCAGCTCCACATAAATAAATATTTTCAATGAAAGAGAGTAAATTGTCAAGTCAGGCCTAAGAGATGAGATGCAGATTTCCTTTGGAAGGGTATATCTCTCTGTTCTTGTATCCATTAGGATATTCCAGTCATCTGACTTCCAAATTATTGATACTTATTTCTTTGTTGTAGGTCTGACTTTTTGTCCCGGTTTTACAAATGTTACAACCGACTGTTTCCATGTGGTTAATCCTTTGGTGGCTCTTGCCACTGTAAGGCTGGAAGCCTCTCTCACAGTATTTAGTGTTATTCCGAAATTATTACAATTATTTTGATTATATTCCTAGCCCGAAACTTGTCAATATTCAGATATGAACAATAGAACTATTACAAAGTATTATTATTTATAATACATAAGATAACAATTGATTGACTGTATTGACCATTTACTTATTAATAGTTATCCGCAACCATTTTAAAAGCTTACACGGGCTGCGCAGAACACAAAATTCATTATTTTTTGTTGCTAAATGTGCAAACTGTCCCCCACTCTGCTGACAATAGCCCATCAATAAAATAGAGCAGCCCTGGGCTAAGTGTTTCTGTGCGACCCACAAGTAATATGCGCCATAAATCATAAAAATATTTTTTTGAACTGCAAAAGAAGACAAAATTTCTGCTTTGAATTTGATTCATACCAGTATACAATCGGTCCATATTCCTTATCTACATTAAATGCTGGAATTACCAAAACGAGATTAAAAAATACTGTACACATTCCTGAAAAAGTCCACCCATCTGTAGGTAATGCAAGTACTTTTACCTAACGACTTAATTGGGTTAAAAGTAAAATGTAACTAGATAGTCTGAAGTTAGTTAACTGTTCATAACCATAGAAATGGCTAAAGTATGTTCAGAATAATGTGTAGGTACTATTGGATGACGAAGGCTCTGACAAACAATAAATGACAACTATTGCGATTGGATTCTTAGAATACATGATTGAAATTTCAGAAAACAAAAATATCGTAATCCCATTTCCGTACAAATAAAGAAATTTATATTGAAGCATAAAACTTACCAAGAAAGTTGAACATAATGTGGTAGATTATTGTATAGATACGGGAATGCAATTCTATACTCTGTCCTAATAGGCTGCCTGATAATGATCTTGTTGATATCATTGAACTCGTTCCAGTCTTCATCTCCTGCGCTGTTATCTTTTACCAGAGGCTCAAACTTTGGCCCGCCAGGGATAGCCATGTTCAACGCTTTGGCGGTGAAGAAACTCTTGGAGTCAAACAGATAGAAGTAATTGTCGTCCACCAAATCAGTCAAAAGTTGGTTGGCCAGCCGGTACAGGGTGGCCATCTGAGGCAGCGAAAGATACCACTTTCTGTACGTGGAACCGTTTACGAATTTGGTTCCGATCAACGGCTTGTGGTCGTAGAACCAAGAAGCCACGCTGGCGTCTTCGTCAGAGTCCAGTTCGATTTGAATCGGTTCAAGGGGTTCCACGTCCAGGACGTTATCGGCGTAGTCCAAGGGCGGTTCTTCATCGTCGAATGGCGGGAATCTCATCCTTTTGAAATGTCTACGGTCTCTTTTTTCTCTCCTCATCATGATCCACATGGTACCCCACTGTGCTATATAGACTGGCTCTATCACCCATGGGATCTCATTGACAAATGTGATGGCACCAGTAATATGATATAGCACCTGGACGTCCCTGATCTGCTCCCAAGGCATGGGCATATTCTCCAATAGCTTCATGACAGCATGCGGCATATACTTCAAAGCTCCCAAATAGACCCTCTTGTCGTGGCGATACTTCCTACTGGTCATGTCTCCGTGATCACGGATTATCTTCCTGATGTGCTCTGGAGGCATGTCTTCTTTCTGGGCGTCCACAAAGCCAAACTTTCGTTTCTCCGAGAAACGTTTTGTCTGCAGTTGCTGCCATTTTTGAGCTGCAAAGGAGAAAAATAAATTACTTCAATAAAAATAAAAGAAAATACAGTTCTGCAGGGGTACTCAGGAAATTGATTAAAATAAGATTAACCCTTTGAACGCATAAATCGACTAAAGCCGCCGAATTTTTTCCCCTTTCAACGCGTAAATCGACTATAGTCCATGGCTTGTAAAAAATGATACCTTTGGTTGCGAAAAATTATAAAAAAAAATATATATTTAAAAAAATTTTTTTGAGCCCCCTCCCCCCAAAATATAACTACTATTTTTTTGGTGTATTAAATCAAGATATTGATTAAAAAAAATTAAAAGGTATTTTATAGAATATTTTATTTTTTATTGAAAATTTGCTTTTTTCAGATCAAATTTTATTTTTTGCTTAACGCGTTCAAAGAGTTAAGTTCAGCTTCAGTCTTTAGCAATCTTTGAAGTTAAAATTAATTTAATAATTATATTAATTTATACAAAATGTAATGAAAATTTCATACTAAACTCTGATCTTAACAAATTTTTATGATTAAATGTAGAATGAGATTAAGATTAGACTATGATTGAATACTGATTTACACATTTTTAAGATTAAGGCAAGATAAGTATGTGTCATGAGTAGCCCCCTTATTTAGTTATTATTTCATATATTTTTACATACAATTATTTATTAACAGATTTTTAATTATTTATTGTTCGTTCATCTGTTTCAATTATTTATTGTTCGTTCGGAACGAAAAGTAGAGGTCGACCAAGGAAAATTTGGCATGATCACAAAATTGAAATTTTGAAAGATGGAGATGTTAGGAGTAAGAATAACAGAAGAGTGTGTATGAGAAGATGCATGGACGTAAACGAAGCGAAAAATGTATTTCAAGAGAGAGGAGTCTGGCGTTCGGTTCTCTCTGCTTACCCCAAATAGGGAAAGGGCGTGATGGTATGGTATTTATTTATTGAAATGAAGTGAAATAAGCTGAATATTCGTGGCATCACTGTTGTAAACAGTCAAAAAATACATTTATTCTAGACCTTTTTCTTGTAGCTTCTCCTCCGTGACAACGTCCGGCTTTGGCAGCGGAGGGTGCGCGTGTTGCTGGGCGTGCAGCAGCTGTTGGGCCAGCAGTAGGTGCTGCTGCTGGGCCTGGACCTGCTGGGCCTGCGCCTGAGCCTGCTGGACCTGGGCCTGCTGGACCTGTCGCTGCTGCTGCTGCTGGGCGGCCGCCACCAGCTGCTGCTGAGCCACCATGGCGGCCCAAGCAGCATTACCGCCGAGAATGTATGGCGGAAGAGACATCTTTTACTATAAATAAAATAAACAAACATCAGTTTCTTTGAATGCAGAGTCTATGGAGGAGTGATGGTTGATCTAATTGTGTTATCTATTTATGTCAAACAATAAGTTGAATTTTGAACATGTTGCAATAGTCTAATTGCGTTAGAATTTTTTTTTATAATTTCCTGTTTTCCTTGTGAACGAACACAGGATACCCGCACTTAAGCCAAACGGCTTACCCACCATGGTCGGCGTACAATTTACGTTTCATCAAAAATATGTTCCATAGGCTGAGAGTGCCTAGCCTGGTTGTATTGAATAAAAATGATAAAGATGTATGTACTTAAATACTTTATAACTTCTCAATGGACAATTTTTGGTGCAAATAGTAAAAAAAATGTTAAGAAAATAAAATGACTACCTTACTTCAAAATTTAAGTCATTAGATTTGTCCCACTTTGAAGTCATATATTGATCAATACTAGTCAGTGTCAAAAATTATAAATAAAAGAGAAAATAATCGTTTTACCTATAAGTTACCACACAAGTTGTTTCTTTATACTTAAGAGCTAGCTTTTGAAAGTAATAGTGGCAATTATTGAAAATGATAATTACACATCATCGCAATTTTTGAGATTAAGCTCCAAGTTACTGTACTTACAGCGCTCTTTATATACACAAAGCACCAGGATATAGGTTAAGAAATTATATCAAGACCCAAGACATTGAAATAATCGAAGATGTAGCTACAAATTATCGGCAGTTTCATCAAAATACTAATTTCGATAAACAACATAAAATTTAAAAAGAATTTAACAAACGAGAAGAAAATAACAAGATGGAAGATATTGACAAATTTATCGTTCAAAATGCCGGCATTTGTAACACAAACTTAATATGAATATTTTGGATCATTACCTCTTTAAAATAAATCATAATGCACGTTAGAATTGAAATGCACTTCATAAAACAATGAAAGTAAAAAGCATTATTGATAAATAACGATACTACAAATGGGCGCAATTCGCACATGACATTTTCTCAAGTATAATTTTACCGAAATGTACACATGGTGGATACTTACATGAATTGAATGTGTGTATAATTAATGTATAATGTATTGTATCACAATTCGCTATAACAATTTTTGGAAATCATTACGATACTTTGTTTCTAATGTTAAACGTTACACACACGTACAGCGGCAATCACAGCCATTTGCAATTTTATAAAAATACAACAGAAAAATGGAAATATTTTATTAGACATGCAAAAGGTTGCCATTGTATACGTAATTGTTTCCATACATCCCGTATTTTTCATAATTTGTCACATTACCACAGAGAAATCAGTACTTTAATCTAAGGAATCGCGCAAATGTCAAACGCTAAAGTCGCTAAATGTGGATGTTTTAATAATTCGCGCCTTTTTTTATTATTGTGCATGTGTTTCGTATTATTATGAACCCTTAGCTCGACTCGTTAATTGTTATTTTTATTAAAAGTATATAAGTATACTTCTCCGCGCGGTAGTAAAACCGATTAATATTCTAAAAGTGAGTATTTATTTGACATTCATAATGGATCACGACGACAATCAACTCCCCGACGTTGAAGAATTCGTTCACTACGTGATAGGTAGCAACATAATTCAGCGCAACGGCGAAAAAGTATCATGCTGGGGCAGAATTTCAAACATTGCTTCTGCCGGCGATAATTTCACAATACGTACAGTTGACGAACAGGACATTGTCGTGAGACTGAGAAATCCACTCTCCGAACCAATCGACGGATGGGTCGAGGTGCAAGGAGTGGCACAAGGAAAGGGCATCAACTGCAAAGATTTTATTGTGTTTCCTCCAGAACTTACTCAAGATGTCGACAAGGACAGTCACAAAGCGTTGGTGCAGCTGATGACTGCACTCGATGATCCTTGGAATCTCGGAGAAACTATGAACGGCCGCAATGGAATTGAAGCAATGGAATAGATCTTAAAGATCATATTAAATACATTTCTTTAAATTTTTTTTTTTCAAAGAAATAATTATTCACGGTTTACATATTTTCTAAATATAATTAAAATTTCTTTACTTCACTTTTTATTTGTTCAACAAAATCTACGATGAGCACATCTATTGTTTCAAATGATGGCTACTAGATATGGAGTGAACATTTTTTACACTATTCAATGTGTATTTACACAATTTTTATTGATATTTCTCATCACATAGCCTTACAAATAAGTGAAATGCATATAAATACTATTTTCATAAAATTATATTCCATCGACCTAATCTTGGTACACCAAACCTTTATTTCAACAAAATATTTCTATGACATATTTTGAATATCTCGATAGAGAAAAAGTTGGAATATAATAGGAGAACCAGAAAATCAAGACACCTATAAGGCAAGGCTCACGACCTGTTATCGGCTGGTTTATGTGATCACTTGATGCGCTTGCGCAATGTTCACCAATTATGCCTTTTTATGGAGTTCCCTATCAATCCAATTTTTGAAAGTTCTATATTATGTTATGCATCAAAATCCTTTCACTAGAGAATATTCACTTAGTATTTGTTTGATTTTTTTTTCAGATTTAAGAATGTAGGTAAATTTCAATATTATAAATTAAAAGAAACAATGCCCCAATTGATTCTGTATACACTTTGAGTTGTCTTCTTCTCTTGTGGGTAGAAAATTTGTTTTTCTTAGAAAGTGTGCTCCTCCAGCAATTTTAGTCGAGTATTATAATTTAACATTAATATGTATGATGTATTTGATATTCCATTATTGTATATAGAAAAAATTGGTTGGATTAATAATACTTTTTTTTTGTAATTTTTTCAACATGTTTTTTCAGATCGGTTTATTTAAGTATAAATTGTGATTGGTAGTTGTTTAAATGCTACGAAATATGATGCACAAGCAATTATGCAACATTTTATAGAAACTTGTATAGTTAAACAGTATAAGTATGTATAATTTACTATATTTTATATAATATACTATACCAATACTCAAATTTTGTTTTCATTGTTGTGAATTCATCTTACCATACCCACGATTCTGTTTAACTCAACAAGTGCGTAATTTTTTTTTAGTGTGCTTCTGTTGTAACTCAACAAGTACCCAAATTTTGTTTTTTTTTTTAAGTGTGGTTCTGTTGTAACTCAATAAGTACCCAAATTTTGTTTTTTTTTTAAGTGTGATTCTGTTGTAACTCAATAAGTACCCAAATTTTGTTTTTTTTTTAAGTGTGATTCTGTTGTAACTCAATAAGAACCCAAATTTTGTTTTTTTTTTAAGTGTGATTCTGTTGTAACTCAATAAGTACCCAAATTTTGTTTTTTTTAAGTGTGATTCTGTTGTAACTCAATAAGAACCCAAATTTTGTTTTTTTTTTAAGTGTGATTCTGTTGTAACTCAATAAGTACCCAAATTTTGTTTTTTTTTAAGTGTGATTCTGTTGTAACTCAATAAGTACCCAAATTTTGTTTTTTTTAAGTGTGATTCTGTTGTAACTCAATAAGTACCCAAATTTTGTTTTTTTTAAGTGTGATTCTGTTGTAACTCAATAAGTACCCAAATTTTGTTTTTTTTTTAAGTGTGATTCTGTTGTAACTCAATAAGTACCCAAATTTTGTTTTTTTTTTAAGTGTGATTCTGTTGTAACTCAATAAGAACCCAAATTTTGTTTTTTTTTTAAGTGTGATTCTGTTGTAACTCAATAAGTACCCAAATTTTGTTTTTTTTAAGTGTGATTCTGTTGTAACTCAAATAGTACCCAAATTTTGTTTTTTTTTTTCGTAAGTGTGATTCTGTTGTAACTCAATAAGTACTCAATTTTTTAGTGCGCTTCTGTTGTAACTCAACAAGTACCCAAATTTTGTTATTTTAATGTACAGTCGTTATACTATACAAGTACTCAAACATTACAATTGTGACCATCATATGACAATACATCTGTATTAGATAATATTTGTCAAAAAAATAAATGCCCATTCACAATACAGAAGTTTTCAGCTCCTCTTTTCAAGTACAATCAGCTAGACTATGGAATAGCCTAAGTGATGAAGTAACGTCATCTCAATCCATTCAAATATTTAAAGGTAAACTAATAAAACTTTATTTGTCAAATAGTTCCTGAATTCCTTCTTTATCCTTCCGTAACCTCCTTTTCCTCATTGCTATGATCAGTGTTATTTTTATTATTCTTTTTTTTTTAAACTCTCTTTTCATTTTTTTTTTCTCTTTGTATTTTTCTATATTTCTTAATCTTTTATGTTATTTTTAATCAATTTATTTCTCAATGAATTAGTATTGTACCAATTTAACTTAGAGACTTCACGTTGCTCGGGTTGGTTGGAAGAAATTGCCTTATTAAACCTGCCTTTGTACACATGTACATAAATTATATAAATATATAAATGTGTTTGTCGTTTTTTTTAGTTTTATAAAAAATCAAGTGTTTGAAGTGAGGCACGAGAAAAACAACACTACAAATTGTCCAACTATAATAATAATGAAAAAATAAAATTAATAGGTAACAGAAATGATTTGTTTCTTTATGTAATCCAATTTTATTTTATTCATATTATTATTCTATTTTCGGTTGTTTTTCAACATTATAAAAATATTTTTGTATTACTTAGTTAATAATTTATCAAATAACACAAATAATAAACTTATTTGTAACCAACTTCAAAAATGGAGGAGATAATCAATTTGAAATTATTTTTTGGTGATAGTTTCTTGAAGAAGCAAAGACTTGTGTTAGGCTGTGGATCCACAGATGTATCTATGAATAAACACTATGAATTCTTCTTTACAAACAACAGTTTCTAGTCAATATCCTTAATTAATAAACTTATTTATTAAATGTTGGCAAATTTTTTTCTGTTATTCATCTACCAACATTGCTTCCGAACAAATATTCTGGAATTTTCTTGATTTTTAGCCTTCCATTGATTCATTCTACGAGCGTGTACAACTGCATTACACGTACTGGCTTCAATGCATGTCACCGGTCGCCTTTTTCTGCAAGAAATGATTTTATGACAGATATAGAGATCAGCAAATCACTTGATATATTTTGGCGAAAAAGGGGGTGGTTTGCGCAACTACCGACCAAATAAAAAACACAATTTGGCACTCGTAGAAATAAGTTTTTTTTATATAAGTTCATATTTATCTTTTTGTGAATGAATTAAAATAAGATTATTAACATTTTTAAAACCTGACATTACAATACATTCAAGAACCGTGTCACAAGGTAACAACTCCTCAAGGTAGTTGGACAGAGGCAACAAGACGGCTTACTATGGTCAATGTTTTGGTGCAAGTGATTCTATAAAGAGGAATAGATTGGCTCCAGATAACCACCGTGCTCAAAGCAAAAGTACTTTCTCTAAAAAACTGAAAACATTAATTTTCATAAAGCAATTCAACTCTGAACTACCAGCACCCTTGGAGTGATCTCAAATCATTATTTTTTTTATATTTCTATAAATTATGACACTAAATTACTTTTTAGCCAGACCAGAGTATTAAATATTGAATAATTATTAAAAATAAAAACTACACATTTCGTATAAATAAATTGCAAGCATAACAATCAAGGGTCACTCGCACATCCATCCAATGCAAGCATAACAATCAAGGGTCACTCGCACATCCATCCAATGCAAGCATAACAATCAAGGGTCACTCGCACATCCATCCAATGCAAGCATAACAATCAAGGGTCACTCGCACATCCATCCAATGCAAGCATAACAATCAAGGGTCACTCGCACATCCATCCAATGCAAGCATAACAATCAAGGGTCACTCGCACATCCATCCAATGCAAGCATAACAATCAAGGGTCACTCGCACATCCATCCAATGCAAGCATAACAATCAAGGGTCACTCGCACATCCATCCAATGCAAGCATAACAATCAAGGGTCACTCGCACATCTATCTCACAGAATGTTTAGCCAACACCACTTATGACCAGAAACCTTACAATTATCAGCACCAATAACATTCCAGAGGAAATTAAAAATAAATAACAGACCTTGACCTTATAATATGTATGTACTCACCCTAAACACCTTCAGTAATGGATTGATATATAATAATGTCTTTGACCAAAGCTATTTAACTTTAATAGTCCGACAGATAGCAACGATTTCGTAAACATTTTTTTATTTTATTGATATTTTCTTATTGAATATTGGTATGAAATAGGTAAGTCTGGCACCTGGGAGTGGTTGCGTTTACCAGTGCGCATCCTTTTTATAGGTGAAAATTTGTACTTGTATGTTATTTTTGCCTATAAATTCTGTCCGATTATGAAATATGTACTTACTGTTACTGAATTATTTTAAAAATTTGTAAAAAAAAAGTTTTTTTTTCAGAAATCTTCCCGGGTGGCGTATTTACCTTTCCGTGTCGATTAGAAGGCAAGTACTGCCTTGAATTAGGCACTAGTTTGTTGCGCTAATGCACTTAAAAACTCGTGTTGAATTCAAGGCATGTGTCCTCCAAATGCACACGGTTTAGCAACGCAAACTGTTCCTGCTTATACTCAATTCAAGGCAATTAATTATTGAATATGGAACATTATATAGCCATGAAGTTCGCGCACTATTTAATTTCGCTAGCATTTCGTCTGTCACTGTCACAGAAAACAAATTTGAGATTTTTGATCGGTAGGTTTGGTGATAACTACCTATACCTACATAAATACCGTCACGGCATGCCCCTCATGGTGTAGGCTGAGAGAACCAAATGCCACATTTTTCTATTTTGATTCATCAACATTTGTGCAGCGTCTCATACATGTCCGTCTATTGTTCGCACTTTTTACATTTCCGTCTTTAAGAATATGGTTAAACTATCTCAACATGTTTATTTTCATTCTATTAATTCCATCTTTCTTCATCTTACATTCTTTCCTCATTTCTACCCCCGTCATGCATTTTTCTATGGCAAATTGTACCAAGCAATTTCATTTCAACTGCATTTATATGCATATAAAATTAAATGTGTGAGTTTGCTTCTACTGACAAAGGACATTTCTTGTGGAAAAAGCTGACGCTATATTTTTTTAATATTTATTAACAGTTATAAATAAGTAAAGCAATATTTTCATACATAGTGGAAGCGTCCCCTGTCAGTGGTATAATCCTATACATCTTCATGCTAGCCGGTCTTCCTGACACTTCAGCCCTCATATTTCTGTCTGTGCCTAATGCTGCTTCTACGAGGAAGTTCTTCAAAGTCTGTTTCAAGCGTCTATTCTCCAGACGTAGATTGCTGCGCTCGTTTTTCAACGCGACAATATGAATATTTACCCTGTTCAACTTCAACCAGACATTCTCCATCTTTTCATATGTTTCAACGTCACTCTAAAATTTGGTGTCATTTAATGAATATTTGGGATATGAGACATTTAATAAATGAACAAATTCTTTATATAGACAAAAAGAACATTACTTATTGTAAAAATAAGTACCTACTTTTATAGAAATAATAGTGTAAGAGCTCACGACTGCCAGACTTACATCATTTTGTAAACTGGCCCATACTAAATTTGTAATTAAGTCATAGTATAAAAGCTGATTTTTTTCTGTGAAAGGATACCACAGCAGGCACAATTGGATAATATGAACCCTGAGTGGTGGTGGCTTTCAGAGATGGTAGTGGTGATGTGGCCAAGCCACTCAGGGTTCATATTATTCAATCATTACCTGCTGTGATATTCTTTTACAGAAAAATAAACAACCTTTATACTTTGACGTAAATTTGACTGTCGCAGGCTTTTGGTCTTTAAACTTATACAATAATTATGTAAACAATGAGAAATCCCGCCAGGCAACGCCTTTTTGTGGATATTACAAAAGAGATTAATTAAAATAAGTGATTATAAAACATACAATAACACATTGATCATGTCGCCCTGTTTATATACCTACTGTTAACTGACACTGTTGTGTAACTGATTTGTGTCTACATATTGGATATTTTTTCTAAACCAAATGATATATTTAAAAAAATTCAATAAAAATAATGAATACAAAATAATATTTAAAAATGTGATATGAAAATTAAACAATTAGATTAAGTATATTTATGATGAGACAAACATAATTTTATTACCTTCATTCCTTGTGTCATATTTGAGTTCAAGTCATTACTCAAAACTGTTGTTGTATTCCATAAAGGCACATTTTCTCCTTCCATTTCGTACTTCTTACAGTTGGCATCCATTTGTAGGACTTTTTGACCCTTAGTTAGCAAGTTTCCTAATTTCTGAAATTAGTTTGGAACAATAGTGAAAAAATAGTCTAAATATCTGTATTTGTTATGATTATTGTAAAATTTACTTTTTATTTTGTGTAGATGATTTATAAATGTAGGTACTTTGTATTTTGTGTAGATGATTGATAAATGTAGGTATTTTGTGTAGATGATTGATAAATGTAGGTACTTTGAATTTTGTATAGATGATTGATAAATGTAGGTATTTTGTGTAGATGATTGATAAATGTAGGTACTTTGTATTTTGTGTAGATGATTGATAAATGTAGGTATTTTGTGTAGATGATTGATAAATGTAGGTACTTTGAATTTTGTGTAGATGATTGATAAATGTAGGTATTTTGTGTAGATGATTGATAAATGTAGGTACTTTGTATTTTGTGTAGATGATTGATAAATGTAGGCATTTTGTGTAGATGATTGATAAATGTAGATACTTTGAATTTTGTGTAGATGATTGATAAATGTAGGTATTTTGTGTAGATGATTGATAAATGTAGGTACTTTGTATTTTGTGTAGATGATTGATAAATGTAGGTATTTTGTGTAGATGATTGATAAATGTAGGTACTTTGAATTTTGTGTAGATGATTGATAAATGTAGGTATTTTGTGTAGATGATTGATAAATGTAGGTACTTTGTATTTTGTGTAGATGATTGATAAATGTAGGCATTTTGTGTAGATGATTGATAAATGTAGATACTTTGAATTTTGTGTAGATGATTGATAAATGTAGGTATTTTGTGTAGATGATTGATAAATGTAGGTACTTTATATTTTGTGTAGATGATTGAAAAATGTAGGCATTTTGTGTAGATGATTGATAAATGTAGGTATTTTGTGTAGATGATCGATGAATGTAGGTACTTGGTATTTTGTGTAGATGGTTGATTAATTTAGGTACTTTACTTTGTGTAGATGATATATAATTGTATTTTGTGCAGATTATTGATAAATGTAGGTATTTTGTGTACATTGTTGACAAATATACATTGTATTTTGTGTAGATGATTGATAAATATAGGTACTTTGTATTTTGTGTAGATGGTTGGTTAATTAATTTGTATTTTGTGTAGATTATTAATAAATATAGGTAGGTACTTTGTGTAGATGATAAATAATTGTATTTTGTGCAGATTATTGACAAATGTATTTTGTGTAGATGATTGATTAATGTAGGTACTTTGTATTTTATGCAGATTATTGATAAATGCATTTTGTGTAGATTGATTGGTAATTGTATTTTGTGCAGATTATTGATTAAAATTTATGTTGTATTTAGTGCAGATTATTGAGAAATGTTATTTGTATTTGTGCAAATGTTGATTTATGTACTTTGTGAATATTAATGTGCTCTCACCAATACATCAAATAATAATTTTTGATCAGTTCAGCAAAAGAATCAAATCAAAAACTTTTTTTTAATGATAGCAAATAACAATTTCTATTTCAAATATTTATTAAACATGCAATAACAAGTTGTCACATTCTGGAGACTTGTAATGTTTATCGTCTCACAGATCCCGAATGAAAATATCATGAAAACAATAAAAATTGTGTCCTTGGTAAATTGAGCCCAGAAACAATGAGTGGAGGCACTATTCTATGTATATAGATGGCTCACAACAGCAAAAAATCCCAATTATACTCACTTTAATTGCTTCGTAGCTCTCTACACTAAGGATTGTTATTTGATCTTTATCTCTAATATGATTTTCCATCATTTGCACTTTAGCCTTAGTTGACATGGCAGTTATGGCTTCTCTATTGTGTCTATTGCTCTTTGCTCTTATCTCAATTTCTTCTGACTTATTCTCCCATTCTCGATGATAAAATGCTATCATATCCTGCAGGTAAGAAGACATATAAATTATTAAACAAAATTGTATTCATTTTGACCATGACCTCCCCAAAGAAGTAAGGCCTCAGGTAGACAAAGCCTCAGCTGTTGCAGGCTGCCTGCGAGATGTCATATGGAGGAACAAAGACATGCGAACCAGCAGCAAGGTACACATCTATAAGACCTGTGTGCGACCTATCCTCACATATGGCATAGAGGCAAGAGCAGACACTGTCAAGACCAAGAGCATGCTGAGGACTGCAGAAATGAGAACTCTACGCGCCATTGCTGGAAGGACCTTGCGTGATCGTATTAGAAACACGGCAATCCGTGAAGTATGTGAGGTCCAAGATGTGGTCAGATGGGGGAGACAGCGTCGACGATACTGGTACCAGCATGTGCAGAGGATGGACCAAAGGAGAACATACATAGCTCTGCACCAGGTACCACATGGACAGCGTCAACCAGGAAGACCCCCGAAACGATGGAGAGATAGATAGCTGGAACTCAGCATCTCAGGAGGACCATCCTGTACCAACAGACTCTCGGTCTACACCAAGATGAAGAAGAAGAAGAAGTATTCATTTTGGTTGATTTATTTATTTCAAACATTTTGCACACATAACATAATATGTGCACAATGAGGGGCTTATTGCCATATGAATATATCTTCCAACCAACTATATCCATTTGGTGATGTAAATTGTGTTTATGTCACATACCTTAGAATGACATCTTTCTTAGAATTACATCCCCCTTAAACTATCATCAGATAGGGCAAGGAAAGATCTTTGGCAAGCACAATACGGTGAAGATCAGGTCGACCTGTCGGAAAGTTTGGGACCAGGACACCAACTACCCTACCTGTCATGGAAGACACTTAATATATTACGCATCAGTGTCACCAGATGTAAAGAGAACATGCTAATGTGGGGTATAAAGGTACTAGAGGATATTTCCTGCAATTGCGGCAAGATACAAACTGACGAACAACTCCTCATCTGTCAAGATATGCCAGTGAGGTGCGACGCAGAGGACTTGAAGATGGTTAGTGACAATGCCATTGCGGTTGCTGTATTCTGGAGTAGGATGGCCTAGTGGTGAAATGCTCGGACTCGTAGAGTAAATAAGTCACGTACCAATTTATGTGAATACAAACAATACAAAGACAGAGGGGTGAGGAAAGAAGGGGACAAGGATATGATAAAGAGAAAAATTTATGTTTTATGTCTAAGGAAATGATCTATCAGATTTCTTTTGAAAGCGGGAAGTGTTAATGAAACTTGAAGTTGCGATGAGATGTGATTCCAAAGACGAGCTGCTTGTATGGAGAAAGATGTGGTGAAAAAGGAAGTATTGTGTACTGGGATACTGAGCGTTCTTTCAATATTTGATAAATATTAATTTAAAAAAAATTAAAATATTGTCACAAATAACAAAGACAGTTATAAAGAAAAAAACTCAAACCCCAGAGCACGACATTTCACTTACAGGGAACTTGTTAATAGTACAGATAAATCTTTTTTTTTGTTGTATCATATCTTCATGGATTTTATTTCTTTTAAATAAAAAAGCAAAGTACCGTAAAGGACAAATGCTGAAGGGCGCCATGGCCCACAACGGGTTGAAGAAGCAATGGACTGTGATGATGAAAAGGACGTTTTTTGAAGAGGATCATGTTCTATAAACGATTTGATACTTACAGTTGCCGCCAATAATAGCTCCATATTGTGGTGTATTTCTTTTCTGTTTGTTGCATCTTTCTGTCTCAACAATTGATATTGTTGTATTTTAGGACTGTGATAACTGACATAATCACCAAATATTTGTCTCATGTCATCCCATATTGCTTCCAGTTGAAGTTGTTTTGGTAATATCATGTCATTTAATTCATGCTCCAACTGTACAACAATCAATTTATAGATAAACTTTATATCTCTGTAGATATCCACCAAGAATACATTTATTCAGTTATTAGATTTTGCCACTAATTAAGATCGATAATTGAATTCCATTGACACGGCATAGCAAGTTAAGAGTGCTAAAATTAATGATATAAACCAGCCAAACATAAGCGGTCTTACTAATTATTTGCATTTTTATATTACTGGTTTCCATAATACACAAAGCTGGTAAGTGTCGGATTATAGTCAAGTTGCAAATAGTAAATAAGACCCAAATTGTATAAGTACGTGCCTTATTTTCTGCTTTATCCTTTTGAAAAATATATAGGTACCTCCATTGTATCTATAAGATCTAATTAATTCTGTGTTCCTTGGATAAATTCCAATATATACGTTTACAAAAACATATATGTATTTATAGCAAAAAAGTTTATTCAAAGCCACTATTGTTGTAAAATTAGAAATTTAAAAGAAAGAATATGTCTGAACAATAATGGACAGCAAAAAGGTTATTTCTCCACAGCGGAGAAATAACAAAAAATTTAAATAGAATAGAAAGAGAAAATAATATTTATTTATTTCTGGCGCAGTTCAGGGGTGACATGAGAACTATGTCACCTCATTTTTAAGGACTGTAGCTTTCATTGTTTACAAATAATCCAATTTCTCAATAGATGGTGTTACAAAAAGGTTTCTTTGTTACTTCATAGATGGCAAAAGTGATATTGTCCTTTTTTCAGGTGATCTCTTACTCATTATTAAAATATATAGAACTTTCAAAAATTGTATTGATAAGGGAACTCAATAAGAAGGCATAATTGGTGAATGCAAGCGCATAAAGTGATCACGTAAATCAGCCGATGATAGGTCGTAAGCCCTGTAGGTGCCTTGAGTTCCTGGTTCTTCTATAATATTCCAACTTTGTCTCTATTAGGATGTTAAAAAGTTTGTCAAAAAATATTTATTTATTTAAAAAAATATGTGTATAAAATTTATTGTTGTAGATTTGAGTTTTTAAATATCTGCTACTGCTGGTACCTTTGTTGGTTCAATAACCATACCTTACAGTGTTTATTAAAATATTATTAGTAAATATACATTAGTAAAACAAATCAAAAAGGAAAGACGCTCATGTCACAAGTACCAAGTGATAAAGAGTGATTAAAATTATTTGTCGTATTAGTTTTATTACAGTTTGTATACTTGTTATTTTAATAAAATAAACACTTCCTTACGCCTTGCACAAATGGCAAGTTTACTGTCAGTAAAAAGACAAAATTGTTTAAAGTTGCGCAAGCGTTTCAAGTGATCAAGAAAACCATCCGATGACAGGTCAATTATGTTTGCTATAAAGAGACAATAATTTGTATATTTGTGTGAATGTTTGTTTTAAAAAGAGACAATAATTTATTCCTTACCGTTATTGCTATGTAATTAACAAGATGTCCTTTTACATCCATGATTTTTTTTGTTTTCTCTTTCATATCCTCATCTTGTTGATATATCATTAATGTCAAACGTTTTTCAGCATCTTTCTGGCTCATTTCTATATTCTGAAGTTCTTCGTCCCATTGATCCATCAATGTAAACTTTTGTTCTTCATAACTGTCTTGGAAAAATCTCAGTCGATCGTCTTTCATTTCTGTTCATTGTTACAATATTAAAAAACAAAAATTAATCAACAAACACACTACATGTTTAAACAAAAAAATACAGTTTATTTAATATAAAGTTCATTAATTTAATACACTTTTTATACATACCCAAAAACTGGTTGATTAGTTCCATATGAGATTGCAACATGTATGAATACTGTTCTTCAGATTCATCTAATGAATCTAGCAATTTCTTAATGACAATATTTTTCCTTTCCAATGTTCTCACAAAAGTTTTGGACATCATCTAGGTACAAAAAACATTTAAAAACTATTTTGCAATACTGTTTTACTCCTCACTAACCCAAGGGGACATAGTGGGGAGTTATGAATTCGCAATTTTTAAGGTTATTTTTTTATTGCAGATTATCATCTAGTATCATGCTGAGACTCTATTCTGAAAGTTTCATCATAATGTATCTGTGTGTGCTGTGTACTATTTATGGCATGTTTTTTCTACTTTTTCGATTATAGACTAAAAAAGTACTCATTCGATTCTTTTCAAATTTTGCAAATATGTATATCTATCTGATCAGTGTTTCTCAATCATTTTAACTGTCAAATATTTCAAAGTGACCCCAAGTTCAGGAAACTTGAAATTTAATATTTTCATTTTCAAATTGCTAAAAAGTCACATCACTTTCATACAATGGCATTGAAAAATGATCAAGTTTTCATGATAAAATATTCAAATCAAAAATAATTTAACAAACTCATTTCATGCAAATGCTGAAATTATTCCATACACAATTTCAATACTTTGGGGAGTTACTAGTGAGGAGTATAGCATTGGCCACAACCCATTCATTTTTCTTGGTTGCGCAAACTGTCAACCTTCAGGTGGATAAAAAGATGTTTAGAGATAACTATATCAGTGGCAAATGTTAGAAGAGGGTATATTTTTTTATTTATTATACACACCTTATTTATTCCACTAAATTAAAAGGCTACGACTATTTACACGACTCAACCATAGACGAAAACCAAAAATAACCACAGAAAACGCAGATAAATCAAGTTATAAAAATATTTACCTTTGTTTATACTTTGTTATAATTGTGGATCTCGATGAAAAAATGATTTATAAAATTAAGTAAATGTAATAAGATGCCAATATTATTTATTTTTTCTTCAAGTTGGTTTCCATGATGCATTTTTATGACCATTGAAAAAATGACAAAGGTAAATATTTTTGTACTTTGATTTATCTGCGCTTTCTATGGTTATAAATGACCTAAAAACATAGACGACGTCAGAAAATTTGTCATGTAAATAGACACTTTTTGGCGGGAAAACGCTTTTCCCGCCAATTCCGGTCGTAAAAATAGTGACACCGAAATTAAAAAGATGTAGAGTGCTGTCATCTAGTTAAAATATAAATAAATAAAAGGCATATTTATGTTACAATCAAAAAGTCATTTTGTAATTGGCATCATAATAATAGGTAGATATATAATATAAATAGCTCTTGCCATTGGTCTTCTCGCTGATTCCTAATTCAATTGGAAAACGTCAATGGGAGATGATTGAAAAAAAATTCTTACATTACCTCTAATTCACTGTGCAAATCTTTTACTTTGAGTTTCCTCAATATGAAACGCCATTGTTGATTAATTTTTGCAAAATTAATTTTGGCGTATGCTTCCTCTTTTTGCAGTTTATTCTAAAACAAAAGATTAAGAGTCAAACTGTTCCCACAATCAACAAACTGCACAAAGTTTAATGTGGTGAATCTATTTTTTTTTATGTTTTAGAAAACACATAAAAATTATTGATTTATTTTTAAGAAATTTTATACAAACCAAAATTAAGTATTTTTTGAAACTATCTACCAATGACATCTATATAATAAAAGTATACTTAACCTAAATAAAAGGATTGAACCTTTAATTCTTTACATTATTTCTCCATAGATGGAATCTCTAAATTCCAATAGGGATTAATAAAGGATCTCAATAAATGGAATAAGCACACAAATTGATCACATATACCTTCTAAAGATAATATAATATAGGTCGTAAGTATTAGATTCTTCTTGTTTTTTTTTAAGAATGAATATATCCTTGTAACAAGTACATATACATTCCCTAAACTAAGCATAAATCCTTGTGCTATAGGCGAACGAAATCGGTCGTGGCAGGATTCGAACTTGTGACCACTGGATTACTACCCCAGCACATACAATTTGTAAATGCCTGTAAATGAGATATTTAATATCTAAAAAAAAAACAAATATTTATATGTGCAGAATTATTGCATTACAAAATGAAGTGAATATAATTTACAAATCTGTTAATATTTGATTCAGTTGCTTGTCTCAAATCTGTTTCGAGTTAGTCGAACCACACCACCTTATTGTACGTGTAGTAGTGTCACGCAAAACTTGTATGTGTTAAGGGAGTGCACAATTAACCCACTATATTTTATCTATTACTCTACACGTACAAAGGCAAGGCATGCCTTTCTTATGTCTTTTAAGTATTTTCACTAAGTACTAAGTATTTTTACATTTATTAATATTTCTAATCTTCACATACTTTCATATATCTCCCTATAAGTTCTTGTTTTCTTCTTCTGGCTTCCTCTTCCATGTCGGCTCTATGTTGGAGATATCTCGCCTTTTCTTCTTCAGACATCTTTGCTAATTTATTAGCTTTTCCCTTCTTTTTTGGTCCCATCTTAACCTTCTTTAAGTCTCTTCTATTTCTACAATATAATAAAACTTTTAAAATTTAATAATAATTACAAAGTATTTGTATTTTGAGTGTCGGTTATTTTAAATTTTATTTTACTATACTTTTTGTTTAATTAGGATATGGGTATATTTTTATAAAAAAATATTTTAAGATAAAGGATATTTGATTTATTGTGAAATAATAATTCAATGTATCCAAGGATAGTACATAAAAAAAACACTTCTTTATCAGTAACTTTCCCTCCCTAGTTACGAATTTATTGACATTTGAGAAAATTATCTGACTGTTGCTAAGTGCCAGCTGTTTTTCCAGTATTGTTGATTTGGTCATTGGTTATACCATCAACCACTTCCAATAATTTCAATATAATTTTTCAATTATTTCCTCTTTTCCTTGTAGACTGTGAAATTAAATATTTGAAATGTACGCATCTAGCGAGGAAGCGACAGATATAACGAGTGATTTGAGTTTTTCAAGTGGTGGATCAGAGAAAATTCCCAGTTTGGATTTGCAAAATAATCTTGATGCAGAAGAAAAGAGTAATATAACTTTCCTTAATCTATTATTTAAAGATTTCTTAAAAAAAAAAAATTTCAGATATCAGTAGGTAAGGTTAACAGAACCACACTGTGCCTAATTTATTGACATCAGCCACACTAGACAACGTGTCATTTAGCTCAAGAAAAGAAACAAAAAAGATAACTCAAAGTATGGAAGTGACAGTTGTCACGTGACTGGCAACTGTCACTTCCATACATTGAGTTATCTTTTCTTGAGCTAAATGACACGTTGTCTAGGGGGGCTGAGTCGATAATTTTTTTTTCCATTTGAGCTTTGATCATTGCATTTTTTTTAAGTTTATTTTGTTTTAGCTTAATGCAATGGCCTGATAAGCCTTTTGTGTAAAGTGTATAATAAATATTCAATCTTCATGCAATGTGATATCTGATAAAAATTCAATGGCCATTTTTTTAGCAAATTCAATGGCCATTTTACTTTAGTCAATTTATTTCACTTCTGTTATTTGCATTTGCACTGTTAACTGTGTAACTAGGTACTTTATATTTTATGTATAATTGTAAAAGGCTGCTGGCCGTTGATACAAATAAATAAATAAATTTGCACTGTTGATCTTGATTAATTTAACCTTCATGTTTTTATATAGGTAGAATAACTAACTCGTTTGTGATTGTCCCTTGCATTATTTACTACTTATTTTTTTGTAAATGATATTACAGGGCCAAGAACTGTCACCTACATTTTGCACTTTAACCAACATCAATCAATATGTTTTGTAAATTAAGAATAGAATCATAGAATTATATAACATTTTATTTATAATCTAAGAAGAGAATATTAATATTGCAATATATCAAAACTGTACAATAACTTTGCATATTTTCCCTGTGTTAAATTTTTCTTCGTTCATTTTTAAATAATTGTCAAAAGTTTTTTTATAGGTTTTTCACCAGTAGATATAGAAATTCAAATACAAAATGAAAGAATTATATATATATTCAAAGAGGCTATAGAAAAAACGGAGATTGCTGTTTTTATACTGCTTACTTCACTAAAAGAATTCAACAAAGCCATCAGAAAATTTGTGACTGCGGAAGACTTTCTATGCATTCGAAAGATATTGGAAAGTGGGTCGTTAAATATTGTAGATCCCAGAACGGATGATAAATTTTATAAAATAATTACATTTGAACAAATCGAAAAGGTGTACATACTGTTTGTACTTTCATAATGTAAATTTTAAATTAAATATTTCATAGACACATTTTTCACCAGTACTTTTTTTTAGCTTCTAGAAGAGCCTGATCAAAAAATGCTTCCGGAGCTATCTCATATATTTAAAATTTTGTTGAAGTATCCACAATTCCATGATATTATCAAGAAAGAATTTGACTGGGTATTAATAATTATTATTATTTTGATAATAAACGCTTCCTTGCATCCAGCGCAAGTACAAGTTTATTACTATTTGGCAATTTCTTCCAACTAACTAGTGTTTCCATCTATTAATCAATTCATTATTTATAAGTATTTGTTCAGTTGTTTTTTTGGTACACATTAGGAATTATTTGTTAGCATTGAATACTTTTGGATTCGCTCACATCTCCTCACCCTTTTACAAATTTAAATTATTTATTTATATAAAGCTTTTTAAGCACATGTGCACAATGGCGGGCTTATTGCCAAATGGCAATATCTTCCAACCAACCATATTCATTTGGTTAAAAATATTATATTTATGATCATACGTACCTACATTTTTATGAATACCTACAACATATAATAAAAATATAATTACATAACATACAACAAAAGGAAACAGAGGGGACAGGAGAGGGGGGGACAAGGATAGGATAAGGAGAGAAATTTAAGTGTTATATGTAAGGAAATTATTCTTCAGATTACTTTTGAAAGCGGAAGTGAAGTTGTATTAATTTTATTGTTGTACCTATTAAATGTTGTATCTCATAATATTACAACTAATTTAAATTTCTTTTTTTTTGTATGTGATTATGAACATGAAAAAACATATTTCTTACATCAAGCATCGTTGGAAATCAGAGGAGGTAAATAATTAATTATCATTCAATTTTGTTATAGATAATACATTTTTTTACTTGAAATACATACATAAAAATATATATTACTAACTATACTTTGTACAACAAACCACATATTACATTGTTCCTTATATATTTCTATAATAACTTTTCTCATTTCTAATAATATATTTTATGTGAAGCACCAGCTTAGAATCGTACTTCATCTCTTTCCTTTTTATTGTTTTTTTTATGAGCCGGGTATTTGAAAATACAACAGACAAAATAACACCTTACATAGTTCAGCAATGAGGTTCACCATCCATTCTGAATATTGCTTTTTTATGTGTGACAAGACTGGTGTGTAAGAAAATACGCATATAAGGTAATGCACAACTGTCGCTGGTTACTACACATTGTGTGATCATGCTGTGATGACAATCCTTCGTCGAGCCAATACCAAACAAATTATTATTTATTATTGCATAATATTTATTTTGAATTAGGAAAAAAGTCATCTCCCTGATGTAATATTATTTTATGACTCATTGATTGAACTGCGAGACAAGATGGAAGAAAAAATACAGATGTCCGCAATGGATAAATTGAAAAATGCTATAACTCAAAGGAACCTGCTCAGGATAAATAAAGTGTTGAAGGAAAGAATAACAGGTTAAAATTATTATCATCGTGTTATTTTTCATTTACACCTTTTTTTTAAACCATATTTTATGATTTTTTTAAAAAAAATCAGGATAAAACATGGAAATGTTTTTTAACTCTCAGATGGTTGACATAGAATCACATTATTCTACATGCATAGATAAATGATGACTCAAATTACTTATTTTGTATTAAATGAAATTGTAATTTAATTTTTAGATGTAACCCAGAAGTTAAAAGAAGAGACAAGAAATTTTAGACATACTTTCAAACAAAAAGATTCCATTATCAAACATCACCAAGACGAATTGAGTCTATTGAAAAATGAGTGCATCACAATCATAAAAAAGAAAATGTATGTCACATTATGCGATCTTCCTTATTATTTGCAACTTCACTATAACCCAATGCTTAGCCAGTATTAGCAATACATAAAACTGACTAGGGTCAGATTATAATAGTGAATTTGCAAGAAGTAAGATCAATAGTATTCATTTTGTTTATTTTTGCTTGAAATGTGATTTCTTCCTTATCCATTGTATAGAAAACCAATGCAGCATTTTCCTTTATAGGCAGGCCTAACTTTAAGGGGGCTTTGGCTTCATTACATTTTTCGAATGCTAATGAAGACTTGTTAATAGTTAGTTTTTTTATAATCAAATGTTAATCATGGGAATACTTTGACTTTCTATGCATATGATGTGTGTGATATTCTTTTTAATAAATCTTTTTCTGTTGAACATAGCAAAAATTCATCACACTTAGTTTAAGATAGCCAAATAAGAATGTGCAGAAGAAATGTTGGAAGACTTCAGGCAAGATAGTCCGATGACACAATAAGATGAGTGGCTGGAGGTGGTTGGATGGGGTCTGCCCAGGATAAAGAGCCGTGAAGATCGCCAGATGAGAACTCCATTACCGGTCAAAAGAGGGCTGACGTGATGATGAATATCTTTGTTCTAATAATGTAATTCTGTCCAATATAACAAATATTGAAATTGCTTTACTTTAGACTGGATTCAGAAAGAGTCATGAACAAAGAAACAGAGAATCACAATACAAATTATGAATCACTGGTTGAAGAGGAAAAAAATGTTAAAGAGAAATATGACGATCTTCTTAGAGATCATTTGAATAATGAGAAAAATTTAAGAGCAAAAAGGTTTGTTAAAAAATGATCTTTTATTATTCATTTTTCATGTCATAAATACATTATTTCACCACCGAAATACTTCAAATCCCGTCTACTTATCACCTCAGATACCTAGGTACCTAAAAAATATACTGATTTTTATATTACCATCTTTCAGAATTCCTTTCATGTTGCCTTGTCAACTTTACTCAACCTCTACCTTGTAATACATATCTTAATTTTTGCTATTAGTAGAGTAGGTACCTTCACTTCTCATTTTACCTCCCAACAACTGATTATTTATAGGTATTCTATACCTCAACAAACTAATTAACTCATGAAATATTGTAATAGTAGAGAAAAAGGGAGATTTTATGAATAATTTATTTGCTTTAAAAGGCATTTAAATTAAAATGTGTGCTATGCTATTTTTGATCAAAAATGTTTCTGCATTCATTCATTTGCTATTTTTTTTCAGGTTCAAAGTGGAAACGCAATTGACAAATTGGTT
Source organism: Molanna angustata (assembly GCA_963576475.1). NCBI lineage: Eukaryota > Metazoa > Arthropoda > Insecta > Trichoptera > Molannidae > Molanna > Molanna angustata. The sequence continues at coordinate 6,320,849 of OY754975.1, forward strand.
ACAGAAGTATGATAAGGAAATTGGTGATAAACAGACAGAATTAGATGGTCTCACCAAAGAATATGAAGATGAAAAAAAAGAACTGGCTGATTTGCAGGTTTTAAGTTGTTTTTATTTCAGTAATTTTCCTGTGTACAAAAACAGCAGACAATATCAATATGAAAATGTAAAGATCATTGTCCGCCTATTGAATTAAAAATCTAGCTCAAAACTATGGCAACCACTCACTTTTGTTTTCAGAGAAGGTTCAATGATCAAGAAGAGAAGTATATTCCTCTGATGGCAGAAAAAGAAGCTGAGTATCAAGCGGACTTGGCCATCAGACTGGAAAGATTCCAGACAAATTATGCCAGTACTAAAATTCAAAGATGGTGGAGAGCAATTTTGGAAAAAGAAGGCAAAAAAGTAAGAAAAAGCGTAATTTTAAATTTTCATTTTACATAAAAAAATTATAAATAGCAGAAATATGAGAAAGTAAGGATATCTTAACAAGGAGACAATGTATTCCACTTTAAAGGTCTGTTTACACTGAAACTGCGATCATCATAAGCTGCCTTTTTGACTTTGTCTATTTTTTTTAAGAATTGATACTTTGTGATCCAGATGTTCTCAATGTACATGCCTTCCTGATGGCGCATTCTTTTTGACACAGTTCTTGAATGTAGTGTTGAGCCAAATCATTCAGAGCTTTAAAGACCATCAAGCATACCTTACGTTGGACACTTCAATCAGTGTACCTAGTTCATTAAGGTACAGGGTAAGGCAATCTAAGCAGGTCCAATGCAAACTTTGAGACTATTGTATGAGAATGTAGTTCCTCAAAGATTACAATGGTGTGCACCTGAGTAAGTGTATTTGAATGTAGCATTACATAAAATAATATGGCTTATTTGATTTTACAAAAAAGTAACAACATTGCATAAAAAGGTATCGGACGAGTGCTTAGATTTATAAAACATGTATTGTTTAAAAAAAACATTCACATTTCTAAGCCTCATAAGTTTTGAGTTATGAATAGTAAATCGTATAAAATATGTATTATTAAAAAAATATAATGAAAAAAGTACACAAAATAAAATTGTATCAGACCAATGCATAGACAAATAATTTAAGAACAATATATATATTTTTTGTGGAAGACGTAACTTTTAAGATTATAGGGTAATGAGCATCCTTGAAAAGTACCTTGAAGCCTATCCCATTGACTTAAGAGGAGGTGTTATGTGACATATTTTGTCAGCTCCATATAATAACCTCACAGCTGTGTTGGGGTATCTGATATTTGGGCTAATCTGCTGATATTGTATAACTCCAACTTAGAGTTTTATAAAATTAAGTTACCGATTTATGTTCCACTTTTACAGGACGATTTGTTTCGGATTATCAGTTGATAAAAACCTAATCAACGAAACAATCGTCCTGTGAAAGGAGATAAATGGTTATGGAACCTTAAGCGGCAGGTTAAGTTAGCCAAACGAAAGAATGTGGGTGACGTCACTTGTGCACAAATCAATTTTAGTACAGTGATATACTCAGATTTGAATCGACCAATAAAATCAGTTGGTATTCTACAATGTGCAATGTATTGCATGATATTCTTACCCTGATCTTTGCAACCATGTTCTGTAAAACTGTCGCCCACATTCTCTTACTTGTCAAGTTCTACTTTGTGAAGTACCTAAGGCCTCGTCACTTTTCCAGACCATAATTATTTTTAAAGACACAATTTCTTTTATATTGATTGTTTTTTATACTGAAAAAATGCATTTTATTTAATTTTTATTTTACAGAAAAAGAAAGGGAAAAAGAAGAAATGAGGAAATTGAACAAAACAAACATTTTATAATATTTTATTTTTATTGGAAATATTTTACAAACGTATAATAATTTGATAGTTAATGTTACCGGCAAACATCTTGAATAATGGTATTGATGCGCAGAATACAATACACGGGGTTTTGTTTGGTTGGTAGATGCGCAAATCTTCAGTTTGCACATATACCAACCAAGCAAAAAGACACATATTTGCTATCTGTGCACCCACGTGACGAACTCAATTTATTTTCCGATAACAATACCTTTTTTTTCTTTTTTATTTTCAAATCATTTTATGACTTTATGCACAGTATTATGATTTACGTATAATAAATCGTTGTAAATTTTAAATAATGAAACTCTTTTCATTCATCATATTCATTAGAGTGAGAGATAAAATATATAAAAATGAAATGCAACTATCTTTTTCCTACCCCTCCCACTTTTCAGCCCGCTCATCAATTGCAATATAAAATTGCAATGTTCATAGAAGGGTCAAATTATCAGAGTATTATTTATCTTAGACCAGCAGTTTTACTAATTCGATCCAAATTTTGAGGTATTTTTTTTTTTATCTTACAATTATTTGGGAGACCAACAGCTATCAATTATAGTTTTTCAATTGGGATAACAACCGAACAGCCAATTATAGGTCTCCGCTGATAGGACAGTATAGTATATAGTATATATCTCCGTATAATGACAGATAGGTTCTAATCATTTTATGCATTCAGTTTTTGAATCAGATGTATAATTAATGAAATCTACTCTAACTAAGCGAACACTCTAAAGAAAAATGTATTTATTTAAATACCTCAAAAAATTACAACTTGTATGATTTTTTTTTTCATTTAACTAGCATCTGAACATTATGATGCATGTTTACACAAAGTTTGAGGTTAATAAGATTAACTGCAAAGATATTTCAACAATAATATTGTATTCTGTGGTGAACTGTACATCTCTTTTGGCACGTTAAAATTTATTTTCAAACAACATACCGTTCTATGTCGGAGTCATAATAAAACCAGAGAATGGTTATATTTTCACATAATGATAGTAGACCAATATGTTAAAAGAAGAAAAAGTGAAACTGTGAGTTTATATCACGTGTCTGTATCTATGTCGTTACATGTGATACGTTTGTCTGTTTTGTGTCTCTTGAGTGTGGCAGCCCTGGCTTGCAGAAGTGGCATCGGATCATTTTTGGAGGTTGGCATGAATGAAAAGGCTCGTCTTATTCCTTCATTCTCTTTCTTATTTGGTGACAACCCCTGAAATAATTGCCATAATTAAAAATAGGATTTAGAACAAAAAATATTTGTAGGAATATTCTCCTTTTCATACGATGCATGCCTTATTATTGATATTAAATTTCTGATGACTTACCATTAGGTGCTCTTCCAATATTTGTTTAGAATTTTCACTTAGTTGTATTTTGTTTCGTGCCAACTTCAGATCATTATCCAATTTTTGTTTTTCTTCTTCCAATTGCCTCAGTCTATATTCAGCTTCTGTTTGTAATAAATAAATTTATTAGAATAAAATAAAAACCAATCATGTGACAAGGATTTTGATTTTCCTTCATTCTGAGTTAAGTATCTTTATACCATTACATAATTTTTACTTATGTTCTATACAAAAATGATCAGGGGGCAAGTCTAGTCCCTCACAATTACCCATATCATAGATATAATTATTATATGGAGTTCTATAATTTCTTAAGATGCCATTACATTAGATGACATTAGGGAATGGACCGGCTTCAGGACCGTGGAACAGATATTCCAGGCAGCACAGGACAGAGAGGGATTTGCCAGAGTGATAGCCGACGTCGGGGGTTCCTGACATGGCACCGGAAGAAGAAGATGCCATAGAACTCCATATTATGATAATTATATCCATGATTGGTAAAAAGACACATCATTTTCATAAAATGGCACTGAATAAGTGTCAAGTTTTCGTAATAAAATATTTAAATAAAAAATATTGAACAAACTCATTTCATAAAAATGCTGAAAATTTTCCATACAAAATTTGAATACTTTGTGGAGTGACTTGGTAGTGAGGAGTATAGCGTTGGCCACAACCCACTCGTTTTAAGTATACAATTGAATATTAATGACTATAAGTTAAATAAAAATAGAAATTGCATGGTTGCGCCCTCTTTTAAACCTTTCTAAAACGATTTAATATCACGCTGTATTTAATATGTTGCTGTTAATATTTTTTATCCTATTTTAGAATTAATTACCTTTTATGCAACAATTTATAAAGTTATTGTAAAACAACTTGAGCCAGTCATGTGGGGATGCGCAGACGCAAATTTGTGTCTTATTGCTTGGTTGGTTTATGTGCAAATCGCTCCCCTCTACGGTGAAAAGGCTCAAGAAATTTGATGAAAATTATACACTAATGTTTTGACACAATACATATACATGGACAACACTAACCTTTCAATTGTGTTTCTTTTGCTTTCTGTAATGCTTCAAACTGTTTTCTTTTTAATGTTTCTGTAGCTAACATCTGCCTCTGTTCTTCCTGTAATCTCTCCAATTCTTCTCTTTTCTCCCATTCTTCAGACAGAACTCTAAAATCAAAAATAAAAACATCAATAAATATCTTATTATTTCAGTCATTTTGTTAATTTCATTTCTCTCGTTTCCATTAGCTATGCAGAAAATGAAAGAAAGCAGAAAAGGATTTGACAAAAATATAATATCTTGGCTCCAAGGTGTATGGATTTTCTGGCAGCCATTTTTCATTCATCTATTCTAATCCTCACTAGCACTGACATTTACCACAAATTATTTTGATCACAGATAAATAACTACTTAGTATGTACATTGATTTGACAATTTATTTTTAAGCAGGAAATTTTTCAATATAATTTTTCTAATAATTTTGCCACCGCCTATGAAATAAGCGATTTACTTGGTTTTTATAATATAATCTTCATTTTTTCATGGATTTCAAAAGTAATGTTACCAACTTTCAATGTTTGATTTTTTCGTAGAAATTACATAAAAAAAATACATGTAATTGACGTTGTGCGTGGCTGCTCATTGCTTGTGTGCTTTATAAGAAAAAAGTTAAATAATATTGTTAAATTATTTCCAAACATTATTTTTTAAATTCTTGCCATCTCATATCATGTCTATGAAAGTGGCTGTTTCTATTTTACCACATAGATTACTTACCTAGCTTGTAGAGCTCGCACAATTTCTTCATCTTGCTTGGCTTGCGTCTCTTCAGCTAACAGCCTTTCCAACTCATTCTGAGCATCTTGCATCTTCAATATTCTTTTGCTATCTTCTTCTGCTATCAGCTCCAACTGATGGGCGTGTGTTTCTGCCAGAACTCTCGCTTGCACCTCTTGCTGTAACAATTTCTTTGTTTTTTGCATTTCGTGAACATAACCTTCTCTTCTTCTTTTATCCTTACACCTTTTCTCTTTTTGCTGTCTTTGATAGCCAACTTCACCACATGAGTGTTTGATAGCCAGCTGCAAAGCAGATATCCATTGCAAACGACTTCTAAAAAATTAAATAAACACATTAGATTCGTTTTACATGCTGATTGTATGTATATCATACAAAATAATGCTTATCAAATATCTGCCTACATGATATCTCTAAAGGTAGGCAAGATAACTGTATACTAAACATTTCTTTCTCTGTAAACATCAATTGCTACATATATGTATACAGGTACTTTGTTAGTCAATTCTCTTTGACGACTCATGCAAGTCAGTCATGCAAGTTTTCTCTTAGACTCTTTTAAATATTTTGCATGCATCCTTTGTGACTTGCTTACTAGGCACTGTCATATTTATCATTTTGTGCTTTATCATCTGCATTATACTCATGTTTAAGAATACCTCCATATAAGTCTCTTTCAAAAAGTCAATATTTAGATTGAAGACCCATGATGATATCACATAACCATGCCACTCTTTTATTTATAGGAAACCATGCAGTCAGAGATATACCTTTGTTCTGAATCTTGTTGATCTAATACAATTATAAATACCTACTAAATATCTACTGGCAATGCATTACACCTATTACGGCAAAATTATTTACTTGTGATCCTGTGTAGCCATTTCAAATGTCCTCTCTGGTGTGATCAGTAAGAATCTTTGAGGTTTAGCTGCTCCATGTACCGGTTCAACTAAACAGTTTGGTGTTAGAGTAATACTTCCGCAAACCAACTTTTCAAAAGGGCTCTTATAGTACTTCAATTCACAAGGTTGTAACACAAACCAATATTCTCTCAGTGTAGGCAGGAGATAACCACGCTTCAACAGATGACCCTGAAATGCACGCAATATATATTTCATTCAAAATCTCAATATCATGGATAAAGTATTTAAATTTTATTAAAAGGCCTGCTGCACCTGCCCTTCTATAGTTATGTTCACTGCTGACTATTGTGATCTTCAAATTGGTCTACCATTTTATTCTAAACTTGTCCGCATAGATCATTGGTCTTCCGCATAGACCCCTCGTCTTTTTGGTGGAGTACCTATTTCTAATCTACTTTTTGCTATTTTCAAATATGCAGCCAAAGAGTTTTCTTCTGATTCTTACATACTTTGTGGAATTTTGCAAAATACGGAATAAATGAATTTTTTTCTCAAAAAATTTTCAAAAAAACCTCAAGTCCTCGAAATAAATGGTTTGACATTGAGAATGAACAACATTAAAAAAAAAAGCATTGACAATATTGGCAAACATGTATGTATTCATGAAGAAGTTTTAATTTGCAAGTATGCCTATTCAAAAAGTTATAATCCTTTTTAAAAAGTTTTTTTAATACAATGAATTTAAGTCAAATCTGTACACTCCTTAAAAGAGATAAATTTTTATGATGTAGGTAACTGAATCCGACTCATTAAACATTTATACAGGGTGTATCATGAGGAGTGGATCAACCGAAGCATGGAGGTAGAGGACCTCAATACCTATCGATTTAACCCCCATGTATGTTCAGCGATATTGGGTGGTTCAAAAGTTATGTACACTTTTGTAAAATTTGAATAAAAATCGGATTTCGTACTAAACTACATCACTGTACCTAAACTATTAGGTTTGCGATCAGGATTTTTTTCAGGGAAAAGTTCAATATTAATGCTTAATGAAAATAATACCGTTGTGAGTCAGTACCTAATAACTTTAAAAACAAAATAAAAAACTTAAAAAATTTTGCAAGCCTCAATTTTCCACTAACTTTTCAAAAGTTCTTGGAACAATAATTTCACATAACTTTTTTTTCCACAAGTTATCTTAAAAACTACTACCATTCATAGAGAGCTAGCTCTGCAAATTTCATTTGCCTTGTATTAGAGGAGCATGTTGAAAAATTCACTTCAATTGTACGAGTACCAAAAATCGATATTTTTTCCTTGAGACAGAGACTTGTTAAATGGGTAATAAAAATTGTTTTTAAATTATTTATTGTATTCAATCGTATTTATTGTGGTACCTACTTTATTCAAATAATAAAAAATTCAAATAAAGAAGTAAAACAAAATTTTTTTTTTTTTTAGTTCGATTATTTTTCAGTAGTTTAGCGTCTGGCCCATAGTCTGGCCCCCAAGATCCCCAGATTTAAATCCTGTGGACGTTTGTATTTGGGGTTATTACAAAGAGTTAGTATACAAAAGTGAATACAATTCAAATGAGGAATTAAGACAAAAATTGGCTCAGGCACAAATTATGATTAACGGAAATGAAGAAGCATTCAACAAACTGAAGAGCGACTTTTTGAGAAGATGTAGGCTATGCATAGCTAATAATGGTGCACATTTCGAAAATTTATTATAAAAAATTAAATGATGCATATCTAACATATGTATTTGTAAAAGAAAAAAGAAAACAATAAAAAAAACAAAAAAAAATCAAAAACTTTGACTTACATTATGGCCCGTTTTATTTAGTAAACTTTTTATTCTACGTAATCGCTTAGCAAAATAACTTTTTAAGTAGTCTTTCATGTATTTGTCTTAAGGAAAAAATATCGATTTTTGGTACTCGTACAATTTAAGTGAACTTTTCAACATGATCCTCTAATACAAGGCTAATGAAATTTGCAGAGCTAGCTCTCTATGAATGGTAGTAGTTTTAAAGATAACTTGTGGAAAAAAAGTTATGTGAAATTATTGTTCCAAGAGCCTTTGAAAAGTTAGTGGAAAATTGAGGCTTGCAAAATTTTTTAAGATTTATTTTTTTGTTATTAAAGTTATTAGGTACTGACTCACAACGGTATTATTTTCATTAAGCATCACTATTGAACTATTCCCTGAAAAAAAATTATGATCGCAAACCTAATAGTTTAGGTACAGTGATGTAGTTTAGTATGAAATCCGATTTTTATTAAAATTTTACAAAAGTGTACATAACTTTTGAACCACCCAATATCGCTGAACATACATGGGGGGTTAAATCGATAGGTATTGAGGTCCTCTACCTCCATGCTTCGGTTTATCCACTCCTCATGATACACCCTGTATAAGTACATATATATTTTAAATATAACATAATTTATTACCTTTTTGATTACGTCTTTTATAAAAATTTGAAATATTTCATCTATGGCCTCTACAATTGGCGTCTGTTCAACATTCCCACCCCCGCAGTATTTAGTTTCCAGGATATTGATGAAGGTTTGGAGATTGAATACTTCGATACTGTTGCAAACCTCATCCCATTCATTGATATTCCATACGAGACCGAGTGAACTGACCAGTTGCTCAGCAACCAGACTGGCCTCCGAAGAATCAATTATAACCTAAAAATGTCAAATTTTATTTCATTAATATAAACTATACAAGGTACCTAATCAGAGATATACGATTGTTTTTTTTAAGATAAGTAGGTATACTATTAACAAATCAATTTATCAAACCATATTGACAGGCTGCACCTGGTGCTAAAGGGAAAAGTGTAGTTATACTAAATCCATATTTATTTTAAAACTACATATTTTTCCAGATATATATTTACATCACATATATTAAAAGGTTTTTTGATTCAACATTTTTCATTTCAACAGCCCCCCCTATACAACGTGTCATTTAGCTTGAAAAGAAACAAGAAATGATAGCTCAATGTATAGAAGTGACAATTGCCAGTCACTGTCACTTCATACATTGAGCTATCGCTTCTTGTTTCTTTTCTTGAGCTAGATGACATGTTGTGATGTTGTCTAGGGAAGCTGCTCATGTTTGCACCATAGATATTTACATATACTAGATATCGTAGTTAGCAAATTTTGTATGAATCAAAGTGAGGCATTTTTCCGGGGGATTTTTGACATTTTGATGGGCAGACCACATCGTTTTTCTATAGAGAATAACGACTAATGTGAATTGTTTTTGGATTTATTTGTCGAAAAAAACACTTTGTTTATTAAGTTTTAGAGAACAGTTATCTAGGATGTGTTGAAATGTAAGGAAAACTGAAATATGTTGCCAACCAGTCAAATGTGCGATATTCCGTGACTCACTTTTTGCACGGAGTACTACATCTAATATATTATAATAAAAATCTATGATGTACAGTCATTTTAAGGAATTAACTGCATACAGAATATATTTGAATTTAGAAGTCTCAGTTCATTGAATTTTAATTTTTCTATATTTCCATTGTCAAATTACATTTTGTGATCGTACATTCATTTTTATTCCTTTAAAAAAGACACCAAACAGACACAAGCCATCTGTTTTATGAACAATTGATACTTTGTTTCTGGTTATGCTATTTCAATTTATCATACTATGTATTTACTTTGAATGCGTTTTTATAATTATATGCTGTATGCAGGTGTTGAGAAAAATAATAGAACAGCTATTATTTACTTATATAAATGTTATTTTTATGATTGATATTGTAAACAGATATTTTTTTAGTATTTCTTTCTACCATAATATGCAGTGCACAGTAGTCTACAAGAGAATAAAATTCTTTAAATTATATTCTTTGATCAATTGTTTTATTACGATACAATATAATTTGCAATCCTTCTTTGGAGACTTCCATTTTGAATTGCAAATTAAAGTTTGTATTCCATATACATACACATGAGGTAATTAAAATCAATTGAAGATATTTGCTCTCCACTACAATTATATGTAACTATGGTAAGTTATGACCTCACAATGATCGAGCCTTTTTTCTAGTGGATATTATGAGAAGACTGTTCTTCCTCCACCACCACCCGTTCTGCTTATGGGGACTAATAACGGCCCCTTGCAAAACTCTGAAAGAACACATAAAGAAAATATGAAGAGTCTGGAGAACTCTATAACCTTGCAGACACTGCACTTAATGTGCCAAAGAGAGATAATCATGTGGAAACAACTGGCTCACCGCTAAGATAATAGTGCACCGAATTTAAGACAGAAAATCTTGAAAGCCCTAAAGTTGCTCTTTGTGGCTACAAGGTCCGCATATCCAATGGGTCCAAAGAAATTCCCTCGGACATCGTCGTACAGTTCTCGTCGGAAAGTTGACAAGTAGAAGTTAGTACATTCCCATAGAATATGCTCAGAAGTCTGTTCAGGGTTATTACAAAGCTGACATGAGGATGAATCGGATAAGTGAAAACGAAAGAGATAACTTTTGAAACTGCCGTGTCCAGTAAGGAATTGCGTGGTCCAATAATTGGGAACAATCCCACGAGGATGAAATTCGAGTCCTCACATCGGGAAGAAATAAAAATGTCAGTCTGCCCACGGAAGAAGAAGACCAGAAGAACTCCGGGCCAAGTTCTCAATCTCTCCACGAACTGTGGGTAAATTTACAGGTGGGAGAGAAACATCACCCAAAAGTGATCTTCGGCCTCTATACAGGTTGTGAATTGAAGCTCGTTGCTGTGTTTCTATCAAAATATATAAATGGATATCATACTGTGAGTTTTGATGTATTGACATGGGCCCATGAATATAATTAAAAATAAACAACTGTCAAATACCTGAAAATTTCCTTCCACATCTTTTTCTGGAGTCAAATCACCGAGAAGGCAAAATATTCGAAAAAGCTGATATATAGAAGTTTCTGGAATTTTTTTTCCATCTCTGTACATAAAATTCTTTCGGCATATCAACCAACAAACCTGTTAACAAATTTTAATTAAATTAAGAACAAAAAATAACAAATATAATATGATGATACCTAAATAATAAATATGTAGGTATACATAATCACCTCTTCAATTTTTTCTTCAAAACTCCTCTGTTCTCCAAGATTCAAAATGTTTGACAGTTGAGAAAAGACCTCCTGGTTCAGGTAATACTGGAAGTGCAGAAAACTTAACTCGCTGGTGGAACGGAAGTGATCCAAGCCTCTTTCTACGCCATACAAGTCCAGAAGTGTTCCAATATTTGCTGTCAATACCTATAACATAACAATAATACTATAATGTTAACATCCCATGATGATGAATTGGGTACATTGCATAAAAGTTCACACACATCCTTTCACTCACACAAACAGACACACAAACATGATTTCATTTTGTAGTTTTAACTTATATCTCAATTATTATTCTTTGTTTTTTCTTACAATCCTAAATAATAATAAGGTAATAATGAATACAAGTTATTGATGTTGGGCGTGACTATGTTTTTTATATTGTGTATCACAGTTTATTTGTCCAGTCATTGTTTGTGTAAAAAAAAAATATATTTAAATTTTAATCTATAAAAACAACCGTTGGTATAAATGTATGTATGTGGCCGATGCACTCCTATACCATTCATCCGATTGCAATGAAACTTTGGTGATTTGTTCAGCACACATCTGAGAAAGTTAATGAATTTTTGTTTAGGTATTTATTAATTTGACATGCCACACAAGATTTTATAAAATTTTATCTAAGTACTTGAAATTTATTAAAAAATCCAGTGACACGGTAATCAGAAAATCTTTATCAGACTGAAGGAACAGGAGGGACTTTTCTTTCATTCTGATAGATTTTCTTCTCCGCCAGAAATCATATTTACAATATTGATTCAGATGACTCACCACAGTCACCACTATATTATGTAAGATTACATGAAAATTCTTCGAAACACAATTGTTCGAATGCGCAATTGTACGAATAACAATTTTTCGAAAATCAGTTATCAGAATGACAATTGTCCGAAAGCAAATTATTCGAACTAACATTTGTTGGAAAACCAATTAACCGAATTTAATATATTTTGGTGTCATTATGTTGCCTCCTTTGACATATTTGTTGCCAGTAAAATATATTCGATGAAGATTATTATTACTTGTTGTATTATTGTTGGGTACGTATGTTTGCACATTTTTAATAACTGATGTTTGACAGCGCGGGATATCCTAGTTTGTACACCAGTTTATGTTTATCTAGTATTCACATCAATTTAGTTATTTTATTTTAATATTATACTTCCTTTTTTTAATATATAATGCAACTGGCTCACGCCAGTCGCAATTATAACTACAAACAAACCTAACCAACCTATTTTTACCAAAGTTTTGTAGGTTTAGGTTTAAAAAATAGGTGTACATCTTAGGATATCTGACAGCGCGGTGCGTCGCCATGTTTTTTATTCCATAGATTTTTATTATACATAATATACTATGTAGATGTAGTACTCCGTGCAAAAAGTGTGTCATTTGTTTTCGATTCATACAAAATTTGCTAACGACGACATCTAGTATATTATAATAAAAATCTATGGTTTATTCCTCTCACAATACTACCAACATGACGTCATAAAAATTCGAACAATTGTAAATTCTGATAATTGTGTGTTCGGAAAATTGTTTTTCGAAAAAATGTGATTCGTAAAATTGATTTTCGTAAAATTGATTTTCGTAAAATTGATTTTCGTAAAATTGAGCATTCGAATAATTGTTTTTCGAATAATTTTCCTGTCACCATTATGTAAGACGGATAGCAAAGATTATGATCTCATTACAAATGTTATCAACTTCTGAATTTAATCAGTTCCTAAATGAAGGGGATATCTGAATTATGTAAATATTCACAATAGATTGAGATAATATTATTTATATACATAACAATGTGTGTTTTGAAATTTGCAATGTGTATGTTCTCATATAAAAGTATTGTTCCATTGTTGAAAATAAATACCACATTCATAATAAGTATGCAGGTATCAAATTCTATAATAAATAAAACAAAACTTAACAGGAAGTAACATATTTTATCCTATGATTACATATACTTCATGTTTTTCTAGTATTATAGCTTCATAGGGGATCTAAATGCCAAAGTGGGAAATGACGGCATTTATAAACCAACCATAGGCTTGCACAGTCTGCACAATGATTGTAACGATAATGGTAGCAGATTAATAGACTTTGCGGCCTCCCATAGCATGGTCATTGGAAGCACACTATTCAAACATAAGTCGATTCATAAAGCCACCTGGAAGTCACCAGACGGAGTGACCTGTAACCAGATAGACCATATACTGTTAGATGGTAGACACGCATCAAACCTTCTAGATTGTAGAACATACCGTGGTGCAAACATTGATTCAGATCACTACCTGGTAATTAATAAGATAAGAGCCAGAATATCAATGGCTAAGATGCACAAGTCAACAAAATCTACAAAATTTAATACACAATCACTAAAAGACCATGATAAGCGTAAACAGTACATGGAAGGACTAAGCAGGAAATTAATAGAAGTCAACGAAAACCAAGATCCTAATAACTTATGGAACGAATGCCAAAGTATTATTAGAAATACTGCAACTGAAGTACTTGGACAAATTGACCCAAAAAGAAGAAATGAGTGGTTTGACAACGAATGTGCAGAGGCAACGAGAAAGAAGAATGAAGCATATCTCAAACAGCAGCAACGAAATACCAGAAGTGCAACAGATGAATATAAACAGAGAAGAAGAGAGGAGAAACGGGTTCACAGGAAGAAAAAGAAGGAATGGGAACAACTACAAATCAATGATTTGGAAAATCTCAACTCTCAGAAAGAATGCAGGAAATTCTTCCAGAAGTTAAATCATCAGCGAAAAGAGTATAAGCCGAGAATGACTGCATGCAAAGACAAGAATGGTGAAATATTGAATGATAAGGTGGATATATTGAAGCGTTGGGCCCAGCATTTTGAAGATCTCCTAAATAATGATAGTGACACTAGTGATAATGACATAGATAATTTGTACACTGAGGAAGATGACAATATGCTGCCTCCAAATATGACAGAAGTCAGAACAGCACTTAAATGCTTAAAAAATAATAGATCCCCAGGTCATGATGATATCCCTAGCGAGCTTCTCAAATACGGAGGAGAATGTTTGATTACAATACTGCATAGAATGGTTGAGAGGGCGTGGAGTCTCGAAACTTTGCCTGACGACTGGAAGATGGGAGTTGTATGTCCCCTACATAAGAAGGGAGAGGCAATGGAATGTACTAACTATCGCGGTATAACCCTCCTAAATACAGGCTATAAGATGTTTGCCAGCATCCTTTTTGCCAGACTACTACCATACGCAGAAAAACTGGTGGGACAGTATCAAAGCGGATTCCGCCCAGGAAGATCCACTATAGACCAAATATTCACTCTCCGCCAAATACTGGAAAAAAACCCTGGAATATAATATCGACACATACCACCTTTTTATCGATTTCAAAGCTGCTTATGACAGTATCAACAGAGCGCACTTGTATGAGGCGATGAAGTATCTGGGAATTCCAAACAAACTCATAAGGATGGTAAGGCTCACTATGGTCCAGTCGCAGTGTAGAGTTCGGATTCAAAGCGACACTTCTGAACCGTTTTATGCATTACATGGCCTTCGTCAAGGAGATGCCCTGGCTTGTCTGCTCTTTAACATTGCTTTGGAGAAATGCGTGAGAGAGTCTGGAATAGAAACAACTGGGACGATATTCTATAAAGCAACCCAAGTACTGGGGTACGCAGATGATATTGACGTAATTGGTAGATCACAGCGGGCAATGACGGAGACATTTGTTGAGCTAGAGAGGGCTGCTAATGGAATGGGCCTTCACATCAACGCTAGTAAGACTAAATATATGCCAGTCACCAAAACTGTTCACAATAACCAGACCCCCACTACAATCAATATAGGCTCTCACACAATAGAGTCCGTTAGAAGTTTCACCTATCTGGGATCAATGGTGACTGATGTGAACGACATATCCACTGAAATCAAGCGCCGAATATTCATGGCTAATAGATGCTTCTATGGTTTAAGAAGACATCTTGCATCTCGGGTGTTGTCGAGGAAAACAAAGGTCACCATTTACAAAACATTACTACGTCCTGTACTGACATACGGCTCTGAATGCTGGGTACTGAGTAAAAAAGATGAGACATCTCTACTGGTGTTTGAGAGAAAAATACTCAGAAAAGTATTCGGCCCAATCCGGGAAAACGGAGTTTGGAGAATACGACACAACACAGAGGTCTACAATGTTTACAAAGAACCAAACATCGTAAAAATCATCAAAACAGGGAGGCTGAGATGGGCAGGGCACGTCCAAAGAATGAGTGATGAAAGAGTGCCAAAAAGGATCATTTATTTAAAGCCCCAAGGTAGACGTAGTGTCGGTAGACCCAAACTCCGATGGCTGGATGGTGTGCAGCGGGACGTAGAAGCAGTTGGAATAAGGGATTGGAGGAGTGCCTGTCAGGATAGAGGAAGATGGCGACGAATGCTGGAGGAGGCCAAGGTCCACAACGGGCTGTAGAGCCAGTGATGATGATAGCTTCATGTGTTTTTCTATGAACCGGCCCTGAATTTCATTGTACTTAGTAAGTAAATTGTGTTCCGTGATTTTTTTGAAAAACTGAATGTCCTTGTTAAACAAGTACATATACATCTTCCTACATTCCCTAAATTAAGCATAAATGCTTGTTATATAGGTGAACGAAATCAGTCGAGACAGGATTCGAACTCGCGACCACTGGATTACTAGCCCAGTGCGCTAATAACTCTGTCATCGACCCATCTTCATCATCATGACTGTAGTTTATGTTTTTCTATAATCCGGCCCTGAATTTCATTGTAGTTAACAGTAACAAATTTTTTCTGATTGTACTTTATGTTTTTCTATAATCCGACCCTGAATTTCCTTGTACTTAGTAACATATTTTTTCTATGATTTTACTTTATGTTTTTCTATGACCTTGCCCTGGGGGGCAAGTCTGGTCCGACCGGCGAAATCAAAACTCTAGTGATTTCCCATATCATGGATATAATTATCATATGGGGTTCTATGACATCTAAATATATTATAGAACTCCATATGATAATTATATCCATAATATGGGTAATCACTAGGGTTTCGATTTTGCCGGTCGGACCAGACTTGAACCCCAGGATGTCATAACCATATACCTAAATTTATTTGTTTATTATTTGTCATAACAATAAATAGGTCGTTTATAAATAACAAATTATGCAATTTATATTTTTTTACATTTTAGCAATCTTAACAAATATGATATCATTAAAAATATTAATCATCATATTATCAGTATGTCCCTGACATTAATTTTTTCTTTTACACGTTAATGTATCGTCTCATACATCTATTATAATTATCATTCACATTGTTATGCCCAATACTTTCATTAATAACTCCTCTTTTGCTTATATATTATTGTAATCACCCTTCGTTCATTCTTCCCGTATGGACGAACCTTTCATCACACCGTACAACGGCGCACCATGCACTGTATACCTATGTTATTTATTGTATTTTACTATATTTCATTTATTTACTTATACATGTTAAATAGTATGGAAATGCATACTTAAAAACAAATCAAAAGTGTGGACCCTAGAGAAGATCCCAGAAGAATGGCAAATAAGCATTATATGCCCTATTTATAAGAACAGTGACAGGTTAAAGTGCGATGACTTTAGGGGCATATCACTATTATGTACTGCATACAAACTTCTCACCATAATATTAAGAAAAAGACTTGAGCCATATGCTGAGAACATTTTGGAGGAATATCAGGCAGGTTTTAGAACGGGTAGATCCACAACGGACCAACCATTCACTGTCCGTCAAATTTTGGTAAAAAGTTTGAGTGTTTGATATAGATATCTACCAGTTGTTTATTGACTTCAAGCAAGCATAAGACTCGATAGATAGAGAACAATTGTTTGAAATCCTCTGACAATTCCAGATTCCACCTAAATTAGTAAGACTCGTGAAAATGACAATGACCAACTCACAATGTAGAATTAAGGTGCAGGGTGATTTAACAGAGACTTTTGCAATCACACAGGGATTGAAGCGAGGAGATAGTCTGGCTCCTACTCTTTTCAACCTCGCCCTGGAATACGTTATCCGCAGAACACCAGTTGACAATGGCTCCAATATATGTTTCAAAAGTAGTTAGGTAGCAAGATATGCGAATGACCTAAGTATAATTGGAAGAACCCAAACAGCCATTAAAGAAGTTCTCGACCCCCTGGTATCTGCAGCACATGAGATGATACAAAGACAAAACGCGCCTAATAGAACAAGAGGAAGAGAGACATGTTAAATAGTAAACTCTAAAAAAATTATAGTATTTTAAAACCCTATCATCAAAAAATACTTTAAATATTTACTGTCAACTTAATATTGTGCAAATAATTCCGGTACAGCTCGTAATATTAATAAACACTTGAGTATTATAATCTGGATCAGCTCGGATATATTGACCTAAATATAAATAAATAAGATCTAATTTAAAATCAACAATCAATTTAAAACACTTAAATAGGTACGTAATAAAATATATAAATGATAAACGCATGTCAGGATAGGAATGTGAAGCGTTTGGTTATCTCTGCTTACCTCGCAAGAGACAAAGCGTTATTATTGGATGTATAGTGATGAGCAGTCTTAGTCTTGCGAGACTTGCAAGACCATGACAGCATGTGTCGCTGCAAGAGTCTTGTGGTATCGCAAAATTTAATAAACTTATTTATTTTTAACTAGTTGCATGTTACACATGAGATCCAACTGTCGATAGCGATAGTAGGTATGTATAATTGAAGAATACATACTAAACTATTAACCCTTAAATCCAAATTATTGGATATTATTTTAAAGATAATTTGTTTTCTATGCAAAACATGTATGTCAAGTTTGGATAACGTGGAGGTCACTCCTTTTTTACTACCCCGAATATGTAAACAGCATGATGGTATGTTTTCAAACTATTTAGAATCCCGTAGATATTGTGTAGACACTAAATAAA
This sequence comes from Molanna angustata, assembly GCA_963576475.1. Taxonomy (NCBI): domain Eukaryota; kingdom Metazoa; phylum Arthropoda; class Insecta; order Trichoptera; family Molannidae; genus Molanna; species Molanna angustata. The sequence goes on from OY754975.1 coordinate 6,338,921, forward strand.
ATTATTAAAAATTGCTTAAAAAAAGTTTGAGATGTACTAATGTATGTCATTTTTATATAAAATAAACTCATGTAGCTGGGGTGTTTCGGCGATCGATTATCGATATTTAAAAAAAAAATTGGAAATATAGACAGAACACATAAATTTGTCCTAAAAAAATGTTTTTTTTTAATAAAAAAAATATTTTTCTTAGCAAAAAAATTTCCAGAAACCGTGGTAACTTTTCATAAAAACGAATTTGTGATATTGTATTTGTCTATATTTATACAAATTTTCGGCGTTCTAGCTTTAATGTTTTTTGAGATATATAGAAAAATGAAATAAAAATCCAAATGTTGATAACCACTGATTGGAACAAAAATTCTGAGTATATAGGTTTTGTAGGCCTATAACTATCTATATTTTTATTTTTCATTTTGGGCTCTGCATTTAGCGGATCAAAAGTTATAAGGGGGAACGGATATACACACACAGAGCAAAATATAAGACCAAATATCTTTTTATTTTTTTACTAAAAAAAGAATGTTTAAATAAAACTCAAAAATACGATATTTATGAATTTACAAGCTAATAAATTGAAATCATGATTACCATTGCATTTTTAATACCTAGTAAGAAACTTCACGACACCGGATGCACATATGGTCGCGCTAGAAATGTGATTAATCAGCCAAATAAATCGTAAAAGTAAGTATGTAAACCTTCGTATGATAAAAGCTAAAAGCGCGTATAATTATTGTAATTCCTCACCTTCAACTTTGATTTGTGTACTGTGTCGCTGCTGCCTTGTTGCAGAGCTGAAAATGCGTGCCAAATGCTGTTGGTGACATTTTTTAAAATCACCGCCATCTCCACACACAAAAAAGATCGATAGATCACAATACTAAATCCTAAATCACTTCCGTTTTCGTTCGTGCGCAGAGGGCAGCGCGCAACGATACATCCGCACCGCACGCAATCTACACTTTACACTGGCGGCCTCGCACGAAAACGAATGTTAATCTTTTTACACCCACTTATTGCATTTCTGCTAAAAAAGGAAATACAAGACAAGTTGATCCGTGACGCCACTAGCCCGCTGTCGTGTGAGAAAGATAATGGAGTGGCGACAGCGAACAGATGAAATTACTCGCGGTCTGTATGAATATGGTAGTGAAATCACAAATTGATGAATCACAAATGGCGAGTGACTTAATATGAGTAATAAACGTCGGACAATTATATTTTAATTCTCATTAGTACACATTTTGTCTGCCGCTAAATCAAGCCATCAACTAGTTTTATCATCAGACCACAATATGTGATAAGGAAATCTTAGGCATTGGACTTTGCATAACTTGAATATTTGTAGTAATATCTACTGAAAAATGCGTCTTATTATTTGTAAATGAACAATGCACGCGAAATTATTCGCAATTTTCTCGTTCAGAGAACCGAGGCTGTGTAGGAGTGACAGGCCTGTTGCCCGCGAGCGCAATTTCTCTGAAACCATGACCGCAAAAAATGGCTGACGAAAATTTTTGAAAAGTTGTTCAAACATGTAAAAAATATTGCTGAATGGAAAGTGATCATTATCATCAAATTTTAATTATACTCGAATGACAACCAAATTTTGTAATTAATTAATTATAGCTCTCAAATATCAGTCATACTGGTTTATCACTTTATACAGTTGCGTAATGTACACCAATTATTAAACATCGAGTCAATCCTATTTATTAAAAAAAATATTTATTTTTCTATATTTATTCTATGATCCTATTTTAGGAAATAGTGTAGGTACATTATTTTTTGCAATGTCAGATGTCACTGTTGTTGGATATAAGAGATACTAACGCCATCTATTGGGAAATAGTATCAACTATCAAAACCCATACATTTCTTATATCATATACTAGATGGCACCATGCATATAATTTACATATTTATTTTAATACATACTTATATATATATTTAAATACTTACACCTTGCGAAAGTGGAGAGTTTATTAGCAAAATCTTTCAATTAACCAGTGTTTCCAGTCCAGAGAAGCAAGATTTGCATGACAAATGCATATAAATTTCTCCTCTACTAGGAATTGAACCAAGGACACTGACACCACTATACCACGCTTAACCACAAGGTAGCCAAATTGTGTTTGTGTTGTTGACAATCCTACTGGAAGATTTCATATTCCTGCTTCACCTTTGATGAGATACAGGTTATCAAATAAGATATCTTTAATTCATCTTCATATAACTAGTTGAATATGTGATTTTATTAACCACTGAACTGTTGGATTTTTACGAGAAAGGGTGTCCAAAAAGTGACAGTTTATTTTTACATTTTATTAGAAAAGTCACATGGCAACGAACTGTGTACCACTAAATTCCGTACACAAATATAAACACATTCTGCCTGAACGTCGTTCGGCCTCGTCGAAATCACTGCTAAAGAAATCAAAACTAGTACTATACTAAGTTTGCCCAAGTGAGGTTCAGGTTCATCAATACAGTCGAAATCCACTTCTTGGGGGATACTTCGGCAAAACAGTTGTGTGCTTAATAGAGAACCAATCCACAGCATAAAATAAATATGTAGATAAACTCTAAAGTAGGAGTTAAAGCAGTCGATAAGCTTAAAATAAAAACATCAAATTTTGGGGTAACTTGAAGACAATTTATTTTTAATAGTATTCTCACAACAAAATAAGATAATTCACATCACAAATAATATTACAGTTAGAGTAAAATTAAATATTAAGTAAGTCATTTTTTCATTACACATATTTTATGCACTAGAATTTATATAATAAACATTTACAGGGTGAAAATGCATAAGAGATATAAGCGACTTTTTAGAAAATTCTTTGAAACCGGAGATATAGATTTCGGTAACTTTTGCTTGGTCAATAAATTTGCAAAACCCCCCCCACAATAAAAATTCTCAAGTTACATACATAACATCATGGAATATTCCACAATTTGAGGTAACTAGCGATAGGTGAGCTCAACACGTGAATTAAAAAAATTGATTTTGTTGTAAAAAAGCAGGTAAAGAAAAGATTTAAACGTTTTGTATAATTTGTAAGGAATTCATAAATATTATTCAAATTTAAGAAAAAGAACCTTTGCGTTAATAATTGCGTAGTATATTGGATAATTTTTGCAACATAGAATAAACATTGTTTTAATTTCACCATTTAAATATTAAACGCACTAACCATTATAGGTCTATCAAAGGCCATCAAAAGAGTGACTTTAAACAAATAAACAATGAACATTCCATCACAGAATTTCACCAATAAATTTCCAAAAGAAAACTAAATTAATTATGTCACATTGATCATTAAAATAATATATTTTAAACTATTGTATGTATACCCGATTTTAAAACAAATCTTATCTTAGAAAAAAACTATAGTAAATTAATGCTTCCTTGATAGACATTTAACCTTTTTAAGACGAGCGTCATGTATAGATACCCACCTGTAGCGTGCCTAAACGCCGAGCGTCATCTATACATGCCCTCATGGCTATACACAATTGTGAACCTTCATATCTCAGTAAATTCATACTTGATTGAGACGAAAATTGGATGAATATTATTCCCATATATTTGACTTCAAGACATCTGTCGGTGAATCAACAAAACAATTGTTAAATTATTTATAAAAATTAAGAACTCTAAACACTGAAATTCATCAATCATTGCCAGCAAAATTCACACTCTCCCGCGCTTTGTAAGGATGTAATACGCATGCGCGTAGGAAAGAGGGATACTGCGCCAATTCATTTTGTTGTTTCGCGCTCAACATTCTACATTGAATTTGATCCTTACCAATACACAATCGGCGCATATTCCTTATCTACATCAAATGCCGGAAGGATCACGTGACATATCGATGACGCCATGTACTTTTTTGTATGGAGATAAGTACGATAACATTATTCTTCATTTATCTTATGTTTATATTATGAAGTGTTCAATTTCAGTTATTATATTCAATTAAAACGAGATTGAAAAAAAAATGCGAAAGTGTGCGACGTGAAATACTGCCCATCCGTAGGGAATGCAAGTACTTGTACCTACCCGTCTTGATTGGGTTAAGATTTTTTTGTAAATTGTTATTTATAGCTCTAATGCATTTTTACCCATTTATAATAATATTTTTTAAATATATAAATGTAACATTAAGTACACTAAAATAATTGTGCATGTCCAATCACATTGTAATTACATATTTCATATGTATTCAAAAATTATATATTTACTTAAATAATAATCAGCAGGAGCAGCTATCTTGTAATACAAGACTTGAAACTCGATCTACAACATTGCTTACAGTCTGAAGTATACTGTCACAGTTCACCAACAGGGATGACTCCAAATTAATGAATTTTAGCCATGAAATTATCACAAGAACGACAGCGTTAGGAAACATTTCAACAAAATGGTTCATTTGTTTACAAATTTTAGAATTCTTGAGAAATATTCTGATTTTACTGTTAGCCATCAAAACTTTTTTTCTTATGGTAACATGGATATTTATTTTATCAAGACTGTTAAGTACTGAATTTTGTTTAACTTCAACATCACCCGAATTATATAACATACTATAGTGTAGTTCATAAAGCAATCTTGTGCAAATCAAGTTAATATTTTCATACAAAAATTAAACAATTTACTTTGACTTTACCAACTCAAACGACCAGTTGTTTAAAATGAAAAGAAATGTATTATGAATATAATATGATGAAATGCACAGTTCTATATGTTAAATCATATTTCAGTGGCAGACAGAATAAGAAGAAAATTAGCATGATGAAATATTATAAAAACTACTATACATACAACAAATTTAATTACAATAATTAAACCATTTTATTGAAAATATTTTACTACGGATAGTGCTCATTTAAACAGTGGGGCAAGTCTGGTCCAACCGGCGAAATCAAAACCCTCGTGATTACCCATATCATGGTTATAATTATCATATGGAGTTCTATGACATCTAAAGATATTGTAGAACTCCATATAATAATTATATCCATGATATGGGTAATCGTGAGGGTTTTGATTTTGCCGGTTGGACCAGACTTGCCCTCCAGGAGTCTTCAATATATGCAAAAATTATAATTAAAAGTGTATAAATATTGAATTCATCAATCACAAATTATATATGTGAAATTTTAAAATTATTTCATAATTATCATATATTAATAACTAAGTAAAATCACATAGTCAAATAAACAACCTTGCAAAATACAAACGAACATTACAGAACAAAATATAACATCGCTGGGTTCTTATGATGAAATATACTTTTGTAACTAAAAAATAAATTAACTCTGCCAATTTAGTCTTGAAATATTTTATCCAATTTCTCCTTTTTCTCTTTACAACTATATTGTAAAGGAGAAATGTGATTTGGCGTTCAATTTTTTTACACAAGTAAGTAAAATTAAACCATTTGATCTTTATTTTTTCATAAATTTCAGATGCAATAATATAAACCAAGATATTCAGCTAATACATGACATTATTTACCTTCGTGATTCGTTACACTTTTATGTCACAAGACGTAAGGTCTCAGGATTGATACTCTCAAAATTTCTGTCAGTGAAGAAGCATTATCAATATTTTTTATGAAACACAAACATAAAAACTATCCAAGCTATGATTTGTTGATTTTGTAAGAAGTCAGCTGTGGAACAATAAAATTAATATACTAATTAAAATTATTAGATATTAAATACACAACTTAATTCTAATTATATTTTTTTTAATGATGAATAATTATTTTATTTAATTAACTAAATTATTTATTATAACTTAAGAATGTATTTTAGGACAAAATAAACATATCTTTTTGTACTTTTATAAATTAGTATAGTGGTATTACCTAAAATAATATAACAACCTTATAGTGTTTAACTGCCTTGCATTGTAATAAATTTATAACACTGAGATTTAATTAATTGGTTTCACCTTTGGCAGACATAAAAGGTTCAACTGTGTAAACTAACCATATTAAAATATAAAATGAATTCTTACTAAAAGTAATTAATATCATTAGTGAGTATTAAGTTATAATGTTGAATGGTGCATATCGTCCCTCTGCTGACTAACTGTCGTATCTGACATTTTTTGCAAAATCGAGTTAGGACCACCAATGTATATTTATATGTTGTATACATGTTCTCACTAAAGGTGTCAACTGTATCACCTCCCGTTAACTTGGAATAACTAAGTGATTTGTTGTCTACGAATTACTGAAAATAAAATCTCACTAATAAACCCATGTGCAAATAGGATTCTAATATATATAAGAATAATTCATATATATAAGAATATTAATAAAATATATTTACACCGTGTGCTGGGAGAGATGAAAATATGCACGGGCAAAACACTAAAAACGCTCTCCTGAACAATTTGCATTTTGCAGATACGACTGTTAGTCAAGAGAGGGACGATATAAGAAAATACTCCTATGCATTAGTAAATTATATAAAAAATATATAGTAAATTATATATTTTTCAAGGAGCAATACACTAATGTTACCAGCCAATTTATGATAAAATTTGAGTATTTTAGGTATGACAAAACAACAACGGAACATCATTTGAAAATATAAATCCCGGACAATTTCAAAAAAGCTGCAAAATTAAAAATTCCCATATTAAAAGAGCCAATTTAAAATATTTGTTAAAAGATCGTAGAAAATACAGTATCCTTTATTTTTATAAACGGAAGTATCATAGAAAACAAACAACTGGAGTACCTTCACACATTTGCAATTCCAATATTAATTTTGAAATTAAACAACTTTGGAAAGAAGATTATTTTAAAATACATCATAAAAATAAATTAAGAATAAGAGGAACCATAAAAAGCGTGTTATATTTAAATAAAATAAATACAAAATGCAAGGTCATATTATGATTTTTAAAATCTTATATTAACCCAGATGAATACATACACTTAAATCTTATATTAACCCAGGTGAATACATACATTTAAATCTTATATTAACCCAGGTGAATACATACATTAAAATTTTAAATATGTAAAATTAAACTCTCAATCCGATAATAACAAATAAAATATTTTTTAATTTGAATTAGGTAAATAAACTGAATATACATATTATTAGCCTCTGAACTGACATTAACTAAGAAAATTATGTAAATTACGTTTATTATAAAACAGGAGAATGAATGAGTGAAAATATACTAATACATATTACAAACAGTAAAATAAATCACACTATTTATTCACGTAATTATGACCAAATGTTTTTGCTAAGACCACTTAGCGTTCACAAGATCGTAAGACACCATTTCTTGTGTAAATTTGTGTTACACAAATTTATCACAAAGAAACTTGTGTTTGTGAAATAAACATCATCTATAATCAATTTAACTATCATATGTATTGATGCATATATTTCAAAAGATTAAAATTGTTTTTTTTTTTAATTATTATTTTATTTACCTAATTATGTAGAAAAAATTTAGTCTACAATTATTTTTTTATAAAACTTAATTTTCTATTTCAAACTCCATAGACAAAATAATTGATATTATTTGTCTTGAATGCTGTTTGATTAGGTTTAATTCTCTTTAAATTACGTAATATTTTACTACAATAATTATATGATAATAAATTATGTTATATAAGCGGTGCTAAATTGAATGGTATAATAATTTGTGCTTGGATCATACTTAAGGTTTCATTACAACGTGTCGTAGGTCAGATTGTGACGTGTCAAAGAATGTCATAGGAGAGGCACTCGGTAAAATTTAAAATTGATATCCATAATTACTTAGTACTTTTATTGTTTATTCTTATATTGTTTCATGGGCAACTGAGAGTTACTGTGTCAAATATCAATTTACTATTCAAAATGGCCACATTATGGAGACTTATATTGTTAATCATCTCACAGATACAAACTGAAAGCACAATTAATAACTGTGTCTCCACCGGAATTGTACCTGGGACATATCTAACTGAACCAGCAAGGCCGTTTGTCAATTTCAGGCCCAGATCCACCATAGATTCAAACGTTACACTTAAATCATCAGTTCAAATGGTGCAAAATAGGCTAGAAAAATTACATAAGTAAAAAATTAAGAATTTTTAAATTTGTCGATACTTGGTTAAGAAATTTTTATTTTGTAAAATGAAATTTTACTATTCACTGCTGGGAATCGAGACTAGGAAATGCATTTTTGTGAATTTTTAGATGGGTTTGTCTTGTAACCAAGTGCAACTGTTTCGCGAAATACTTATTGCAACAATCTGTCTACGACAATTACATAACCTCAAAAAGAAAATAAATGATTCTTACAAATGAGCCACTTAAAGAAAACAATGATAACTTACTAGCAAGAATATAATTTTTGCAAAAATTCATAAGTTAAAAATTGAATTATTCATTGCGATGGAAAAAATATAATTAACAAGGATTTATATTTCAATAAAATAGTATATTTGATTACTTCTTGGACAACTAACAGATAATATGTCAAATATCAATTCAACATTCACCCAAAAACAAGTTGAAACATTCTGAAGACTTATGATATTAATCAGTTCATAAATCTAGACTAAAAATAAAGTCTGAAAACTGTGTCTTCACTAAGAATGTTCCGGGACCATCGCCTCAGATCAACTTGCTTAGCCACAAAGGAGTATCAAGATACAGAAAAGAAAAAGCGGTAACCAACTGCAACAATCAATAATGTTTCATAAAAACTCGTTTTTTTCTTAATATTTGAGGTTAAGTATCAGCATTGAAAACCTTTGACATACATTTGAACACTTCACAAAGAAAATAGGTTAAGATTTAAAGATACATGATACATCTAATATGGATATATTTAACAATACAAACATGCACATTTAAACATTTTAATGGCGATAAATTGGTAGAATAATAATATTAACTAAAGCTGTACTTCAGTTTGACTAGGAATGTGTATTAATAGACGACTGATATTAAATAAACAATTACAAATACTTGACATTGATCCAATATGGGGCACGGTTGGTTGTTACATTGTTAAGGATAATATTATAAATCAACGGGCGTTACGCTATGAACAAATTAAGTTATTAAAAAAACTGCGATTGTAAAAACATGAAGATCTCAATAGAGACAAAAAAAGACATGTATTGATGAGGGGTTTGGCAAACTGCATTTTATTTTATTCAATATTAAATACTCATTTGAATACCTAATATAATATTTATAATAGATAAAATAACTACACATTTATTTTATCTGTTGCGGCTTGGTAATCCTTCAATTCATACCTTCCCGACATTTCCTATATTTTTGCCCTAGCAACATCCATGAATCCAAAATCTACCTAATTACCCCGTTGCAACAATAAGACCACGAACAAATCACACAGATATTCAACTCAGCCAGTATGCAGCGACTAGCCGTGTGACGGAAACGTTAATGATAGCCTCGAGTAGTGAAAACCGTAGAAGCGCCGTACGGCCGTGACGTGTTTTTTGAACATTAATTTTACAAAGCTATATACCTACTTGTGGGATCAACGGAGAGTGCAGTAAAACGGGGTAAGTCCTTTGTATCTTTCCTTTATTTACCAATTGCCATAGTTGTGAATTTGCTTCCCCATGAAATCAGAGTGTCAGAGCTACATTTAATCGCTTTGAAACCGGAGATTGTTGAATCCTCCATTTTGTCGCCAAAGATCGCGCCAGGCATTCAAATCATCAAGTCTTTCCAATATTGATCATGGAAATACTCTGCCATTCTTATCTATGCGATTTTGTTTTGTATGGAAGATGCTATAACAAATTATTTGAAAATACACAGTTTCATAATTATTGTTTCATAAGTATAGTTTTCTTTAAAATTGTAAAATTATGTGATACAGTGTAAGTGTTTCCTAAAGAGTTCTGGTTGGAGAACAGTTTAAGACTATGGAAAGATCTTTCTTTATATTTATAATAAGTCACAATTTGAACAGAATGGTAGCTGCCCCTAAATGCCTTTATTGTTTTTTTATCTTTAACTCTGATGCAGGAGAATAGGGTCTTTGATGCTGCCAGGTTATTGATGAAATACGGTTGAACTTTTTGAACAAAGGTCAAAGTTTAGGTGGAGTTTTGGAGTAGTTTGATTTCATAAGTTGTTCAAAATTGCGTCGTTTGATAAAATAAGATTTCAACGAAACAACCAAAAGTATTGTAAAATTTCATGGAATCAAAGTGTCTCAAATATATATCTACTATAATCTTTGTTCAAAAAACTCAGCCTAAATATAGTTTGTGTGTAAAGAAGAATAATATACAGATGTACAACTTAAACAATACTTAAAAAAAGTGTGCGCATTATGAATGATAGTGTGCAATTGAAAAAGTACAAAAAATATCAGCATCCCAGTTTTGTGAGCAAAAAAATTTATTTGTTTTATAGTTATACAAACTACGTCATGCAAAAAATAAAATCAATATTTTGATCTTCATGTTTTTGTCAATTGGCGCAGTAAATGATAATACATATATTCTTAGGACAAAAATTTTACGCAGTCATTTAAGTATTTTTTTTTGAGCGTATAAAAACCCTGCATGGATTCGATGAGAGTATAAAATAATTGGGAAGACTCAACATGCTGTGAGATGTGAGACAATTGGCGATTGATTCTCTCACACAACTTAAACCATTCACTGACTTTCATTCACAAACACCCTAACACAATGGTCAGTCTTGCATCATACTTAAAATAACAATTTGGCATTTTTAGATTGGACAAAGACTGGTGCTTGACGATGAATTACGCATCAGTCTCACATATATCGGCACAAGAATAAAAAGTAATTAACTAGTTTTTTGTGTATTGTAAAATATACTGTAGCATATGCACTGTATAAAGGTAAGAATAAGTAAAAACAATACACCAAAAAATAAGAATAAGTAAAACTTACCCTTCAAAGTATGATTTCCTGGCTGAATGAACACAGGTGTAACCTGACCTTATCGATTTTGGCACGTCATAGCACGAAGAGTATCCAAAAATCGTTAGTATATGAATGACATTTTTACAGAAACAGAATAATTCTGATCTTAAATTTCTGCTCCCAATATAAGATAAAGACGTCCCAACATATTGGAGAACAAATTAGACTACATACATACATACTATTATGTGTAAGTGGTACGGAAAGAATATTCATGCATTTTTCTCTGCTGTATGCAACCATTTCAATACAAATATGAGCATAAAACCATTGAGTACTATGTATGTGTATGTAATTTGTATTTGATGTCATTGTTTATACAATTATTTTTACGTTCACAATTATTTGTGTGTTATTTATTTGTAAAATAAATGAACTAAAATTGTAATCTGTAGATTGTAAATTTTATAGATTATACTTGTGCCGAGAGACGTGAATAAAATACAAAATTCACCGTCAAACTATGAAATCAGCCTTCAATACAGATATAAATTACAATGAACCGACGCAAGTAACGAAAACGCACTCGACATGGAGCCGTGTGCAAGTTATTTGTCATTACCGAAAACATCCCAGAATCATAATCGTCAACCGTTCACAACCATCGTTGGGGGGGATCGGGGAACCATAACAATATTAATAATAATCAAATTTTCACAGGGGTGGGTACAGACAACCGGATGCCCCATATTGGGATTCAGTCAAGACTCTTGGTGGAACGTCTGCTAAGTGGCGGCAGACACGAGGGCTGGATTCTCGGTGAGCAATCGTCATCTAGTAGCGGAGGCGCACGACGTTGCTCCATTCACCGACCTACCCTTGCCGTTGGGGCCTCGACGCGGGACCCCCCTGTTGCGGTTGAAGCCACGATACGGCCCGCGGTACCCCACACCACCGCCTGAAGCCTGGGGGCTACACGAGGCGGAACTCTCAGTGGTCTCACTCCTGTTGTTCGAGGCGCTGTTTTCCTTAGCAGTGACGTTCATCTCTTCAGTCGGCGAAGACTCCTCGGATCCATTTTCGGACTGGAAATATACAATATCAATTTTTACTAAAAATAAACATGCATTAAACAAACATTATAAGTACCTTATCTAAAAATTAGTGACCGACCGAAGGTTCGGTTTCGGCAAGTTTCAGCAAAAAAATCTAGCTTCGGCAACAGTTTCGGTTTCGGCAGAAAATCTGCCGAACCTTCGGCCGCACCGATACTCTGTGTTTGTGAATTATCGCGCGTCGTTCAGCTGACTTCGGGTAAGTTCGTGACTCGAGTGTCACCCGCCAGTTCATCAGTTGAGTTCGTCGGCCAGTCGTAGAAAAAAAAAAGCATAAAACTGCTTTTTTTAGCGTACAATATTAGGCTTTTTAATTAGGATCATTTAATTTATTAATAATATTTCGTTTTTTTTTATTAGCAGAAATAAAAAATATTTTTCCACATACTTACTTCAAGTATTTTTTTATATTTCATTGAACACGTGTTAACTGTCAATAAGCCAAATTTCGGTAAACAATAGTTTTTTAACAAATAGTTTCAGTTTCGGTTTCGGCCGAAACTGAGAGAGATACAGAAGTTTGGGGTTCGGTTTCGGTAGAAAATCCTGTTTCGGTCGGACACTACTAAAAATAATAAAAAATTTTTTCATTTTATATTATTTTTTGAATTTATATGTAAGTAATATATATTTCCTGACAGTTGAACTTGGTGTAATATACAGTGTTAAGATTAGACATCAGCTTGGCTATCTGCCTGATAATAAATTCATGGTGATGAAATTATTATTACCTTTGGTGTAGAGGTTTCATCAGCCGTTAGTAGCAAAAGTTTAGAGTTGTCTGCGTCGGTGTCGATGATTCCACCACGGCTCTGCTGTCTCTGATACAGGGCGGCCATCCTCAGTTGCAAAGCTCGAAGTTCTGAGGTGAGCTCGAAAGAACGAGCGTTGGTCAACTCACGAGGGGGCGGAGCGGCACCTAGCTGACCGGCATCGCACCAAATAGCCTCACGGCATACGGGACATGTTGGCTGAACATAAATATTATAATAATATAAATATATTGTGTACAAAAAATATTTTCATATTTTTAAAATATAATAATATTTTAACAGAAGTGAAACCAAACTCTTGACTATTGACAGGACAAATCTCCTACAGCTATCGGGAAGACAGCTATTATAGACTTTATATACCTAAGTTCTCAAATCATTGCCGATGGCGATAACCTGGGCAATGAAGTCCCGTAACCATGCCACGATTGAAGCATTTGAAATGTGGTTTGGCATCACATGCTGAGGATTCTGTGGACTGTAAGAAGAAAAAATGACTCGGTCCTTGAAGAGCTCAAAATAAAAGAAAAACTGTCTATAGTATACAGTTTTTGGGTGCTGAGCTTCTTTAGTCACATCACTTTTTGTCTAAGAACTTCACAAGAATTAAATACCTTAGCATCTCATCAGTAAAACTTTTCTAATGGGCGTCTCCATCTTATGTTTTATTCCAAGAGGAAAATAGACAAAGCTGGTTGTGTATGAATCCAAGATTTGACTCACTTGGTAAGGTTTCGCCTGCTGTTTCTGCCAAAGTGGTAATTTGTCCAGTTCTTCGTTGTAATTCTTTTCTCCAGCGACAAGGTGCTTGGAGAGGCAATGGTTGTGGAAATGGTGATAGCATGGTGTCTTGATGAAGGCATCTCCGGCGAGGAAACCATACAGACAGATCACACACTGACCACTTGGTAAATTACTGTTGGTTAGGTTTTCTCGGATCAACTGAAATCATGATATTGTAATAAGTTTTCTGTAGGAAATAATACAACTTAATTTCCACCATATCGGAACAGGCTCAGCCTAGTGAGGTGGTTTATACAAAAATAAAATATAACAACAATAGTAATAAACATTTCCTTGCACTCTGCGCAAGTGGCGGGTTTATTGCCATTAGGCAATTTCATTCAACTAACCAGTGGTGTTTCTAGCCCAGAGAAGCAATATTTGCACGAGAAATTAATTTACATAAGTTTCTCCTCTGCTGGGGATCGAAAGCACATACCGAAGCCAAACGGCTTACCAACTATGCCACGGCGGCCGGTATATGTCTGATAACACCTGATTACAACTTCCTCTCCTCTTCCTTTCCTTATCCTTTAGTTTTCCTATCATTGCTATGAATTGTTCTTATATGCTATCTTCATTGTTTTTTTTTTTTACTTTTCTTCTGCTGTATTTATTTTGTAATGTGATTAACTTATTGCCATAGTACACATTGTTTTGTATACTTAACATTTACTCTGGTTGGTTTGAAGAAATTTCCATTAGGCAATAAGCTCGCCAGTGTACTAATTATATGTACAAGAAGATTAAATATAAATAAATATGTACATATTATTTTAATTTAACTATTCTTATTTTATTGTAATAATATATTTATGTATTAGGTTCGTTTTTAATAAAAATATATTATAAAAAAATGAAAATACAAATAACAGAGAAAAGAAAAATATTGGATAAGTAGATATAATCTAGTGTTATATGTAAGGAGATGATGTTTTAGTTTGTTTTTGAAGTGGAAAGTATTTAATAAAACTTAAAGTTGCTCGATTTCAAGTCTAGCTGCTTGAAAGGTGAAAGATGTTGTGAAGAGAGAAGTATTTTACACCGAGATACTGAGCGTTCTTTTGTTATCTGATTGAAGAGGCAACCCATATTCTGGGAGAAAGCGAAATTGACTCATAAAATTAAGACAACTCAATATATTATGTGTCTGATAAGCTCTAGGCTATCCTATGGAGACAGTCAAATAAATTAAATCATTAAAAAAAAAAACCATGAGATTGTGCTCATAATTAAAATAAAATCATTGAAAATGGCTCATTTAAAAAAGATCATTGTAATTTGGATTTGAAACAAACTAATTGTTTATTGACACAGCTTGTTTAAAACTTTGAAACAAACAATGGTAATAATGTTTACAAGTACTATCCCTGGCCGATCGCAATAATTTTTATATCAATTGATAGATGAACGCGTATACACATTAAGGGATAAATAAAAACTTTTGGCAGTAAGCTTTTGAAAAATTATAAATAAACAATTACGAAAAATGTATGGAGGAATCCATTACAATTTATTACTTTTCTGAGACAATTTGAATTTCCGAAACTCACCACTAGGTAGCAATTTTGTCTCCAAACTACTAGCGTTTTGAAAGCAAATTATAAACAATAATACAATTGAAATTTACCAAATTTACACCTGTGGTATAAATATTATAATACAGTATATAATGTGACTCGCTCACGCGAGTCGCAATAGTAAATAAATACTAACCTAACCAACCTAATCAAACCAAACTTTTGCCAACAATGGGTGGCTTAGGTTTGTATGTAGTCATCATTGCGACTCACGTGAGCGAGTTGCATTAATTATTAAAATAGAGTCATAAATTTTTCAAACAAAAATGTGAGTAGGTATTATTTAAATATTATTTTGTAATATAATTGTATTGTGCTAGTCTTCAAGTCTGGTGGTGAATTTCGAAAGTAGTCAACCATTTTCATTATGGATTCCTTCATACATTATTTGCAATTTTTAAAGCATTACCGCCAATTATTTTTTTTTTTTGTAATATATACACGTTTATTTATCTATTGATATAAAAATTATTGCGATCGGCAAGGGAGAGTACTTATAAATAATTACCCAAACAATATTGTAAAGGTTAGTAAAAAAGATATGTAAAAAAATCAGAGATTTAGGTAAAAAATAAGAATTTTTTTTTACATATTATTATTATTATTATGAAATACAAAGCTTCTATCAAACGAACCTTATGGACATGAAAGGGGGCAGTTTGCATGTATACCAACAAAGCAAAAAGACACAATTTTGCGCTCTGCGCGCCCACGTGAACATTTTAGTTTAAATTGAAAATTGGAAAATTGAAAATTTAAATTGAAATTTTTAGTTTAAATTTTCATCGTGGAGGGGGCGGTTCGCACATACACCAATCGAGCAAAGCACCCAAATAAGATTTTTCAAATTATTTGTTAATAACTGTACAATGCTCACTGTTTTTTTTAAATGCACAAAATAAAATAAAACATAATAAAAACTATTCAAGGACATGTAAAAATATAGAGAGATGAAAGGCATGTATATATAATATGAAAAAGAAGATAAAATGAATGTTGATTACCTCAATCAGTTCGAAGACAACAGGCTGACCGACACAATCCAACAGTTTGTCTTGTATTTGAGAATTGATTGAATCGATAACTGAATCGTCCAATCCTCGAGGATTTCTCAGTTTAACGGTGGGACTGGAGTCAGGATATCCTGAAGCCAACGTTACTTCCAAAGTAACGCACACAAACTGCTGATCCGTATCGTCTGCTGTCGACGGGTGAACGACAGTTTCGATCATGTATGGCACAGAATTCTTGGAATGTATCGTAACATCGTCTAAAAGTATAGCTTCTAACGCTTCTATTTCATCTGTGATTCTGGAAAAAAGTAAAAAAACATGGGCTTGAAAAAAATATCGAACAATGACAGCAAACGAAAATGTCAAACGGTCTTGAGGGAAATGCTATCAACCTTTCGTCGACGCTGCTTGACATTATCGATTCTTCGAAACGAACAAAAAGGTTTTTATAAGAATTGCAAAACAGGTTCAGCAGCGCAATGCAGATGCAGAATATTAGTATCAGCTGAACAAATTGATAATATCGATCCCGTAATCTCGTTGCATACAGTTTCGTAGACGACTGACATGAAATATGTCACAGGTGTGAAGTGTGAAGTTAGGAACAAATGAAGATGAGAATGAGAAAAAAAAATTCTTAAGTAGGTACTTACTTTCTCATTCTTCTTTTCTATGTGGCAATATAATTGAGTTATAAAGTTGCCATTAAACAAAAAGTTATCCTAATTATGGGGAAATAAAAATTCCATTTTTTCGCTAAAATGTGGTGACACACATTGTTATTATATCGTGTCATCACATCTTTCGGCAACATAAAGTTTTCAATTGGAATCCCCGTATCTCTGGTAGTAATAAGCTTGACATACTCACATTACGAAACCTTCAACCAATTAGAAGACATAATGACATCAGTTCCAGCAGTCCCAAACACATTATAAACACGGGACCTAACATTCCTGTCCGGGTTTGTCATAAGCAGTCACACGCACCCGCCACGCACATCGCGGTCACGCACCTTCATCACATATTATCATCATTCTTCAACCAATTCGCGAACTAACCAACATTCTGCACGCCTCATTTCTCCATAAAAATATTATACGTATTATGGTTGCAAGGTACATATCGAATAATGATGCATATATTACTTTTATGCACTAATTTTTGAGAATATCATTAGTTTCAAAAAATGTTTATGCCATTGATACTGACACCAGCTCTCTCTCTGAGGTTGCAGAGAGGGCTGTCAGTTCAATAGACGCCAGGCGTCCTGATTAGACAATGTGACCAGCCTCGGTCTTAGATCGAGAGAGAACCTGAATGCACTCACCCCAAGGACGCAGTCCTTTCCTCTTCGACCGTCTACTAAGGGAGACGCTCAGCAGATCACCCAGACGTAGGCCGGCGGAATGCTACTGGGGGGTGACGTCCTCAGGTATAGGTCCTCGATCCAGAACATAAAATAAACAAAAAGAAGAAGCAGAAGAGATAGCCAAATTTCTGGGTCAGGTGCGCGACAGGCTGTAGCCCTCCTTTCCACGCGGTTACAACAATCAGTGACTTCCCAAACCGTAGGTGCCTCGAGTCAACGGTAAAATAAAAGTTAAATTGATAGAATACAATTAATGGGTTACGAGGCACGCGGCGGTTTGAGGAGTCCCTACCATCCTTGGCTCCACTCTGGAGAGGCCTCTGCAGTTACAAATTTGAACCAAAAGATTTACAAAAAATAATTACCGCGTGGTGGAGGTATCCTGCGGCAGTTTGAGGGCCGATTTCGCGGCAGTGTGTCTCTTTTGGTGGCAGGACCGATAGCGCACGATCTATTGGGATTCTTTGGCGGAATCCCAAGGGTTCTTTCAGTTATCAAATCGTTATTTTATGCCGGAGAAGTCCGGTCGTCTTTTTTGTAAAAATCAGCTGACTAGCTGTCGGTAGCTGTCAACTTTTGAAAAAAAGTCATTTCATCATGAAAAAAAAGTTACCACATAAAAAAAAATTAAAATAAAAATTCCCCAAAATCCCGCTGACGGTCGGGGTAGGTTCCACGGAAAAGTAAGCCACAACCTACTCGAATAGGACGATGGATCTCTCTCGCGGACATGGGGCCGAGGCGGGCTGGTATCAATACCCTCCTCCCAAGAGGTTGCTTGTATGTGCTGGTTTGGCGCCGATTTCAAATAAACGAAAACGTGAACAGGATAGGTCGTATCAATCCTCCTTGGGGGCCTAGACAACATGCTATTTAACTCAAGAAACTCAAAAAGTAAAGAAAGAACTTTATTTGGTCAAGAAACGATAAATTTGGTAAACAAGTTACACTTTAAAACAAATTGCTCATTCCATATGTCGCCAAGCGTCAGCAAGCGTCGCTCGTAAAAAATCATAGACAGTAAATTCTCGACGCGAAATCAGCCAAACAAATCAACAAGCACTTGGGCCTCCAACAAGGCTGTGTCGAGCCAGTTGAGCCTATGGTATAACATGGTGAATTATTGAGCGCCACCGAATTTTTTCCCGAATTCGGAAACGGAGATTTTTTTTTATTTTCAGGGTCGTGGATAATTCGTGCCTTACTTAACACAAAAATCAGATACCAAGGTCTTCTGATTCTGCCTCACGTGATTCGGTGCCAATTGATACCCTCATCCCAAGAGATAAACAAATTTTACATGACATTAAAATGTAACTCTGTACTTACTTACTTCCGATGGTCATACAACTCCGGTAGAGCTTTAGCCTCCTGAACAATAGCTTTCCAAGCCTTCCTACAGCTGCAGTGGACTCCCAGTCACAGATAATATAAAAGTAAACTTCTATACATCCATGCCTCCCAAGAAGTTTATTTTTTTCTCTTTGTTGGTTGCTTGTAGTATGCTGGTTCGGCACTGAATTTAAATAAAAGAAAATGCCAATAGGAGAAGTCGCATCACCATAATATATTAAAATACCTACTTATACAATAAAATACAAATACTCAACACAATAGTGTGTATTAAACAAAAACAATACGAAAGTAATCAAGGAATAGTAATAATATATCTTAGAAAAAAAGCAGATAGAAAATGTCAAGATAGAAAAATGTGGTGTTCGGTTCTCTCTGCCTATCACATGAGAGACATGGAGTGATGTCACCATCGCGGAATGCGGTCTGGAGACTTCCTACTGGTCGGTGACTGGTCTGGTCGGGAAGGACCGTTGGTAGCCACCGAGTGCTGCAACACAAATTTTGGTATTTTTAGCAGAACAGCAGGGGACACTCCGTGACGGTGAACGACCTTACTGACACAACGCGGTCGAGGGGATCCTTTGGAAATAAAGGTTGAATTTACCTGCATATTTTTTGGTCAGTCGTTCATTATTCTGACGTGACCTCTTCTGTTCGCGTTTTTTTTTATTTAAATTCGCCGCCAAATCGCCAACGATCAAGAACTAAATAAAACGAAGAAAAAAATAGTACTTATATTAAACGTCAGAGAAAAAAAAATATTTTTCTTGCAAAGTCACGTAACCTCCAAAATGTGACAATTACACAGTCGACATTACACATGCGTCGTATTGTCACAAGCCAAGCTCGTTGAATCGATCAGAAGACCATGTCGGGAGACATCGATCAGGCCCTGCAGGCGGAAGTGTCAACAATAGACGTCGCAGCACCACAGCCGCACATCCAGCGAGCATGCTGCCGCGGTTCTGAAAGTGGCTTCGATGCCAATGAGCCGTGCTCATCCTGAAGCAACAGCCTGCAGCTTCACTGTTGTGCCATGCCGCCTTGAGGATCTGCCAAGCCGCTGCCGTTTCCAATTCAGTTGCTCTGTCAGCATCTGTCGCTGTCTAGGACAGGGGAAGAATATTCCTAGTATCCTGCCCCCATCAGCCAACCAAAATAATATTAAAAAAATATTATATTATATCATGAGTTATGTACTTTTATATGACTTTAATCTTCATAGTCCTATATGATGTCCAATGTACAACTTATTGTACTTGTATTGCATAAGTTGTTTTATTACATAAAGAAACAAAATCACCTTATTTATTGCCTTCTATTATTTATGTAAAACGCATCTATTTATTAATAAGAATTAATAAGAATTGCCAGTTTCAGGAGTTTAAAATTGACTTTTCATTCTCCACTAAGAAATCACTATCGCAATATCCAAGCCATTTTTTTTTACCAAAAATTAACAGCGGTTGATCTACATATATGGGCCGAGAGAAAACGTTTTCGATGAACCATTTTTAATGGCTGTTTTTTTTATATTTCCTTTCTTATTGAATATAGGTATGAAGAAGGTAAGTTTGGCATCTGGAAGTGGTTTCGTTTATCAGTACGCACACACAGATACCTACATCGTGACGAAATTATCAGAAAACTATCTCAGCATGATACTTGTTAATGATCTGCAATAAAAAATAACCTTAAATATTGCGAATTCATAACTTCCCACTACATCCACTTGGGTTAGTGAGGAGTAAAAACATTTTGTAAAATATGTGTTCATATTTATTCATATTATGGAATTCTATAAACTAGAATCCGTCTCGATCGACATGTTGAAAATGCTAACAATTTAGTTTTGAATAATCGGGGTATAACCTACGACACAAAATGGCATTTAATTTATTACAAATTTAAAATATCAAAACCCCCGACGTGTCACAGTTGCGGGCGTCCTGGGTTCGATCCCCAGCAGAGGAGAAATTCATAGTGATTTAAAGTATGTTGAAAAAAATAACATTGGGCTTTGCTCTCGACACTGTTATAAAAAACGAGTGGGTTGTGGCCAACGCTAAACTCTTCATTAACAAGTCATTTTATAAAGTATTCAAATTTTGTATGGAAAATTTTCAGCATTTTCATGAAATGAGTTTGTTAAATTATTTTTATTTAAATATTTTATTATGAAAACTTGATAACTCTTCAATGCCATTTTATGTAAGTGGTGTGCCTTTTTACCAATTTGAAAATAAAAATTTCAAATTGGCTATGTGCTATGTGCTGTGTGCTATGTACGGCGTGTTTATTTTACTTTATCGATTATAGACTAAAGTACTCATTCAATTCTTTTCAAATTTTGCAAATATTATGTATATATAATACTCGCTTAGCCCCCATTAGATTTTGGAGGATATATGAATAGTGCTTCTCATTTTTTTAACCGTCAAATATTTCAAAGTGACCCCAAGCTCAGGAAATTTGACGTTTGAAATTTTTATTTTTAAATTGGTAAAAAGACATATCAATTTCATAAAATGGCATTGAAGAGTTATCTAGTTTTCATATAAAATATTTAAATAAAAAATAATTCAACAAACTCATTTCATGAAAATGCTGAATGCTGATAGTGCAGGAGTTTAGCGTTGACCATAACCCACTCGTTTGAACAATGAATATTATTATTATTTATTTATAGGCAGGCAGCCAAGGCTGATGTGCCTATATTCACTGTCGAATTTTATTATTTGGTTGTAACTATTTTGCTTTGTCCAAAAAGAGTCCAGTCTATTCTTGAAAATATTAACATTTTCAGCATCCAAAACATGTTGGGGCAGTTTATTCCAAGTATTCACAACTCTATTTTAAAGAAAATGCTTTCGAGGATTTGTTGAGAACCTACTTTTCACAAGTTTTAAGCTATGGCCACGCAAATTAGTGTTATGACTATATTGAAAGAGATTTTTCATGTTTATACAGTCATAATGGCCTGATAATATTTTGAATGTTTAAATAAGATCTCCACGTTCTCTTCGGTTTTCCAGTTTTGACAGTTTTTAAAAGTCAAGTCTTTCCTCATATATTAAGTTGCGAAGTGTCCTGTGAATTTTTGTAAAACGTCTTTGGACTCTCTCAAGTAAGTCAATGTCCTTGGAAAATAGCGACTCCATATCTGGAAACCATTGCCCCGTTCCACCATTGTACTTTTCAACTTTTCACTTTTCGCTTTGCGATTTGAGAATTTCGCAAAGTGCAAAGTGTTCGCGTTCCACGAAAAAAAAAATGGTCACTTTGCGGCGTCGCCAAACATTTACAAAGTCTTTTCAATTGACGCTAGCGACGCCTAGTGATAACCTAGTAGTACCGAGTGTTTCGCGCGTAGTGTAAACGATCATTTGACACTGTTCGTTCTTTTCTGTTCTGTTTTATTTCTTGTCTGTTGTATTTCGTTGTTGTTGTTAGAAAATGAGCCCGAAAGACAATATTAAGAAAAAAATAGCCATGTTGGAGATAATTAATGAAAAGAAAGGAGTTATTTTTGGAGTAATTAGTGACACTATCACTAATACAGTGAAACAACAGGTGCTTCACTGAATTATTTGCTGTTGAGGAGACAATCATTTGTTTCTCTTAGTGCTGTTCTGTAACTTAAAATATGTGTAGTGAAATAATCATATAAACTTAGAAAAAGCGGACATAATAATCACATAAACATAGTTTAAATAACCTAAAAAAATCAGAATAAATCGTGTACTTAATCCAGACAATATTCACACTGAGTGCTATTTATGCGAAAATATTCTAGGAACTGCGTGGGTAAAATATTTTCGAAATTTATCCTTTCTATATAATTTCTTACGACCCCGTCTTCCACATCCCTTTCTAACAATAATTTATGCAAAATTTTATAATAAATTTAGTCAAAAATTCTAAACAAACAACTTCTACTTTCACAACTCGACGAATGGCAAATTTGAAATGTCAAAATATTCTTTTCAATTCATTCGCAAGGTTTGCAAAGTTTTTTAAGAAAAGTAGTGATGGTGGAACAGAACGGCTTATTTGCTTTGCAATAGGCGTCTACTTTTCGCTTTGCACATTGCAACTTTTACTTTGCGAAAAATGTAATGGTGGAACGAAAACAAGCCGACGAATTGAAAAGTGCAAAGCGCAAAGTTGAAAAGTACGATGGTGGAACGGGGCACATATTCCAACAATGGTCTAACAAATGCTTTATATATTTTTAACATTAAGTCTGGTGTGATGGTCTGGAAAGCTTTTCTGATGCAGTAAATAAGGGAGTTTGCTTTCTTAACAATCTTAATAACTTGAACCTCCCATTTTAAATTTTAAGGTTATTGTTGCAAATATTTTCTTTATGTCCTTGTATCAAGTACATATACATCCTAATAAAGTACATATATCAAGTACATATACATCCGAATATATCCTTGTATCAAGTACATATACATCCTCATACATTTCTTAAATTAAGCATATGCATAACAAAAACGGTCCCGGCAGGATTCAAATTCGCGACCACTGGATAACTAACCCAGCGCGCTAAACGCTCTGCCACCACCCATCTATAAATTGCACATTTTATTAAGTAATGCACACCCGCACACCTGTTGCTGTTTACTTTACATCATGGGATATGCCGCGATGGTATGAATAATTACTTATACAATTTATGTTGGGTTTTTCTAAGGAGCCAGATATTCCGACATTCCAATGAGAAAAACGTTTTATATTTCGTCTCTGTTGATATATTTACATATTTTTAATATATATTTTTTTTCCTCCTTATTCGGCAATAATTTATATAAATATTTATATTTTTATAAATAACTAATATATTTTCCATGATGTAAACTGGAATAATTTAAATACAAATTAAAAACTGCCTTTTTAATTTTCATAGTTGGTGAATTATTTCAACGCATACAACATGAAACCTCTGACATGGTCTCATAAGATTCACTTAAAATGTTAAAACGATATTATTGGAACATGTTTATAATGAATATTGATGTCTAAATTTACAACGAAAATGTATAACGACAATCTTCTATTCTTCTTTCTTTCTCTCGTTTTAGGCTCATTGGCCTGTTAAAGTCCTCTGGGTCAACTTCCGTCATGTGACGTGGATTGCCACCTGTCCTTCAATCTCTTGGGAGGACGTCTTAGAGGTCTGTTTTCCCGAGGAACATTATCCCTGGCTACATAAACGGTTTTTGAATCTGCCATTCTCGACGCGTGCTCTTTCCAGAACCGTATTCTCTGTCCACTCCGTCTTACGATAGCCTCTACTCATACAGCCTTTGGATCTCTGTATTTCGTACTCTATCACAATGGGTTTTGCCAGCGATGTTTCTGAGTACATTCATTTCGATGGTTTGAAGAAGGTTCTTGTTCCTTACAGTGTCTGCTCTAGATTATATTCCCTATATGGCGAACACGTCATGTCTTGTAGATTAGGTACTTATTCTTCCAGATGAAATCTCTCAGACAACCAGATATTACCACGAAGTTCTTACAATGATAATGAGTTGTGTTTAGTCTAAAGGTACAAGGAAAATGTCTCAGTCTAACACTGCAAGGAATATCTCAAAAATGTATTATTTAATTTCTTTTAAATATACCCAAAGATAAAATACAAATAAAAATAATTATTCTTATTTAAACTACGTCTAATAAACTAGTTTTTTTACAGGAACGTAAGAAACAAGCAACTAAACTTATGTGACTCAACTTTTTGTCACAAAAATATAGCAAGAGTTGAAGACATTAATTTACTTTAAATTTATTAAGGATACATAGAGTTGTGTTAATACTTTATTTTATTTATTTTTATTTGGAAAACAAACAGGATACAATGTTATAAGTATAAATATAATATGATGACTTAAACAGTAAGGTAAGTTCATTGTACCCCAATAATATGTTTTCACATAAGATATAGGGTGAACTTGTTTTTGACTTATTTAGTAAGTTTAAAAGTAATTAATATAATACTTGTATGTAGCATGTATTAAGTAAGTGGATATGTGTTATATATTATGTATGTGTATTATATATTATAACAATATTGTGTAGGGGAGACCCGCCTAAGTTGGCGATGTTAAGGGATTTGTAAGATATCACCTTTGATAGAATGTTTATTGAAAAAAAAAACGTTTGCTTTATTATAGATAATATATTTGCCTACAATAATACAAACATTATTTTTAGCGAAAACTTAAGGATTTATAGATAAATTGTATTTTAAAAACATCCTCAAATTCGTCATCTTACCCGTATAACTGGTAAGATGACTATATGCATAGGGAAAGTTGACGAATTACATCACAGTATAGGATCTGTCTTACAATTCTAGATTTAATTAAAAAGATAAAGAATTAAAACATTTTTATTGCATTTAATTACGAGTTGACACATAATATCATACATATGTACCTAAATAATTTCAAAAAGTCAACATGAAATAAGGAAGTCTCTTTCCGTCGTTCTTTCATATGTGTACGGCATTTTATCTAAAATAAAAATTAAATATTAGCAATAAGTCAATCAAGATATATAGCTATTTACATTATATGTATTTAAGAATATATTTATTACTACTATAAAAAAAAATATTAAAGATAACTGCTGACAGAGTCTGTTCCGAAGCAATTACTTACCTGTAAAGTGTATAAAGTTATTACATTTTATAATACAACATGTATATTGATCAACCTTAACAATAAAAAAAGTTCACTATAGAAGATGACTATCAAAAATATAATATACTAGTGAACCCCCGGCAAACTTCGTATTGCCTGTATAATGAAAAATCGTCCTCCATAACCACCCGTCGCTTCAGACTCTTCAATACCTCCCATCCCTTCAGTGCTTCCCGTCCCTTAAGTACCTCCCGTCCCTTCAGTACCTCCCGTCCCTTCAGTACCTCCCGTCCGTTCAGTACCTCCCGACCCTTCAGTACCTCCCGTCCCTTCAGTTACTCCCGTCCCTTCAGTTACTCCCGTCCCTTCAGTTACTCCCGTCCCTTCAGTACCTCCCGTCCCTTCAGTTACTCCCGTCCCTTCAGTTACTCCCGTCCCTTCAGTTACTCCCGTCCCTTCAGTTACTCCCGTCCCTTCAGTTACTCCCGTCCCTTCAGTTACTCCCGTCCCTTCAGTTACTCCCGTCCCTTCAGTTACTCCCGTCCCTTCAGTTACTCCCGTCCCTTCAGTTACTCCCGTCCCTTCAGTTACTCCCGTCCCTTCAGTTACTCCCGTCCCTTCAGTTACTCCCGTCCCTTCAGTTACTCCCGTCCCTTCAGTTACTCCCGTCCCTTCAGTTACTCCCGTCCCTTCAGTTACTCCCGTCCCTTCAGTTACTCCCGTCCCTTCAGTTACTCCCGTCCCTTCAGTTACTCCCGTCCCTTCAGTTACTGCCGTCCCGTCAGGCCTGCCGGTACCTCCCTTCCCTTCATTACCTCTCGTCCCTTAAGTAGGTGAAGAAAAAGTTTAATTCCCGACACAATACTGGGAAGACCTACGAAGAGATGAAAGGACAGTTGGACCTTCTTTTTCCAGGATTCTCCAACTTCATAGGTAAAATGAACAAATACACGATAAAGAAGAAGAAGAAGAAGAAAAAAGTTTGAATCCAGAAACCGTTCTGGAAGACCTGTGAAGGGATGGTAGGACAGTTGCATCTTATTCTCCCAGGAAACTCCACCTTCATAGGTGAAATGACCAAATACACGATAAAGAAGAAGAAGAAGAAAAAAGTTTAAATCCAGAAACTGTCCTGGAAGACCTGCGAAGAGATGGAAGGACAGTTGGAGCTTCTTCTCCCAGAGTATAAGGTCATTTTACCTTCATAGGTAAAATGACCTGATACCCGATGAAGAAGAAGAAGAAGAAAAAATTTTAATCCAGAAACTATCCCGGTCATACGCTCGACAATTCACCAAAGTTTCATTGCAATCGGATGAACGGTTCTCAGGATAGTCCACCTTCATAGGTAAAATGACCTGATACCCGATGAAGAAGAAGAAGAAGAAAAAAATTTAATCCAGAAACTATCCCGGTCATACGCTCGACAATTCACCAAAGTTTCATTGCAATCGGATGAACGGTTTTCAGGATAGTCCACCTTCATAGGTAAAATGACCTGATACCCGATGAAGAGAAGAAGAAGATTTTTTTTTAAATTCAGAAACCATCCCAGGCATACGCTCGACAATTCACCAAAGTTTAATTGCAATCGGATGAACTGTTCTCAGGATAGTCCACCTTCAAAGGTAAAATGACCTAATACTCGATGAAGAAGAAGAAGAAGTTAAAATTTTTTGATCCAGAAACCATCCCTGGTATACTCTCGACAGTTCACCAAAGTTTCATCGCAATCGGATGAGCGGTTTAGGAGCGCATTCAACACATACATACATAGATACATACAAACATTCAAATTTATAATATAGATACTATGCAGGGTAAGATGACGAATTCGTCAACTTACCCGTGTCATCTTTCCCGTGAGTGACATTTAAAAAAAATATACAAATATAATTCATAAATATAATATTAATGATTTAAATTTACTTACAGGATATAGTAAAATACACCTTTATTTCAAATATGTAAACAGTTTTTTGCTTAAGTATAGCGATATTTTTTAAAACACTATTTTTAAACACAGTTTTTTTACATCAACGACTCAAAAAACAACAAACTTCGGTTCACATGCAAATACCTTGCCGATACGAGACAGACTTATTTGATCCGTAGTCAGTATACCATAGAATAAAGATATATATACTGTAATAGAAAGGAAACTCACATACTCACTATGAAGACAAAGTTTTAACACCATCTGTAGATTGAGGTAGAAAGTTTTTTCTAAATCAATGTAATATGCACCTACCAAAATATTGATAATTTTATGATATTTTTTATTTTGTGAGGGCATTGGAAAGAAAGATATAGGTATTGTTGAAATTATTTATTTTTAATAAATTTTTTTTTTCATACAAATTATGTCTGGATATAAAACAAAAAATATTAAATATATTGTGACTAGTTTAATTTCATTACCAATAAGAACTTTTACATACATAGTATTTTTATGATTAGTATTTATTTATTTATTGTTGTTAATACACAAAACATTTTGTCCTTATTTAGGTTAATTATGTAACGCCCTACTAGGCTAAACCTGTTCTGGGGGTGTCACTTTTATAAAATCGGTTAGAAAAATTATTGATACATAGAGGATTCACAATATATAAGGTGCACAGAGATTAAAAGTTACTTTCAAATAGTTAAAATAAGATAACAATAGATTATAAAGTAAAGTTTGAGATTAATTATTATAAGAAATAAAAAAAAAAATAAAAATGTAAAATAAATGAAATACAAGTCAGCTTAAATATAAGAAATGAAACAAAGAAAAAATTAAATACAGGAAATAAAAGTTCAAGTCAGATGGGGTGGACAACCTCCTCAGCATAGAGCCTGCCCGAAGAAATTAGCCATTTTTTTGTAAGCGCTCGATAAATATTACTAAAAAAACAAGCCCTCGTTCAATGATAAATGAAATCATTATCAACTATACATACAAAAATTAAAAAGCAACATTATAACAATACAAAAATGCATACAGTAGGTATATTATTAATAAAACTATACAGTATCCATTTCAACATTGAACGAGGGTGATTTCTCTCCACTCTCCCGCACAAAAAGTGCTCTCATCAAAATAAATATATAAGTAAGACTACATAGATTTTATACAAGGGGCCTCGATAAATATTACTAAAAAAATAAACCCTCGTTCAATGGTAAATGAAATCATTATCAACTATACATACAAAAATTAAAAATCAACACTATAACAACACAAAAATGCATACAGTAGGTATATTATTAATTAAACTATAAAGTATCCATTTCAACATTGAACGAGGGTGATTTCTCTCCACTCTCCCGCACAAAAAGTGCTCTCTTCAAAATAAATAA
The DNA here is from genome assembly GCA_963576475.1 of Molanna angustata. Lineage (NCBI taxonomy): Eukaryota > Metazoa > Arthropoda > Insecta > Trichoptera > Molannidae > Molanna > Molanna angustata. The sequence goes on from OY754975.1 coordinate 6,367,842, forward strand.
ATAAGTAAGACTACATAGATTTTATACAAGGGGCCTCGATAAATATTACTAAAAAAATAAGCCCTCGTTCAATGATAAATGAAATCATTTTCAACTATACATACAAAAATTAAAAAGCAACATTATAACAATACAAAAATGCATACAGTAGGTATATTATTAATAAAACTATACAGTATCCATTTCAACATTGAACGAGGGTGATTTCTCTCCACTCTCCCGCACAAAAAGTGCTCTCATCAAAATAAATATATAAGTAAGACTACATAGATTTTATACAAGGGGCCTCGATAAATATTACTAAAAAAATAAACCCTCGTTCAATGGTAAATGAAATCATTATCAACTATACATACAAAAATTAAAAATCAACACTATAACAACACAAAAATGCATACAGTAGGTATATTATTAATTAAACTATAAAGTATCCATTTCAACATTGAACGAGGGTGATTTCTCTCCACTCTCCCGCACAAAAAGTGCTCTCTTCAAAATAAATAAATAAGTAAGACTACATAGATTTTATACAAGGGGCCTCGATAAATATTACTAAAAAAATAAGCCCTCGTTCAATGATAAATGAAATCATTTTCAACTATACATACAAAAATTAAAAAGCAACATTATAACAATACAAAAATGCATACAGTAGGTATATTATTAATAAAACTATACAGTATCCATTTCAAAATTGAACGAGGGTGATTTCTCTCCACTCTCCCGCACAAAAAGTGCTCTCATCAAAATAAATATATAAGTAAGACTACATAGATTTTATACAAGGAGCCTCGATAAATATTACTAAAAAAATAAGCCCTCGTTCAATGGTAAATGAAATCATTATCAACTATACATACAAAAATTAAAAATCAACACTATAACAACACAAAAATGCATACAGTAGGTATATTATTAATAAAACTATAAAGTATCCATTTCAACATTGAACGAGGGTGATTTCTCTCCACTCTCCCGCACATAAAGTGCTCTCTTCAAAATAAATAAATAAGTAAGACTACATAGATTTTATACAAGGGGCCTCGATAAATATTACTAAAAAAATAAGCCCTCGTTCAATGATAAATGAAATCATTATCAACTATACATACAAAAATTAAAAAGCAACATTATAACAATACAAAAATGCATACAGTAGGTATATTATTAATAAAACTATACAGTATCCATTTCAACATTGAACGAGGGTGATTTCTCTCCACTCTCCCGCACAAAAAGTGCTCTCTTCAAAATAAATAAATAAGTAAGACTACATAGATTTTATACAAGGGGCCTCGATAAATATTACTAAAAAAATAAGCCCTCGTTCAATGGTAAATGTAATCATTATCAACTATACATACCATCACGCCATGAATCGAGCGCCATACTTCTCTATTTTTGCACACATCTCTGGCTTCCTTTACATCCATGCATCGTCTCATACATGCTCGTCGATTGTTCAAACTTTTTATGTTTCCTTCTTTCAAAATATCATTCACATGTTCATGCCATCCCTTTCTGGGGCGACCTCTGCTATTCACTCCATCTCTTGCACCCATCTATATTTTTTTGATCAGTCGTTCATCGTTCATTCTTTCTATGAGTCCAAACCACCTCATAGCATTCACTTTCATTTTACATATAATATCCTTCTTTATCTTGCATTCTCTCCTTATGTCCTCATTTTTTATTCTATCATATATCGTTCTATTACATACTCTTCTTAGTGATCTCATTTCTACAGCATTTGTTCTACTTTCATGTGTCTTTTGCCAGGTCCATGTTTCACTAGCATACGTCAAAGTAGGCACCACAAATGCATTGTGTACTGCAATTTTGGCTTCCTTTGAGATGCTTGGATCGGACATTACTGGTCTAAGTGCTCCGTTTATTCTATTCCCTGCCATAACTCTTCTTTCAATATCTTTATCAGGTCTTCCATTCCGTTCAAACATACTCCCCAAATATAAATATTCCTCAACTTGTTCTAGCCATTCGTTCTCTACTTTTATCATACATGCAGTTATATTTTCAGTCTTTTCAAATACATTATCAACTATACATACAAAAATTAAAAAGCAACATTATAACAATACAAAAATGCATACAGTAGGTATATTATTAATAAAACTATAAAGTATCCATTTCAACATTGAACGAGGGTGATTTCTCTCCACTCTCCCGCACAAAAAGTGCTCTCTTCAAAATAAATAAATAAGTAAGACTACATAGATTTTATACAAGGGGCCTCGATAAATATTACTAAAAAAATAAGCCCTCGTTCAATGGTAAATGTAATCATTATCAACTATACATACAAAAATTATAATAGCAACATTATAATAATACAAAAATGCATACAGGAGGTATATTATTAATAAGAAAACTATTATGTAATGTATATATGGTAATTCTTCTGCAATCCAAAGTCAAATCCAGACAAGATGAACCACGAGCACCACCTGAAACAATAGAAAATGATAAATTAATATAAGTAAACAAGTTATTTTTTTTAGACGTTTTTGGTAACAAATTGCAGCTTTTACTTTCACTGGATCCACTACACAAGCCTCTAGTTTCTTCTTCCCAGTTAAAATCAAATTGATTTGTTTACACCATGTGTATACATACAAACGAATAATCAAGTCAACATTGAAATCAAATACCCCATCCCTATGTATTAAGCAATTTAAAAAAGAAGAATTTAATTTTGAATAAACTATTGTCTTTAGGTGTCTAGATACATTAAATTTATAGCATATACCTGGCAAATGCTCTTTACAAATTTTAATGATAAATAAGAAACAATTATACACTTTTAAAGATGGAAAAATTAAACTATTTGCTTTACATTCTCTAGATAGAATTAATTGGTCTTCCTTTGAAGCTCTTTCTGATTGTAAATCCAATTTACAATCAGAACACTTGCCAAAACTTTTTAAAGTTTTTTTGGAAACATACCCAGAAATGTATCGATACAGATTTGGATGATTCATATTAAATTGATTACAAAACCTTTGAAGACTAGAAGGATATGTGTAACAGTTCACAATAAAAGATTCTTCAAGTACTACTTTGGTTGTTACAAAAGTCCTTAGAGAATCAAGGATATCCACATTGTCATCTTCGCAATTTGCCCCAACTGAATGAGTAGATAGAAAATTGGACACCAGAAGTGACTTGAAGGAGTCGATAAAATTACTTACAGTTGGGTTAACATTTCGCACACCATGACTCCTTATCATTCCAAAGAAATTTTCAATTGGGTCCTGATTGAAATTTCTCGGCAGTGAAATTTCTTGGGAATAATTCACCCATCCAGATACTTAACATAACATATATATGTTTATTATTAATATATATTTTTATAATATTATTATGTTTTAATTTTTGTATGCGCCATGTTAAATCAATATTGTCCTGAATCTATTATCGAAATAATTGTTAACATACCTATTGGGTTTGTAGAGCATGAAGGCTCTACAAATTCACATGTAGCGGAAGATGTTTCTGCAAATTTACCACCAGATTCAGAAGTGACTGAACAATCTGAAAAATAAAAATATTGTGTCTTTAATCACATATACTACGCTGGGGAGCGAGGAACAAACCTGGCTATGAATCTTTATGCCAAATTAATAGCTTTATCAATGAATCAGATTAAATTTTGCCAGAAGCGATTCTTGCAAATACATATAACACCAAAATTCAAATACTGTCCAGTGACCTAATATTGTTTTCTATTTACACAAATATATTAAGTGATAGAAGGTATAACCTTACTTACTTGATTGTTAACGTTTTTAAAAACAAAAATGATAATTCCTAGTATGTAATATATTTTTTTTAATAAAATAACGTTATTTTGTTGTATTTAATTAAATTTGATTTTTTGCATATTTCAAGCATTTATAATGCATATTATCTCAATAATTTCTTGTTGGATATAATCCGGCCTCTAATCATAAGATTAAAAAAAATAGAAATAAGTAAGAGAATTATAAAAATGATACAAGTACTTACTTGAAATGTTAAAAAATGTTCCCGTATTTTTTTGGGGGTAAAAGAAAACATTTTCCCTGGTCGGCTCTTTATTGAATCCTGCAAATTGAAAAAACTAACATTATATTTATTATAATATTTTATTACTAACATTGTCGGCCTTTGTGGCCCAGTTGGTCTCCTGAGATATCTGACACCTGAGCCAAAGGTCCCGGGTTCGATTCCCGGTGGAGACACAGTTTTATAAATGTGTGCACAGTCTGGCTCTGTGAGCCGATAAATAATAATAATTACACGTGGAAAATAATAACACAATTAAATAATGCCACAATCTGAATAACATAATAATAATTAAGAAAATGTAGGTACCTGGTAATCCTATTGCTGGAACTGAACAATATAAAAGCCGACCACCTGCAGGCAGTGCATTCTCTTGAGAGAAATGTGCGTTGCAAACAACAAATCTATTGTAAATTTGCCTCTCATCTAGTCCAATGAATTTGGTGTTTTGGATTCTATTTTTCCATTCCTCAAACACGTGCTTATGTTTTATTGGAAAGCGATGCAGTGGTTTTTCATGTAGTTTGCAATCTGGCACACAACAAATACTAGGCATGATCTGTAAAGTATTTATTTAGTTATTGATCTAAATTACAAAAATCAACGCAATTTGTTCACGAAACTTCAAACATGAGCCAGCCAAGACCAATATTTGTACTGTACTTAATAGAAAACAAAATTTACTTACGGAAATGCTGTTAATTATAAACTTCATTAGAAAAAATAACACAAACAAGTCACAGTAATGTTATTAAACATAAAATTTGCTCGAAATGGTAAGAAAACACAGCACAAACGTCACGAATCAAAACAAACAAAGCAACCGAAAATTCCGCTTGACTATGATTTATTATTGCCAGATGAAGAAAATTATTCAAATAATTTATTCACAAGCTTTTATTATATTTTTTGATAACAACAAAGAAATACAGGAAAAAATTATTAATCGAATTATTAGATTTTTTTGCAATAAAATGGACTTTGTTTTATTTTTGTTTGGCGTAAATATCATCTTATTTGTGAAAATACGTTCCACAATATTCCAGTGAGATTTTTAACCTCTAGCAAACTTGGCCTTACGCACAAGTAGAAATCTGTAACGGCATCTTGGAGAGAATGCTGGTTTGAGTCTGGAGTAAGATATAATATAAAAGTGTATTTAAATTCACTACAAGTATTATTTAAGTATTTATATATTTTTTCATAAGCTTATTGATAAAGATATAGTGTATTTAGATGGTAGATTCATGTTTTTTGAAAAAAAAAAATCGACGCTACCGCTCCTTTTATCTGATATCGAACCCACAAAATGTCCAAATTTTTACTATGAAGTGAAAACACCGTGCAGTATACTATTCTTTATTCTTTTCATCGTATAGTGTATTCTCACTAATGCATTACACAGAAAAAAACAGCATTCGTCATCTTAGGCACTTCGTCAACTTTGGCGGGTCTCCCCTATTTATTTATGCGAGATAGATTATGAATGAATGTAATTGTAGCATATACTATTTATCGAATTTTAGTAATATATATGTTCTGAAATCTGCTTGTGATTTATGTATTATATCGAAATGTTTAAATTATGAATTGTAGTTGGAATTGTTAATACATTAATAGTTAAAAAATCAAATAAAACAGCAAAGTTTCTATATATAGTTAGCAAAAGTAAAAGGGAGAATAAACAATTTCTTACTAAGACTCGTCATTAGAAGTAAGTTTACATAGATACATACATGACATTACGTCGTTTCCTTGGGTAGTCACTGTCAGAGAGAACCGAATGCCTTGACAGATGGGTCGATGGCAGAGCGGTTAACGCGCTGGGCTAGTAATCAAGTGGTCTCGAGTTCGAATCCTGCACAAGCGTTAAGGCTTAATTTAGGAAATTAAGGAAGATGTACCTATATGTACTTGTTTGACAAGGAAATATTTGTTTTTAATAAATAATTAAAATTAACCTACATGCTTTCCCTCATTTACGTCCATCCATCGCGTCATACGTGCTCTCCTATTTTCATGATACATGAGGAACTCAATACGAAGGCATTCGGGGATCGTTGCGCAAGCGCATAAAATGATCTCTCTGTTCTCAGTAAAAATTTGTCAAAAGATACCACTGACTCTCGACAGGGAAAAAAATCCAATGTTAGCGTATATGCAACTCTAAAATTATTCGATTTAAATAAAATTGTATAGTAATCTGTGACAAAGTTCACACCGAAAATATTAATAATAATAATATACATATTTATCTTTTTTGATTAAGAATATTTGATAAAATTATTATTTTTGTTATTAGAGAAATTGTCTTGAGTAGGTATATCGTTAACTTATGTACTTATGGGATTTTATTTTATTATGATCTATGTCAGCCCTATGCAAACTACGGCCCGAGTCCCGCCCGTGCTTCAGTGTCGCCCGCGAGCAATATGGGTTGAAAATCAAATACCTAAGCATATTTTTTTATAAATGAACTTCTTCTTCTTGGCCATTTCATTCGCACGCATTGCATTCGAAAAAAAAGACTGAAAATATCTCGCCGCGCGGACTTTGGTATAATTTATCAAAATTAACACAAGAAAACGAACTGCTACACTTGTGTTAAAAGTATAAATTGTGATGATGCTATGATATGCTCAAAATGTCAAAGTAAATTCCATTTTTTCTGTGTGGGATTCAGTGAAAATAATTTCAAGCAGATGCTAAGGATGAACAAATTAAAATGGAAATGCCAAAAATGTAAATCTGTTAGTCCAAAAAAGGCTGACCAAGCTGAAACTCGTGACGCTACTGACGTGTTAAAATTATTAAATTCAGTCCAAAATGAATTGACTGACATGAGAAAATCCTTTGATGCCTTACTTGAGAAACAAAGAGAAGAATTGATAGATATGAAAAATAAACTACAGATCTGCACTAATAAACTAGATGAATCTAATAAGAAAACTGATATGTGGGAAAAAAATTTCTTGGAACTGAAGAACAAGCAGGAGAAGACTGACATTAAGATGGATAGCTTACAGAAGGAAAACAGAGCCCTGAAAAGTACTATTAACAAACTGGAACAGTCATCCCTAGGAACATCAGTGGAAATACAAGGACTCCCTTTTAGTGATAAGAATGAAATACAACCGATGTTGGTATCACTATTCAAACATATTGAATGTGAAGATATATTGTCCAAACAAACTGAAGATGTATCTGTTACAAACTCCTAAAAGAAAATTATAACTCTGAAATTTAATACAAAGGAAGCTAAGGACAGAGTTCTACTCGGCAAAAGGAAGAAAAGTAACATCACTGCTCTGGACATAGGCTGTAATAATACAAATGGAAATGTCTATATAAACGAAAAATTAACTACTCACAACAAACACCTCCTTTGGTTGGCTAAATCTACAAAAGCATATGGATATAAATTCGTCTGGACAAAATATGGTAATGTCTACATTAAAAGGAGTGAAGATTCAAATGTATTGGCAATCAAAGATGTCTGTGACATTCCTACTCGATAGTAGTGGGAACTCATACAAAAGGAGGTCCAGCGATGTACGATAACCAGGACATGAATATCGCTCAGCCTTACAAGATGATAGAAGACATAAACAGCATATATCGAGAAACAAGCTTTACGCTAATAAACATGAACATAAGAAGCATAAACAAACACTTCGATGAACTGTGCATACTTTTAAATTGCCTTTCTTTTAAACCTGATATAATTGTTTTGACTGAGACTCAAATGCGTACTGAAACTCCGTATAATATTCCGGGATATTCTGTAATATCAAACATCTGTAGACACACATCACATGATGGAATTACAATGTTCTACAGAGATGAAACAATTGTTGATCCTGTGTGCGAAATGCCAAACTTACTGTTCTCTAATTCGATTATCATGAGCTTCACTCATTGTATGTAATGTTAAAAGTTGTATTATTGCCAACTATAGATCTCCATCTTTGTGCGTCAGGAAATATATTAATGAATTTAAAACATATTTAATGCGACTCCTAAAATCAAAAAAATCTTATAATGTTATTTTTGTTGGTGACATTAATATTAATATCTTACATGATAGAGTTCTTGATACCGATGAAAATGCTTATCTCGATGTACTGTATGCAAATGGATTTATTTCTTATATAAATTGTGTAACAAGAATGAATTTTGGTGAACTGGGCTCTTGCTTGGACCATATCATGGTTAAATCGAGAGACTCAGTGATGCCAAAAGCTGCAATACTATCGATCGATATTACTGATCATTATCCAACATTTTACGGACATAATTATTACATGAATAGCAATGTATGTGCCGCAACCAACAATTGTGGAGTTAAAATAGATTCGACAAAACTCTTATCGACTATCGTAGGGGAGTCGTGGTCTAATGTATATTCTCATAACGATCCTAACAAAGCTATAGATACATTCTATCAAATTCTAAATAATTATATGGATCCTTGTAAAATTATCAAATCTGCACCAAAGAGTAAATATAAGAAAATTCAGCCTTGGATAACACGTGGTCTAATAATATCAATACATCATCGGAATAAATTATATACTGAATTTAAAAAGCATGAAAAATTTTGTCGCTTAAACAATCTATTGATTTCTCCGTGGATCAAAGAAAACTTTACTATCTATCGTAATATGCTAAACTTGCTCATAAAAAAATGTAAACAAGATTACTATAATAATGAATTAAATAAGGCAAAAAATGATTCAAAAAAGACATGGGATATAATCAACGAAATAGCTTCCAGGAAGAAAAGACAAATTCACATTATTAATAAAATAGATCACAACAACGAAATTATTTCAGACCAACTTAAAATCTCGGATATTTTTAACAATTATTTCACAAACGTAGCAACTGATCTTCTTGCTACTATGCCAATGCCCAATAACGCAGGTTCTCCAACTTCCTTACTCCCAAGTATGAGAGATAATAATGCAGAGGTACCAAACTTGATTAATTTTAATTCTATTACCGAGAACGATGTTATAATAACAATCAACGAATTAAAATCTAATACAGCTACTGGTCCAGATAATATTAACATAGAAACGATTAAACTAATTAAGCAACATATAGCCTCACCCATTAAATATATTTTTAATCTGTCTTTGGATACAGGAATATTCCCAAACATTCTTAAAACTTCTACCATAATACCAATTCATAAAAGCGGTTCACCCCTTCTAACAAATAACTATAGACCAATTGTACTTATCTCACAAATAGCTAAGATTTTCGAAAAAATTATCAAAAAACAACTCATGAGTTACCTTGAAAAAAATAATAAACTATCCAAAAATCAATTTGGATTTAGACCAAACTTGGGAACAGAAGATGTATTATATAAATTGACAAAGCACGTAAATGAAAATTTAGACATTGGGAAAAAAACATTAACAATATTTTTGGATCTAAGAAAAGCATTTGATACCGTTAATCACAATATGTTAATCAAACGTCTAGCAAAAATTGGTATAGAAGGTAAGTGTCTTTTCCTGATACGGAGCTACTTAAATGAAAGATTTCAAAAAACTAAGGTAGTTAGTAACTATAGCTCGCAGCTTAGAGTTCTCCATGGTGTTCAACAAGGTACGGTTCTTGGACCGATCCTGTTCCTAGTTTATATAAATGACCTCTGAAACGCTAATATTCCTGGTGAGATAATTTCATTTGCGGATGATACTTCAATAACCATAAGCGGACATACCTGGCAAGAAACTTTTGTCAAAGCAGATAAGTGTTTAAGAATTGTAAAATCTTGGTTGAATGAAAGTCTATTATCTCTTAATTGTGATAAAACGATGTATATAACATATTCAAATACACAAAGATCAGCGCCTGATGGTAGTGATTCACATACTTTGCGATTCCATAATGTTGGTTGTGATAGCACATGCTATAGATGCTCAGAGGTAAAAGCGGTCAACTCCACGAAATACTTAGGCATTACTATTGACTCTTATTTAAGGTGGGACAAGCATATAGATTATGTATGTAAAAGAATTCGATACTTGGTGTACGTTTTCAAAAGATTGGTTGGTATTGTCAAAACAGATTTAGTCAAAATGACATACTACTGCTTAGTGCAATCGATTTTAACATATGGTATGATGGCTTGGGGTGGAGCATTAAATAATCATATTGCACCTTTGGAAGTTATCCAAAAAATGTTAGTAAAAAAAATCTACCAGAAACCAATTAGATTCTCAACTTCGCAGCTTTTTGAAGATAGCAAACTCTTAGATCTGAGGAAACTCTACATACTCCAATGTCTTAAATTTATCCATAAGAGGCCTCATTTATTCAATCTAAACACACAGAACAGAGTCAGCCAGCGATTAAATAATATGTACAAGGTCCCTAATTATAAAAGGAGAAGGACACAAAGACACGCTGTATTTGTTGCACCTAGAACATTTAATAAATTATCCAACTCTTTAAAGACAATCAAGAATCATAAAACTTTTATCAGAAATATAAAATCTTGGCTACTCACAGACCAATGTAATGTGCAAGAGTATTTGTTGTGATTTTGATTTTTATTACTCGATTTTTTATTTTTGTTTATTTGTTAATTAATTCATTTATGTTTCAAATTAAATTGTGATTGTTGACTGCTTGTATTATCTGAGTTGATAAATGAATCATACTTTTTGGTTCTTGTCTCCTGACCCTGCTTCTATTATTTTTATTTTATTTTTATATAAGTATTTTTTTTCTACTACCGATTTTACTTGTTGGTGTTACAACTCTATTAAAAATTTATTCTGAATTTATTAATATTAATCTACTCCTCCTTATTATAATTTGTATTTATTTGTTTCTTACTTGTTGGGTTTTCAATTTGGTGCACTTATGTCTTTCTTTTTCTCAATATTCTGCTCTTGTGTAAAAGTTCAATGATTTTTTTATTATTTTTTTTTTTTTTTAATCACTATTGGAAACTCTCAATTTTAACTAGAAAGTGTAGATTGACTGCGACATGCATATCCTTGTACTTGCCAAGTATTGTTACTATCGACTGCGGGTATAATATTTGGTAGCACCGCTGTCAGTCTGCTGATTCATGTAAACTTATTGATGTTTCGTATATAAATATGTGTATGTATATTTTTCATATATAATTTGTAACCTTTATATTTTTTGCACTTGTTTCCTGCCTAAGCAATTTGCTATATTTTATTTTTATAAATAACTAATGTTACTAACGAAATAATTTTGAATATTTTTAATTGGTATACCCACAGACAGGCTATGCCTTGTGGGATTTTTGTGTGTACGGTTGATTTATTATTATAATTGATATTATGTTTATGTATATTGTATGTTAACCGTGTACCAAATCTTAAATAAATAAATAAAAAATAAAAAACAGACATTTTCTCGCTGAACGGGATTTCTTCTTTAAATTATCAAAATTTATCAAAAGTATCCTGTTTTCTTTTTATTGGGAATAAACTCTGTGATTCAATAATATAACATGGAATATCGTCGTATGGATTTGCATATAAACTACACTTAGTAAGATTGTAAAGATTCAAAGAAGACTCCTAAAAATTATTTTCTCGCTGAACGGAATTTCTTCTTTAAATTATCAAAATTTATCAAAAGTATCCTGTTTTATTTTTATTGGGAATAAACTCTGTGATTCAATAATATAACATGGAATATCGTCGTATGGATTTGCATATAAACTACACTTAGTAAGATTGTAAAGATTCAAAGAAGACTCCTAAAAATTATTTTCTCGCTGAACGGAATTTTTCTTTAAATTATCAAAATTTATCAAAAGTATCCTGTTTTATTTTTATTGGGAATAAACCCTGTGATTCAGTAATATCATATGGAATATCGTCGTATGGATTTGCATATAAACTATACTTAGTAAAATTCAAAGAAGACTCCTAAAAATTATTTTCTCGCTGAACGGAATTTCTTCTTTAAATTATCAAAATTTATCAAAAGTATCCTGTTTTATTTTTATTGGGAATAAACTCTGTGATTCAGTAATATCATATGGAATATCATCGTATGGATTGGCTTATAAACTACACTTAGTAAGATTGCAAAGATTCAAAGAAGACTCCTAAAAATTATTTTCTCGCTGAACGGAATTTCTTCTTTAAATTATCAAAATTTATCAAAAGTATCCTGTTTTATTTTTATTGGGAATAAACTCTGTGATTCAATAATATAACATGGAATATCGTCGTATGGATTTGCATATAAACTACACTTAGTAAGATTGTAAAGATTCAAAGAAGACTCCTAAAAATTATTTTCTCGCTGAACGGAATTTTTCTTTAAATTATCAAAAGTATCCTGTTTTATTTTTATTGGGAATAAACTCTGTGATTCAGTAATATCATATGGAATATCGTCGTATGGATTTGCATATAAACTACACTTAGTAAGATTGTAAAGATTCAAAGAAGACTCCTAAAAATTATTTTCTCGCTGAACGGAATTTCTTCTTTAAATTATCAAAATTTATCAAAAGTATCCTGTTTTATTTTTATTGGGAATAAACTCTGTGATTCAATAATATAACATGGAATATCGTCGTATGGATTTGCATATAAACTACACTTAGTAAGATTGCAAAGATTCAAAGAAGACTCCTAAAAATTATAATTACTAAAAAAAATGTTAAAAAATTAAAAAGGAATAATAAATGCCTTTTCGAGCGATCTAAAGTATTGCCTCTTCAGAGGAGAGTGGAGTATAGCATTCTTGTTGAGCATTTTTTGAGACCTAAAGACAGACTAATAATACCACACGGCAGACAAACTAGATCAGTGACTAACAAACTTTTACGCACTAACAAATTCTACAATGACTATCGACGTAGGACCGACGATGTGTTGCTGCCCAAGGTCTGGAACCCCATGCCTGCCAGTTTGAAGAAGTGCAGATCCATCGAGAAATTCAAAAAGAAAACCAAAGAATATAATATTATACAAAAATCTTCCATGGTTGATCTAGGTGGTGGGCACGGCTTGTTCCGGACTATAATGTAAGACGAAAAATTTAGGGTGTTATTGTTTTATTATTATTAATTATTAAGATCACAACCAGAAATCCCCTTAAGGGATTAGGCAAAATAAAAAATATTGTAATTATATTTTTATTAATAAATAAATAAATAAAAAAAACAACCAATAGAAAATTGAAAAATAAGATTTATAAATTCTTAGACAGCAAATTATGCATAAAATAATTAAAATATATTTATTTATTCGTATTTGTTATATTTCACAATTGTGATTTTTAATGAAGTGTAATGAGGGAATAAAGTATGTATTTTACTTATGCGGCCCGCCGTTCATTTTGAATTTCTGAATCTGGCCATTTGTTCCTAAAATTTACCCATTCCTAATCTATGTAATCTACATTAAAATCTACGTCGACATACGAAAAAGATAACATTATAAAAATAAAAAAATTATTTAAAATAAACTCGTTATCGAAAATGTTAATCGATATGTCATTAAGATGAGTGTATGTACCTAATTTCTTAAATTACTAAGTATATCTAACCAATGTCTTTTGAATTGTTTCAATTCAAGTTTCTTGAACTCGATGGACTTTGGAATTTATTAAATAAGGCATTTATTTATATTGTACATTTGAATATAAAAGTATAATAATCTTCGGATACCGACGATATAGCAGCGCTTCAAGTATGTTTGCGGAGGAGCGATGTTAAGGATTTCTTGGTGTCCTCAGACATCGAATCACCGCATACCGTGAGATGATATGGACAAACCCTAACTCGATCATAAAGGCTGTACAGGGGCACCAATGTCCGAGACTATCTCAAAGATTGACAGAAGTGTTAGACGATAGAAGTGAATGACGATAATTATATCATTTCTACAGTGTTTTTCTTTTTTATATTTCATATAAACTCATTTGTTATTTTTTTTCTTCTCATTTTTTTTGTATATAATCTATATTCTGTAAAATATGTTCTTCTTCTGTAACATTTAATGTATATTTTGTATATAAAAATATGGTTTGTGTAGCATTGCACCCCCCTGCTCACAGACTGGAATAAAAATGTATTATTATTATTATTTATTTATTATTTCCATCAACGGCTAAATAGCCTTTTACAAGTAGGTACATACAAAATAAAGTAGTACAAACACGTTTAATACATACATACAATAATATTATAAAATAAAACAAAAAGAGATGTATAAATGTACGAAATATCTACCAGAACATTTTTTGCATATTATATCTAAACATTTTTTAAAGAAATAAATACCAAAAACAAAAAGAAACAAAAATAAATAGCATATATAAATTATATACCTAGGTAGGTATAAAGTCAATTCAAAAGTGTCATTAAAAAAGAATGAAACATAAAAACAGTTGAAAAATAAGCCATGAAACTAAATATAAAAAAGAGATGCCTAAAAATATGTATACATCCATACAATATGCAATACACAAAATATATAGATGCAGAAACAAAATTAAATAAACAATTAAAAAAAAGAAGATATATAAATAACCAGTAAACAACAAAGTAACGTAAAAATAAATTACAAGAGAGATAGAAAAAGATTAATATAGAAAGATATCTATCTATATTATAAATTTGAATGTTTGTATCTATGTATCTATGTATGTATGTATGTATGTGTTGAATGCGCTCCTAAACCGCTCATCCGATTGCAATGAAATTTTGGTGAACTGTCGAGAGTATACCAGGGATGATTTCTGGATTTAAAAAATTTTCTTCTTCTTCTTCATCGGGTATCAGGTCATTTTACCTATGAAGGTGGACTATCCTGGGAACCGTTCATTCAATTTCAATGAAACTTTGATGAATTGTCGAGTGTATGCCCGGGATGGTTTCTGGATTAAAAAAAATTCTTCTTCTTCTTCTTCATCGGGTATCAGGTCATTTTACCGATGAAGGTGGACTATTCGGGAACCGTTCATTCAATTTCAATGAAACTTTGATGAATTGTCGAGCGTATGACCGGGACGGGAGGTAATGAAGGGACGGGAGGTAATGAAGGGACGGGAGGTAATGAAGGGACGGGAGGTAATGAAGGGACGGGAGGTAATGAAGGGACGGGAGGTAATGAAGGGACGGGAGGTAATGAAGGGACGGGAGTGACTGAAGGGACGGGAGTGACTGAAGGGACGGGAGTGACTGAAGGGACGGGAGTGACTGAAGGGACGGGAGTGACTGAAGGGACGGGAGTGACTGAAGGGACGGGAGTGACTGAAGGGACGGGAGTGACTGAAGGGACGGGAGTGACTGAAGGGACGGGAGTGACTGAAGGGACGGGAGTGACTGAAGGGACGGGAGTGACTGAAGGGACGGGAGTGACTGAAGGGACGGGAGTGACTGAAGGGACGGGAGTGACTGAAGGGACGGGAGTGACTGAAGGGACGGGAGTGACTGAAGGGACGGGAGTGACTGAAGGGACGGGAGTTACTGAAGGGACGGGAGTGACTGAAGGGACGGGAGTAACTGAGGGACGGGAGGTACTGAAGGGACGGGAGGTACTGAAAGGACGGAAGGTACTGAAGGGACGGAAGGTACTGAAGGGACGGAAGGTACTGAAGGGACGGAAGGTACTGAAGGGACGGAAGGTACTGAAGGGACGGAAGGTACTGAAGGGACGGAAGGTACTTAAGGGACGGGAAGTACTGAAGGGATGGGAGGTATTGAAGAGTCTGAAGCGACGGGTGGTTATGTAGGACAATTTTTAATTATACAGGCAATACGAAGTTTGCCGGGTGTTCACTAGTTATAATATAAAACGGGTTAGAAACACAGTAATATTTTAAGTATAACTAGTTGCATGTATCACCAACTATCGAGATCCAACTATCGATCGCGATAATATGTAAAGTTGAAGAATAAGTACCAAACTATAAACCCATAAATCCAAATTATTGAATATTTTAAGATAGGTATATTGTTTTCTATGAAAAACATATAGGTATGTATGTAAGGATAGGATAGAATGGAGATCAGTCCTTCTTTCATACAATTTTTTAGGCAGTATACACTCCTACACAATATCTACGGGGACTCTCAATATTTTGATACTTAATCTCCAAACATAATACATACCATCATGCTGTTTTTATATTCTGGATAGGAAAGAAGGACTGACCTCCATATTAACATATCCTTACATACAAACCTACATGTTTTGTATAGAAAACAAAACTTTGCTATGCTGAATTTAATTTTAATATTAATTGATGTGGTATTTTTTACTGTTGTAATGGTGCCGAGATTGCTAATCTAGAGGGCTCCATGAGCTACCTTTCTTGCTGTGCATTTTTATTGACACACACTTATCGTTCTGTGAATGGGCCGTTTACAGTCCCCATATGTTGAGCGGGTGGTGGTGGTAGTAGAGAATCTTTACTAAGTCGATTTTGATAAGGTTGTCAATATACCTACAAATATATAACAACGCATGTGAAAACAAAGCATATGTACAAATATTATTTTTGACAAATAATAAAATTCTTGATTTAGGTAGTTATTTTTATTGACAAACATTTTTTCAACATCTCAATAGAGACGAAGTTGGGATATTGTAGAAGAACCAGGAACCCGAGGCACCTACAGGGCTTACGACCTGTCATCGGCTGGTTTACGTGATCACTTTATGAGCTTGCGCAACGTTCACCAATTATGCCTTCTTATTGAGTTCCCTTATCGATGTAATCTTTGAAAATTCTATATATTTGAATAGTGTGTAACATTTTACCTGAAAATAATGCATTATTACTATTGCCATCTATGTAGTAACGGAGAAACCTTTTTGTAACGCCATCTATTGAGAAATTAATTTTTGTTTGTAAACAATGAAAGCAACTGTCCTTATAAATGAGATGACGGTGTCACACATAATATATGTCACCCCTGAACTGCGTCAGAAATATTATTTCATTTTTGGCTTGTTTACCTACTTGTACCAATGTGTATGTAAATATTGATTTATTATTTTATCTACGAGTTGCATGTAGGTAACACAAGAGATCCATCAGTCGATGGCGATAGTATACGTATAATTGAAGAATACGTACCAAACTATAAACACTAATTTATAAACATTTTAAGATAATTTGTTTTCTATATAAAACATGTAGGTATGTATGTCAGGATAGGATAGTATGGAGGTCAGTCTTTTTTCCTACCCAGGATATGAAAATAGCATGATTGTATGTATGTATGTTTGGAAATTGAGTATCAAACTATTGAATCCCCGTAGAATGTAGAATATTGTGTATAGTGTATGAAATGATGTCGTCACTAAATTCAATTTTTATAAAAATTGTTTCAAAAAGTTTGAGATGTAGGGGAGACCGAGGTGAGTTGGGACTAAGGTGAGTTGGGACAGTCGTCATTTCTCCGAAATTACCGAACCTAGCAATCTGGCAATAATATACTGTTTTGACTCACATTGATATCACGCGTACAAACTTGTCAGTACACGTCAGAATCGTGAGATTAGCGGTTGTGTTGTTATGAACATATCGTCATAATTTTGGGCAAAAGTATTTTTTTTATCACGCTTTCATTTACTTTTATTGCTTCTAAAACATGTATTTTCTTCTATATTAAATGCACTCCTTGATAAACTCTATTTCTTATTTGATCTATGTTTTTATTGATTCTGTATGATCCAGGGAGAAATTTGACATAAAATATGATAATTCAACACTAGGATAGTTGGGACACCTTGTCCCAACTCTTCTTGTACGTAAAACATGTACCTACGTGATATGAATATTTGTTTTTAGATGAAATGTGGTTTCTTTCATTATGAAAATTGTACTGGGATAGAGTTGAATTTCGTGTGTCAGCTGTTTATCTGATTATATCTTTCTGTGCTATATCAGTTTTCCCTGATGTAACATAGAACCACTCCGACGTAAGTATTGCCATCCGGCACAACTCCTCAACACTTGATATGCCACTCCAATCTTTGATATTACACAACCAGAACATTTGATTTGATTTCTTATTTTTGAAGTTACACCTTGTTCATATATGAGATGTCCCAAATCACCTTGACTGTTGTCCCAACTCACCTTACCACTAGGAGGGTTGGGACAAAGTGACTAACTTGGTTCAAATGTAAATATCACCATGTTCTATTTTGTTTTCAGAAGTTTATTTAAATGAATTGTGTAGATAATGAAATAAGGTATCCATTGTCGAAAAGATTATTAATAAATATCATAGGTGAAAAAATATAAAAATTAAAAAGTAAAAATTGTCCCAACTATCCTAGGTCTCCCCTACTACTATAATGGTTATATTTATTATAGAAAAATAAATTATCTAGTTGGGGTGTTTCGTCTTTTTTTCGATATTTTAAAAAAACTTTGGAAACATTTATCATAAAAAAATATTTTTCTTTATAAGAAATGTTTGAGAAACTCTGGAATTTTTTTATAAAAATAAATTTGTGATATTGTATTTTTTTATATCCATACCAATTTACAGCGTTCTAGCTTTTAATCATTTTTGTTTCTAGACTGAAACAAAAATGAAAAATTCATAGTATAAAAGTTTTGTAGGCCTATCTATCTTCTTCTTATTCTTCTTCTCAGCCTAATCCCGTCCACTCCTGGATGACGACTGATGTCATCTCTCCATCTCATTGGCGGTCTTCCAACACCTCTGACTGTCGTTCTCGGTCTCCAAGCCATCACTATACTTGGCCATCGGTCATCGGGGTATCTAGCCACGTGGCCCGCCCATCTCCACTTCAGGGTAAGAATGCGTTGAACGACATCAACTTATTTTGTTCTTTCCCTGATGGTGTCGTTTCGCACCCAGGCTCTTAGACTTAATCCTAACATGGCTCTTTGGGTGACTCTTTGTTTTTCAGCACTTTTCTGGGTCATTGTCATAGTTTCTAAGCCATAAGTAGCTACTGGCAGTACAGAGGTCTTATATACCTTCCGTTTCAGGTTGATGGGAATTTGGAGATTTTTGAACTTAGTCCAATTCGTCTCTTTGGTTTTCTCCTATCTACATATACCTATATTCTGAAATTTTGAGCTTTGTGAATCGAGCGGATCAAAAGTTATAAGGAACACACAGACACACTAAATGTTCTTCTCCGAATTCTGAGTAAATCCGTATACAGAACATATATGCTGCGAAGCCTGTAAGTTGGTATTTTTTACTTCAAATTTGGAAAATTCGTGAAAAATATAGACCCTGCATACAAATCTCGCGTATCTTGGCTTTATACTTTGTCGATATGTTAAGAGAAATATATTCTCTTGAACAAATCGACAGTTGAAAAATAAAAATACGCAGTTTCAATCCACAACGAGTATGAATATTATTATTCTAATAATGGCTAATAATCATGCAGGTGTAGCAGCTACCAAGAGATGAAGAGACTGGCGGACAACAGAGGTATGGGGAGAGATGGAGTATGCGGTGCAAACCACCCCTAGGATTTTAACCATGAAGAAGAAAGTGACCATGTTTTATTTATATTTTTACAAATAAAATTTTATCTATGGACATGCCAGTGACATATGTAGTGACAATTGTTGTGTTTTTGTATTATTGCTGATGATAACCTGCAACTTGAAATTTATTAGGAATTTTATGAGTTATTTTTAAGGTAAAATTGTGACAATCTAATTAATAAAGGTCATTTTGATACTCGCTCCGACACGGGTTATGTTCCCAGTGAAGCGGGTGTCAGTCGCACATAAAAAAAAAACAAGTGTAAAGATATTTTTTAACAGATTTTTAATTATCTCAATAGAGACGAAGTTGGAATATTTACTGTAGGAGAACCGGGAAATCAAGGCACCTACAGGGCTTACGACCTGTCATCGGCAGGTTTACGTGATCACTTTATGCGCTTGCGCAACGTTCACCAATTATGCCTTTTTAATGAGATCCCTATCAATTCAATTTTGAAAGTTCTATATATTGTAATACTGAAATTCTTTTCGCTTGAAAATAAGGAATTTTTACTACAGCCATCTATGTGTGAAATTATGAACATCATTCTTATTATTTTTATTTATTTTTGTTGTAACGCCATCTATTGAGAGAATTGGTTTTTTGTAAATAATGAGAGCAACAATTCTTATAAATGAGGTGACAAATGCATTTTTCGCATAGAAGTCACCCCTGAATTGCGCTAGACTTATAAGGTCATTTTTGTCTTATTTACCTACTTGTACCAAAAGAATTAAAATAAATAAATAAAATGAATAAATTATGAAGTCCCACTGCATTATGGCCCTTGTTAAGGCCTATGACTTTGGGCATACGGGATGTACACAAATATGCCCACTTTACCTTCTAATGTATGAAACACAAACAAATATTGTATATCACCAAATCTGTGACATACTATACTTTTTCGTAAAGAATGGGTCAAAATTATATTTTGTTTAAGTAGCAAGAGTTATACAGTTTCAATACCGGCAACCCGACGTTTATTTTGCAAAAATACATGAATTACAATCATCTTTCGTTCCCCGTTTCACAAGGAAAACTATAATATTCCTAATTAATATATTATATTATATATTTTCCATTTCTAGCCAAGATTATTAAGGCCTTGTAAATTATTTAATGAAAAATACACAACAAATAACAAGAAAATAGCATATATAAAGCAAAGTTCATAAACATGAATAGAAAATTTATGTAAAAAACAAATAAAACATAAAAAAACCTAAAATTTGCAACATAACACAATTTATGAATTTTCTTTCTGACATAACATATTCAATATTTCCTTTATAACAACATTTTGTGTCATCATAGTATACCTACATAGAACACCTTAGATATAATATTTAATTACATTTACACTAAAAAGCCGAGATTTGGTTTCGCTCTTAGTAATCAAATAAGTATAAAAACTCAGTCGATAGATCTTCATATTCCCTTTTAATAATATTGATAATAATAAACACTTCCTTGCACCCTGCGCAATTCGCAAGTTTATTGTCTTATGGCAATTTCTTACAGTACTAACCGGTGTTTTCAGCCCAGAGAAGCAATATTAGCCTGAGAAATTAATTTAAATGATTCTTCTTTGGGATTTCTTTTATTTTAACGCGTTTTCTTCTTATACAGGCCTCCTTCGTTAAGTAATGGACATAGGCCTCCCCCTGAGGCTTCCACAGCATCTTGGGCAGACTGCATCTATCCGCTTCCAGCCACTCGTTTTATACCAACAGACCACCTTGTTTGAGGCCTTCCAACACTTCTATTGCCCGTTTTAATTCGCCATTCCAGCACTTTCTTAGTCCATCTGGAGTCTGTGGTTCGGGCGACATGTCCTGTGTAGCTCCACTTCTGCTTGGTTATTTTTGTTATTCTCTCTTATTCACAAGTTATCGCGTTTAAGTTTGTTAAATACAGCAGAACTTCTCATGAATATGTCTCAGATTATAATCACACATAAGAAAGATTTTAGATTAAAAGTAATTGTATTCATTAATGCAAAAATAACTCAAATTTCATTAAACTATGATGATTATATTTTTCATATATATAAAAATTACTAAGAATTGCATTAAACTTTGATGATTTAATTTTTTATTTATATAAAAATGACTAAGAATTGCATTAAACTTTGAGGATTAAATTTTTCATTTATATAAAAATGACTAAGAATTGCATTAGACTTTGAGGATTAAATTTTTCAACAGATTTTTAATTATCTCAATAGAGACGAAGTTGGAATATTTATTGTAGGAGAAACGGGAAATCAAGGCACCTACAGGGCTTACGACCTGTCATCGGCTGGTTTACGTGATCACTTTATGCGCTTGCGCAACGTTCACCAATTATGCCTTTTAATGAGATCCCTATCAATTCAATTTTGAAAGTTCTATATATTGTAATACTGAAATTCTTTTCGCTTGAAAATAAGGAATTTTTACTACAGCCATCTATGGGTGAAATTATGAACAACAATCTTATTATTTTTTTTGATTTTAATATTTTTATTATTGTTTGCGCATATGCAATAATAAAAATATTAAATTTTTCATTTATACAAAAATGACTTAGAATTTCATTAAACTTTTTTTAAACTTTAAATTTTTTTTATGATTGAATAAGGTTAAGATTAAGATTTTTATCGAGTACCTACTGATTTAAACAAGATAAGGGCGTATTAAGAGCGTGTCGTGAATACTGTTAACTATAAGGCAATAATTAAATCTACATTAAGTTTTGGCTGCAGATTAAATTATAATCACTAAACTGTGAAAAGTTATCTCATAATTGAGTTCGTCGTGTTTATAACACGATGTTTTGTGATAATCTTTTCAGTCGTCTTACGATTGCCGTGTCGTTAACTCGGGTCTTACATACATATTATAATATTGTGATTGTGAAATTGTTGAAATAGATCGCATGACTATGGTACGGTTAATAATTGTGTTGTTTGGACTATGTCTTGTGGTTCAAGCTTGGAACATGGAATTAAACGAAGGGGATGACTCTATATTGGAAATACCGCAAGGAGCTTTAATAGGGGAATGGAGAAAGTCGCTCGAAGGCAGACTTTACTCCGCATACGAAAGTATTCCTTACGCAAAATCGCCAGTTGGAAAAAGAAGATTTGCTGTAAGATCTTTTTCATATTTTTATTCGTTTATTTAAGAGGTACATTATAGCATTATATAACAGATGATCAGATCTCTCTGCCTACCCCTTGAAGATAGAAGTGGAGAGTATAAAATACACTTGTCTATAGAGACACACATCTATATACAATATCAATATGAAGTTAATCACTCAATTTTCCCTTACAGAAGTTTTTTTTCACTTCTGTTATATACATTTTATCATACAAATATGTAATTTATTTCACATTGATATGGCGGACTTTAAATTTTGACAATCCTTGAATGCATTTTGATGAGTGTATTTTTGTTGTATCAAAATTTCAAACAGTATAAAAAATACCTCGATTTTCCAGACCGTGAGAGCATTTTGAAAATTTGGACAGATGAAATCATAGAGAAATTAACGGATATCTATGGAAAACTAATCAGCTCTAGGTCTATGCACCATACATATATATGGTGTTAATATGAAGTCGATCGGACTTATGTGTAGTTTGGGCTTAAGAGAGGACACAAAAAGGATAATCCGAAAGAATTCAAACACATCACGACATAACTCACACTGTGCACTCTCAACATGATACCCGTTGAGAAATTGTTGTAAAAAATACGCTTAAAAATTGTGAAATCATAACTCTCCACTATTCCATAGTGTGGAGAGTAAAAATCAAATACAGAATATGTTTAAAAAATACATATCTACTGTGAAACAATATAAATGATTCTGAAACAATCATCATCATCATCAGCCATTATTCGTCCAGTGTTGGACATAGGCCTCCCCTATACATATTTTACCTATAAATTATTTCGATGTTTTTACTTCTCACTAACCCAAGGGGATATAGTGGGGAGTTATGATTTCGAATTTTTTAAGGGTGTTTTTTTATTGCAGATTATCAACTAATAGTATCATGCTGAGATTGTATTCTGAAAGTTTCATCACAATGTATCTGTGTGTTTGTGCTATGTACTGTGTGCTATGTACGGCGTGTTTATTTTACTTTATCGATCATAGACTAAAGTGCTCATTCGATTCTTTTCCAATTTTGCAAATATACATATATATCTAATACTCGATTAGAACCCATTAGATTTTGAAGGATATCTGAATAGTGCTTCTCAATTTTTTTAACTGTCAAATATTTCAAAGTGACTCAAAGTTCATGAAACACGATTTGAAATTTTTCTTTTCAAATTGGTAAAAAGGCACATCACTTTCCTAAAATGGCATTGAAGAGTTATCAAGTTTTCGTAATAAAATATTTAAATAAAAAATAATTTAACAAACTCATTTCATGAAAATGCTGAATATTTTTCATACAAATTTTTAATACTTTATTGAATGACTTGTTAGTGAGGAGTGTAGCGTTGGACACAACCCACTCGTTTATCATAGATCAAGCTAAAAACCTTCGACCATGCTCGATCACTAGTTTTAATTAAACTGTAAATATGGGATTGGAACCTTGGATGAACATTCTCAGCATAGTGTTTTCCCGATACCATCGGTTGGTTAGATATCTGACTGCTGACCCAAAGGTCCCAGGTTCGAATCCCGGTGAAGACACAGTTTTAAATTGTGTTTTCAATCTGGATCTGTGAGAAGATAAAATTCTCCAGAATGTGGCAACTTGTTATTGGGTACGTTTAGAAGTAATATAAAATTAAAATAAAATAAAGGAATGACTATTTTATTGTCAGTTTAATATTTTTGACAAGTTTTTTTATGTTTTAGGAGCAATGACTCCAAAATGTCATATTTTAAACGATCTAATTAAAAATTTATTTTATTTGTAAACTAAAACAGCTTTAGTGTCCTCTATAACTGGATTTTTACGCGATTTAAGAAAAAAATAATGTAATGTAAAGTTGTAGTGCATTAAAATTGTGATTCTTAATTTATTATAAGTACTTAATTCACTTCAATGAGAATATTCAGACAATATAATGGAAAACGTTTATGTTTTATATCGATTCTAGTAAATATTTGGAAAGTGGAGAAATAATTAATAATTGGGGAGGATTTGCTAGTTTTGCATTATTTATTTATTTATTTAATATTGCTTCTCGGACAACTAACAGGTACTATGTCAAATAATTATTTAACACGCACCCAATAACAAGTTGCCACATTCTGGAGACTTACGATATTAATCGTCTCACAGATCCACACTGAAAACACAATTAAAAACTCTGTCTCCACCGGGAATCGAACCCGGGACCCTTGGATCACAAATCAGATACCTAACCAACTGAACCACGAATACCTAGTAATTTAATAGTTTTTATTATATTTTTAAATATACAATAAAAACTAGATTTGAACATGGACCGTACAAATTTATTTCTATGGGATTTTCACCTCCATGGATTGGTAAGAAGTATCATTATAGAATTTTGCATTTTGTCAAATCTCTTGCTACTTGCGTATAATCTTAAACAATATAATGTATAATGATATACCTACTATGTAAATACGTTTTACAAGATAATGTTTAAAATTTATATCCACAAATTAAAAAAATAAAATCAACGAACAAAAAAATAAACCGAAAAGAAAAACGTTATTAAAAGAATAGAACAAGAAAAACTTATCAATATAAAAACAAATAAAAACATATTCTTGTGTTTAGAGGATTTTGAGATTAAGGGGTAGGAAGGACTGTAATATGTTTAGGTACCCGTTTCTTTTGACAACTGATAGATTGAGACCCGAATTATTCTCGTTATTTTTTTGGAAAAGGGGTGTTATTATTCGCATTATTTTTTTTAGAAAAAATGGGTATTATAGTATTATTATTGGCGTTATTTATTTAAGAAAGTGTCTTTTTTAAGAACTAGGTGATATTTTTTAATAAAATGGTGACATTGTTAAAAAATCAATGTTATTTTCTACACATAAATGTAAATTAAAAGAACACATGATTTAGATTTGGAAATTCTTTTTTCACAATAAATGATAATATTGTTAAAGAATTCAAAAACATGAAGTTGACAACTCTTTCAAAGTACTGACCGAAAATCAGATTTTAGCCGAAGGTTAGGCCGAAGCCGAAGATGTTATATAATAAGATATACATAGCATCTTAAGATATTATAGAACTCCATAACATAATTGGATGGTTTTGATTCCGCCTGTTGACCAGACTCACCCCCCTGTTTTTTTTTAGTTGGCTCTTCACCCGTAAAGAGTAATAATAATAACGAACACTTCCTTGCACCCTGCGCAAGTGGTGAGTTTATCGCCGTATGGTAATTTCTTCAAACTAACCAGTGTTTTCAACCCAGAGAAGCAATATTTGCGTGAGATATAAATTTAAATAAATTTCTTCTCTGCTGGGAATCAAACAGAGTGTACATACATACCATCACGCCATGTCCCTCACGGGGTAGGCAGAGAGAACCGAACGCCACATTTTTCTATCTTGACACACATTCATCGCCTCATCAACATTCATACATCGTTTTATACATGTTCGTCTGTTGTTCATGCTTCTTACATTTCCATCTTTCAAAATATCGTTTACATGGTCGTGCCATCCTTTTCTTGGGCGCCCGCGACCTCTTATTCCGTTCCTGTCAGCTTTGTATATTTTCTTCGTCAGGCGTTCTTCGTTCATTCTCCCCAAGTGGCCAAACCATCTCAATGTGTTAACTTTCATTCTGTTAATTACATCTTTCTTTATCTTACATTCTTTCCTTGTATCTTCATTCCGAACTCTATCATACATCGTTCTGTTACAAATTCTTCTAAGCGATCTCATTTCAACTGCATTTATTCTGCTTTCGTGCGACTTCTGCCATGTCCAGGTCTCACTTGCATACGTCAGGGTTGGCACTACGATTGCGTTATGAATGGCAAGTTTAGCGTCTCTTGATATGTTGCGATCATTCATAACTGGTCTAAGTGCTCCATTCACTCTGTTTCCTGCCATAACTCTTCTTTCAATATCCTTATCAGGCCGTCCATTCCGTTGGAACATACTACCCAGATAGACATACTCGTCGACTTGTTCAAGCCATTCATTCTCTACTTTTATTTGACACACTGTTCTGCTTTCACACTGCTATTTTTGTATATTTATTTTACTACAATTTTATGTAGTGTTAGATTTTAATGTCATTGGAACCCCAATCTCAGTTAGGTCGGTAAAAAAAGGTCGGACACTATCGTTTATGGGGCATTCGAGAAATAAAATGATCCAGTGTCTCATCAATAATCATACACTCGCAGAGACTGCTATTACATAATGATCCCTATTTTTTCACGATGACCTCTGGTACAACTGAGATCATCATAGATGAGCAGATTTTGCTGTTTAGACTAGTATCATATCTTCATAGTTTAGACAATTTATTTATCAGATGGGTTGTGGCAGAGTGGTTAGCGCGCTGGGTTAGTAATCCAGTCTTCGCGAGTTCGAATCCTGCCACGAATGATTTCATTGACCTATGGTACAATGATTTATGCTTAGTTTAGTGTACATAATATGAGATTGTATGTGTACTTATTTCAAAGACATATTCATACTTTAAAAAAATATGCACTCCTTACAATTTTTTTTAAGAATGAATAGGTTTTCTGGATGTAAAAAAATTGATGTCCTTAGACAATTCCTAAAATGGTTATTAATTTTTCTTATCTAGGTACTGTCACTTTAATTAACAAGTATAAACAAAACCTATAAGCATAAATTTAATGTTTCATTTTGAATGTCGTTCTTTGCGCATGTTGTGCATTTTTTTATAGATTAAAAAGATGAATTTATCCTTGTAACAAGTAAGTTTATATTCGTCATCGAACATTCCCTAAACTAAGCATAAATGCTTGTGCTATAGGTGAGTGAAATCGGTGTAGTTTTTTTTTCCAAATAAAAACAAATTTCAAATATATATGTAAAACATTCAAGGTGTTATCATTATTTATACATAATATATTGTACTTTGGCGGGCTTAGTGCCATCAGGAAATTTCATCCAACCAACCAGATTACAAATTATGAAAAAAATATTAATATAATAATGATTAATAGTGTTTTTCTTTAATTGAGACAATAACAAAAAAATAAGTATGCTATAAACTTCATATTTTGTGAGGTGGTTTTTCATATGTTGATGTTTGTTCATTAAAATAAGGAAAAATAACTTGTAAATGTTACATTGGAATATCATTATCGTATTATGGCAATACTAGGGTTAGGCAGGGATTACAAAAAGAACGGTTTTTTCCATTACACACATTAAAACGAGGTAAAAATACAACATTGAAATTAAACATTATTTCATTATGTATCATATGAATAATTATTCCTCGTATGAGAAGGCATGTGTTGGTAATACCACCTTGTTTATGTGAACATTTTATATGCTTGGGCAACGCTCACAATGCCTGGTACAAAATATTGCATTTATAAATGAATAAATTTAATAACACACTCAAAATTCGTAATAGTTTTAGGGCTTCTCAACATTCATCATAAAATATAAATAGATGATATCTTTCATTCATAACTTCACGGTATATCCCACAGTGAGGGGTAACCAGCGATTGGTTTGCGAGTGTGCATTACATTAAACACACAAGTGTCTAACTTAATGAGGCAATATTAAGAATAAGTTGTGAACCTTTCTATGCGAGATGTTAATATATTTATATTATATTCTAATTAAAATGTAATGAATTACATTTATGTTATCGACGATGATCCTCTCTCAAACTGTTCTGAACTCTATCGAAAGAATATCAACGTAAATAATCCTCTCTCAAACACGTGTTCTGAACTCTATCGAGGGAGTAACGACGTAAATAGTCCTCTCTCAAACACGTGTTCTGAACTCTATCGAGGGAGTAACGACGTAAATAGTCCTCTCTCAAACACGTGTCTGAACTCTATCTAACCTGCAAAGGTGGGGGTACCTGCCTGCATCAGATGACACCCGATGCGAATGCGGCGCAACCCAGGATGACAGCCACTTGCTGATGTGCCCACTGATGGGAGTGGTCTGTAGCCCTGGAGATCTGATTATGACAAATGACAACGCAATGTCAGTCGCTGCTTATTGGAGTGGTAGAGCTTTGTCGGACACGAAAATGAAAGAAAGAACTCTATCGAGAGAGTAACGACGTAAATAATTTGTTTAATATAATTTTTTTTTTAAATAATAAAAAATTAATATGTCCTTGTTAAACAAGTACATACACATCTTCCTACGTTCCCTAAAATAAGCATTAATGCTTTTACTATAGGTGAACGAAATCGGTCGAGGCAAGATTCGAACTTACGACCACTGGATTACTAACCCAATGTGCTAACCGCTCTGCCATCGACCCATCTATTTAATTGTGTTTATTATAAGAAAAATTGTCGGCCTTCGTGGCTCAGATAGTTGGGTATCTGACTGCTGATCTAAGGGTCCCGGGTTCGATTCCTGGTGGAGACACAGTTTTCAAATGTGCTTTCAGTCTGGATCTGTGAGATGATTAGTATCGCAAGTCTCCAAAATGTGGCAACTTTTTATTGGGTGCGTGTTAAATAATTATTTGACATAGTATCTGTTAGTTGCCCGAGAAACTATGTACATAAAATAAATAAAATTAAAAAAAAACATAGAATGAACACAAAAATATTTATTTAACCTTGACACTGAGTAATATTATATACTTATGCATATATTTACAATAGCTATCTATTCCAAAAACATAAATACTTACCGATAAAGACAATTATTTCTACAATCAGTCAAATTTTGATATTTTATAATAGTTATCTATTTTATAACAAATTACCAATGTCATCCATATGAAGTAGGTATGTTATCATTTTTAACTTACCCATCGTTAATTAATAATATTTTGTTATCAAGTTTACATTCATTGATTGCATTTCAAATACAAGATTGCAAATGCAATTAAGCATCACCTTATTATCTGGATGCATAAATTAATTTAAGTAATAATATTATTAACAGATATGTGAACACTGCACCTCAGTTGAAAATAAATGCATTTATTTTAATACATCATAATACGATTTTGTAGTAAGCAAAAAATCTTTCAATTTGACATTCACTGTAACTCCGCCCACATATTTGGTAACAAAAAATATTTAAATATAGGTATAGGGTTCGATTAGTCTTGTCAAAGTTACTTTAATTTAGACCTTGATAATACCGAGTCACCTCAGCGAAAACGTTCTGTAGAAAAATGTTTCTAAAAAAATTAAAAGTATGTCTCTATTTACTCAGCCTCTTCTTGAGTCCAGTATTGGACAAAGGCCTCCCGCTTGGACTTCCACTGGTCTCTATCCTGTGCCAT
This sequence comes from Molanna angustata, assembly GCA_963576475.1. Classification (NCBI taxonomy): domain Eukaryota; kingdom Metazoa; phylum Arthropoda; class Insecta; order Trichoptera; family Molannidae; genus Molanna; species Molanna angustata. Next base: position 6,397,890 of record OY754975.1, read on the forward strand.
TCTTCGCCATTCAGGACCTGCCACTTTTTTGATGTCATCGGACCATCTGGTCTGGGGCCTTCCCACGCTTCTGCTTCCCGTTCTTGGCCTCCAGTCAATCACAATTTTTGTCCATCGTCCATCTGACATCCGAGATATATGACATCCGAGATATATGACATCCGAGATATATGACATCCGAGATATATGACATCCGAGATATATGACATCCGAGATATATGACATCCGAGATATATGACATCCGAGATATATGACGAGAATTTATGTATCTTAATAAATCTACAGTATTGTATGCAGCACTAGACTTTTTGCATAGTTTTTCCAATTTTGGATTCAAAGACACAAACTAAGAGGCTTCGCAGCATATATGTTTATATGAATGAACTCAGAATTTGGAGAAAAACATTCAATGTGCCTGTGTCCCTTATAAGTAAGTATTGATCCACTTAATGCACAGAGCCCAAAATTTTTGACACATAGAAAATTTTTGGTCTAAAATTTTTTTCTTTTTTTCTACAAAGAATTTTTAATGTGTGTTCTTGTCAGGAGCTATCAACTTTTGAATTTTTTATTATTTTTCCATATATTTTAAAAAACATGAAATCTGAAAATTTATATAAATATAGACAAGAAAATATCGTTTTAATGAAAATGTTCCAGGGTTTCTAAATATAATACAGATAAATATGTTTATAAATATGTTTCTAAATATATTATAATTATATTTAATTTTTTTCAAGAAATGAAAATGTGATTATAATTTAAATATACTCACAAAATACTCCGTCTTGAAGAACACAAGAGGTAAAACATCGGGTAACTACTTGGTACCAAAAATGAAAACTAAATTTGGGAAAAAAAATTGTATTTACTGCGTCTCGAATTAATAATTAACTGCCATCGGACCTTAAAGGGTTAACTCAATTCAAAGCCCGTGGTACCAAGTGGCTACTCGATGTGGGTAGAACCCAAAATGAAAGTTATTTCTTAAGGGGGGGACTGCTGCCAACGTACCTATTTTTCAATTTGATATACCATCATTATTTCTTATCAAATCGTTTTGAAAAAAATAATTTAGATAGTTTGGATATTAATAAATAAAAATATACTTTAACTTTTTGATAATGTTCTGTATAAATTCTTGTAGAAAAATAATGGCATACCCCGATTTTCAACGTTTATCATATATTTTTAATAAACTATAAGGCGTAGAGAAATATATATTTTTTTTAAATTAAAGAAGACAAAAATATCTAGAAAAATATGATGTGACGTTGCATTAATGCTTCAGGTTTAGTAAATAAACTTAAAAAACATTTATTTTCCATTCAGCGCCATTGCGTAATAAAAGTTTTTTTGGTTTATTTACTTAACCTGATGCGTTAATGCAACGTCATATCATATTTTCCCAGGTATTTTGTTCTTCTTTAATTTATAAAAAAAAAATTGCTCTATACCTTATATTTTTTTAAATATTTAAGATAAATGTCTAAAATCGGGGTATGCTTATTATTTTCCTACAAGAATATATACAGAACATAATCAAAAAGTTAAGGTATATTTCTCTTTATTAATATCCAAATTAACTAGGTTATTTTTTTCAAAATGATTCGTTTAGTAATAATGATGTTATATCAAATTGAAAAAATAGGTACGTTGGCAGCAGTCACCCTCTTAACTTATTATTTTTTGTTGTCTGTTTAGATTGTGTGTCCCTATTTCACTTTTTAAAACTCTATTTTGTAATTTAAAATATGTAAGTATTCCTAATGTTTATTCTTATAGCTTTCTTATTCTTTTGTTTTTTACTGTAATGTAATAATTTCACAAATGTACAGGTGGCTGCTTCAGAACAGATTTATTCTAGTGAGGCGGCTATCTTATATTAAAATAATGTATACCTATGTTTATATGATCGTAAATAAATAAATAAATAAATAAATATATGTATTGCGCTAGTGTTCAAGTCTGGTGGTGAATTTAAGAAACTTGAATAGAGTCAGGAAACAGTTTTATTACGGATTCCTTGATGCATTTCTCGCAATTTTATTTAATTTTTTATAATTTTTTAAAGCATGATCGCCAAATAAAATATATTTTCCTCTAATATATCCGCGTATATCTATTTATTGATATAATAATTATTGCTATCGGCGAGGGACAGTACTTGTAAACAATTACTAGATTTTTTAATACCGATCTTAACTATTATAGTCGTGATTATCTATTTGCGCGTTTAATAAGCTATTAATGAAATCTAATAAGTAAAACCGATAGTATATATATATATATATATATATATATATATATATATATATATATATATATATATATATATATATATATATATATATATATATATATATATATATATATATATATATATATATATATATATATATATATATATATATATATATATATATATATATATATATATATATATATATATATATGAAAAAGAATTTTCTGGGTTAACCCGTGTCAGATAGTCCTGAGAAGGACTGTTTAAGACCTGACGTTTCGCCCGAATATCATCGGGCATTGTCGAAGGAACGCAACGAAAACCGAGCGAGAACGAACGCGCGTGAAACACGACCGCACACACCTAAGGCTTTCCGTCAAGTGAGAAGCGCCAGTCTATGCATGAGCGCAGAGGTAGCGAGCGGGTAGGTTCCCCTCCCCCCTCCACCCCTTCACTCCCCGCACCTATTAGCTATTTATTCTATTATTTGTACCGTTAAGCCGACTTTGTGAACGAGTTGTCATTTTAATAGTGGGTTTTTCAAATATTGTTTGTTTTGTTATGTGTGGAGGTATTGAATTTCTAATTATTACTTTAGTTTTATGAGTATTACTGTCTAGAATATTTGTCCATGTTTGAGGAATTCTTATCGCGTCATTTCTGCTGTTCATATTATTTGCATGTTTGAAAATCTCAATTGCCTCTCTGTATATGCGTTGTGGTTCGGAATTTAAGTTGGCGATGGTGGATGAATTTTCGAAATCAATAGTGTGGCCTTCGTTAAGAACGTGTTGGACTAACGACGAAGTTAACTTCTTATTTTTGACGTCCACTCTATGTTCTGCTACTCGTGAGGATATTTTTCTATTGGAGCGACCGATGTATACTTTGTCACACGAATTGCATGGAATTTTATATACTCCGTGCGACTCGAGTGCAACTGAATCTTTGGGATTGCGAAGAAAGGTAGATATTTTATTTTCTGTTCTGAAAATTGTTTTTATGTTATTTTTCTTCAGAATGCGGCTTATCTTGTCTGTCGTGCCCTTGATATATGGCAAAAAAGCTATTGAAGTCGGAGGAAGTTCTGGTTTTTTGATATTTTTATTACTGTAGCGTCTAATAGATTGTTCGATTCGTGATTTTGAATAACCGTTGGAGATGAGATCGTTTTTGAGACAGTCAAGTTCGTTGTTTATGTTATTATTATCAGATAGTCTGAAGGATCGGGTCACTAGAGTATTAATTATAGAAGATAATTGAGCCGGGCTATGGTTTGAATTTGCATTTAGATATCTGTTTGTGTGAGTAGGCTTTCTATAAACTGTGTGACCAAGTGTGCCATCGTCATTTTTGATGACAAGGACATCCAAGAAAGGTAAGCTATTATTTTCTTCGATTTCCATAGTAAATTGAATGTCCGAGTGGAAACTATTAATATATTTTAGAAAATCTGTCAGTTTATCGGTACCGTGGGGCCATATAACAAAAATGTCGTCGACATATCTACGCCATAAGAGTGGTTTTAAATTTGTCTGTTTTAAAATATCGGTTTCTAGGAATGTCATGAATATGTTGGCAATAACCGGACTTAAGGATGAGCCCATCGGAGCACCTTCTGTTTGCTTGTATATTTTTCCTTCAAATTGAAAGTAGGTATTATTTAGACAGTGATCGATTAAATTGATGATATCTTTTGATAATTTTAACTTTGTTTTTAATAATTCGATTGACTCTTTGATGGGAATTTTAGTGAATAATGACACTACATCAAAGCTTACCAGAGTGTCACCTGTGTTTATTTTATAGTTAGATAGTGTGTTTATAAAATGTTCAGAATTTTTAATGTAAGAGTCTGATTTTTCAATATGGGGCTGTAATTCTTTAGCAAGGTATTTAGCAAGTGATTGAAGGGGGGATCCGTATGAGCTAACTATGGGCCTTAAGGGTACTTCTGCTTTATGTACTTTAGGTAGACCGTATATTTTTGGGATCCGTGACGATTTTTCTCGTGGGATAAGTTGTTTTTGGAGTTCGGAATCGAATTTGGTGGACATTATTTTAGATTTTGTTGTCTTTTCTAAGTAAGTGGTAGGGTCCGATTTGTTTTCTTTGTAAATTGAATCTGAGAGAATGTCACGCATTTTAATTATGTACTCATCGGAGTTCATTAAAACGGTCGCGTTTCCCTTATCAGCCGGTAGAACAATTATATCTCGGTTAGATTTTAATGCTTTGAGGACTTTAAATTCTTCCGAAGACATATTTCTTTTAGGGTCGCGAGCTTTTCTTATGATATGACACGTCTCTTGGCGGATTGTTTCGGCAAGTTTTTCTGGTAGTTTAGAGATGGAGGTTTCGATACCGGTAACTATTTCTTCTTTGGGTATCTGTGAAGGGACCACACCAAAATTAAACTGTCGTGTGACAAAGTATACATCGGTCGCTCCAATAGAAAAATATCCTCACGAGTAGCAGAACATAGAGTGGACGTCAAAAATAAGAAGTTAACTTCGTCGTTAGTCCAACACGTTCTTAACGAAGGCCACACTATTGATTTCGAAAATTCATCCACCATCGCCAACTTAAATTCCGAACCACAACGCATATACAGAGAGGCAATTGAGATTTTCAAACATGCAAATAATATGAACAGCAGAAATGACGCGATAAGAATTCCTCAAACATGGACAAATATTCTAGACAGTAATACTCATAAAACTAAAGTAATAATTAGAAATTCAATACCTCCACACATAACAAAACAAACAATATTTGAAAAACCCACTATTAAAATGACAACTCGTTCACAAAGTCGGCTTAACGGTACAAATAATAGAATAAATAGCTAATAGGTGCGGGGAGTGAAGGGGTGGAGGGGGAGGGGAACCTACCCGCTCGCTACCTCTGCGCTCATGCATAGACTGGCGCTTCTCACTTGACGGAAAGCCTTAGGTGTGTGCGGTCGTGTTTCACGCGCGTTCGTTCTCGCTCGGTTTTCGTTGCGTTCCTTCGACAATGCCCGATGATATTCGGGCGAAACGTCAGGTCTTAAACAGTCCTTCTCAGGACTATCTGACACGGGTTAACCCAGAAAATTCTTTTTCATCTTATACCCGTGAAAACCTAAAAGTTAACATATATATATATATATATATATATATATATATATATATATATATATATATATATATATATATATATATATATATATATATATATATATATATATATATATATATATATATATATATATATATATATATATATATATATATATATATATATATATATATATATATATATATATATATATATATATATATATATATATATATATATATATATATATATATATATATATATATATATATATATATATATATATATATATATATATATATATATATATATATATATATATATATATATATATATATATGTTATTTTTGTTAAACAAAAATAACATACGTACCGTTTTCAGCACAACAAATAAAATATCAACCTTTCTAAGAAACCCGAAAGACATCATTCCACTTGAAGCTCATGGAGTATATGAAATACCGTGCGGATCGTGCAATAAGACTTATGTAGGAAGAACCAATCGAAAAGTTGAAGCACGAATAGCGGAGCACAGAGTCGACATGAGAAACAAAAAACTTACATCCTCACTTGTACAACACTCGCTCACAGAAGGACATACAATAGATTTTGACCATTCAAAAATAATAGCAAGTTTAAACAGTGAACCTCTCAGAATTTACAGGGAAGCTATAGAAATATATAAGAGAAGGGATATAATGAACAATCGGGACGACGGAGTTCGTTTTCCTAGTACCTGGAAGAACATTTTATATGACAAACAATACAATAATAATATTAATAATACCATAGCGAAAATAACCCCAAAACACAACAATAATAATATTAATGTCACAACTAAAATTAACAATAAATCACAACACAAAAATAATGATAAAATATTATTACCAACGAACACGACAGCAGGTGGGCGTGTCACAAGGAGCCAATCACGTCGCGCTAACAATATTTGACATAAGCGGCCATCTTATACGCTACGAGTCACTTGACGGTGAGCTTTCAGTGTGAGTAGACGTGTGTCGCGCGCGTGCTTTTCGTTAAGTCCTTGAAAATGCCTGGTGATATTCAGGCGAAACGTCGGAAGACAAATGGTCTTAGTCAAGACCTACTGACACGGGAAAACCGAGATAAAAATATTATAACATATATATATATATATATATATATATATATATATATATATATATATATATATATATATATATATATATATATATATATATATATATATATATATATATATATATATATATATATATATATATATATATATATATATATATATATATATATATATATATATATATATATATATATATATATATATATATATATATATATATATATATATATATATATATATATATATATATATATATATATATATATATATATATATATATTGTTATGAAATTAAGTACTATTTCTATTTAAATTGAAAATTTAAATAGAAATATTTTGAAAATAAGAACCCAAGAAAAATGAAAACAAAAGATTTGAGTAGTGAGTTGAAAAAAACTAGACAAACCTTGTAAAAAATATAAATTGTAGAAATATAAATTGTAAAAATAAATAAGACTTTGAACCATAATAAAATAAATAAATATAAATTTCGGTACATTTGGTGTCAGGTGTGGGGTATAAAAATACCCAAGTATTTTTTGTGTAAGAAAAAAATAAAATAGTTATTTATAAAGACATTTATTATGGCATCAAAAAAAATAACTCTTTTAGAGTTGAAAGTGGTTGATTTAAAACATGAGTTGGAGGAGAGAGACGCTGATACATCAGGAAATAAAAATGCACTTCAACTACGATTGAGAAAAGTGATGCAAGAAGTAGGTGAGGATCCAGACACATACCTTTTTGAAATGCCTTGCTCTAACAACGATCTTTGTCAAGTCTTAAAAGAACATTCCAGAGACATAGAAGAGAAGTTTCAAGAACATTCCAGAGATATAAAAGGAGAAATTAAAGAAATCAAAGGAGAAGTAGCGATGCTTCAAAAGCATTCAAATACTATAGAAAAGAAATTCCAGAATTATTCTATGACCTTTGATGAGAAGATAAATGAATTAACTAAACAGATGAAAGTTTTGGAGAATCAAGTGCTTCCTTCAATCACGCCAATGAATTCCGAGCAAAATTCAGCTGTAGATACAAATTTTAAGTGTGTAGAAGATACAAGAGTACCAACAGTGGAGTGCGTGCGAAATGATATGCCAACCTTTGATGGAAAATGCCCCTGGGAAGAATATTTAACATTGTTCGAGACAGTGGCCATGATAAATGGCTGGTCCATGACAAGAAAGGCCTCAGTGTTGAGTGTATCATTACGAGGTGATGCTTTAAAAGTTTTGGAGACAATTCCTCTAGCTGAGCGACGAGATTTAAAATTGTTGATTGAGAGACTTGAGATGCGATTTGGACATAAGCACATGGAACAGTTTTACAGGTCACAACTTAAGAATCGTAATCAGAAATCTAATGAAACTCTCCAGGAATTTGAGGCGGATATAGCGCGTCTAATTAGATATGCATACTCCTGATGATGTGTGTGAAAGCCTTGCAGTAGAAAAGTTCTTGGATGGATTGTGGGCAAATGAGACACAACAAGCTGTAAAACTAGCTAGACCACAAACTTTGAGTGACGCTCTAACCCAGGCACTCGAATTTGAATCTATAAAAAAAATCTTTACGAGGTCATGCTCAAGCCCGCGTTGTTGAGGCCGTTGAAGAGAATCAAAAACTCATCGAATGCATTGTCGAAAAGGTGATGAAGGCATTGCAAGGAAGAAAAAGACAGTTTCGCTGCTGGGGTTGTGGACGAGCTGGACATCTACGTAATCGGTGTCCAAATGAAGCAACAACGCAACAGCAACAGCCACAGGAAAACTAAAAAGGGTTGATGGGAAGGGGCAACTGTTGACCTACATTACCAATGCCTCAAAGAGATCTGCAGTTGTTGCATCATTCAGTGGTCGAGATACCAGTATGTTTATAAATGGCAAAGTAAATGGAAAGAATTTGAAACTTTTGCTGGATACTGGAGCAACGATGACAATCATGAGACCAGATTTGCTTTATAACAAAAAGTGTATTACACCAACTAAATGGACATTACGAACAGCTACTGGGGAGTCGGCATCTATATGTGGTGAGACATATGCCAACTTTCAAATTGGTAGTTCTATCTTCGATCATCAGGTGCTAGTGGCGAATATAGAGGAGGAAGTTATTCTCGGAATGGACATAATGGCGAAATATGGATTCCAGTTGGATCTAAAGAGGCGATCTTTGAAAATTGGAGATGAAGATGTTCTCGTGCAAGAGCGTGAGGAATTTTCTACACGTGTTCTTGCAGCGGATGTTGTAACTATTCCAAAACAAAGTGAGATGTTAGTACGAGTCAATTTAGACTGTGTTATCCCGAATGGACATGTTTTGGTTGTGGAGTCCAACGCCAACAATGAAGCAGGAAAAGGAGTATTAATTGCAAGAGCACTGATTCAAAACCAAAAGGAAATTTTAGTCAGATTAATGAACATAAATGAATATCCAGTAACTGTCAAAAAAGGAGCTTATTTAAGTGTGTGTTCATCAGTTTCATCAGTAACACAAAATGCCTGCATCGCACAAGTTTCTTCAGAGGATGTACCAAAACATCTTGAAGACTTTGTAAAAGATGCTTGTAAGGAACTTACCAAAGAACAAAGCAAACAAATTAGATACCTCATTGCTCATTATCAAGATGTTTTTGAGAATGCGAGTCTTTCTAAAGGAAGAACCAATGTTGTTCAACATCAAATAGATACGGGTGACGCAAGGCCTATCCGCCAATTACCTAGAAGGCTACCATTAGCAAAGCGGGCGGAAGCAGATCAAATTATTCAAGACATGGAAAGGGATAGCGTTATTGAACCATCAAGCAGCCCATGGTGTTCACCAGTAGTGTTAGTTAAAAAAAAAGATGGCTCAACTCGGTTCTGTGTGGACTTTCGCTTATTGAATAATGTAACTAAGAAGGATAGTTATCCACTGCCTCGAATCGATGACACCCTAGATACATTGGCTGGTTGTAAGATCTTCTCAACTTTGGATCTAAAGAGTGGTTATTGGCAGGTTGGATTGGAACCCAAGGATAGAGAAAAAACGGCGTTTTCTGTTGGAAGTGGATTGTGGCAATTCAAAGTGATGCCATTTGGACTTTGCAATGCACCGGCTACGTTTGAACGACTAATGGAAAGTGTGCTAAGAGGATTATCGTGGGAGACCTGTTTGGTATACTTAGATGACATCATCGTACTTGGGAAGCGTTTTGAAGAACATTTAGGAAATTTGGAACAGGTATTTTCACGATTGAGGTTGGCCAACCTTAAACTCAATTGCAAGAAATGTATATTGTTCCGAAAGCAAGTCAACTATCTAGGTCATGTTGTCTCTGAGGAGGGAGTAGCAGTAGATCCTGAGAAGATTAAAGCTGTTCGAGATTGGCCAGTACTTAAAGACAAACATGAAGTAAGAAGCTTTTTGGGTCTGAGTACCTACTATCGACGATTTGTTCCAGGCTTTGCTGACATCGCAAAGCCACTGACAAAACTCACGGAGGAAAGCAGTGAATTCATATGGGATTTCAAGTGCCAACATGCATTTGAAGAATTAAAACAGGTTCTAATTAATTCTCCGGTTTTGAGTTATCCTCGAGCTGAAGGAATGTTTATTCTGGATACAGATGCAAGTAACGTTGGTATCGGAAGTGTGCTCTCCCAAGTACAAGATGGGGCAGAACGCGTGATTGCTTACTTCAGTAAAGTATTGTCGAAACCAGAACGCAATTACTGTGTAACACGAAGAGAATTGCTTGCTGTTATCAAGTCAGTTGAGCACTTTCGCAAGTATTTATATGGACGGAAATTTCTTTTAAGGACAGATCACTCGGCACTTGTGTGGCTTTTGCGATTCAAGAATCCTGAAGGTCAAGTGGCAAGATGGATAGAGAGATTGCAAGAATATGACTATGATTCTGAACATCGAGCCGGACTTCATCATAGAAATGCCGATGCACTGTCAAGGCGACCATGTCCAGAGGATTGCCAGCACTGTAATAAGGCTGAGGAAAAGTTTTTTATAGCTTGTAGAACCACGGTCGTTGACAATTTTTGGCAAGATGATGAAATACGAGCAGACCAATTGGAAGACCCAGATCTCAAGTTTGTAATGCAGTGGAAGGAAAATGATCAAAGACCTTTATGGGAAGAAATAGCTTCACTATCTCCAAATATTAAGTCATACTGGGCTCAGTGGCAATCCATTGTCGTGGAAAATGGGTTGTTAAAGCGTGTATTGGAGAATGAAGATGGAACACAGCAGAGACAACAACTATTGATTCCAAGGAAGAGAATTCCTGAAGTTCTTAAACTGCTTCACAATGATGTGTCTGGGGGACACTTGGGAGTTAAAAAAACCACAGAAAAAATTCGTCAACGTTTTTATTGGGTCAATTACAATGGAGATGTAAAAGATTGGTGTAGAAGATGTGTAACTTGTGCCACTTCAAACGGACCTCAGAAACGAAGGCGTGCGCCAATGAGGCAGTATAATGTTGGTAGCCCATTTGAAAGGATAGCCATTGACATAGCGGGGCCGTTTCCCACAACGGAAAGAGGGAATAAATATATTCTGGTAGCAATGGACTATTTTAGTAAATGGACAGAAGCCTATGCACTACCGAATCAAGAAGCTACCACTGTTGCTGAAGTCTTGGTAAGGGAACTGATAAGTCGTTTTGGAGTACCATTGGAGTTACACTCGGACCAGGGAAGAAAATTTGAATCAGCCGTATTCCAGGGAATTTGTGAAGCATTAGGAATTCGAAAGACGAGAACAACTGCTTTGCATCCACAGTCGGATGGAATGGTGGAGCGAATGAATCGAACAATTGGAAGATTTTTGTCAAAAGCAGTGTCCGATCACCAGAAGGATTGGGACGAATACATCCACTTGTTCTTATTAGCTTATCGAGCAGCAATTCATGAGACAACAGGGCAAACACCGGCAAGTGTGATTTTTGGCCGTGAGTTACGGTTACCTTGCGACCTGCAGTATGGATCTAAGCCTGGAGAAGATCTAGTTGGAGAAGATTATGTGTCAGATCTTCGGAGGAAAATGAATGCTATACATGACCGTGTACGGTCCAATATTCAAGTAGCTAGTGACAAGATGAAGGAGCGATACGACATTAAAGCTGTGGAAGGTGGTTATCAGGCTGGAGACTTGGTTTGGTTATTTAATCCACAACGACGACGAGGCTACTCACCAAAGCTTCAGAAATCCTGGGAAGGACCGTATGAAGTGATCAAAAGGATTAATGATGTGGTTTATCGTATACGAAGAAAACCAAATGGGAAGCCAAGAGTGGTACATTTCAATCGCCTGGCTCCCTTTTTAGGTGATAACAAGGATGAGGAAAAAAATCCAGTTGCTCAAGTTTGCAATGTCCAAAGTGAAGAAAAGACCTTCGAGGAATTCATGATGACTCCTTATCGACGCACTCGCCATGGTGTGACTGTGGAAATTGAGCAAGACCTCTTCGATATCCCAGAAGATAATGTTTTAGCTTACTGTGTGGCTCAAGACATGAAGATGACTAGTGGTATAGCCAAAGTTATCATGAGAAAGTATGGGATGTTATATGAGCTAAAAGCCAAGAATCTGAAGATTGGAGAAGCGGTCCATTCACAGCATGGAAAACAGCATTTATTCTACATGACGAATAAGGAAACGTCTGAGGAACGAGCAGAGTATGCTCAGATGTGGAACTGTCTACGAAGTATGCGGGATCAAATGTTACAGTTGAATCTTATGAAGCTCGGCATTCCAAAGATCAGTGATGGTATGGATTGGAAAGTGGTTCGGAATATGATAGAAGAGATTTTTCATAATACTGGAATTAATGTTCTAGTTTGCTGCTATAATCCAAGATACAGTAAAAATATAAAAAAAAGTGTACCATGTTACTTTTTCAAAGCATCTCACTGTAGAGAAGGTTCAAAATGCCGATTTATTCATCTAGAGAATTCTGTTCGGGACGAACTGAACTAAGAGGGAGGCAGTGTTATGAAATTAAGTACTATTTCTATTTAAATTGAAAATTTAAATAGAAATATTTTGAAAATAAGAACCCAAGAAAAATGAAAACAAAAGATTTGAGTAGTGAGTTGAAAAAAACTAGACAAACCTTGTAAAAAAATATAAATTGTAGAAATATAAATTGTAAAAATAAATAAGACTTTGAACCATAATAAAATAAATAAATATATATATATATATATATATATATATATATATATATATATATATATATATATATATATATATATATATATATATATATATATATATATATATATATATATATATATATATATATATATATATATATATATATATATATATATATATATATATATATATATATATATATATATATATATATATATATATATATATATATATATATATATATATATATATATATATATATATATATATATATATATATATATATATATATATATATATATATATATATATATATATATATATATATATATATATATATATATATATATATATATATATATATATATATATATATATATATATATATATATATATATATATATATATATATATATATATATATATATATATATATATATATATATATATATATATATATATATATATATATATATATATATATATATATATATATATATATATATGTATATATATATATATATATATATATATGTTGTTTTTCAGGCTCTCGCGGAGGGGTGTAAAACGTCGAAGACAAGGTTTCACCAGAAACCAAACAAACACGACGCGGAGTACCCGAGAAACGGATACATCATATATATATATATATATATATATATATATATATATATATATATATATATATATATATATATATATATATATATATATATATATATATATATATATATATATATATATATATATATATATATATATATATATATATATATATATATATATATATATATATATATATATATATATATATATATATATATATATATATATATATATATATATATATATTTGGTAATATTTTGTTACGTTATTACTTAATGTTTTTCTTCAGTTTTTAATTATACTTTTTTAGAACTTGTTATATACTCTTGTGATTTGTATACTTGTATAATTGGTATTATTTTTGTACATCTTTTTTTTGCAATAATTTTTAATTTGACTGCATATTGATCCAAATAAATTAATTAATATTTCTCGTACGTCAACATGAGGTGGTTTGAAATAAATTTTAAAGGTTTGATGCATACAACAGCACTAATTATAACTAACATAATAAAAACTTGTAAAATTTGTGAGCAAGGAAGCGGATCATATAAACAACAGCGTACTAATGATAAATTTATATTTTTTGTATAATGACTAGTTGCATGTGACACATGAGATCCAACTGTCGATGGCGTTAGTAGGTATGTATAATTGGAGACCAAACTATAAACATTTAAACACAAATTTACAAACATTTTGTTTTCTATATAAATATGTATGTAACTATGTATGCAGTGGCGGCGGCTAATAATCCTTCGCGGGCACTGCCCCGTTTTGCTCGAAATCGGCATACATTCAGTGCGTAAGGCGAGCTGCGGCGGCAGCGGGCGATCGCGTGAATTGTATGGGTTCTCCGGGCACAAATCGAATGTGCCCGAGAAATGAAATTCATAGAATCTTGCTTGCTTTGCAAAGCAGGTAGGTTTAAATACTTTCGCTTAATATACTACAGGCGTAAGACAGCAACATTAATTAGAAAAATAATGTGTTCTCAAGATTAAATGACATACATTTTTTTTGGAATCTTTTGAACAAAGTGTTTGGGAGGGCTGAGCCCGAGAGCCCTTTAGGAAGAGCCGCCACTGTATGTATGTCAGGATAGGATAGTATGGGAGTCTTTTTTCTTACCCATAATATGAAAACAGCATGATGGTATGTATGAATGTTTGGAGGTTAAGTATCAAACTATTGAGTCTACTGCCTTACATATTGTATGAACCGATAATGTCACTAAATTATTTTTTTTATAAAAATTGTTACAAAAAGTTAGAGATGTATTACTACAATGTTAAATTTTTTTATAGAAAATTAAATTATCTAGTTGTTGTGTTTCGGCTTTTATCGATATTTACAAAAATTTTGGAAATAAAAGTAAAAATTCAAAAGTTGATAACCCCTGCCTGAAACAAAAAATCCAAAAATTTTGATGAATGTTTTGTAGGCCTGCAACTTTCTATATATTCTGAAATTTCGGGCTCTGTAAATTGAGCGGATCAAAAGTTAATAGAGGGGGGGGGACACAGACACACTAAATGTTCTACTACGAATTCTGAGTAAATTCGTATATGAAACATATATGCTGCGAAGCCTCTAAGCTGGTGTTTTTTTTTATTTCAAAGTTGGAAACACCGTGAAAAATATAGACCCTGCATATAAATCTCTCATATCTTGACATGATACTACGTCGATATGTTAAAAGAAATTAATTCTCTTGAGCAAATCGACAGTTGGAATAATGATAAACAATTTCTATGACGTTTTGAATTCAGGATCATTCAAAGGGCGCTTATATTATATTCAATTATGTAAAATTAAATGACGTTTCATTCCTTTGAGGAACTATTTCAGAATACTATCTTATCTATTAGTATTCCTTCGTGAAAATTAACCATTATTCCTATTCCATGAAATGAATAGGTAGCACGCACATCAACAAAGTAATATTCTATTTTGTATTAAAAACGTAAATATTTAAAATAATATACATAGATAGTAATAAATTTTGCTAAGATTTTTATAGCGATAACATTGATATATTATATGCATTTCTTGAAAAAAAAATGGAATGCATTTTCAAATAACGCCAATAAAATCAGTTACGTACGTATTTTTAACAAGCCATGTGACGTCAATTTGGTAAAAACAAAGGTTATTTACACACTAGTTGCATGTAATACATGAGATCCAACTGTCGATGGCGATAGTACGCATAATTGAAGAATACGTACCAAACTATAAACACTTACATAAACACAAATTAATAAATATTTTATATGTCAGGATAAGTAAATTTGGAGGTAAGTCTGTTTTCCTACCTACAATATGAAAACAGCATGATGGTATGTATGTATATTTGGAGATATATCGAATTATTGAATCTGCCGAGGCGACTGCCATACAAAATGTATGAAACGATGTCGTCACTAAATTCAATTTTTATAAAAATTGCTAAAAAAAATTTAAGATGTACTACTTTAAAGTTGATATTTTTTATAGAAAATTAAATTATCTAGTTGGGGTGTTTCGGCTTTTTTCGATATTTTTAAAAACTTTGAAAATATAGGCACAATACACATAAATTTATCACAGAAAAATATTTTTCTTAATAAAAATTTTTGAGAAACTCTGTAATTTTTTTGAAAAAACGAATTTGAGATTTATTATTTGTCTTTGTTATACCAATTTTCAGCATTCTAGCTTTTATGGTTTCTGAGATATATGTAAAAATAAAGTAAATATTCAAAAGATATATTTTTTGTATACTTAACGAAAAGATATATTTTTTGTATGATGATAATTTGAAATTAATGAACGCAATTTATTTGCTTTTTACATTCTGTTGAACGCCATATTCAAAACACGGTCATAAATCATAGGTATGAAATTTTACTACATAAGATAATGAAAGCAAAAAAAGCTATGCGTCCATAATTACTATGTATTTAATTTAAATTACTAGCATGCGTTATTTTTAGCAATTAAGATAATCTAACTGTCGATTTGTTCAAGAGAACTTTGTTCTCTTAACATAAAAATGAATTATTGAATTATTGTTGTAGTTAATTTTCAAATGTACTTTTGTATTCTGTAATGAAAAATAAATATTATATAAAAAAAAATTCGACAAAGCATCAATCCAAGATAAGCGAGATTTGTATGCAAGGGTCTATGTTTTTCACGGTTTTGTCCAATTTTGAAGTCAAAAAACACCAACTTAGAGGCTTCGCAGCATATATGTTCATTGTACGGATTTGTTCAGATATTGAGTAGAACATTTAGTGTGTATGTGTGTCTATGTTCCCCCCCCCCCCCTCCCTTATAACTTTTAATCCGCTCAATCTATAGAGCCCAAAATTTCAAAATATATAGATAGTTAGAGGCCTACAAAACTTTTATACTCTGTATTTTGAATTTCCCTTTCAGTCAGGGGTTATCAACTTTAGAAATTATACTTTATTTTTCCATATATCTCAGAAACCATTAAAGCTAGAACGCTGAAAAATGGTAATTAAATTACTCAGAATTTAGAGTAGAACATTGAGTGTGTGTGTCCCCCCCCTCCCTTATAACTTTTAATCCGGTAAATTTATAGAAAATATCGAAAAAGACGAAACACCCCAACTAGATAATTTAATTTTCTATAAAAAATATTAACTTTGTAGTAGTACATCTCAATTTTTTTTAACAATTTTTATAAAAATTTAATTGAGTGACGGCATCGTTTCATACAATTTGTAAGGCAGTTAACACTGCACAATATCTCACTCGATAGTTTGATACGTACTTACAAACATATCTACATCATGCTGTTTACATATTCTGGGTATGAAAAACAGACTGACCTCCATACTATCCTATTCTGACAAAAACAAAATATCTTAAAATATTTATTGTTTTAATAGTTTTGTACGTATTTTTCAATTATACATAATATCGCCATCGACAGTTGGATCTCATGTGTTACATGCAACTAGTAATAATTAATGTGTTAGTACTTAAACGCAAAATTGAAGTTGGTATCATACAGACAGGCATTCGTACGGTCAACGATCTTACGAAAACATTTGGTTATGTAAATATGTAGGTATAAAAATATAATTTAAAATATTTCACCGATCATTATCATAACGTTTTCTCGTTCCGTGGCGATGGTTTTGGTGCAATTTTCATGTCTTCTTATTTGTTTAACCAATTTATTTATATGCGGTAAAACCCATATCTACTTAACTATGGTTTTTTTTATATTAACCCATATGTAAAAATACTGGGGGGCATGTCCCGATAATCGCGTGATTCAATCTGTTCACTGCACATCATTCGATATTTTGAACACAATGTTAGATTTAAGATGCTAAAGTATACTTTAGCATCTTAGTATATAGTATATTTTGAAAATAATTTCCCAAGTACCCTCAAAAGATACGTCTTTGAAATAAGGAACAGTTTTTATGTACATAGGTATTTTATTAATCGAATATTTTCATTATTGCATATGCGCAAACATTGGATTTTTTTCCCTGTCGGGAGTCAAAGATATTTTTTAACAGATTTTAAATTATCTCAATAGAGACGAAGTTGGAAGTTGATATAAGAATTGTAGCTTTCATTATTTACAAAAAACCAATTCTCTCAATAGATGGCGTTACAACAAAATAAATAAAAAATAATAAGATTGTTGTTGATAATTTCACCCATAGATGGCTGTAGTAAAAATTCCTTATTTTCAAGCGAAAAGAATTTCAGTATTACAATATATAGAACTTTCAAAATTGAATTGATAGGGATCTCATTAAAAAGGCATAATTGGTGAACGTTGCGCAAGCGCATAAAGTGATCACGTAAACCAGCCGATGACAGGTCGTAAGCCCTGTAGGTGCCTTGATTTCCCGGTTCTCCTACAATAAATATTCCAACTTCCCTTCTATTGAGATAATTAAAAATCTGTTAAAAAAAGGTATTTATTGTATTGCACGAGTTTTTTGAAGTTTTAATTTGTTTAATACTTTTCTTGCAAAAATAGTTTTGGTGAAACCCTTTTTTAATTTATTATTGTATGTAACTTACAAGGCTATTTTTATTGACAAACTTTTTAATATCTCAATAGAGACAAAGTTGGAATATTATAGAAGAACCAGGAACTCAAGGCACCTACAGGGCTTAGGACCTGCCATCGACTGGCTAATTACAATGCCTATGAAATAGATTTTTACTTCTTCGGCGGCTGTTTACTACAAGGCCTATGGAATAGATTTTTCTTCAATAGAAAGAGAAAATGAAAATCTAGCGTCTGAGTTTTTTATCATTATAATATTTTTATTACTCTTCTTGTTATTTAAAAAAAAACTCTAAATTATTCCTTTTCTTCGCGAAAAAATGTTGTATATCACATAGGTAATAGGTGATATACAATATTTTTTCATGTTTCGTACTTCATTTAGTGTGCATTTTTGTGTACATCCGTATACCCAGAGTATACAAGGGCCTTTAAGGGAAGCGTCGAGGATAGAAGATCCCAGATGTTGCTCACACACCCAATGGAGTGACCTTGTGAAGTCCGCTTCTGGAACCCCTCGATCTGCCCGTAACATCTGCCCTGATCTTACACAGGGGCAAACCATTCTTCGAGTGATTGAGCGTAGATACTATCTTCAGTCGTGAAGCCAATGAAAAATATGCGATAAATTAGCATATCTAAATGATGAAATGAGGTTGTACATAACTTAGTGTTTAATTTCCAATATATTTTATACGTACCTACATAAAGCAGTCAGATAATTTAACAGTTGAAATCATATATTTCTAGTTAATTTGATGCCAACTTTAAATGCAATCTCCTTAATTATTTGAAATCAAGTTTATTCCATAATTATAAATGTAAATTAGCGGTTTGATTGCAAATTCAGAGAATTCTTCAGTTAGCAAGAGTGACCTAATTTTAAATAGATTTTAGCGAAGGCAATACAACAAATAATGCAAATCATATAATGGCAATATATTTTCTCAATACCTAATCACATTTTTACTCGTATTTTCTTCCCGAATTATTATTATTAGTTAAGAGTGAAACCTACACGTCCCTGCACTGCGACCATGTTTTGATATATTGTGAACCTCATCTGAGAGTAGTTATTTCAATAGCAGTTCGGTTTATTGAAAAAAGTCCCATATTTTGCGGATTGAGTTGCTTCCCAAATCTTGGAGTCTTATTATAAAAGCTCTCAAGTGTATTCCATTAGTGTTGGGCACTCACAGATCACATGTAAGGATGTTTCT
Source organism: Molanna angustata (assembly GCA_963576475.1). Classification (NCBI taxonomy): domain Eukaryota; kingdom Metazoa; phylum Arthropoda; class Insecta; order Trichoptera; family Molannidae; genus Molanna; species Molanna angustata. The sequence goes on from OY754975.1 coordinate 6,417,400, forward strand.
TCCTCTTGTTCACACTTTCTACAGTTTGGGTCATCAGTCATCAGCGATCCCCATTATGTTATGGTGTATTTTTAGATGACAGTGACCAGTGAATAAACAGTCATTGTTCTCAATTGTTCTCTGCAGTTTTCTTGTCCATTTTAAGAGGGCCCTTCAATGAATTATTTCGCCTGTCGTTTTCCACAACTGACCTTCCAGAATTTTCTATGCTGAACTGTTGTCCAATCTTTAATCGATTTTTTAACCATAGTTGTAGATAGGCCAACTGCTGGTTCAGGTCCTATGAAAGGTAGCCCTGATCTCTTTTTGGTTATAGCTTATCTGTTCTCTGTACCTTTATGACCAGGTACCCTTACTAAATGTATTTTGTTTTATTCCCCCAGTCTTTCAAGATACATTAAGTCTCATACCAGTTTTGATGTAACCTGGTATGATTTTAAAGCCTTAAGGGCTGCCTGGCTGTCTGATAAAATATATGTTCCTGTTTTTGTAGTTCCTATTTATATTCTCAAATGCACATTCTATGATTGCAAAAACTTCTTTGAAATTTCTTTGACAAAATTTATATCTCAATAGAGATGAAGTTTTCAATTTCAGACGAACGTACACCTACCGATACGCACACCTACATAGTACGTAGACCAACCGATCTACCGCCTCACACACACACACACACACACACACACATGTAAAAAAAACTTGTCATACATTTGAATTCGAAATTTGTACTACACGCGGCTTTTGTACAATATAATTTTATGCTGAATACTCTCTTTGGTGTTTGATTTGACAAATTTACCAAATACATATTTGACGAAGTCGCTAAAATTCATCCATCGAAAACAGCTCGTATTTTAGTATTAAACCACTCGAAAGGTTCCTTGCGATCAACCTACTTTTTGACAGTTCGCAAATGTTAGTTTACTCCAACGCGCATGCGCTAAGTATTTAGATATGTCTCTGCAATGCAATCTCACACAAAAACGTTGTAGCATCCTCCAGTTAGGAAGCCACGTGATCTCCCAACTTAAGTGTGCGACTGTGCAATGAAAACGTGGTTAGTATTTAGAATTTAGTATTTAGGTAGGACTCATTCATTCGGACTCATGCATTCGGACCTAAGAATGCTGCGTTGTACATTTTCCATTTACGAATGATTTAAACAAAGTTAAAAAAAAATATAATATTTGATCCTGGTGCTGTTATTATGAATTGGGTTTATTGTATGATGTCATTAAGGTAACTAGACAAAAAAACGTATGTTTGTAGGTATTATTCTTTAATCTAAATTGAATTCCCGCATTGGGAATCCCTCAATCCATTTTTTGCTCATAATTTTAACAACTGCACATAATTCTAAACGTTTTAAAAAGATTCATCTACATGAATAGTTTCCAATGAAGTTCGTGAGTGCTATTGTTTGTTCCGCGAATGATTAAACATATGATTTAATTATCATTCAAGAATAATCGATCATGAAAAAAAATCATGTTGATGCAAACTGAATTATTTTTTTAATTAATATGTTACTTTTTACTTTTAAGTAGCGAATAATATGTTTAAAGACTTTTAATGAATGAATATATATTATGCTTACTAGTAAAACACGGCACACGTTGTCCTGGCTGTTTAATTACATATTTACCTTCATTTTTGAAAATTTTTGATCTGTATGTTCCCTTTTTATTTTTTAACTTTCTTATCTACAATCGCTTGTTATAATTCCGTATTTTTATTCCCTCCCATCCCTACAGTCCCTTATATATATATAGGATTTTTACTTATTTAATTATTCAAATGAACAAACATACATTTATTTAATTTATTTATTTCTTTGTCACACCATTTAAATAATCTTCATTTAAAATAGATAACTCCTGCCTAACTAGGTATACCTGTTAAGCAGTGTACATTTTATATTTCACAGGAGACATATAGGATGTACCTATTTACATTTTTAAAAAGTATTCCAACTGTCGATTCGTTCATGAGAATTCAATTCTCTGAATGAATCGACATTATTAAGCCAAGATGCGTGTACGAAGGAAAATTTTATATGGTGTAGTGGACTTTTTGCATGCTAATAACACCAACTAGAGGCCTCACAGCATATATGTTCCCAAACATGGATTTACTCAGAATTCGGAGTAGAACATATTATGTGAGTTTTGTGTGTGTGTGTGTGTGTGTGTGTGTGTGTGTGTCTGTGTGTGTGTCTGTGTGTCTGTCTGTCCCCCCCTTATAACTTTTGATTCGCTCAATTTACAGAGCCCAAATTTTCAGAATACATAAGCAGTTATAGGCTTACAAAACTTTTATACTCAGAATTGTGAATTTTTGTTTCAGTCAGGGGTTATCAACTTTTGAAATTTTGGTTATTTTTTCCATATATCTCAGAAACCATATAAGCTAGAACGCTGAAAATTGGTATAAACATAGAAAAATACAAAATCTCAAACGATTTTTTTTCAAAAAAAATCCAGGGTTTCCTAAACATTTTTTATTAAGAAAAATATTTTTTTTATGATAAATTTATGAGTTTAACTACCTATATTTCCATTTTTTTTTAAATACCGAAAAAAGCCGAATTACCCCAACTAGATAATTTAATTTTGTATAAAAAATATTAACATTGTATTAGCACATCCCAATTTTTTTTAACAATTTTTATAAAAATTGAATTTAGTGACGACATTGCTTCATACTATTTGTATGGCAGTCGCTTATACACAATATGTAAGAAGACTTAATAGTTTGATAGGTACTTAATATCCAAACATACATACAGAAGCATCATGCTGTTTTCATATTCCGGGTAGGAAAAGAGGACTGACCTCCATACTTTCCTACCTTGACATACATACCAACATGTGTTAATATTTTCAATAATTTGGATTTATGGGTTTATTAGTTTGATTCTTATTCTTCAACTTTACATACTATCGCTATCGACAGTTGGATCTCATGTGTTACATGCAACTAGTTAAATAATATAAACTTAATTATTTACTGTACACATATTTAAAAATGGAATTGAAGTCATCATGATAAGTATATACATATTGTGTATGTATGTAGGTATATTGTCATTTTTATTTTTTAATTGTATACCTAAATAATCTGAAATAGTATCTCTTGGGAATATTGAACTGACAGAGCATAATATGTGATGTGATCCGTCAGTCATATCTTTATTCAGTCGAGTCTTAGGTCAAATCAAGACAGTACAAATTTTATAAAACAATCGGTATTTTTTAAGGTGAATGTGTGGCCTTAAAAAATACCGAGGTGCTTCACTTTGAGAAAAAAGGGAAAAAACTCGATCTACTTGAAGCAATAGAAATCAATGAAAGAAAAAGTTCAAATCTGTTAAATATTCAAATTCCCCCAGTACACTCACCTATCCTAAACATTATTAAAAAAACCATCAAAGATACACCACCCACATATACTCCGCCCACAACCACCACAGCTACCCCCACCATACCCGATACGCTCTCACCAATGTAGGATGACATTTAACGAATCAGTCACATTGTAGTCGTTACTGAAGATGGATTGGTAAATCCGAAAACGTTCTAACGATATATAAATATAAATGTGAAGTGGGATATACAAAGTTTTTTGCTATTCATATTTTAGTAAAAAAATTATTAAAATAATTTGCTATTAATATGGAATTCCACAAAGTTTGTAAAAATAATTTTAATAAAAAAAATTTCTTTTAAATTTCAGCTATATTATTTCTTTGAGTGATGTAGGTAACATGTTATAAATTCTGGAGGCAATGAAAATAAAATGTCTTTGACCAAAAGCAGTTCTCATGTACATTGTATATAAATATACACAATATTTATTTATCTATTTACATATTTATGTATTCAAACAAATATATCAAAATCCATTTTTAGATGTGTTTGATATTGGTTGAGTGAGCGAAAGAAAGAGAGCATATATTTGCAACTTATTCTTATTCTCTAGACATCTGTATGTATAGGCCGCTTCCATACACTTGTCTCGTCCCTGTTCTGCCCCCTCCACATCCAGGTTTTACCAAATGGCCACTTGGACAATGTCGTCAGATCTTTTAGTCTTCTAGTTGAGTCTTCTAGGTGCCATCTAGTATCGCCTTGTCTGACTAAGAGTCCAGCACATTGCCACTTTAATCCAGCGACACGATCCATTATATCGGCAAGCTTAGTACGACGCCTAATCTCTTCTATATTGGTGAAAACTATCGATTTCGGGTGTCCCGTAAGTGTGAGGACTCGACTCGACTCTATTTGACTGAACACGGCAGCTTCACAAGTCATATTTTTCGTTTTAGATTCGTCCTTATGTCAGCTATACGATAACCCTGATCAGACTTTATGAGTAAGTGCAGATGCAAGACCAGACCATCCCGGTCTTGATATTGCATTTGCTCACCACTGTCATCACTACACGTAAGGTTTACTCATATGTATTTCTTTGATGTGTAGCGCCCTCTCTGGATTTGGTGTTTTTCTGTTAGATCATGCCATAATGCATTAGGTGCATAGAATTTATCATACATATATAATCTAAGCATAGGTGTATAATTTCCAATATCGCCGACGTTTCAGTCGAATGATTTCGCATTTATGCAATTTACGCATTTAAATCAGTAGGATAGACTGGGTACGGTTGAAACAATTTACCTTATATCGTCCATTGCATTGTCATTAATGAACCGACAGATGATGGATATATGCTAAATACAAGAGTGTATATCTGTCCTCTATTAGACAGTTCCATGTTAGTACCTGATGTATTATTTTTAATATAAAATAGGTACCTATTCAGTTAGTGTCGTCCTGTTGTGTAGTTTTTAAAATCTCATTAAGTAGTTATAAATATTGCCGATTTTCACCATCCATTTATTAATATTGAAATATAAAACCATTGTTATAATATTTTGTTAAGTTATTTGATATTGACATAAATACATTCAGGTGTATTTTCAGAAACATTTTCATGGTTATTTTAGTTGATTAATTCATTTTGCATATTATATAAATATATTTTGATATCCTAATGAATCTTTTATTTTGCTTAGTATGAAATACGATCACCATACGGCCTAAAATTTGTCTTTCAAGATTTCAGTTATAATCTTAATTATTGTGTTAATATTTTCATAATTTATTGATTTTTTAGTGGATTTATGCATAAGTGTATTTAAATGTGTGAAAATCAATTAATTGCCAATAATGATAGCTATCAAACTCCATACTACTAATACGTCGCCCATTTTTTTTCTACCTTTCGGAATATCTAGGGGAAAACGAACGAATCCAGAGGGCCTTGGTTGTGTCCAGCCATATCAATATATTTTGTTATATTTTGAGATGTTAATATACTAATATGAGATGTTAATATACTAATATAGATGTTAATATATGTGGCTAAGTATGTAGGTAGTTCACACCATTCACTTTTATATTATTCAGTCAGTAATATTCTTATGTTCATGCTATGTAGTATTTTTTATTTGAGTTTTTTTTTGTTTATTTATTCTTTGGTTTTTAATGTATGTACTTTGTTGTTTAATTTACCTCTTTAATATGTTTTTATTTTTCTTTATATATCCTCTGCTACCGTTGTTATGTCTAGATGTTTATAAATTGTGTTTCTTTTGTTTATGCTGTGTCATGTAATATTTAATTTTGTAAAGGGCTTTGAGCCGTGAATCAATAAATAAATAAATAAATAAATAAATAAATAAATAAATAAATAAATAAATAAATAAATAAATAAATAAATAAATAAATAAATAAATAAATAAATAAATAAATAAATAAATAAATAAATAAATAAATAAATAAATAAATAAATAAATAAATAAATAAATAAATATATAAATAAATAAATATATAAATAAATAAATAAATTAATTAATAAATAAATAAATAAATACTACTTGCATTAATTTACTTGGTGGTTGTGCCTTAATAAAAAAATAGATTTATATTTGATGTTTTATGGGTAGGTACAAAGAAGAAAACTACTTAATTACAATTTTTTTTTTTTGTTAAAGGCAATTAAAATGTAATATTTTATAATTAAATATACGTGGGTACATACATACATACCTGATACCTGCTATGGAAATGAAAACGTATATTAATTTTGCAATTCATATTATTTACATATTATATGTACATAATATATTTAAGGAAATGAAAATTAAAATATATCCAGTAAGGAATTGTATGTTGTATTCAAGTTAATGGTATAAATGAATACTTTCCCATGTTTTTGTTGAACCTATTGCAGTATAATTACACACAAATCATTGTTGAACTTATTGCAGTATAATTACCTACACATAAATCATTGCATCATTTCTGTAACAAGTATGATATAGCATGACCATGTAAACAAAACTTTCAATGACGAAAACATTACGAGTTTGATCGATGAATTGACAAGCATGTGAGACTAAGCATGAATGTGAATGAAAAAATTAATTTCCAGAGAGATGTGTGCCACTTGATTTTCTCTGTTCTTCGTTACACATTTGTTTTGACATAAAAAGCGTATCGCTTATTAAAATTTTTACATTCATCTACGTATTTTACTTTAATTTACTCACATATGTAACCTTTATTAGCATTGATTTACTAACATGCATCATTTTTACTTTTATTTACTCACATGCACCCTTTTTACATTATTTCTACATTAATTTACTCATATGCATCCTATTCATATTCTTTACTTTTCATCTACTGAATATGCTTATACTCGTATATTTAATTCGTTTTCTCACACGCATCCTATTAACATGCATTTACTCATTACGCTTCCTATTAACATTCATTTACTTATATGTATCCTACTAACATTTATTTACTCATATGTATCCCTTACACACTCATTATGTTTCATCAACTCAACATACTTATATATTTCATTTGTTTTCTCATAAGCATTCTATTGACATTCATTTACTCATAGGTATGTATTCTTTCTACATTCATTAACTCACATATAACATTTAACATTAACGAGGATCTGCGATGCCGAGGATGTCGTGCGATGGGGTAGAAACAGAAGACGTTACTGGAGAGATCACGTCGAAAGAGCGGATTCAGTGAGAGTGGTGAAAATAGCGGCAGACGAGATACCGTCAACCAGCAGACCCCCTGGACGACCGCCAAAGAGATGGAAGGACAGCTGGACATCCGCGTCCCAGGAGTGAATCCGAGAATAAACATTACCCAGTACTAGAACAAACAGAAGAAGAAGAAAAAGATTTTCTCATGCATCTTTTAACATTCATTTACTCGCATCCATCCTTTTCACATTAATTTACTCATATCCATCCTTTTCACATTAATTTACTCATATCCATCCTTTTCACATTAATTTAGTCATATCCATCCTTTTCACATTAATTTACTCATATCCATCCTTTTCACATTAATTTAGTCATATCCATCCTTTTCACATTAATTTACTCATATCCATCCTTTTCACATTAATTTAGTCATATCCATCCTTTTCACATTAATGTACTCATATCCATCCTTTTCACATTAATTTACTCATATCCATCCTTTTCACATTAATTTACTCATATCCATCCTTTTCACATTAATTTACTCATATCCATCCTTTTCACATTAATTTACTCATATCCATCCTTTTCACATTAATTTAGTCATATCCATCCTTTTCACATTAATTTAGTCATATCCATCCTTTTCACATTTGTATACTCTCGTGGATCATTTTTATTAAGTACGTTCTTATTACCCTCATTTAGGTACTCACATGCATGATTTTAACATTCTTATCCTCACAAGCTTCTTTTTATTCACAAGGATTCATTCACATTCATATACCTACTTTATTATTATCATCATCAAGATTATAAAATCGAAAAGATGCACTAACATCGTTGATGATACGATTGATGTAGGTACAAATATGTTGTTGTGTACTTGTTGATAAAATTAGGTACCTACATTTGTTTATCAATATACATACATTCATTAGTGTTTACTTACCTAGATTACATAAATGATTTACATACTAAATATTACTTACTGATTTACTTAGTTACTCTACGAACCTACGTAGGGCCACGTCAAGCTTTTCAAGCGCCCTCGGTTCAAGTAAGGCTTTCTTATATGCCCTCCTTTCAATTAAAATTTAAAATATAAAATGATTGTAAATATTATTACATATCATTATATTATTTATTTATTATGCACCTTACTATTATCATCAGATGTTATAAGAAACTAGAGAGTTATACAAATCTGACATAAACCACGACTTTAGGCCAGGGTATAGGCACACAAAGTGAGGTGGAAAGGGTGTATCAACACGAATATAATATGTAAATTGAAAAATAATGACACATTTATATAGCAATTAAATAGGTAGGTATTTGTTTTTCAAAATTAAAATCCCTTTAATGTACGTGTACTTTTTGATATTAGTGTTGAGTAGGTACCTACTTCTTGAATTTTTCATTCCGAACTATTCGGAAATATATTCAAATACATACGTAGTATTGATTGCCACCAAATTTTTGTGGCGGTGTATACCATAGATTTTCATATAGTATACTAGATGGAGTAGGTACTCCGGGCAATGAGTGAGTCATGGTAGGTATATCGCGCGTTTGACGTTTTGGTTGGCAACATATTGCAGTTTTCCATACATTTCAACACTTGTAACTGTTCTGAGCGATAACTGTTCTCTAAGCGTTTTTACTTCGAATAAATCCGAAAACAATTCACATTAGTCGTAATTCTCTATAGAAAAACGATGTGGTCTGCCCACCTTGTTGTAAAAAGTCCCGCGGAAAAAATCCTCACTTTGATTCATGTAAAATTTGCTATAGACATAGAATTTGCTATAGATTATTGGTCTGTGTAAAAAACATTTTTTTTAATTATGTAGGAACCACATACATCTTTACGTATTTGAATATCACGCAAATTTACAAGAAAAATGTCTGTACAATTAATACCCACTATGATATGAAGACATCAATTGAAAATATTATAAGATTCCAGTTGGCCCGAGCAGACGTTGTCCTGCCACATATCGCATTTTATATAGATCTCATTTTATGTATTGTTCTGCCATAGACCGCCCTCTATGTAGATCGAATTTTATAAAGACCTCATTATGTATTTTTCTGCCATAGACCGCCTTCTGTATAGATCGCATTTTATATAGACCTCATTTTATGTATTGTTCTGTCTTAGACCGCCTTCTGTATAGATCGCATTTTATATATACCTAATTTTATGTATTTTTCTGCCATAGGCCGCATTCTATATAGATCTCATTTTATATATTTTACGTTTTTTTTTCAATCTCTTGATGCGTCCATACAATGTCCATAGATTTATTCACACCGCCATCAATTGAAAGATTACACAACTTAGGACCCTTTTTTCCTATAATATTCTTGAGGGGTGTAGGAAAATTAATATTTCCGGTTATTTATTTATGCGGCAATACCCCTCTTACATGAATTAAAAATATAGTGGTTACACAGCATGATTTAAAAAAATATAAAATAATACAACAGAAATAAACAAAATAAAAAACAAAAATACAATATCTAGATAATTAAATAAAAATATAAAAACATTACAATATGTTTGTATATATATTTCATAGATTTTGATTATAATATACTAGATGTCGTAATTTTGTATAAATCCAAGTGAGGCATTTTTCCGGGGGATTTTTGACCTTTTTGGTTGGCAGACCACATCGTTATTCTATAGAGAATAACGACTAATTCGAATTGTTTTCGGATTTATTTGTCGAAAAAAACATTTTGTTTATAAAGATTTAGAGAACAGTTATCTAGGATGTGTTGAAATATAAAGAAAACTGCAATATGTTGCCATCCAAAACGTCGAACGCGCGATATTCCATGTGACTCGCTTTTTGCACGGATTACTACATCTAGTATATTATTTGAAAATCTATGATATATTTTTGAATAAGAAATCTACAAAAAATATTCAAAAAATTACTTAAGTTTTTTTTGTTTATATCTCGATAACAGCGCCACCTATCGGGTCCAATCCTATCTTTGAATCCGGAACCAACTATACAAATTAAGAAAATTTCATTGAGATCTGTTGGGCGGTTTCGAAGATTAGCATGTACGAACATCGTAACATGATATTTTTAATATTGTGTTATATTAAGACTGAAGCGCACATTTTGTACAGTCAAGGTGGGTTTACCTTTTCCAACCAACCCATGAAGCACTTCCACCTACCACTCGAGTTTTTATTTTCTAATTTTGAGAAAGCAGTGTGTTATGAAATGCTGCACATATTTTACTCATTTTCAAGATTTTCTCTTGTGTGCTCATTTTAGAAGACAGGCCAAAAAAACAGCAATAAAAAATATTACCATTGTCGTCTTACGGCGCCCTTGGAAATATTGCGCCTTTGAGCCGCGCCTGGCCTTGCCCTTATGGGAGGCTCGGCCCCGCGGCCCCGCACCTACGTATTTATAAAATGGTTGACATATTGATTTATATACCTACATACATAATAATGTACATATTATTTTATTTGTATCACTGACACATACAAAGTGATTCATGTTATACATAATTGTATACTAACTATTTTAAATATTACGATGTGCAATCAATTAATATAAAGTGTCAATTAAAAACTAGACTAGTTGCATGTAACACATGAGATCCAACTGTCGATAGCGATAGTATGTATAGTTGAAGTATAAGTACCAAACTATAAACCCATAAATCCAAATTATTGAATATTTTAAGATATTTTGTTTTCTATACAATACATATAGGTATGTATGTCAAGATCGAATAGTATGGAGGTCAGTCCTCTTTTCCTACCCAGAATATGAAAACAGCATGGTGGTATGGAGATCAGTTAAGTATCAAAGTATTAAGTCTTCTTATATATTGTGTACAGGCGACTGCCATACAAATTGTATGAAGCGATGTCGTCACTTAATTCAATTTTTATAATAATTGTTAAAAAAAATGTAATATTTATTACTAAAACAATGTTTTATGGAAAATTAAATTATCTAGTTGGGGTGTTTCGGCTTTTTTCGATGTTTTTAAAAACATTGGAAATATAGGCAGTTAAACACATAAATTTATCATAAAAAAAATATTTTCAAATAAAAAATGTTTGAGAATATCTGGAATTTTTTTAAAAAGATCAATTTGAGATTTTATATATGTCTATATTCATACCAATTTTCAGCGTTTTAGCATTTATGGTTTCTGAGATATATGGAAAAAAAAGTAAAAATTCAAAAGTTGATCACCCCTGACTAAAACATAAATTCAAAATTCTGAGTATAAAAATTTTGTAGGCCTATAACTATTTATATATTCTGAAATTTTGGGCTCTGTAAATTGAGCGGATCAAATGTTATATGGGATGGACGGACACACACGCAGACACACGAAATGTTCTACTCCGAATTTTGAATAAATCCGTACATAGAACATATTTGCTATTAAGCCTCTAAATTGGTATTTTTTGACTTCAAAGTTGGAAAAGCCGTGAAAAATATTGACCCAGCATACAAATCTCGCGTATCCTGGCTTGAAACTTTGTCAATATGTCAAGAGAACAAAGTTATCTTGAACAAATCGACAGTTGGAAAATAATTTATTTATCCTTATTACATAATATAAAATGATAGAGCGCGAGTAACGATATGATTTTCAAAACGAGTAAGGAGCATATTTTTGATACAATATAATGTAGATACCTATTACATTTCAATTTTCTTCCGAAAGTTAGTGACGGAATTCAATTTTAATTTATATTTATTAAATAATGTTATTTTTAATATTAAAAAGTGTTATTAATAATAGTTTAGGTTGTGCAAAGGCCACAAAAACAATACGTCATACACACGAAAACATCAACGGCGAAACTCATAGTATCTCTTTTTGTCCTTTTTATTCTGAATTTTGAGTACCTACTAAATTCTAAATAGCAATTTGTTTTACACTGTGCAGCTTAAAAAGATAATGTAATATCCGCAAACAAAATTGGTCTATGATATATTGTTAAAATTGAATTTGTTGTAATATTTGTTTGTATGACTGTATGTTTGTTAGGTTTAAATAAAATAAAATAAAATAAAATACGCTTTCTACATGATACCTACTCGTCGAGTAACTGAAATAAAAAATATACTTTAAACAGTTATATGAACTCAAAGTCCTCCAATATTTCCGCATCAAACATCCTGTAGATATTAGTATTTTTATATACTTTATGAAGCATGTATTTTTATTTTTTTTATTTATTTTTATAAATAGTCAACAGCTGTATAATTTTTTTTTATATAAAACAATTACATATAAATTGAGCCAATTACAGACTATTATATATAAGTACTTCACATAGAACACGTACACGCATTCATAGAAAACATGTAAATATGAAAATATAAAATAACATAAGAGAAAAAAAAATATATATATATAACTGCATGAACACAAAATAATGAAAATATAGCCACATCGTCACTGAAGGGGTCACATAAAAATCAATGTATTGTTAGTGGGTTCCTACAACGGCACTGCATTTACGACCGTGCGATGATTCATTAAATTTCAACATTAATGTGCGGGTGACCTATCTCCAGCAATGGGTAGTTTACAAAATAAAAAATAAAATCCAATATAAATTTAGTAGTATAAAGATATTTATCCAGTATAAAAGATATTTTGAAAATTAGTATAATATGGCGTGTGATTGTGTGTATGTGTGAGTGAGTGTGTGTGCATGTGTGAGTGTGAGAGGATTTATGTGTTATAGTAAGTTAGGGAGCCGTTAAGGGGTAATATAATACGGAAAGGATTTGTTTTTTAAAAGTATCAATATTTAAATGAAAAGGGTCAATTGAGTTAAAAAGTTGATTATAAGAATAGCAACTTCGGTTGATAAATGAATTTTTGTAAGAGTTGGTTTTACACGTGGTGATTTTGAAAAGTTCGTTCTGTCTGGTGGGTCTAGTAGGGACTCTATAATTTATTAGGCTTGTAAGTTCGGGGCAATCAATCAAGTTATTAATGATTTTATAAAGGAACAGAGCATCGGTTAGAGTTCTTCTGTTTTCGAGACTCATTAAATTATAGGTTTGAAGAAGAGTGAGATAATCGTCAACATTTGAGAAACTGAATCTATAGTTTAATTGTCTGATGAATAATTTTTGAATTCTTTCAATTTGGTTTTTATATATTTGGTAAGAAGGGTTCCAGATAATTGACGAGGATTCGAGATGACTCCGAACAAGAGCATAGTATAATATAATGTACGTTTTATAATCTCGGAATTGTTTGGTATTTCTGAATAGAAAGCCTAGCATACGGTAAGCTTTGCCGGTTATATGGTCAAAATGTCTCTCGAAGGAAAGTTTACTGTCAACATAGACCCCCAAGTCTTTTATAACCGTTTTTTTTTCAACGGCTATACTATCTATTGAATATTCGTAATTTAGTTGGGTTTTATTTCTTGAGAAAGTAATGGAGTAACATTTGGAAGCATTAAGGGATAATTTATTGTGTTTGCAATATTCGAATATTGATAAGAGGTCTTTTTGAAGATTATTACAGTCTTCCCAGGATTCTATTGTGCAGAAAAGTTTCATGTCATCGGCGTAAATTATAAATAGGGCAAAATTAATGGAAAATTTGATGTCATTAATAAAAATGTTGAAAAGGAGTGGTCCCAGATGAGAACCTTGAACGACCCCGGAGGAAATATATTTGGTTTTCGATTTGAAACCATTTAGAACGACCGTTTGAGTTCGGAACCGAATATATGATATGATCCATCTCAGTAAACTGCCGTGGATACCAAATTTTTTTATATTTTTCAGAAGAATATAATGGTTAACACGGTCGAAAGCCTTTGAGAAATCGGTATAAATTGCGTCAACTTGGGTTCTGTTGTCCATTTTCTTGAGAATAAATTCAGTGAACAGTGTGAGATTTGTAGAAACGGATTTATTTGGAAGGAAACCATGTTGCTCAGGGATAATTCTGTTTTTGAAAGATGTTAGTAGTTGTTGGTATACAATTTTTTCAAGGATTTTCCCGAATACAGGTAATTTTGAAATTGGACGATAATTTTCAATGTTATTTTTTGCCCCATTTTTAAAGATTGGTGTTATGTAACTTTGTTTCCATAAGGAATGTATGCAAATTTTGACTAATATAATATATACCTAAGCAACGAAAAGCACGACAAATTGTTTAGGTATGTATATTGTCATGAAATAACTAATTTAATGTGTTAAATTCGTATTTGTGTTAAAGAAATATTGAATTTCATATATCTACTGATGGATTATATTACATAGATTTTTCTAAATCACGACATTAATTTATATTGTTAGTTACGACAAGTTATTTATGTTCCCAGTCGGACCTTATCTTTATATTCCTTCATAAAGCTACATACACACGTGCGAAGGATAGCGCCAACGCACTGCCAAAGTTCGCCAAACCATTGGCTGTAACTGGTTTTGACTGAATCTGGTCCAAAAAAAATGTTAATTGTGAATTGTATTAACTACCTATCAGCTGAAGAAGGATATACGAATACAATCGACACCACAGAAAAATCTCACTAAGGATTTCAATCCGGTCAGATTTCACCGGTTTTCCGTTGATCTGGTCGGATCCGACCATATTGTTCACATCAAAACTATTTTTCCGTTTTCATTTTTCAATATAAAGTATTATTATGTTGATAAAAAAATAGTCAAAAAAGAATGTAAAAAAGATGTGTAAAAAAATTGTCGAGCGTGAGCTGGGTGACACAATAAAGCGACGAAAAAATCATATTTGGGTCACATTCTGCGAGGTGAAAAGTAAAGGTTGCCTTAAGTGATTCTTCTTCTTCCTAACCTTCCCTCCACTGCTGGATGTAGGCCTCTTCCAACTGTCTCCATTTTTCTCTATCCAAGTGATTATGAAAGGCAAAATGGGGGACGCCGAAGAATAGTAGAGGACGTCAGATGTCATCGCTCCGCAACATTCATGAGTGGACCGACATCAGAGACTTCGGCGAATTGTTCCGTGCGGCGGCGGATAGAGATGCCTTCTCAGCAGTGATCGGGGGGACCTGATACGGCAAGATGAAGAAGAAGTCTGAAACACTGGTGAGTTGGAATAAATTAAACTCGCCAGTTGTGCAGGGTGAAAGGAAGTGTTGTCCGCTAATTAATGGAGACCAAGAACAGGAAGCAGAAGCGTGGGAAGGCCCCAGACCAGATGGTACAATGACATAAAAAAGTGGCAGATCCAGAATGGCCTTCTCAGCAGTGATCTACAACCTTGCGGGAACTGATATGGCACGAAGAAGAAGAAAGAATAAAAAAAATGTTTTTTTTTACGGAATAAACTTTATTTACACTGTTACAAAAACAATGTTTTTTCACATCATCGACAAACGATTGTTTTTTACTTTGTGGTATCATTTTGAAATAATTAAATGAAATAAAACACAACTTCGTGTACATCACTACATACATAACTTTTATTCAAATGAATAAAAATTCCTCTACATGTTACGGGAACAAAGTTCCCTTCCTCAGGAGGATACAAAGTATACTAAAATAAAATACAATATACAGACTTAAGGCAAACATAATGGGTGGAGTGTGGGCTGGGTTAAACTATTTATTAGGGTGGGGGGTGCAATGAAGTTATTGGTTAATTAATTTTTGTATTGGGAAAATATTTCATATGGGGTTATTAGGGAATTGTGTTCGATTATTAATTATATTATTTCTCATGTTTACGTTTTTTCTGATTTCCAAGAATTCTAAGCTATCTAAATGTCTATCACCTAAATTACTATGTAATATTTTTACGCCTATATTGTTAATAAAACTATGGTTATTTTTACAATGTTTTGTTGTTTAATCTAACTCCTTAGATTGTTATTAATTATGAAATCAATATAATCAACTAATATCACAATACGTATACACAATTTAGGAATGCCAAAAGATCCCATTTTTATAATTATAAAAGTTATTATGAATCTATCTAATCAATGGCACATTTTTCACTATAACGTATTGTTTAAAATGCGTTCGTTCACTTAAACTTTAAAATAAAATTTCAACGTTGGTTTTGAAAAAAAGACCATAGGGTCCCTAGGAAACAAATAGTGTTAATTGCGTCGTCTGCAAATCGATTTCTTGCAGAGCTACAAATATAACCAACGACCGAGAATATTCTATTTACCTCTATAAATTTTGGGAGATTAGCACAACTTCGAAATAGGAATCGGATTTGTAGCCCCCCCTAGACAACGTGTTATTTGGCTCAAGAAAAGAAAGAAGAAAAGATAACTCAATGTATGGAAATGACAGTTGTCACGTGACTGGCAAATGTCACCTCAATACATTGAGTTATCTTTTCTTCTTTCTTTTCTTGAGCTAAATAACACGTTGTCTTAGGGGGGCTGTTCATTATCGCCATATTAGTATTACTTACTATTTGAAATTTGTGTTTAAGCTGATACTTACCCAGTTTTTTGTATGGCCGAAACTGACTTAGTATTGGATTAAATTCGTATATTAAATAGTAAGTAAGGTCAACATGTATACCAAGCCTTATAAGAGTTTCCTTATAATATATTGAGTTTTTTTTTTGTAATAACAAATTTATCTAGATAAATTTTTCTTAAGTAATATATTACGATTGGAAATTGGAATTTGAATCGGTTTATTTTTAATGTTAAGTACACGACCTTAATCGTTAAAAGTTGTCAGCAAAAATGTGATTTATCAGATTTGAATAAATATTAATTAATATCGTAAGTCTCAAGAATGTGGCAACTTGTTATTGGGTGCGTGTTAAATAAATATTTGACATAGTACCTGTTAGTTGCCGGAGAAGCAATATTAAATCTAAAGTAATAAAGCAATCAAAATGTTAGTGTTTGTGTGTGTGTATGTGTGTGTGTGTGTGTTTGTCTCACGCCTTCTGAAAAACCAAGAGCATCTAAAAATCTAATTTATGTGCGAACGTGTACCTGTATACATGATGCAGTGTCACGCTAAAAATAATGCGATAAAAATGCTGAATTTTAAAAATATTTCAATAATTATTTTTTTCATACAAAATTTTCCAAGTCGTATCTGTCAAAAAAGTGTACATTTTGCACGCAAATATCTGTTAGTTTAAAAGTAAGAAGTACGTATTTACACGAAAAAAATATATTTTCAAGTATAACTTAGCGTTTGAGTGAAAAACATGGTGAATATTTTGTATAATTATAATGTTTAACTTATTTTTAATGTAAGCGTTTTGTACATGAACGCCGCCATTTTAATATCTTTTCATACAATATTTCATTTTCCTACCGAATGAATATGTTCTTGAAAATAATAAACCTTTGAATTAAATGTAATTATGAAATAATAAAATGAAACACAAGACATTACAGCAAGTTTTAAGACATATATTGTAAAAATGTGTTTATTATTAGTAAAGATATAGGCATAATAAAATTGCATAATTTGTAAATAATATTTGATTTTTCTGACAATTTTCATTTTTATGGCATCGAACAAACCAATGTATGTAGGTACCTACATATTCAAAAAATGTCTCAAACCATTTGATATTTTTTACGTATTGGAATGGTTACTATGGTAACGGAAAGATTCTGATATTCAAATAAAATTTGTTATGAATCGAATTTATTTAGAACATTGTTGTAGGTAGGTACCTACCTATTATTATTTACTTACAAATCAACAATATACTGATTTCCTATCGGAAAATTATTTTATTTATTTATTTATGAATGTATGAATGTATGCAAGCGATGTGCTCCTAAACCGTATGTCCGATTACAATGAAACTTTGGCGAATTGTCGAGCGTGTGCCCGAGGTGGTTTCTGGATTTAAACTTTTTTCTTATTCTTCTTCTTCTTCGTGTATTTGGTCATTTTACCAATGAAAGCGGAATATCCTGGGAAAAGAAGGTCCGACTGTCCCTCCATCTCTTCGCAGGTCTTCCAGGACGGTTTCTGGATTTAAACTTTTTACTTCTTCTTCTTCATCGTGTATTTGGTCATTTTACCTATAAAGGTGGAGTATCCTGGGAAAAGAAGACGGTGCTTACATCTCTTCGCGGTTCTTCCAGGATGGTTTCTGGATTTAAACTTTTCTTACCCGAATGAAGGGACGGGATCTAATTGAAGGGAAGGGAGGCACTAAAGGGCCTGAAGGGACGGGAGGTATTAAAGGGCCTGAAGGGACGGGAGGTACTGAAGGGCCTGATTGGAAGGGACGTGATGAGGGATTGAAGGGACGGGATGTACTGAAGGGCCTGATGGGACGGGAGGTACTGAAGGGTCTGAAGCGACGGCTCCTGGAGTCTAATTATTTTTCTTCTTAATTTTATGTAGACCTTTAAGGACAGTTTTAATACAAACTATTTCCTATAGATTAATCTTCTTCTTCTTTTATGAAGACCTTTTGCTCAGTTTTTATACAATCTATTTCCAATAGTCTAATTCTTCTATTTTATGTATTTTTTCTTATTTTATGTAGACCATTGGGATTTTTTAAACAAACTATTTCTTATAGTCTTATACTTATTCTTCTCATTTTTATTTAGACTTTTGGGTTCGTTTTAAGTCTAATAGTCTATTGTGCAGAAATATTATTAACGATATGCACACTTGATGAAAATACATATGTAAAAACGAATGGGATGTGGGATGTGAAGATGTAACCTACACTAGAATCTTTTCAATACTTTTGTTTAATCAAATTTAAACCATTTATATCATCCTATTTTAAATAATTTTTAACACCTACATAATATATTTGATTTCGTTGACAATATTTAAAGAAAGGGAGCTGTGGCCATTACTGAATTCTTCACAACGTTTATATTCAAATTATTTACCATAGTTTAAGTCTTCTTCTTCTTCGTTAATGTAGACTTTTGTGTCAATTTTAAGTTCATGAGTCTAATTGTGCAAAAATATAATGCACACTTGATGAAAAAATATAAAACGAATGGGATGTGACCAACACTGGATCTTTTCAGTACATTTGTTTAATCAAATTTTAACCACATCCCAACATCCAAAATTACTAAATATTCAATAGGTAAGTACATATTACAATTTGTTTTCGATGATAATATTTAAAAATGGGGGTTGTGGCCAAACCAATCTCTTTACAATGTTGATAAACAGTCATATTTAAAACCATTTCGAATAGTGAAGAAATTGTATATTATACTTCATTCACACTTTATAGCAATATATAAAAAATAATGGGTTGTGGCCATCACTTGAACATTTTACAATCAAATTCAATCATATTTCAAACCACTTTTCATAGTCTTTTGCAAAATAATTGGGTGACAATATTATAAAAACGATTGCTTTTTCCTTCACAATTTTACATTCTTGGCCAACGGCGGGACATAAAAGCTAGTAAATAAATAAAGAATTTATTCATAATCCAAAATGGTCGACACAAAACACACTGCGTTTCGCTAATAATTCATTTTTAACTTTGCATTGGAAAGATTTCTTGGTGTTGTCAGATCTAAGAAAATAAAATTTGACAGATGTGACAACACGATAAATTGGATAAATTTGTTCTGCAGTATTCGTTGCAAATTATGTATATAAAAAAATTGTTTTTTGACATTACCCAAAAACAATAAAATGAGTTTTAAATTTGTTTTTTTGTTTTAAATTTACAGAGTAGCGAAATATTTAAAATGTTGACAACTCTGTAAAACGATTCGCCAGATTATCAACTTATGGAAGCTTACAAAAACACAAAACTGTCTGGGTTTGTACATAAGTTGATAAAATTAATTATTACTCCTAATTACCCCAACTGGATATAGTGGAGATTTATGAATTCGCAATTTTTAAGGTTATTTTTTGTATTCCAGATAATCAACTAGTACTTATATTGTATTCTGAATGTTTCATTACAATGTGTCTGTGTGTGCTATGTACTACAAGAGGTATCCAAATTATCAGACTAGTTTTTTTTTTACTATTTTTTATAGTTTATCAGAAATACAAAGCTTATAGATATTTAAAATTTTGTGTGGAGCTCTCTAGCTTTAATTAACATACCTACTTATTCTATTTGATATGCACTCTTCCAGAGTTCTACAGCAGTCTTTTATGTTCTGGTCGCGATGCCATATTTGTATCAGTTTATTTTCAATTAATTGCACATTTGTGAATATTGTATCCTTTTCATTTTGATCTTCACAAATGAACACAATATTTCACATGTTGTTTTTGTGCGACCCCTTTTAAGCAAACTGTGCACACTGAGGAGTGTGAGATTTGGCATAGTTAAAATTAATATGGAGGAGAACAGAAAAATATACATAATATCATAGAATTATCAGGTAAAGAAGCCGCGTGCAGTACAAATTTCGAATCCAAATGTATGACAAGTTTTTACTCCTCACTAACCCAAGGGGATATAATGGGGAGTTATGATTTCGCAATTTTTAAGGGTATTTTTTTATTGCAGATTATCAACTAGTATCATGCTGAAATTGTATTCTGAAAGTTATATCACAATGTATCTGTGTGTGTGCTATGTGCTGTGTGCAGTGTGCTATGTACTATGTGCAGTGTGCTATGTACTATGTGCAATGTGCTATATACGGCGTGTTCATTTTTACTTTATCGATTATAGACTAAAGTACTCATTCGATTATATTCAAATTTTGCAAATTTGTATATCTAATACTCACTTAGACCCCATTAGATTTTGAACAATATATGAATAGTGCTTCTCAATTTTTTTAACTGTCAAATATTTCAAAGTGACCCCAAACTCAGGAAACTTAAAATTTGAATTTTTTATTTTCAAATTGGTACAAAGGCACATCACTTTCATAAAATGGCATTGAAGAGTTATCAATTTTTCATTTTATAATATTTAAATAAAAAGTCATTTCATGAAAACGATGAAAATTTTCCATACAAAATTTGAATACTTTATAGGATGACTTGTTAGTGAGGAGTTTAGCGTTGGACACAACCCACTCGTTTTTACATGTGTGTGTGTGTGTGAGGCGGTAGATCGGTAGGTGTACGTATTATGTAGGTGTGCGTATCGGTAGGTGTACGTATTATGTAGGTGTGCGTATCGGTAGGTTTACGTATTATGTAGGTGTGCGTATCGGTAGGTGTACGTATTATGTAGGTGTGCGTATCGGTAGGTGTACGTATTGTGTTGGTGTGCGTATCGGTAGGTGTACGTAAACGGCCGGGCGAGTGAAACTCCGGTGTTTCACCTGAATTTTTGTTGTCATACTTTCATTGCGTTGACTAGGTATCTGTATCATATATAATCTAAGCATAATATAAAAAAAAAAAACAATTAAACAAAACAAATGTTTTACTTCAAAAAGTAGTTTGTTTTCTTCCATACTGCCCATGTCAAACGCATTTGTTTTAAATTCAAATACAAAACATGTTTAAGAAAAATACATGATCTAGTGTGAACCAATTGAATTGCTTAACTAATTACACTTTACGACATGTATGTACATATGTGAAAAGAAAACTTTGTACCCTTTGATGAATACATGATGTTTTTCTATTATGTCCAATGACTTTTGAAACTTAAAAATTTAATAAATTACTGTCGAATTTTGACCTCTGCGCGATAACTAGTTATTTTTATTATGACAAAGTAATTAAGGCCCTTATATTCCTTGCTCATACGGATGCACACAAATATGCACACAAAATTACCTTCTAATGTATGAAACACAAAAACTATAAAATATAAAAAAAATATTAAATATCAAAGATTTTGTGATATACATAGATATAATATTTTTTCGTGAAGAAAGGGTAAAATTGAGAGGTATTTTTAAATAGCAAAAATTGTAATTATTATATTATTAAAATAGTAATAAACTCCGTCGATAGATTTTCATGTTTTCTTTCGATTGAAATAAAAATCTACTTCATAGGCCTTCTTATATTTTATTTATTTACAGGTAAATAATAAAAAATGTTTTTAATAAAACTAATTAAACAAGAAAAATAAAAAAATGTAGGTATACGTACCTACTCTTTTATTTATTTATTTAGTTAACTCTATTTATATAACCGCTATTTGATTGCAATCTGTTTGAAATTGTCTTTTCTCTAACTTATATACTTAAGAGGCTATAGTAGGCTATACATTATATTTTGAAAATAATTTCCCTAATACCCTCAAAAGATACGTCTTTGAAATAAGGAACAGTTTGTATGTACATCTTTAATCTATTGCATGATTTTTTTGAATTTTGAATTTGTTTAATACTTTTCTTGTAAAATTAGTTTTAGTAAAACCCTTTTTTATTTTTTTACTGTAAGTAACTAAAAAACTACAAGGCCTATGAAGTATATTTTTACTTTATTCGATAGAGAATATGAAAATCTACCGGCTGAATTTTTTATTATTATAAAATTTCAATGACTCTTCTTGCTATTTAAAAAAAACCTCTAAATTTTACCATTTTCGCACGATAAAATGTTGTATATCACATATCAGGTGATATACAATATTTTCTCGTGTTTCATACATTAGAAGCTAATTTAGTGTGCATTTTTGCGTATATCCGTATATCCAGGGTATAGTAGGGCCTTAACTTTTTTTATACTTCTTATGTACCTATTTTTTTACTTTGACTTATGTAACTTGTGTAACTTCTATAACTTTTCTTTTCTTTTTTATTAAATTATATAACTTTTTTTTTCTTTTTTTTTACTTAACTTTTGTAACCGAATTTTATCTAATTTATGTAACTCTTACTTGTGTAACTTACGTGTTTGATTGAATAAGAGCTCATGTAATTTTGTGTGCATCCATAATTGGACGTACAGCACTCAATAATATTAGGTATTATTACCAATATTATTTTCTTTTTATGAAAATTGTAAGCTGGATGTCTGTCGATGTACCCTTTTAATAAAATAAATAAATAATTAGAATTTAAAGTTTAAACCTTTTATATCCGATCTATAAATAACCATTAAAATTTAAAAAGCTTTATATTCATTATTCTACGCCATTCCGTTATTGTGGAAAATAAAATATAATTATGTGTAGGTATCATTAATATTAATCTGATTCAAGGACATTTTCAATGATATATAAAAATGGTTGAAGATAGTTACATAATTATTTAATTACTTTGATAATAACATACCTTCCAAAGTTCTCTTATATTATATTCTTGTGTTTGATGATGAGCTATTAACATTTTTCTGTCGTGTCGTGAAATAATGAATTATCCAGAATGTTATTGTGTAAAACAATGAGGTCACAATCAACATTATTACAACAATTATATGTACCTGTGTTGAGTACAAACCAATCAATTTATTGCTAGTAGAAAAAAATAAATTACGATCAGAGAAATTCTAAAAACATCGACTATACATAAGTACGATTCTATAACTTTTTAAGAACGTTTCGGCTAAAATAGGTTTGTTCCTGTTCCACCTAGCCCAAGTTGATATTCTCTAACCCTCAAATAGTAACGTTTCTATTTAGGAACGTTCTTACTCCAAGAAGTCGCGAACTATTTCAATTCCCTATTCTATAACCTCATTTTAGTCGAGTCAACTGTCAAAACGTTCCTTATTTTAGTTCACACCTGATTGGAAGCGTACTTACCTTTTTACAGCAGTCCGGGATATTTAAGTATGTTGATAACATTAGTGATAATTTACACATGTTGCGTTATGTTGAAAATAATAACCAATGAATCAATTGAAATGTTAGGCTTGGTGACAAGACATAAATGAAAATGGCCGAACAGAGCGCAGTACGTTTGCGTATTCTGCGCTATAGACAATTTGATTTAAAAGTAGTTGCATGTAACACATGAGATACAACTTTCGATGGCGATGATAGTATGTATAATTGAAGAATTAGTACCAAATTATAAACCCATAAATCCAAATTATTGAATATTTTAAATTTTAAGATATTATGTTTTCTATACAATACATGTAGGTATGTATGGCAAGATAGGATAGTATGGAGGTCAGTCCTTTTTCCTACCCAGAATATGAAAACAGCATGGTGGTATAGAGATTAAGTATGAAACTATTAAGTCTTCTTAGATATTGTGTATAGGTGACTGCCATACAAATTGTATGAAGCGATGTCGTCACTAAATTAATTTTTATAAAAATTGTTAAAAATAAATTAAGGTGCACTAATACAATTTTTTATAGAAAATTAAATATCTAGTTGGGGTGTTTCGGCTTGTTTCGATATTTTCAAAAACTTTGGGAATATAGGCAGTTAAACACAAATTTATCATAAAAAAATATTTTTCTTTATAAAAAATGTTTGATCTCTGGAATATTTTGAAAATAAAATCAATTTGAGATTTTGTGTTTGTCTATGTTCATACCAACTTTCAGCGTTCTAGCTTTTATGGTTTCTGAGATATATGGAAAAATAAAGGGAAAATTCAAAAGTTGATTACCTCTGACTGAAACAAAAATTCGAAATTCTGAGTATAAAAGTTTTGTAGGCCTATAACTATTTATATATTCTGAAATTTTGGGCTCTGTAAATTCAGCGGATCAAATGTTATAAGGGACGGACGGACACACAGACACACCCTGACACACGAAATGTTCTACTCCGAATTCTGAGTAAATCTGTATATAGAACATATATATGCTGCGAAGCCTCTAAGTTGGTGTTTTTTTGCATCAAAGTTGAAAAAACCGTGAAAAACATAGACCCTGCATACAATCTCGCGTATCCTGGCTTGATACATTGTCGATATATTAAGATAACAAGTTTCTCTTGAACAAATCGACAGTTGGATTATTATCTACGGTGAACTAATTTCGTAGATTTTTTGTTTTAGAAAAAAACGTCACTTACAGAATACGATATTTAGTTAAATAGATGTAAAAATACAAATTTTATAAAACGTTCCTATTTTAGTTCAAAAAGTTACAGAATTGGACGTATTTATTCATATCATCATGGTATCATAATAATTCAGTGTCCGACCGAAGGCCAGATTTTGACTGAAGTCAAATATTTAGCCGAAGTCGAAACCGAAGATCCTTTTTTTGGCCGAAGGTGACCGAAGCTTCGGTCGGTCAATAATCATAATATACCACAATGTGGTGTAACCAGTGACAGGTGTGCGAATGTCACCAGTGTGCATCGTATCATTATTTTGTACTATTAAACATTTTTTTTAAAACACCTAGACTATGTTAGGTATATAACAAAATACTATTTGATTTCACAAAAAAATATATTCATTTCATTTATTTATGGTAATCAAACATTTTTTTATAAAAACCAAAAGACATAATTCAATTAAAGTACCGGGTTCGATTCCCGGTGGAGGCACAGTTTTTAATTGTGTTTTCAATCTGGCTCTGTGAGTTAAAAAATATTAACATTGTAGTAGTAAATCTCAATTTTTTTTCACAATTTTTTTAAAAATTGAATTTAGTGACGACATCGCTTCATACAATTTGCATGGCAGTCGCCTATACACTATATCGAAGAGGGTTTAATACTTTGATACTTAACTAATCTCCATACCACCATGCTGTTTTCATATTCTGGGTAGGAAAAGAGGACTGACCTCCATACTATCCTATCTTTACATACATACCTACATGTGTTGTATAGAAAACAAGATATCTTAAAATATTCAATAATTTGGATTTATGGGTTTATAGTTTGGTACTTATTCTTCAACTATAGGTACATACTATCGCTATCGACAGTTGGATCTCATGTGCTACATGCAACTAGTATATCAAAATATGGCTACTTGTTATTGGGCACGTGTTCATTATATTTGGCATTGTACTTGTTACAAATGAATTAAATTAAATCGCAGATAAATATTAGAGTTGTTTTTTTTTTTACTTTTTATGATTTTCAATAACCGACTTAATTTTAATACGAATGTAAATATTGATTATTATAAAACTAACATAACACAATAATAAACTGAAAATATGTAAACTTTCATTTTCAAAATATGTATAATTTTTAAAACATAGTAATAAACAATACCATTCATAATAAGTAGATAACAATAATCTTGTAGTTACGATTAAAATACCTAGAAAAATGTTTTAAGTATTTTCATTATTAAATATCATATTTGAAATGGTATAATAATAATCGTATAAAAAGGAAATTATATTATGTGTTTATAGTACCTACATAACTGACATGTATATAATTTTATGTTTAGAAACTGGAAACATTAGGTATATCAAATAATAATTTGTGTATAAAATAATATGTGTACCTATAACGTGATAAAACCGCGCTTTTAAAACGGATTAAGAAATCATTTCTTCTAGTTCTGAAAACGAAAAACGATGAAATCAATAATTGGCAGTAAATTGGATGGGTGGATGGCAGAGCGGTTAGCGCGCTGGGTTACTAATCCAGTGGTCGCGAGTTCGAATCCTGCCTCGACTGATCTCGTTCACCTATAGGACAAGCATTTATGCTTAGTTTAGGGAACGTAGGAAGATGTATATGTACTTGTTTAACAAGGACATATTCATTTTTATTAAAAAAAAAAAAATTAATTTCTTGACAAGTAAACTCTTTACTATTGATACAATATAATAAAAAATAAAATATGATGTAATATAAGACTGAAAATTTAAAAAAAATGTATTTATATCTACATATATTATTCTATAGCAAAGAGAGAGAGAAAGAAAGAGACGAAGAAGTATAACCTTTCTATACAATGTTATGTAAATGAAAGAGATTGCTTAAGAGGGCGCCTGCTATCAGCGTACCTATTTTTCAATTTGATATTTTTTATTTTTTTATATTATTTAGATGGGTCTGTGGCAGAGCGGTTAGCGCGCTGGGATAGTAATCCAGTGGTCGCGAGTTCGAATCCTGCCTCGACCGATTTCGTTCACCTAAGCACAAGCATTTATTTGCTTATTTTAGGGAACGTAGGAAGATGTATTATGTACTTGTTTAACAAGGACATATTCATTTTTTAAACAAAAAAAATATTCCATCATTATTACTTACCAAATCGTTTTGAATTTTTTTTTAATAGTTTGGGTATTAATGAAGAAAAATATTCCTAACTTTTTAATAATGGTCTGTATAAATTCTTGTAGAAAAATAAAGGAATACCCCGGTTTTCAACGTTTTTTTAACGTTATCTTATATTTTAAATAAACCTAAAAACATAATTAACTGTCCATTCAGCGCCATTGCGAAATAAAAGTTTTTGAGGTTTCTTTACTAAACCTGAAGCATTCATGCAAATGTGATGACATGTTTTTCCAGATATTTTCGTCTTCTTTAATTAAAAAAAAATACAATATATATTGCTCTACGCCTTATAGTTTTTTTTAGAAATATAAGATTAATATCAAAAATTGGGGTATGCTTATTATTTTCTACAACAAAATATATACAGAACATAATAAATAAGTTAAGGGATATTTTTCTTTAATTATATCCTAACTACCTATCTGAGTTTTTTTTTCGAAATGAACGTTTTGTAGTGATGCAATATCATTTTTTTTTTAAATTTAATAAGGCACAGCGTAAAAACAGAATTCCATAAGTTCTCAGAGAAGCAATATCAAATAAAAAAAAATGATACACTAACAGCAGGCGCCCCCTTAATCCTTATTTTCATAAATTGGTTCGATTATTTGTTTTTTTTTTGTCTATCATGCTTGCATTTTGTGACGACGCCGAGTGCCCTGATTTGGGACTGGAGTCAATAGATAAATAAATAATAAAAACACCTAACTTTTATGAAAATTGACCTTATCTTACTACCTACTTTGTTTTTTTTTATATTTTTTACTGTAGGCTCCTCAAAGGGCAAAGAAGTGGTATGGAGCATTGAAAGCGAAGAGTTTACCAAATGAATGTATACAGTGGAACCATGATCTAGAACACGAAGAAAAAAGCGTAGTTGGTAAGTTTGACATTTTGCTATACAAGACTATGAAAGAATAAGAAATATTTGAAAACATCCATTAGTAGTGTCAACAATTTTTAGACGATTTTTAACCCCAAGTCGTTGTCATCAACTGCCAAACTTTCATTTGACAGTCCTAATAAAAATATTTCAATGTATTTTAACCCTCCATCCCTTATCCCCATTCTTTTAGGGTAAAAATAGAATTGTGAAAATTATTTTCTTTCATGGTTCTAAAGATTTGATGTTAACAAAGTGGAAATCCATTTTAAAATTAATGATTGCAATGAGATAATCACAGAACGTTTTCGCCAAGATGACTAGGCGTTGTCAAGGTATAAAACTCTGAGATCTGAGAAGGTCTGAGTTTTATTTGAGACCTTGATAATGCCGAGTCACCTCGTCGAAAATGTTTGGTCATTGTAATCGAATTTTGTGGAAAAATACTTCGATATTTATTCAGCGTGTTTATTTTAAAGCTGATTGGTAACCAAAGGGGTTACCAATCAAAAGTAGTTAGTAACCAGAGGGGTTACTAATAAATATAAGTGGTAACCAGAGGGGTTACCAGTAAAGAGAGTTTACTATATCCCAAGTGGATATGATTTGAAATAAGAACACAAGGACAGTGGTTGAGAGAGAAGAAGAAAGAATGGTCAAAAGTTACAATGAGTATATTGATCACAATTAAAGTTTGCTTAAAGGTAAATTTACAATTGATGAAATAACTTACAAAGGTACTTTCTCACGATGAGTAGGTATAACGAGCGAGTTAGCGGGTGTGTTCGAAGTGTCCGAATCTTCGCATGGTGAAGTACCATCGTGCTCGCGGGGTCGAGAGATGACCGGTGGTCGAGAGATGAAGTGTCGGCGAGACGGCGTGGTCGAGAACGGCGGCGTGATGTGACGAATCGAAGTGACGGAAATACGGAAATGAAGTGACGAAGTGTACAGGTGTAGACTCCCTTAAATAGTGCTGCGCTGGGGGTAGCAAGTTCAATGTCCTCGAACTTACTAGACTTATTTATTTGAAGTGTCATACCCAGTTGAGGAGTATTGTCACTTGTTTGACGTTGCGGGCGATGAACTCGGCCTAGCGATAAACAAATGTACTTGCCGTCGCTAGGCGCGCGCTCGAAAGAAATTTCGAGATGTGGTCTGCCACATTTTATTCATTTATATAACACTTTTTTGCACATACATAAAATTCCATAGTACAAATGGCGGACTTATTGCCTGGAGGCAATTTCTTCCAGTCAACCATCTGAGATCAATAGTACAAAACATAGTTTCGGCATATACATAATAACACAATAACACAACCAGTATAATACAGCAAATCAAAAGTGAGAAATTACACAAATTAAGAAAGGAGAGGAAAATCAAAAAGGGAAGGGAGAGGATGAGGAGCGATCAAAAGGGATGGAAAGTGAAATTGGGATATGTGTTCGTTATGGAATTGAGAGGAAGAGCGAGCACATATAAGACGAGATTTGAAAATTGGAAGTGATGTGGCAGTTCTAAAATCAAATGCTAAATTGTTCCACAGCCGGGCAGCATGAATAGTGAAGGATGTTATAGGTACTTTCATTTTTTTGGACACACGAATTAATTTGAGATAAGAATTTTTACCTTCCTTTACTTCATAGAAGAGTGAAAATATTGGCCTGTTTTTAAATTGTATTTATTTACATATTTTAAATAAAAAAATATCATATATATAAAAAACAAATTCCGATCGAGAGAAAACCAGAGGGGCAAGTCTGGTCCAACCGGCGAAATCAAAACCCTCACGATTACCCATATCATGGATATAATTATTATATGGAGTTCTATAATATCTTTAGATGTCATAGAACTCCGCAGTACTTATATGCAATTAAAAATATATGCAATTAAAAATATATTTGATTTATTGACGGGCCAACGATTAAGGTATTATAGCGCCATTGCAGTGTACTTACTTGAATCACTAAACAGCACTTTATAAATAATTAATATTATTACCTACTTTTCAAATTTCTAGAGAAAATTTTGTGAATGAATAAAATTTTGTAAAATATGGCATATGTGAAATATATAATATCTTAAAAGAACTTTTGCTTTGTGTATGCAATATCTAGGCGACGAAAAGCGGCAATACCAAGATGCTTCCTACACTCATTCTGGCAAATCATTATACAATTGAAAACCTTTGTAGTACCTACACATTGTTTTAGATACAAATCCCAATCGATATAAATTGAATCGGGCAAATAATGTTAATTAACAATTAAAGAATTGATATTTAGATTATTTTGTTTTATTTTAGGTCAAGAGGATTGTCTTTATTTGAATGTCTATTCACCGAATCCAACAGCCGGTGCTAATCTTCCTGTAATTGTCTATATCCACGGTGGAGCCTTCCTCTTCGGAACATCTCGATTTTATGGACCGAGATATCTCATGGACAAAGATGTTATTTATGTCTCAATCAACTACAGACTTGGACCTTTTGGTACGTAGCTATATTATGTGCCCTTATTTGTTTTTTTTTTTTAAGTTACGTCTAAATAAACCAACATCTCCAAAACAACCCATGCTACGTGAAACCTTAACCGGGCGACTGCTGCCAACGTACTTATTTTTCAATCAGATACACCATCATTATTTCTAATCAAATCTTTTCGAAAAAAATAATTTAGATAGTTTGGATATTAATAAAGAAAGATATATATTAACTGTTTGATAATTTTCTGTATAAATTCGTGTAGAAAAATAATGGCATACCCCGATTTTCAACGTTTATCCTATATTTTTAACTAACTTTAATGTCCCGCCGCTGTCCAAGAATGTAAATTAGTGAAGGAATAAGCAATCGTTTTTATAATACTCGTATTGTCACACAAAATTTTTGCTAAATTGAGTTTGTAAAATGTTCAAGTGATGACCACAACCCATTTGTTTTTATATATAAGTACATACAATTTTTGCACGCATGGACTATGGAAAATGGTTTTAAATATGACTGATTGTAAATAGGAAACGTTGTAAAGATTTTGGTTTTGGCCACAACCCTCATTTTTATATATTGTCATCGAAAGCAAATAATGTGTTGAAAATTTAGTAATTTTGGGTTATGGGAAATGGTTTAAAATTTGATTAAACAAAAGTACTGAGAAGATTCTAGTGTTGATCATATCCCATTTGTTTTTATATTTTTTCGTCAAGTGTGCATATTTATCATATTTTTTATTTATTATATTTTTGCATAATTAGACTGAGAGACTTAAAACTGACACAAAAGTCTACATTACAGAAAAAGAAGACTTAAACTATGTTAAATAGTTTTTAATTTGAATATAAACGTTATGAAGAGTCCAGTAATGGCCACAACCCCATTTTTTATATATTGTCATCGAAATCAAACGTGTAGCTATTGAAAATTAAGCATTATAGGATGATATAATAAATGGTGTAAATTTGATTAAACAAAAGTATTGAAACGATTCTAGTGTTGGTCACATCCCATTCGTTTTTATGAATTTTCATCAAGTGTGCATGTTGTTTATAATATTTCTGCACAATAGACTATTAGACTTAAAACTAACCCAAAAATCAAAATAAAAAAAAATAATAAGTATTAGACTATAAGAAATAGTTTATAAAAAACTGACCCAATGGTCTAGGTCTACACAAAAGATGAAATAGAAGAATTACACAATAGGAAATGGATTACATAAAAACTGACCAAAAGGTCGTCTTCATAAAAAAAAGAAGATGAATTGGACTATAGTAAATATTTTATATAAAATTCACCCAAAGTCTACATAAAATAAGAAAAGGAAGAATAATCTCCAAAAATACATACATACATACCATCATGCTGTTTCATATTCTGAGTAGGAAAAAACGACTGAATTCCAAATTATCCTATCTTGATACATACCAACATGTTTTGTATAGAAAACAAAATATCTTAAAATATTCAATAATTTTAATTTATGGGTTTATATTTTGGTACGTATTCTTCAATTATACATACTATCGCTATCGACAGTTGGATCTCATGTATTTCATACAAATATTTATATATTATAATAATGCCAATATTTTGTTGAACATCTCATTCATTACATGTGATGTTTTTAGGTTTTATGACAACGGAGGACTGCTCCATGCCAGGTAATCTTGGTATGAAGGATCAGGTGATGGCGTTACGTTGGGTCCGAGACAATATTTATCACTTTGGTGGTAATCCGAAGAGTGTCACCATAGCTGGAATGTCTGCTGGAGGTGCTAGTGTTCACTATCACATGCTTTCACCCATGTCCAAAGGTATATTTAAGACGAAAAACTGTATATTGTGACTGATGGGTAAAATTGTCATATACAAATGATGGCAGCTATGTAGAATGGTTATTTTTAAACTATTTAAATTGTAATATACGTATTAATTAAATATATCTCTCAATAATTCATATCAATAAAGGTATAGGTAGTTAAATAGCTTGAGAAGGGAGCATCGTGAAGGGAGGCGGTTTGCACGTATTCCATCAACCAGAAAGCCGAGATAGCCTTCACACCAGATTTTTTAAACCTAACCTACAATAGTTTGGTAAAAATAGGTTGGTTAGGCTCATTTGTAGGTATAATTGAGCTAGTCGCATTATTTATTAAAAAATAAAACTGAAATATTAAAAAAAAAAAATCTAAATTGGTATTTTTACCAAACTTTTGTAGGTTAGGTTTAAAAAATCTGGTGTGAAGACTAGGCTACTCCACCAACTAAGCTAAACACCAATTTGACGTGAAACTCTCAAGTTATTTACCACTAAATGTTCTGCTGATAATTACATGGTAAAAGTGCATTAAGTAGATATATTATTATATTTTCAGTACGCTGTGTCTATGATGTGTCTATAGTAGTGAGAACACTAGAGTCTACAATCTGAATCTACCCGTTTGCATTCTGTTTCCGGTTGGCTCTCTGATTGGTTGAGATCTCGTAGTATTAAGTCAAATGAGCTGTGAAAATTAAATGCGAAAAATTAAAAGAATATTATATATTTAATTTATAATAATTTATAATTCAATTTATAAAGCAACTCGCTCACGCGAGTCGCTATTATTATTATACACAAACTTAAACCTAACCTAAGAATGCAGAAAAGAAACTCAGGGGCTAGACGCTACTGTGAGAACAACTTAAGGGGGTATATAAACCTAAACACTCAATTTAAAATCAAATATGTTAAACAGTGTGTTTCTTAAAAAATAGCATTCGTATTTTCAACATTCTCTAGTGAATGTTTAGTGCATTATATAATAGTAATAATAAATGGATAATTTATATAGCGCCATTTTTGTGTTTTCACCTCAAGAGCGCTTAAATCATGTAAAATTGGATAAATTTTAATGTTTTCAACCAATATTTACATTGCTTATGCAAATTTTGACCGATATACATTTCGGTTGAAAAACAATAACCCCCATTATTGCTATGTTAGTCACATAATTTGAAAATTCCCCTTAAATAAATATTTAAAATATCGTTTATCACCATTGAATTATTATAAATGTACTATGTATATAAATCAATGTTTATTACAGAATATTTCTAGATTTACCCCATAACTATGTATCGTTGAGAAATAAATCTTTTATGTGCTTAAATAGTGCATAAAATCAAAGAGAATATTCGAGACTTTTTTTTTCATTTCAATGAAGGTTTGTTAAAAAAATCAACAAATTTTGGGTTCCCGATAATTGAAATCAAGTACAAACCCTTTTAACGCAAGCGATAGTTACTCTTTACCAACACGTAATTTTACAGTGCATTATAATAGTCTGTTTTATTTATACATCTTCCTGTACATAATATAATGTCATGTTTTTAATCACTAGATTAAAAAGGGTAGACTTTACAAAACGACCCAACAAACAATTGTCAATAAGCCATGGTTCCATGATAAAGCTTTTGACAAACATTCCATCAGCGTTATGTGTCGTATCCGCATGGGACACTGTTGTACCAGAGAGCATTTAAAAAAAATAGGGATCATTGATAGCAGTCTCTGCGAATGTATGATTGGTGATGAGACACTGGATCATTTGTTTCTTGAATGCCCCATAAACGATAGGTATCCGTCCTTTTTTACCGACCTCACAGAGATTGGAGTTCCAATGCCAACAAATGTGAGGACATTGCTGAGCTACAATTCCAGGCAGGTAAACATTTTGTTCAAAAAATTCATCAAAATTAATGACATTAAAATTTAACTCTGTACATAAAATAATTTAAATTGATCGAAGTAAAATAAATATACAAAAATAATTTAGGTTTCTCTCTATTTTGACAATTTAATATTTTAACTTAGATGGCTGAGAACACTCTTAACGGGTGAAGAGCCAACAAAAAAAAAAAAAAATCACTAGATTTTGCATTGTGTGCCCTCTTAATCACATACTTAGGTACATCTCATCGAAGCCCCACAATTCTCCTACATCAATAAACGTTCTTGACTTCTGACATAGTCATCTCACGAGTATTACAGATTTTATATAAAGAAATATCACATACTTCAGCATCTCATCGAAGCCCCACAATTCTCCTACATCAATAAACGTTCTTGACTTCTGACATAGTCATCTCACGAGTATTACAGATTTTATATAAAGAAATATCATTAATCATTAGACTATTACATTCTATTGAGCATTTGTTCAAAACTATTTACCTATAATTGCGTAGTTTTTGAATCAGTGATGACTAAAACCACACTATTATAGTAAATGTAGTTAGATGAAACCAAGAATAATAAGTAGTAATGTCCAAATTTAATGGAATGACGCTTGGCTGTCTCTTCATATCCCCATAGTGATTATATGTTAAATTTCCTGTTTTTTTATGTTATCCGAAATAAAAACGGTGTTTTCTCCTATATCAGGTCTATTCCACAAAGCGATATCAATGAGTGGTACAGCATTTTGTTCGTGGACTCTTCAAGAGAACGCTCGAGAGAAGGCGATGGCGTTGGGAGATTTCTTAGGATGTCCAACATCCACTTCAAAGGAAATGGTGGATTGTCTGAGACACAAGCCAGCATACCATATTGTCAAAGCAATCAATATTTTTATGGTTGGTATAATTTTAAAATATAACAATTACCTACAAAATTTTAATTCAATTTAATTGTTCACTGAGTATTATACAAAAAACATTTGAATTAGATGACCTTGAGTTAAGAGTAAATATAAAAACAACATGGAAATAAAGTGGAGTGTAAAAATGATAAGAAAATTGAGACAAAGTGTAGAGTAAATATGAAAGCAAATTTTTTCAATAAAGTGGAGTGTAAAAATCGAAATAAATAGAAAATAAGGATTATAAAAAGGTAAAATAGTTGTGAATAAGTAAGAGTAAGTATGAAAACAACTTGGTGACAAAGAGGAGGGTAAAAATGGAGGTAAAATGGAAGAAAAAATACATTGATGTGGATAGTAAAAATGCACATTTTTCTGTATTGTTTGTTAATAATGGTGATCTATGAGGTATGGAGATAGAACTAGGTGGAATGTTTAATAGGGAAAAGTATATTTAAAATTAAACATATTTTTCATTATATTATTTGCAGCCATGGTACCACGCTCCGTTTTCTCCTGTCGCTCCTGTTGTAGAGTCACAAACAAACGATGAAGCCTTCCTGTCCCAACATCCATACAAGGCTGTCCTGAAGGGACACTACAACGATGTTCCATGGATAACTTCTGTCACGGAGCACGAAGGACTGTATCCTGCAGCAAGTATGAACCTTCAACTCCTCATTGTCACAATTATCATTTATTTCTAAATTAGAAATATTTCCAATCTATAAAGCAAAACTGTCCAGAGAAAAAATACGACCAAACGTTACCGTCTGTCAAAACAAAAAAAGAAACTTCCTCAGGATAGTAGCTACCTCTCTATAGTAATGTGATGTTGAAAGTACAATAATGGAAGACGACGTTAACATGCATACACAAATCAGCTAACGGAAACATTAATACTTACCTACTTACTTACTCAGCCTCTTCTTGAGTCCACTATTGGATAAATGCCTCCATCTTGGACTTCCACTGGTCTCTATCGTGTGCCATTCTGGATCTGCCACTTTTTTATGTCATTGTACCATCTGGTCTGGGGCCTTCCCACGCTTCTGCTTCCTGTTC
Source organism: Molanna angustata (assembly GCA_963576475.1). Lineage (NCBI taxonomy): Eukaryota > Metazoa > Arthropoda > Insecta > Trichoptera > Molannidae > Molanna > Molanna angustata. The sequence continues at coordinate 6,453,636 of OY754975.1, forward strand.
TTGGTCTCCATTAACTAGCGGACTATTTATTAAAAAAAAAAAAACACTTCCTTTCACCCTGCACAACTGGCGAGTTTATTGCCAAACAGTAATTTATTCCAACTCACCAGTGTTTCAGTCTTCTTCTTCATCGTGCCGTATCAGCCCCCCTAGACAACATGACACTGCTTTGTACATCATCATATGTATTCAAAATGTATAAAATAATAAGTATGTACATTAAGAGATTGTCATCCTTTCATGAAGAAAAAAGACGTTCACTAACATCATGTGGAAAGTTCAGTGTTGCCATAGCCCACTCGTTTTGTTTTTAAATTAAATAAATGATTAGAGAAAAATATTAATGTAGAAGCATAGAATAATAATAAAACTATAGAAGAACGTTCTGGAACGAACACGTGTCTAGAATGGCAGATTCAAGATCCGTAAAAGAGACTAGGGAGAATATCCCGCTGAAAAGCAAACATCCAGGACGTCCTGCCAAAAGATGGAAGCAATCTATGCCTCAAATTAAAAAAAATAATGTACTTATTAATGAAAAAATGTATTTTATTTTACAGTTTATTTGATGAAACCTGAATATCTTAAAGTGATAGAAGACCGTTGGACTGAACTGTCGCCGTTCTTTTTTGACTTCAACTACACTCTTCCATTGGAGAAACACGCTTTCACTGCGTTTAAAATAAAACAGCAGTACTTCAACAATGAACCTATAACGTTGAAGAACTACGAGAACTTTGTCCAAGTAAGTAGATACATACATACATACCATCACACCGTGTAGGTATCTCACGGGGTAGGCAGAGAGAACCGAAAGCCACAGTCTTGACACACACATTTATCGCCTCGTCATTGTTCATGTATCGTCTTATACATGATAGTCTGTTGTTTTCTTTGAAGAAAAATATTTCTACAGTAGCAAATATACGTGTTTAACTGCCTATATTTCTAATTTTTTTTACAAATATCGAGAAACGCTGAGACACCTTCACTAGATTATAAATAATAATAATAATAATGAACACTTCCTTGCACCCTGCGCAAGTGGCGAGTTTATTGCCATATGGCAATTTCTTCTAACGAACCAGTGTTTCCAGCCCAGAGAAGCAATACTTGCGAGAGAAATAAATTTAAATAAATTTCTCTTCTGCTGGGAATCGAACCCAGGACGCCTGCACAGAAACCAAACGGCTTAGCAACTGTGCCACGGCGGTCGGCAAATATATATGTAGCAGTACATATCATATGACAGAATACACAATATCTACGGGGACTCTAAATAGTTTGATGCTTTGAATAGTTTGAATCTCTATACATACATATGTATATACATAGCATCAAGCTGTTCAAACATATTCGGGATAATAAAAAAGGACTGTCCTCCACATTATCCTCTCCTGAAATACATGTTAATGTGTTCAATAATTTAGATTTGGGTTTATAGTTTTGTACGTATCCTTCAACTATATGTACAATGTACATATTATCGCCATCGACAGTTGGATCTCATGTGTCTCATGCAACTAGTGTGTCCGAATATCGAATATAGGAGCCAAGTATTTATGGGATCTCTGATGAATAGCATCAGGAATATTATAGAAATCGAGTTAACTAATAAGATTCTTCTATTAATATGACATCATTCATATCTTTATAAATTTATTCCATCTTCCAACTCTTCGTACCAATTATGCACAAAACATGACAATTCATAGAATGTGCGATACATACAATAACAGATTTCAAGAGTTTGACATATTCCACCTCAGTTCCACAACATTTAAATAATAAATACAAAATCAAAGAGTATATAATACCTTACGGATATACAAAATAAAATCAATGCCCGATTAGTGTTGTACTTGTTGTACGTGACGGTGTTGTAGGTACTTGTTGTACTTACTTACGTATAAGTGTACCTACGTTGTATGTTTTAGATTATTTACATAGTTTTATATACATAGTTTTATATTTTGGATTGTTTGTAAACAAATAATATTTTTTTTCCTAAATCACGACAAAATGTAACAGGCCTTACCTGCGGCCTTACTCTTTGTAACGGAGAATGAATGCGGTAGGTAGGTATGTTTTAATAGTAATAGTCGTTCATTTAAATGTACGCAGGCGACAGATAGGTAAGTTATATATGAAAATTTGAAATTGGGATCGGATTCGAGTTTCAAGTATCCGTAAGGTATTATATACTCTTTGGTTTCAAGAGTAAGGCTACTGAAGTCATTATTGTATTGTTTATGTCTGTATTTTGTCCAAATTTAACGCAAATAAAATAAAAATATCTATGAATAATTAATGGTGCGTTTTAAATTTATTCTTCCTTATCACAAAGTCTGTATTGTCTATATTAACATGATAGTTTTATAATATAAAATGATATTTTTTTATATTTGATTCCAGGCAATAAGCGATCGAAGTTTTATAATGGACGTAGTTAAAACTACCAAATTACAAGCTGTCACATCAAAACAACCGATATACTTTTATTTCTTCAGATATCAAGGTGCAGATAGTCTCTCAAAATATTTGAGCCACTCTAATAAAGTTTATGGTAAGTAATATCTGTATTTTAAGAAAGAAATTAGGCAGAATAAAAAAGATTGTTGTTATTTTAGAAAGCAAACGTATTGATGGAGTATGATGAGCATATTATCACCAGTGCAACTTAAAAATTTATTTGTTTTTAATAATATATTTATAAAAAAAAACATTGGATTGTCAAGAGACATTCATTATATGTAATTATTTCATTATATGTAACAAAACTCTTTGGAATATTACTAAATACCTACGCACTTAATAACAAGTTGCCACATTCTGGTGATGTTAATGTTATATTTAATTTAACTTCAATTAATCTTGATTTTAGGGGTGAGTCATGGTGACGACACAGCTTACGCTATTGATGCTAGTTACATGAATACAACGACAACAAGAAGTGACAGAAAAATGATTAAATTCATGACAAATATGTGGGCATCATTCGCCACGAACGGGTAAGATTAATATTCCATTCAACGAACTATTATACAATGCACAGCAGAGTATGACGGAAAATATGATCAGAAAAATCGTCTTTTAAAATTACTGATTTATATAAACAATTGACAAATTTATTGAAGAAAGTTCAAAATCATTTTTACCAAGTTTCTTGAAATTCACACAATATCCACATCCTTTGTTAGTGGTTATAATTTATAATACCTACTTATAATAACTTATACTTTGTTATAGCCGAAAAACAGTGTTGTCGAAAAACAATAATTTTTAATTTTTTCCGCGGCAACATTTTGGCGGAAGACTACTAGCGCCCCTGACGGCGTGAGAGAACGACAAGGAAGCTTATAGCACGCGCGATGGCACGCGCTCTCTTGGCATTCGACGCTGGTGAAGGACGGACGGTTTGGTGTGACGCCGTCATCGGTCGACACGTGCTCCCGATGGCGGCCATATTTTCGACGGCGAGGAAGTCTGTGTGACAGGACCCGTCACGCGCACGGACGCTGATGGTGCCCCAGAACCAAGATGAGGGCATCAACAGGACAGGAGGTTGGAGGCAGAGCGCAGTGTGGGGCCACCGCGTAGGGAACGCGGCGGCTCGCAGATTGGACCACGAAGGGCAATCCGTGTCGTCTGGGGCGTCGGTTCGCCTTCCGGTGAGGTCCCGACTGGTATGCCACCTCTGTCGAGATGCGCCGTCATAGCGTGTCGTGGGGCACAGAGCCAGCCATGGGTGACGGTCTGGAGGAGGAGATCAGGAGGAGAAGAAGAAACCACGCCGGACACGAGGAAGACCTGCTAGCCTGACGCAGAGGCTGGGCCCCGCCGGAACTTCAGCCACCACGTGGAAGACAGTGACATGCCTGGAGAAAGGATGTCGCTGTACCCTGGGGCTGCACCTTCTGGTCGGCGTCTCTTCGTGCTCGCGTGTGTTTGACAGTTCGTTTCGGTAGATGCCACGTGTTTTTATTTGTTGTCAGTTGTTTTTTTTTTATTATTATTTTATCGCCATGGACCATTTGTGAACATTATAAATAAATGCACCGTACTACTACAATTTCATAGTGTCACCATCATTTGTCTCCTTTTCTTCCCCACACCTTGGCTTGATGTTTCCTCGTGGTAGACGAGAGGTCTCATCAACTTGTTAATTTTTATTTTTTGTATTACTTGTTGTCAAATATTAATTTGACAAATAACAAGTTGGCACAGTAGAAAATATCAGGTGATGTTGTAGGATAAGTGGACACTGCTAACTTAACTAAAGAAGGAATATTTATCCCTTAAAACCTGATCTCGATTTCCTCTTCTTGGTATTTCCCAATCCTTCTTTTTTTGCTATGATGTATCTTTGTTCTTTTTTAGACATATATAATTCTGTTACTCTATAGTCTGGTTGGTTGGAAGAAATTGCCTAATGGCAATAAGTCCGCCAGTGTGCATTATATTTGTTTATATTATATACAAAAAGTAAATAAATAAATATAAAAAAACGATCTCACTGATGTTTCCTATTTTGCTGGTTCATAATGATTCTTTTTTTCTGTGCACTGGTCTGACTGGTCGAAACATCCACATGCGTTGATCTTCAAACTTGTACTAAACTTCTTTCACTTGTTGTCACCCAAAATTATTGCAACTTATCTTTTAAATTGGCAATTCCTAAATACATCGATGAGGGGACGATGGCAAGGAAGGGCTACGTGGAAATATGCTTCTACAGCCACCTTCTGGAGACTATATTTATCGTCTCACATATCCAGATTGACAAAGCAATTAAAAACTGTGTGGGGCTTTTAGCCCAGCAGTCGGATATCTAAATAAATGAACCACGAAGGCCGAAAATGTACTGTTTTGTTGTTATAGGGCTATAGGCAATTAATAATAGGTATATAAATTTTTATTTTTAGTGTACCAAAGGTGAGCAAATGGGAACCTGTTTCTCCGGATCAATCGAGCATCAAATATTTAGAAATCATGAGCCCTGAAAACTACGAGATGAAAATAGGAACAGATATGGGACATACATCATTCTGGAGTTCGCTGGGTCTTCAAGAGAATGAGCATTTTAAAAACCCAAGGGAAAAAAATGAATTGTAGATTGAATGAAACTTTATTGAATTAGGTACCAAAGAAACATATTGAAGTGAAAAAAAAGCTATCGTTATATTTTAACACTTTTTTCGCGTGACATCACTTTTTTTATTTTTTTCGATGGCAACTTGGGATTTTTTATATCTAAACCATAGATTTTTATTATAATATACAATAAATATCTATGATCTAAACAAGTAGGCAGCTGGCGGGTTTCATAAAATTGAGCAATACATTTGATTTGTTCGTTGAATTCTATGTTATTCCGTCAATGAAACAATTGTGCACAATATTATGAAATCAAAGTATTTTAAATATCGGTACTGATACTTTTGCTGTAACAACCTATCCTGAAACTTAGGAAATTGGCAGAAGTCTTGAATAATGGCGTCGGCTACGTAGTACACATTTTTGGGGTTTTGCTTTGTTGGCGGATTCGCAAACCTAATTGTTAATATATTTGCCGATACCTATAAGCCATAAAATCTACCTAATATTTAGGTATTCTTGCCAATCTTATAATAAAAATGTCAATAAAATATTTTTATATATGTACCTACTTAAGTATTATCTGTACGATTATTTTTTTTAATTATGTTAGTTACAAATATAATAAATCAATTTTGAAAATTTTTAACGATATTTTATTTTGAAACCTCGAAAAATGAATATAGGTAGGTACTTACATAAATAAATTATATGAAAATATAAAAGTATACCTACTTATTTGCACAAAAATATTGGTATTCTTTTCTATGAAAATCTTTTATTGCATGAAATATTTTTCATGTCAGTAAAGCTCTTTATTATCTTAACAGTACATAACTCCAGTGACAACCTGTAATTGGCTTTATTATTTATTCAAATCATCTTTAGTTTATGTAATTTACTATACGCTGTATGTTGTCCTCTATAATAAAAATAAAATAAAATCTTCCTAGGTATGCATTATAAAATCACGCTCTTCCAATATTTACATATCCCATTGCTTGACTTCGCTGATGTTTGGTCGAAATAAATTACGGAAAGGCTTGCTAATAGTATAACAAAGGAGAGGAGAAATGTATTTAAAATTATTTCTCACACATTTTTCGCTGGATACACTGGTTGGAATAAACTGCCATTCAACAAAAAAAATCACCATATGCGCAGGGTATATTATCAGGATGCCAACAAATAAACCTAAAATAAATAATTCCATTAAATCCATTTGTTTGAAATGGATGTGATGGTTAGAAAATTAAATAATCAACACCATTAAAAATGTATCATAGAATAATAAATTAGCGGATTCCAAATTCAAAATCTTTACATAGAAATTTTTGCATTTTCTTTTGTTCCAATTTTTCCCTAGGTGCATTTATTTTTATTTGGTTTTGCAATAAAAAAATCTGAATATATAGTTTATTTTCAATACCAAGACTGGATTAAAAAATATCGCGAATCTTTATTTTTTATAATACTTTTTATTGTGTAAATTCGTTTCTGATCTAATTTTGATCCGTTCCAGTCTAGTGAAAACTCATTTTTCAAATTATGTTTCGTGAAGTTACATTGATTACTGTGGGATTATTTCTTTTTGGGCAAGTTTGGTGCAAGGCCATTGAAGTGGGAGACGATGCAGTTCTAGAAATACCTCAAGGAAAATTGATTGGAGAATGGAGGAAGTCACTCGATGGCAGAATGTATGCGGCATACGAAAGTATACCTTTTGCTAGACCGCCAGTAGGAAAACGAAGATTTTTGGTATAGTAAATTTAAAATACCTAACATATATTTTTTTTCTGTTGTATTTATACAGCAGTATTGGACATGTATGCTTATATTGGATAGGATATGTGTTGTGACACGAATATCTCCTATACATCATCTTGGAGGGAATTGTTGAGGAACAACTGAAAGAGGGCGTCCTCGCCGGGAGTATCTGGAACAGATGTGCGAGGACATGAAGTGTACAAAGAGTTGAAGAGAGTAGTTACTGAAGACCGAACGGAGTGGAGGAAACGATGCATCGCTTTGCTGCCAGCCAATCTCCAATATTGAAATTAAAGATGTTACAAGCTACCTAGTAAAGAATCATAATCATGCCATGTCCCTAATAAAGAAAACCTAGCACCACGCATTTCAACCTTGCAATCATTTATCGCTAATGGGTTCTTTTAACCAAATAAAATTTGTATATTTTTATTTTGTATGCATTAAGTACCTTAGAACAATGATCTTCAAATAAATAAAAGGTCAACTAATTCACAAGTACCATTCAGAAGATGTTATTTGAACGAAAAAAGTTAAAAATTTGTGTTTTTTTTTACTTATGTTTAGCTGGTCAGAGTGCAAAGGACTCTGGAATTATTCCTGGTATGTTGAACTCAGATAGTCAAAAGAGTATGGGCTGATGCTTACTTATACAAGTTGTATCACTCCATATAACTTGTCTGTTATGTTGTTTAAAAAAAGTCGACCTTTGTGGTTTAGTCATTTATATAGATATCCAACTCCCGAGCGAAAGGTTCCTGGTGTAATTCCCGACATAGACTATTTTTTTAATTGTATTTTCTATACAGTACTGGCAATAAACACTCACCTACAAAACTCTTTTACTTTTACTACTTTTACTAACTGAAGTATGTTTTATCATATGGATTGTCTGTGAAAGACTAGGCTCTATAAACATTTTTTTAAAGAATGAATGACCTTGAAACAAGTACATATAAATCCTCATACATTCCTTAAATTAAGCATAAATGCTTGTGCTACATAAAGATGAACGAAATCGTTCGTGGCAGGATTCGAACTCGCGACCACTGGATTACTAATGCAGCGCGCTAACCGCTCTGACGCTAACCTTATAAAGCACCATTTTTCTGAATACCGTTCTCATCTCGAGGGCGAGGGCGCTGATAAATTTAACTAATGAATATATTATGTAATATATCACTTTGTATGTTTATATAGGATCCCCAGAAGGCAAAGAAGTGGTATGGTATATTGCAAGCAAAAAGATTACCTCCCAAATGCATTCAGTGGAAACACAATATTGATGATGAAGAAAGTAGTGTTATTGGTAAAATTTAAATAATGTTTTTCCTGATCGATGTGTTCGCTCCTGAACGTCATGTACATCTTGATAAATAAATTATGTTAAGTAAATCAAGCATATACATATTTTGTCTTAAATAAATCAAGCATATATTTTTACTTAAAAATATCAATCATACATTTTTTCCAAGCATTGATTTTGCCTTAAATTAATCAAGCATTCATTTTTCCTTAAATTAATCAAGCATTCATTTTGTCTTAAATAAATCAATAATTTAAGGATACGTGTTTACTTATAAATACCAAGCATACATTTTGTCTTCAAGCATATATTTGTCATAAATAAATCAACCATATATTTTGTCTTAAATAAATCAAGCATAAATTTTGACGTACTTAAATATATATCAAGAATATATTTTGTCTTAAATAAATCCAGCATCATATTTTTTTAAAATAAATCAAGCATACATTTTTACTTAAAAATAACAAGCATACTTTTGACTTAAATAAAACAAGCATAATTTTACTTAAATATATCAAACGTAAATTTTGACTTTAATATACTTACTTACTTTACGGGTCCGGACCTTAGACCTTGCCACTCCAGGGGGGCAAGTCTGGTCCGACCGGGGAAATCAAAACCCTAGTGATTACCCATATCCTGTGGTTTTTTTATTTGTTTCAAGAGTAAAGTGATATCCGCAACGAGTAGAATGTGATCAGATCCGACATCTGCTCCAGGATATGTTATGACTCTTTTAACGGAGTTCCTGTATCTATGATCTATTAATATATAGTCTATCTGATTTCTTACAACGTCGCGTACAACTCCATCCTGAGGTGATATCCAAGAATATAGTCTTCGTTTTTGTAATGTAAACCAGGTGTTCATTATGACCATATTTCTTTCTTGGCAGAATTCATAAAGCCTATCACCCCTTTCGTTGCTTTCACCTAGACCACATTCACCAACAATATTAGAGCGACGGCCCTTTCCAATTTTAGAATTGAAGTCACCAATGATACAATTCAGTTCTCCTTTTAAACTGTTCAGTCTGCTGGCCAATGAGTTATAGAAAGATTCTACATCACCATCATCTCTTCTCTGCCGTTGGTGCGTACACCTGAATGACATTTATGTCTATTGGCTGAGAGTGTAGTTGCATAAGAATTAATCTGTCGGAGATGGGTATAACATTTTTCACAAATTTCTCGTATTCTTTCATAACAAAGAAAGCAACCCCATTTTTTCGGTTTCTGTCCTGCGGATCGCTTCCTGAATAATATAGCTTTACCTTCTCATGATGATGCACACCGCTGCCGGTCCACCTCAGCTCGCTTATACCAAGAATATTTACACCAATTCTTTCCATTTCCTGTGTGGCATTATTCAATTTACCATCATATAAACTCCTTACATTCCACGTTCCTAACCTAAAAGTTGATCTCACTATATTGAGCCGGGAGATTCTTCGCACCCCCTGCCCACTGACGGGCTGCCCGGGACTAGGGGCCATTGTTAAGTTTCTCGCCATAGTGAAAATAACTAGAAAAAGTTTTATAGAGCAAATTTTAAATTAAAATAAAGTAGTTACTACAATTCTTTTAGTAAAAAAAAGCGAATGTTCCATGTTGTGTTTTAGGTCAAGAAGACTGTCTGTACTTGAATGTTTATTCACCCCAACCATTGGCAGGTGCCAATCTTCCTGTGATTGTCTACATCCATGGTGGAGCATTCTTGTTCGACTCGGCCGTAGAAGATGAAGCAAGACATATCATGGATAAGGACGTCGTATATGTCTCAGTGAGCTATAGACTAGGAGCACTTGGTAACTATACCTACTATTCAAATCTGTGTTTTGACATGATTGAAATTTAAATAAACGGTAAACAAAACCATTTTTTAATAAGTTTTACTTTAATTATCAGCTTAAATTATTATTATTTACACATTGCTTGTAACACATGAGATCCAACAATAGATGGCAGTAATAATATGTTATATAGTTGAAGAATCCGTAGGCTCCAAACTATAAAACCATAAATTCAAATTATTGGGTGCTTACTTACTTATACAGCCATTTCTGTCCATTGTTGAACGCCTTCTGCTTCCAATCAATGATTGGAATTATTGGGTATTTAAAGATATTTTGTTTTCCTATACAAAACATGTAAGGATAGGATAGTGTGGAGTTCAGTCCTTTTTTCTTATCCGGAATAGATAAACTGCTTGGTGGAATGTAGGTACATATATTTAGATGGATCGATGGCAGAGCGGTTAGCGTGCTGGGCTAGCAATCCAGTGGTCGCGAGTTCGAATCCTGCCTCGACCGATTTCGTTCACCTATAGCATAAGCATTTATGCTTAATTTAGGGAACGAAGGAAGATGTATATGTACTTGTTTAACAAGGACATATTCATTTAAAAAAAATATGCATGTATGAAGCTTGTGTACCTACTTATCAAACTCAAAGATATACTTCTACAATATGTGCATTATTTTTTAGAAAAAAATATTTATTTAATATTGCTTCTCGGACAACTAACAGATACTATGTCAAATATTAATTTAGCACGCACCCAATAACAAGTTGCCACATTCTGGAGACTTACGATATTAATCGTTTCACAGATCCAGACTGTAAACACAATTAAAAATTATGTCTTCATCGGGAATCGAACCCGGGACCTTTAGATCAGCAGTTAGATACCCAACCAACTGAGCCACGAAGGCCGAAAAAATCATTTAAAACACAAAATTACGACATAATTATGTATCATTTAAAAACGTAAATAATATATGCACTCATTATGAAAACCGTTTTTCTCAATACAAAATACTTCAACGCATGGTTAAGAAACTCCTGAATGAGGCATTTTAATTATTGTGTTGAATATTGCGAGAAATGTTAAATAATAAATTGTATGTACCTAATCCTTATACTGAAATTATATTTAATGTTTTTAAAACCAGCCGATGACAGATCTTAAGACCTGTATTTACCTTGAGTTCCTGGTACTCCTATAATATTCCATCATCGTATCTATTGAGTTAAAAAATAGTATTTAAATCTAATTTAATGTGTATTCTACTAAAGAATATGAAACATCAGCAGCCGTTTTTAAAAGACGAATCGGGAATATAAATTTGTCATAAAATATTATTGACTACCTTGAATATGAAAACTTCCTTGCACCCTGCGCAAGTGGCGAGTTTATTGCCGTATGGCAATTTCTTCCAACTAACCAGTGTTTCCAGCCCAGATAAGCAATATTTGCGTGAGAAATGAATTTAAATAAATTTCTCCTCTGCTGGGAATCGAACCCAGGACGCCTGCACAGAAGCCGAACGGCTTACCAACTGTGCCACGGCGGTCGGCAAACATACATAATAGGCAAACATAAAAATATTCCATCTGTATTACACTAAAAAAGATAGTTGTTGAATTCTTGAAAGCGTTTTTATCGAAAATATCTGTTTTTTATCGTGATACATTTATCTTCATTTAAAAAAATGTTTGGTAGCATCGTCAATCATTTTTATGCCATATTTTTTCCATGCAATTTCTAGTATTTAATAAACAATATTAATACATAAGTGTAGGACGGTAATATATATTTTTTTAATGTGAGATACTCCTGATTGATACAATTTGTATATCTTTATCCATTTTCTACATCACCACTCCACTCATTACTGTAAATATCATGGATGGATATATATTATATATATACCTAAAGCACTACTATTTAATATAAATAAATACTGCTAAATAAAGTCTGCATCATTATGTTGGCAGGTTTTCTTACAACAGAAGATAATAATATGCCTGGCAACCTCGGTTTGAAGGATCAGTCGATGTCGTTACGTTGGGTCCAAAACTATATTAATCACTTTGGCGGCAATCCCTTGAGTGTTACCTTAACTGGACTGTCAGCTGGTGGTGCGAGTGTTCACTTTCACATGCTTTCACCCATGTCCAAAGGTATTTGCATTTTTTTAAATCTACAGAAGATAGATGTATGTATGTATGATATATGTGCCTACTTATGTAGATACTTATGTTTTCAAGAGGCAGACTGTGTATTGAAACGATTGGTTTAGATTGTCCGGAATAGATCAATATAACTTTGATAAACCTATAGTAACAAAAAATGATCACATGATAGAAATATACTTAGATAATTTATCATCAGCACGCTGCACCATCCCTCTGATGGGTAATCACTAAGCAAAGACAACTGAATCTATCATGGCACAAATTCTTCTTCTACATCTATTCTCCTATAGCTTTTACAAAGTGATTGCATAAACAAAACCAATATATTATGTATATCCTACATAACCCTATTTTTCTACGTCTTTTTAAGTATTTTGTTTTATTAAACACTTGTTTACACCCTTCGCAAGTGGCAAGTTTACTGTGTAATTTCAATTTCTCCCAACTAACCAGTATTTCAAGTCCAAAGAAGCTAGTTTTGAATGAAAAATGAGTTTCTCCTCTGCTGGGAAACAAACCCAGGGACCTGTCACCAGAACCAGGGGGATTATCACCTATGCCATGGCAGTGAAATTTGTTTATAATGATAATATTTGTTTATGTAAATATTTCATCAAAAATATATTCCTTCTATTGATTGCAAAATATCTAGGGCAGCGGTTCTTAACCTTTTTGGCTGGCGAACCAAAATACAAATATATTTGAAGCCCGCGACCCTAATGTTTTATATTATTTTCCAGTGATAATAAAATGGATTATAGGATGTTATTATAGAAATACACAACATTATTGAATTTTTCTTTATTGAAATGAAACAATGCAGCATTGTAATAAATAATTACTGACTACCCTGGTATTGTATTTTGGGGCAAAGAAGTTGTATACGTGGAGTTAAGTTTACAGAAAGTGCACACCGCCCGCATGTCATGCTGAGGATCCAATCTATTTCTGTACTTATTTTTCATGAAAATAAGGCACGAAAATCCTGCTTCACATAAATAAGTAGTGAAGTGACATCGATCGACCTATTGATCAAAATTAAAAATATTCGATATTAAAAATGTATCGAAAAAAGAAATTTAACCTCTTCATTAAAGTCGTTTGGGGATTCCCCGCGACCCATCTCTGATCTAGGGTATACAACCAATATACACATTGTCATATTTTGTTGATTTTTTGTTTATTCATTTGAACTCATTTTTAAGTGTTATATTACTACAAAAAAAAATATTATTTTATTTCCGTGGTAAAATAATGATAAAACATTTTGCTTTCGATAGAAATAAAACACACTACATTACAGCACATTTTAGTTGTATACCCTCAATATTTTCATCACATCAAAAACACATATCAACCCTAATAAATTCATAAATTGCAATATTTTTTCATATAATATTGTGATTTAAACGAATGATCAATTTCATATAGGTCTATTCCACAAAGCAATATCAATGAGTGGTACAGCATTCTGTCCATGGACAATGCAAGAAAATGCTCGAGAGAAGGCGATGCTCATAGGAGATGCTGTGGGATGTCCAACAGTCACTTCAAAAGAAATGGTCGATTGTCTGAAGCATAAACCAGCATACCATATTGTCAAAGCAATCAAAAAGCTAATGGTGAAAATTTATTTTACTAACATTTCTATTTATTATATTTTCGTGTAGTTTATTTCAATAGATGGGCCTGATAAAAGAATTGATAGATGGAATTATAATAAATGTGGTGAAAATGAGACTGCTTCAAAGAATATGTTACAATAAAAAATAACATGCTATAGAATAAGAAATGTAAACATGTGTGAATATATTCATAATTATTTCCTTTTTTTCACTAACTTCAATACACTTACTAAATACATACTAAAAATTTTAGTGTGATAAACCAATGGTCCCCAACCTTTTTGTCTCCGCGGACCGGTCAGCGTTTGATAATTTCACCGCCGCCCACTGAGGTAGGACGGGTTACATTAGGGGGGGAGTCACATTGGGGAGGGGGGGGGTCACATTGAATGTTCTTAGCGTGAAGGGGTTTTTAACGGAATAATTATTTTAAGCTATTTGCTACGATTTTTTCAAAAAAATATTTTGTTTTTTAAGCAGACGGCGCGGCCCAGTACTATTTTGTCCATGGCCCGGTACCAGGCCGCGGCCCATAAGTTGGGGACCACTGTGATAAACAACTTTTTTATCCCTATTTCAAAAAAGCTTATCCCGAGGAGGCTGTTCATTTTTGTAATGATGAATAAAATAATGCATAAGTACTTATAGATAAAATAAACATACAAATATAATACATTTGTACTGTCGATAAATTACTAATTTGTAAAGGAAAAAAATAAAATTGATGAAATAACATACATATTATACCTTTACGGAAACCAGCAAGAGGTATACATTTCCTCATAAATTAGAAGTGTTTACTTTTAATCATCTTGATTAAAAGTAAACACTTCCTAACGCCCTGTGCAAGTTGCGAGTTTTGCCAAATTGCAATTTTTTCCTGTCAAGATATTTGTGTGAAAAGACCTTCACAGAATTTTAAATGACATACCATAATATAATGGTGTATATTTGTAGCCATGGCACCATGCACCATTCTCTCCTGTTGGTCCAGTGGTAGAGTCGTACATAATTGCAAATGCTTTCCTGACTCAACATCCATACGATATTGTTCAAAGAGGAGCATTCAACAGTGTCCCATGGATCACCTCAGTTACAGAACATGAAGGCCTATATCCAGCAGCAAGTATGTCATTAATACCATTACAATTTACCCTCTGATTTATTCATTTGTCAAATAATGATTTCTTGCAAATCGCCTTTAGAGAAGGGATAATAACATAAGGAATATTTTTTATATTCAGATATGTCCTTTCTCTGGGTATTGAACCCAGGATACCGGCATAAAAGACAAATGACTAATCTTTATATCACAGCTGTCGGCCTACATTTTTTTCCAGTTTACTTGTCAAAACCGGAGTTCATTAACATCATTGAAGAGCAATGGCTTCAGTTATCTCCATTCATTTTTGACTACAACTACACTATTCCGTTGGATAAACATAATGAAGTTGCAATGAAGATTAAACAACAATACTTGAATAATGAACCTCTTACAGGGGAGACATACCAAAAATTTACTCAAGTGAGTATCATATAATTTTAAATAACTAATGATGTCTCAATAGGTATAGTTTTTTATTTCTCCCAAAAGAGAAAATGAAATTAGGCACCTAAAAAAGATACTGTATCATATTTTTGGAATGGCTAGATGATCATAAAAAAATAAAAAGAAACACTTACCAAGAATAATTAAGAAACTGAGTGAGAAACACCAGAATAAGTAATACTAGAACAAATCTAACTTTCAGATTGGCCTCTCTGCAGAACTAATTATGTCCAAAATTCATTCATCCAAAGAGCATGTAACATTCATAATGTATTTTTTTTAAATTTTGATATTTTTGGACATCTGCATATAAATAAACTTGACCTCGTACTAAAATAAAATATAAAAATGCCATTTAAGAGACCCTTGGAGATTTACCTGCTGATTCCTGCTTTGTTCAGTTTGACTACGAATGCCACAACCTTCCTTTCCTTCTGTATGGAGGTTTACGGTAGCTGATTCCTGCTTTGTTCAGTTTGACTACGAATGCCACAACCTTCCTTTCCTTCTGTGTGGAGGTTTACGGTAGCTGATTCCTGCTTTGTTCAGTTTGACTACGAATGCCACAACCTTCCTTTCCTTCTGTATGGAGGTTTACGGTAGCTGATTCCTGCTTTGTTCAGTTTGACTACGAATGCCACAACCTTCCTTTCCTTCTGTATGGAGGTTTACGGTGACTTATTTATGTTTACACTTTCAAACAAACATTTTTTATTCCAGGCATTGAGTGATAGAATATTTGTTATGGACATTGTTAAGGCGGCTAAATTACAAGCCATAACATCAAAGCATCCAATATACTTTTATTACTTCCGATACCAAGGCGCTGATAGCCTTTCAAAGGTTTTGAGCAACTCAGACAAAGTACTTGGTAAATATACTTATTCATTTTCTAATTATTATTATATTAATTTGTTAATCATTCATTTTTTATTGCGAATCAATTGGAATTACAATTTATCATTACAATACTTTACATATAAGCAAGAGAAAATTTATTTTATAAGCAATTTTTGAAACTTTGCATGTATTCAGATGTAACCGATTGATTTCTTTCTTATTAAAAATAATAATAAAATACACCACTTTAGATAATGGAGGATTTGGCATTCTCGCTAAAAATAATATTATTTCCCTTCATTATGCCAGCCATTGGTATTATTCTAAAATCGTTTAGCGGTAATTTGTAAATTTTAGATTTATCAAAAGATTATTAATAATAAAAATGCAAAAATCGGTAATAATGAATACAATTAGAATCGTAGTATAGAAGATTGTATAGAAATGTTAATAATCAGGAATCATTAGGGTTGATAGGTAGTATAGGACCTCCTCAGAGCCTAATTCTTTGATATGTCAAAAGTATCTGGATGGGTGAATTATTCTCAATTGAATGCATGATCGATATGTTTGTTGTATTTTATTTTTATACAAAAATAATTTACAATTAACATAATGATCTGCTAATTATTTTGAGGAAGTGCTAATGGTAATAATGATAATTGAGAATTATTATTTGTAGTGCTTAATTGTTATTGATATATACAAAAGAAAAAAGCAATCTTGGTTTCACTGGATTCACAAATCCAGACCCACGAGCACAAGCGACCAAAGAACCAGCCAGAAAAGACGAGCCACAGGGCTTGCGACCATATATGCGGGCTTAAGGGTCTCACCACTTACCCACCAACTTCCGACTGATACTCCACTACCGTGCGCAACCAAATCCAATAGGACACGGACCATGTTGCTTTTAGAACCTTATCCAGAAGTTCTTTTATTTTACCCCTAGGGAGACCTAGGTCCTTAAAGTAGGAATATAAAGACTGCGGGCAGGCCTCTCCTCTACACCATAATATTTGTGCTAAAGCCATTTTGAACTATTTTATCTACCAGTTCATTGTATTTATTTAGCTTGTATTGGTGGTCTTTTGTAATATTTGTGCCCCACAGAACAGTCAGCTCCACATAAATAACTCTTTTCAATGAGAGTGTATGGTCAAGTCTGGTTAACCGGCGGAATCAAAACCATCCATGTTTACCCATATCATGGATGGTTTTGATTTCGCCTGTTGACCAGACTTGCCCCCCTGGCCTAAGAGATGAGATGTAGATTCCTTTGGAAGGGTATATCTCTTTGCTCTCGTATCCACATTTATAATAAATCGGCCATCGCTGTATAAAAAAAGTTTTATTTCAGTCCGTGAGCAGTGGGGGTGCAATGTGAAGCCACGAAAGATTTCGTTCACCTATAGTACAAGCATTTATACTTAGTTTAGGAAATGTATGAGGATGTGTATGTTCATACTTGTTACAAGGATTAAACATACTTGTTACAAGGATGGTATGTGGCTTTACTCTTTTATGAATCAAAGAGTAAAGCCACATATCAGGTACATGAATAATAGCTAGACCCTCACATAATTGTCCTTTCACTAGCTATCTTCAGTCACTGAACAGTGACAAAACCATGGACCCTGCGCTCTGCAAACATTTGATATGTAATGCATAGGGGGTTGCTTAAGGGGATTTCCCTGGGATCAATTTAAATCTTGTACTAAAAAATTGTGTACAATTGAATAACATTATTTGAGACAAATAAACTATTAGGAGTACAAGTTTATCGCCACATCAACTCAGAAAAGCGAGTGTAGCATATGTAATATAATATTGAATATACTTTAGGTGTAAGTCACGCAGATGACACAGCATACGTTATTAATGTATGTTACATGAACACAACGACATCAGAAGAAGATAAGAAAATGGTCAAGTTTATGATAAACATATGGGCATCGTTTGCGGCTGAAGGGTAAGTTGACAATATATAACTTTTATCCTAATTAGAGGATGTCAGGATTTTAGACTCCCAAAAACAAGATTAACATGTACACAAAATAGTTTATACCATAAAGGCCTCAAAATGTAGTTTACCATCAAACATAAAAGAAACCACAAGTCTTGTCACTGTCACCTTTCATACGCTAGGTGTTGAATACATATTCCAACTGTCGATTCGTTCATGAGAATTCAATTCTCTGAATGAATCGACATTATTAAGCCAAGATGCGTGTACGAAGGAAAATTTTGTATGGCGTAGTGGACTTTTTGCATGCTAATAACACCAACTAGAGGCCTCGCAGCATATATGTTCCCATACATGGATTTACTCAGAATTCGGAGTAGAACATTTTATGTGAGTTTTGTGTGTGTGTGTCCCCTAATAACTTTTGATTCGATCAATTTACAGAGCCCAAATTTTCATAATATATAGACAATTATAGGCCTACAAAACTTTTATACTCAGAATCGTGAATTTTTGTTTTAGTCAGGGGTTATCAACTTTTGAATATTTACTTTATTTTTCCATATATCTCAGAAACCATAAAAGTTAGAACGCTGAAAATTGGTATAAAGATAGACAAATACAAAATCTCAAATTAGTTTTTTTTTTAAATTCCAGGGTTTCTCAAACATTTTTTTTTTAAGAAAAATATTTTTTTTATGATAAATTTATGAGTTTAACTGCCTATATTTCCAATTTTTTTAAAAATATCGAAAAAAGCCGAAACACCCCAACTAGATAATTTAATTTTCTATAAAAAATATTGACATTGTATTAGCACATCTCAATTTTTTTTTAACAATTTTTAAAAAAATTGAATTTAGTGACGACATTGCTTCATACAATTTGTCTGGCAGTCGCCTACACACAATATCTAAGAAGTGATACTAATCTCCAAACATACATACATACATACCATCATGCTGTTTTCTGGGTAGGATCAAAGGACTGACCTCTATACTATCCTATCTTATACATATCTAGGTACATGTGTTGTATAGAAAACCAAATATCTTAATATATTAAATAATTTGTATTTAGGGGTTTATAGTTTGGTACTTATTCTTCAACTATACGTACTATCGCTATAGACAGTTGGATCTCATGTGTTACATGCAACTAGTTAAAAACTATTAATCTTCTCCATAGTTTTACAGTCATGATGTTTATATAATTTAATGTCATGCTCTTACTATAATTATTAATTTCAAAGTGTTATTTATATATTCTTTGTTTAAACTAGATGAATTAATTTTTATATAAATTTTTACATACATATAAATAAATATAACTTACTACTACTAACAAATTCCAAAAACAAGAAACTCAACAAATTTTAAAACTAAGTATAAATATGTTGTTTCCGAATGAAATAAGTAATTTAGAAACAGTATCATATCTTCGTGTTTAGAATCAATTCTTCTAAAATTCAGTAAAAATCAGTATGAGTAATGAGAAAATGCAGAAGCGTTGTAAAGCCGGGTATCGATTATGCGCTCCAAGAGGACGAAATTGGCGCGCGTTCCAGTCGCGCTAAGTCGATACCGACTTCGAAAGCGCGAACATGTGTTCGTTGGAACGCGCAAACGTGGAATGGGGCGTTCCATCTCTTGTTGATTTTTTGCCGCGTGTCAAAGGAAGCCCGAGTTTTGGAGCGCGCACCAGTTGAGACGGACGTTTCCTACTTTAGTGTTCGTTGTGTTCCAAGATGGATAATCAAAGTTGCCGTAAACTTATACAATTATATGGTACCAAGGATCTATTATGGAATACCAAAAGTCGTTCATACCATAATAAAGCACTTAGAACGGACGCATGGAGGGAAATAAGCAGTGAAATGCATGTGGAGGAACAGTGCTTTTATCATCTTACAGAAGAGAAAAATGGAGGAACGAATAAATACTGGAACAGCAGCTGCTGCGCGCACCAGGAGTACACAGTTGAGATGCCTTCAAAATTTGGAGCGTGCTCCGCGGAGCGCACAGCCGGCGCGGTCATACACGACGAGCGCGGCAGGAGCGCATAATCGATACGCGGCTTTAGAGTAATGGATGTAATTGTCATAGTTGAGAAACATATTATATAACATTTGTGACAACTCTGAATTTCAATTTTGAATGATTTTAGTTTGGTTTTATCTTTTATATCATTTGCAAAAAACATATTATATTGGTTAATAGTACCAACAGACCACAGAATTTATCAAAACACCTTTCAATAATAAGTCACACAGAGAATCCAACCCACAGAAGATGAAACTGCCTTTGAGTGTCAAGTGATAGAAGGAAGAATGTTAGTCTCGTAGGACGAAATAGCTATCGACTAGAATTAAGCAAACAGTTAAATCCTTTTTAATATATGAGAATTGTTCTAAGACCCTCCACCATTGATGTTTTCTTTGTAACAAATTTGATTTTCAGTGTACCTAAAATAGAACAATGGGAACCTGTGGAGCCAAACCAACCAGACATTAAATATTTGGAAATTATCAATTCTGAAGAATATAGTATGAAGACTCAAGCAGACATGGGACAGGAATCATTCTGGAATACATTGGGATTCAATGAGAATGAATTTCGCAAAAAACTACCACAAAAAACAGAACTGTAAATAAACTATTATCTGACATAAAAAAAGGAACAAATTCTATATGGCAAATCAAATAATTTATAAAAATTCAAGTGAAGAAATATATTTTTTGAAATCAAAAAATATATTATCAATTTTAGTTTTTTACCTGACATGAAAAATAATAAAATTTATAAGTAAAATATTTTTTGCCTTTTTACTATAAAATTGGTATCCATTGTCTTGTTTTTGTTTTGGTTGATGGGAATTTCCCATAAACTTTAGAAGAAAAAATACATTCCCAAACTAAAAATTCAATCTAGGTACTTACAAATGATATTTTTTACCTTGGGCAACTAACAGGTACTATGCCAAATATTAATTTAACACGCACCCAATAACAAGTTGCCACATTCTAGAGACTTCAGATATTAATCGTCTCACAGATCCAGGCTGAAACAATATAAAACTGTGTCTCCACCGGGAATCGAACCCGGGACCTTTGGATAAGCAGTCATATACCTAACCAACTGAGCCACGAAGGCCAACAATAATTTATGAAGTGTATACCAACTTATGTTTAGTGTTGGCCACAACCTCAATCAAATTAACATAAAAATGGATGACAATGTATATAAGAAAAACAATAAGTGAGGGAATAGTATTTAATGCATACATTTTTTTTATGAACAAATAGATATTCTTGAAAATGAAAAACCAAACATAACACAAATAATATCAAAGGCACACATAACAGTCAACCATTCCTATGAGAATTTAATATTATAATAAAATAGTATCTCGGAACAGGTTGACCAGAGAAATAAGGACGGCACTGTAAAGACTGGGACATATTATCAAAATTTGGAGAATAACACTTTAGCATTATACAAAACCGGTCGACTTACAATCACACTTCAAAAAGGATAAATAAAAAATGATATCTTATTTTTATACTAATAATAATATTGGAAATAAAAAAATTCACAGAAAAAAAAAGATTGTGTTGACCACAATTCATCATTAGTTTTATATAAATCCCACAAAAGATTGCCGAGTTCTCCCATGAAAATGAATATTGAAAGATAGAAGACAGAATAAGAAAAATAAATATTAATGACAAGATTGCATAAAAGTGTATATGCCATTTTTATATATATTTAAAAAAAATGTCAAGGGTGTTAAGTTACGCCTGTAAAATTCTTTAAGAATATATGCATAAAAAAACATATTTTTAAAATAATTTTTCTGTTATATATACCCACTTACATAATATATTATATTTTTAACATTTTCATTAACATCAATATTTAAAATATTAACATGTTATATTGTTTTAATCTTTCATAAAAATACATTGCCCCCAAGTCAAATTGAAAACGCTGTTCGTTTTCGCCAAGCGCTAATTTTTTTTGTATGGGATTTGACGTTTGTTGTTTGTTATTGTAGAAAAAATTTCTACAACAAACGTCAAATCCCATACAAAAAAAATTAGCGCTTGGCGAAAACGAACAGCATTTCAATTTGACTTGGGGGCATTATCATACAATATTAATCCTAAAATAAAAAAAAAAATCATTAATTTTAAAACAGAAAAGAAAAATAGACAAGCCTCATTTCATCAATATAAATATATTCTGTGACAATGATTAAGTTAGTTGTGAATTTTATATTTTATAAAAAGATAAATAATTGTCATACACACATCAAGCAATTATTGAAGAATTAATTATCCCTATTATTGGGATAGGTATAGAGAACCGAACACCAAACACTTACGTTTTGCATATTTAATCCCCTCACTCAGATTTCATAGTCCAATACATGTTTGTCTGTTATTAAAAAATCTCAACTTTTTTTCACATAATGGTTGTCATTTTATTCTTTGCCGGTTTCTTCTCATTCATAAACTATAGTAGTGTGTTTGCTTTTATTCTGTTTACAAAATTACACTCATCCTTAAAATCTTCGTTCCTTATTCTGTCACAGATCATTTTTTATACGGCATTTAGCTACCTTCCGTGTATTAAGATGGAATGACATATGACTTTGTTGAAATAATTAACTTATTTGGCACGTTGCGTTTAAATCGCACAATGCTAACTGTGTGAAGTGTTTGTTAAAATTGATCATCCAGTCTCGTTCTGTAATTCTTCTTAAATTATTAAGTTGAGCTTTTTATAGTGCATGAAGATTGTTAGTAAAGGTTAATTTGAATAAATTGATTGAATTTGTAACAATTTCATCATATAATAGAATATAAATATCATACAAGAATTTAAAAAAATTAATTACTAACTGTACGAAACCATTACCAAACAAAAAAATAATTTCATTGTAACCAAGATTAGGCAATTTTATTACATCTTCATAAGTACAAAAGTATTTCATTTGGGTATTTGTGAGGTCTTCATTAAAACCAAAATGCAACAATAAATTCAATCAATATACTATATACATTTTTTTATAACACAAATCATGATGAATAAAACTCGAGGAAAATAACACGGCGCTTCTAAACATTATTTTGTTCAATATTAAATATCAAATTCATAACTTAAAAATATTTCAAAATAAATAAATTCATGAGTTTCAAAATAATTACATCATCTGCCAGAATAATGAATAATTTAAATGGCTAACACTGGTGAATCAAACAACAATAAAATCATAAAAACAAATGTCATTGAAATCACATTTAAAAATTGCATAATATATAAATAATCTTCACTGCAATACACACATTATAAATGTGTAGGAGAGTACCTACGTTACAAATTGTAAGTGCAAACATTATTATTACTCATCTCATTAAACATAACTAAACAGTTATGAAACATTTTAAATCCAACAAATAACTATAACCTTCCTTAAGCTGTTAATAAAAAGAAAAAAATAAAACAGTAAAAAAAGATTCAACCAGTCTTAATCATCCTTCTTGTCTCCTGATGGACTTACAGTTAGTTTTTTCTGAAGGGTAGTGAAATCATTTAACAGCCTATCATATTCCTTATTCAAACCTTCCGCTTGGCTCTTAACCGCTTCCTTGTCGGTCTTTTCTTTGGTCACCTGGTCCTCCAATAGCGAAATCTTGGCTTTCAACGCCGTCACTTCCCTGTCGTGGGCCTCGTTGGAGTCGTTTTGGGCCGCTTCTCCGGCGCCTTTGTCGGCGAGCAGGGTCTTGGCCGCGTGAGTTGCGCTTTGGGCCTGACGTAAGTTGGCTTCAGCTTGTGCCAGCAGAGTGGCCTGGGCGGATATCAAAATAACAAGTCTGCGTATTACGAGGGCGAGGAATAGGGAGAAACCAGAGATGTAGAAGTTTCTTTGGGCTCTGAACAGTCTCATGTTCCCCTGCATTTCAATTTCGAGCTGGTGGTGAGCATTTTCTGGCTCCGTTGAGTATTTATGCATCTCACGAATTGCATCCAACAAAAACAACACCAACACAAACAGGAGAACTAAGAAATATACTGATGCTTGATCACTTATTAATTGTAGAACTCTAGACTTGAAAATTCTTTGCCATCTCTTCGGACTGGCGACCGGCAAAACCATCAAAAGGACGATGCCAATTTCAAAATATAAAAACGTAGCAATAAGGGTCCACTGGAGACTCATCTTGATATTTGGATGACTGCACTTGATAAACTGACTAAATTAAACGCGTAAAACTTTTATAAAATAAAAATTGACGTGTACTTCTCTCGAAAAATCCTTATAAAACGAGAGATGAGTCAGATGTTTCAAGTATTTTCGATAAGATTGAAAAATTATGAACTATGAACATTGGATCAGTGTGAACATTGCACAAATCAACAAATGACATAATTAACGAGCAAAAAATTACAATATCGCAACAAAAGAAAAATTTGAAAAATTTATAAAATAATGACACGATCCATAATATTTTCTTTATTAAATTTATTGAATGAAATATTAAAACAAAATGTTTATTTTCAAAATTTTATCCGTCGCCTTTTTTATTATGATGACGTGGTTAAATATCGAACAGGTTTTTTATATTCCTATGCAAATGTTTTCTGTGGCAATATTATGTCTATGACTTAATACTGTCATTTTGTGCTGTCACTCCTTTGACTTTAAGCAAATATTTTTTATTGAATTTAATTTTTAATTTTATTCAACCTTCCTTTAAAATAACATAATAATGGCTGATCCTAAATATGAAAACCTCCCTGGCATTGTAAGTATATACAACTCATTGTAGTACTTTTCAAATTAATTTCGGATGAAATATTATGATGATGTAAATTTTTTTTTACTTTTTTTTCAATATTCTCGAGAAACTTGAATGGCAAAATTTTCAAACATATTTCATTGACTATCTTATGAATAAATATATCTTGTTAATTATTTTTATTTAAAGGCTTACGATCAGCCCGATGTATATGAATCAGGGGATTTGCCGGAAGCAGACCAGTCTGAAGAATTTTCCGACGAAGAAAATGAATGTATAGAGAAATTGAATATATCCGTTGGAGATTCGTTTAAAAAATTCAAAGGGAAACAAATTCAAGGCAGTGTGGACTTTTCTGACAGAATTGGCAAACGAACAAGAACTGGATACAAGTAAACTATATTCGTATTTATCTTATTGCACAAGATTACATTGTAAAGATTATCTTAATCAACCAGATCCAATAGCTTTTTGAGTTTTCTAAAATTATCTATCACGGAAAAATTCATTCTTTTGCTCTAGCGAAATAATACTGTGCGCTCTAGAAAAGAACGAGCCCTACTGTGATTGAATATCTTGCACTTTCTCATAAAAATGTATCAAGATGGTAGTATTTGATATTTAGTAATGATTATTAACAGTGAATTTAGAACTGACCTTTCTAACCTAACTGAAAATGAGTTCCTACATTGATTTTTACTTGTTTTAGTAATAATAACAAAGTTTGCCAATAAAAATATAATAATAACACTTGCATCCTTTACAATTTGAAAGTTTATTTTGTATTTTCAGATTGCTTTTTAGGCTACTGAGGTAATATGTCAAATATTCCGGAGACTTATGATCCAGAATTAAAAACAAGCTGCTGGGTTAGTAATCCAGTGGTCGTGAATTTGAATCCTGCCTCGACCAGTTTCGTTCACCTATAGCACAAACATTTATGCTTAATTTAGGGAATGTATGAAGATTTTTACTCACAAACTTTTTAAACTTTTTAAAGTTTGTGAGTAAAAAAAGTTGGGATATTATAGAAGAACGAGGAACTCAAGGCACCTACAGGGCTTACGACCTGTCATTGGCTGGTTTACGTGATCACAACATTCACCATTTATGCCTTCTTGTTGAGTTCCCTTATCAATGTAATTTTTGAAAGTTCCATGTATTTGAATAATGTGTAACAATTCACTTGAAAATAAGGAATTATACTATTGCCATCTATGAAGTAACGAAGAAACCTTTTTTTTGTAACGCCATCTATTGAGAAATTAGTTTATTTGAAAACAATGAAAGCAACAGTCCTTATAAATGAGGTGACGGTGTCTCACACAGATGTCACACCTGTAGATGTTAAAAAGTTTGTCAGTAAAAATATCATTTGACTGCCGACTGAGAAAAAAATCCAATGTTTGCGTATATGCAATTAAAAAAATATTCGATATATGAGGATGTTTATGTAGGTACTTGTTACAAGACATTATAAATAAATATTCAATACGCAGATGTGGCGAATGGGCTTTGGCTGCAGAAGGTGAGGCAGAGACACCTCAAGAGCGCTATCAGAGGCTGCGATGTGAAACAACACAACTGCTGGAACAGTTGATAACGCTTCAGGAAAAGGGTCCAGAAGATGACAAGGTAATTTTTCTTTATAATTAAACACCATACATGCTAAGGTTCCAATAACTTTAAATTTGTGTATACAAAATTATTATATGTATCGGCAAATATCTCGATAATTTTCCACGGAGAGGGAGATGGTTCAACTACAAACCAAACAAAAACCCCAAATTTGTGGCCTACGCAGCCTACGTTCTTTTTAAAGATATTTTATGTTTACTCTAACACTAAAAATAATTCATTTAAACATAATTATTTACTGGTAAGGTTATTTGAAAGTAACTTGAAAGATCACAACACCAGTTTGAACCATCTATTCACATTTGTGCAAGAATCTGATAACAGTCTCCACATGCAGAGCGATTGGTAATGCAAGTCGTAAATATGTCCTTTGTTCATATTTGTGGTATTGTCAACAGGAAACTTTGAAGGAAGTAGCATCGCAAGTGGCTTCAACAAAACAGATATTGGATGAATTGAACTTTACAGAGGGTTCCGATATTGATCCTCATGCAGAACAGCTCAAGTAAGAAACCCTAAATACTTTATCCACTCAAATACAGATAATAACCATGTCAAAAACAAAGTTAACTAGTACTTAACCGTATCCTACAAATTAATGAATTGTTTATTATTTTAACAATTCTGTTTTAACAGTTTTAATATTTTTCTTTTAGGAAACTGCTAAATCAAATAAGTGAATCGAAAGGTGCAACAGATTCAAACGCAAAAGCAACTACTGTCATTAAAATGAGACCAGATGTTATGAACTTAGCCCAAACAACACGATTAGCTCAGTTGGAACACAGGTAAATAAAATTTGACTAAGTATTTTTCGTTTTTTCTTAGTTAATTGCATAGGTACTTATTTGTAATACAGAAAAAGTATTCATTTTACCTATGTAGGTCGTCCATATACTGAAATAGAAAAGAGGAGCCTCCAGTATTACAAATCTAAGATATTACAGAGGAGCAAACTTGGATTCAGATCACTCCATGGTTGTGGCAATTTTTAAGAGCAGGATCAATAATAATAAAAGAGAAACATAACAGAATGTACCAAAGATCAATATAGAAGCACTGAAAACACCGGAAGGTCGAGAACAATACCAAAACGATTTTATCTCGTAAGGTAATATCTCAAAAAGCCTTAGAAAATGATTGGGGTAAGGTAAAAAATACAGTTCTAGTTGCAGCTGAAGCCGGCATAGGTAATAAACCCAGACAAACTAAAATCCCATGATTTGATGAAAAATACAAGAAGAAAAATAGATGAGAAAAACAGACTAGAAACTATTCTTGAAGCAAGATTCAGTTCTTTTTAGTAAAAGTGCTCTTGCTTTGATCACTGCAGACATCTGGAGGCAACATTTTAATACCTTCATGGATTACATCAATGTGCACAGGAGGCAGTGTATTCCACTTAATTGGGCCGCTCATATCAAAGCATCAGTCATAGTAAGCCGGGATAGACATTTCCAGAGAATGCAGTCATCGCCAGTTCCCAGAGTGATTCTGGAAGGATATCCGAGAGGAAGAATGAAGATGGGCAGGCCAAGGTTACGATGGGAGGATGAAGTTGGGAAGGATACATCCCAGCTGATACAAACAAAGAATTGGAGGACCGCAGCCGAAGACAGGAGGAGTTGGAAGCAAGATTTAATGAAGGCCAAAGCTCAATATGGACTGTAACTAGTATAAAAAACTAAATATTGTTTTTGGTATTTCAAAATCGTCTAAAACTGCAGTTTTTTAAACTAGATTTCCACAATTTGCAGTTCAAAAATAATAACCTGCAAGAGCAAGAAATTTAGATCTACTTAAAATGTATTTCTTGATTGAACTGTTTCCTTTACCTTTCCTTGTATCCACTGATATACTGAATAGTTTTTCTTGAACATTCTTAAAAAAAAAATCAATTATACTATCCAGGCTTCACAAACTGGAGTCTGCAGTAGGCACGGTACCTTCATCTTTAGACAGGCTGTCTGGAGGTATGGATCCTCAAGTTGGACTGATGAAGAGTCTTGCATCGCTGGTAGCCAAGGTCAACGCCATACAGCCTACACAGCTGGACGCTGCTGAACAAAGATTGGCAAGACTGATACCGGCAATGGACACACTCAAAGCAAATGCTCCTCCATATGACCCTCAACGAGATGCCAAGGTTTGTATGATTGTGTCAAAAAGTAACTTGTAATATATTCAATATATTTTTTACACTAAAAAATGTAGTAATGTTTTGCTATTTTTCAACTGTTTAGCAGTATCACTCTTCAACCTGCTTGTTTTATTAGGGTTTCAAAATGTTTATTGAGGAGTAGGAGTCTGAAATTTAAGTTTTATAGCTCTGTACGAAGTGCCTCATGCCATGTCTTTTTAAGCTACGAAGATATTAGATTGGCGCCCAATGTGGGGCCAATCTAAGTTTTTCACTCTCCAGTACTAATTTCAATCAATATTCATTTAATCCTATGCAATTTCTTCTAGACAAGTTATCTTCCCGGAAATGGTTTATTTATTTATTTATATAAGCATGAAAAACAGGCTAGAAGCCCACTGGTTTCATGCATTTATGAACATATATATATAATGTATGGAATGATTAGACGATTGAAATATCATCCACACCCCATACATGAACGCATGTACATAATTTTCATTCAGTCATACATTCAGCATTCTTACACAAAGAATACATATTTAAGAAATGATTTTCTGCAGGAAAAACAATAAAGAAACATTAATAAAACAGAAACATTCAAAGCGGTAACTAGTACATGATATCAAAATTGGCACGTTCTTAAAGCACTCTTGAACAATGCCCGTGATTGTGAAAATATATCGACATTTTCATATTGATAATGTAGTGGTTAAATCATTTGATTAATAAAACCTCAATAAAGACGAAGTAGCAATAAATTTTCCTTGAGTGAAACTGGGAAATCAATAACTTTACGACCTCTAAAACTTTTTGCAAGCATATAATTTGATTGTGTAAATCAGTCAATGACAGGTTGTAGTCCCTCTGCGTATCTTAATTTTCTGGCTATACCAAAATCAAATGTATTCTTGCTTAGTTCCTATAGGAAATTATTACAAAAAGTAGGTATGTTCTGTGACATATTTATTACCAAAGAAATATTTTCAAACATTTCTTGAAATGAGTAAATCAATAGAAAAAGCTTTCAAATTCATATATGTTAATATTTTTAAGTTTAATTAAGTTTGGTATATCAAATTATTGTATTTTCTTAGTATGAGATTGTGAGATACAAATTTTTAATGTTTCAAATAATATCATCGTCATTTTTTTTAGGTGAACGATTTGTATGATATGGTTAAGAAAACTGAAGGCATTTCACATGTACAGTTACTCGAGAGAATGCAAGCTCTGGAAGCTTTACATAAACAAGGTACAATATAAAAAAAAATATTTATATTAAATAAGTTGAAATATACATAAATATGTAGAATGGTTGGAGGATAGCAGGGAAATTATTTTGAATACGCTAAACAAAATTGAAGAGATGTCAATGTTATTAAAATTAAATTGTACATTGCACCACTATGACAAAAAAATGTATACCATTTTACCAGATTCGTTATCAAAATGTCATGATATACCTTTGATATACTTAATTTTTAATAGTATACAATTTTATTTTTGCTATTGCAAGGTTCAAAATGGGTATGCAAAAGATTTAGTTCTATCACATGTTGATAATGTGAAAGATAATTATCAATATGTCCATTCATATTTTGTCGATACATTGACATTCAGTAATGATATAGACTATTTCCAACAACATAAGTCTTATAAATTATGCAACTACCAACCATGTAATTACAGAAATATCTCTTTATAAATAAATTATGAGTCACTAATACTTATTGTGTTAATTTGATTACAGCAAGTGACTTTAGCAAATCAATGCATGAACTGGAATCTCTACAGAGTTCCATCACGTCGGGAGTTCAGAGCAACAAGGCGTTGCTTCAGGGAGTTCAGGAAGTGTTTGCCAATAATTTGGAACATATTCAGAAGGAGATCAAAAAGTTAGAAGACAGAATCGCCAACATAAAGAAATAACATTCCCAAATAAAGTCTCGATAATCTCGTAACATTTCTAAAAAAATAGTTTTATAATTTGCTATTTATATCATAATATTTAATTAAATTTGTAATCAAACGCTTATGATAAATACTATAAATATTTTAGGTTATGTTATACTGTCATATTATTTTCAATTCTAAATTGCACTCTTTTGTATCCTAATATGTGGAATCAAAATATGAGACATCATTTTATGTCATTATTTTTGTACAATATTGTATATTTTACTTACTGTCAAAATAAAAAGTGCAATCTTCAGTACGTTGTATATTAGAATTGAAAAAATATAAATTGTTAATTTGCTTGCAATAATAACATTTAAAGTAAAATTTTGTTTTAATTGTTAACATCCTTTATCAATTTTATTTTTAACTAGTTTTTTATACCCGGCGTTGCTCGTTAAGGTAAATGTGAAGCAATATGCTAATGTATCAATAAATTCGTTTCTCTTAAGGAAGGCGCGCATGGAAGCTAATTTCATCGGCCGATTAATTATCAGTGAGCTACAACATACGAATTACATGTAAAAGCGCACATGAAAGCTAACAGAATCGGCCGATTTAAAATCTGTGACGAGACACAAAAAAATCTTTTTTTATCCAATACAACAGTATTGGATACAAAAAGATTTTTTGTATCCAATACTGTTGTATGAGAGGGCGCGCACGGCGCATGCTCACCGATAATTTAATCATCCGAGCGCAGTAGATCGAGAAGTACGTTGTCAGTGTTGTCAAACGAAATGTCAGAAAACATGGATGAAATAAATATTGATTCCGAACAATTAATTATATATGTTGAAGCACGTCCTTCGTTGTATGATTAAAAATTAAGCGAAATATTAATAACTGGTTGAGAACAGCTAAATCATAGTAAAAGAACTGAATTGAGTAAGTTATTACTTAATTGATTAATAGTTACATAGGTAATTTAATAAATATTCTACGTAATGAATAAAAAAATCCATATTTCTAATCATATGTATATTAAAACTTGTGAATATACATATTGTATTTTAAATATATGAATGTTGACCGCCGTGTTATTTCCAATCGTACGATTCTATAAGCTTCCATGTGCGCTAGTACCGATCGGCCGATTATTATTGGCCGATAAATTAATCGGCCGATAATAATCGGCCGATGAATTTTAGCTTCCATGCGCGCCTTACCTAAATTTTGAACTGTTTATTTGTTATGATAAATTCAGAATGAGTAGAAAATATCCAAAACAATAAATAAAAATTAACAAAAATTAGTTAGTTTTTTTTTGTCTCGAATAATGTAAAGGGAAGTGGTTTGAAAT
The DNA here is from genome assembly GCA_963576475.1 of Molanna angustata. Classification (NCBI taxonomy): domain Eukaryota; kingdom Metazoa; phylum Arthropoda; class Insecta; order Trichoptera; family Molannidae; genus Molanna; species Molanna angustata. The sequence continues at coordinate 6,485,614 of OY754975.1, forward strand.
TTCAGTAGGATTGGACCAAAGAGTATATAACACCTACGGATAAGAGACACAACTCCATACAAATAAAAATATTCGCCAAAATGTATGAAGAGAATCACCAAAAAATGTCAACATTAAGAAAGAAAAAAAATTTTTTTCTTTGCGTTGCCTCTCTGCTATTCGATAGCATCTAGGGATGGAAAAAGCTTTATTAAATGCTGTCACCGGTAGTGATGGGCAATATGATAATTAGTACCTACGCAAAAGTGCAGGCAGTCCATATATCTTTTTTATTTAATATGTTTATCATTTTATAATCAGGGAGAAAATCATAGACAGCATATTTTGCATATGTTTATTTATTATTTTAAAATACATACACACAAAAACTCAATAAAATACTAATTTTATGAACAAATTAATGAGTAAGTAACGAACGGTTTATAATAAATGAGTAAGAAACGGAAAAATATTAATAAAAACTTAAATATTAGTGAATATGAAACTAATTCATTTTTAGAAAATAATATTTCATATAGGTATCGTCGTTGCATATCAAAAACGAGTCATGTGACCAAATTGAGTAAACACCAATTGGTTTTGAGAAATTATCAGACTTTCCTCTCTTGGAAACTTTGAGAAACAAATATTTTCACTACCGTTTATCTCCGGCTTGCTACAAATAACGCAATTTTTATATTTCTGACTCTTGATGCTCAATAAGTTATTAAGGTTTGGTTATCTTTTTAAGCATTAAGCACCTGAAAAAAGTTAGAATGGCGAAATTAATTAAAATTCTCATGTGGTCCTCAAGAACATTACACAAAATCACAAGCAAAAAAGTAATTAGTAATTAAATGTAAATAAAAACACATAAATACAATACTTTAATCATAGAATCATAATGCACAGAAGCCGCGTGTAGTACAAATTTCGAATTCAAATGTTTGCCAAGTTTTTTTTACATGTGTGTGTGAGGCGGTTGATCGGTTGGTCTACATATTATGTAGGTGTGCGTATCGGTAGGTGTACGTATACGTCCGGGCGAGTGAAATTCGTCTGTTTCAGCGTAGTTTTAGTTGGCATACATTCATTGCACTGACTAGGTATCATATATAATCTAAGACTTTAATTATTTTTATTTCATGTTAATGTCTATATTGAATAAGTAAATTAAAATTTTTATGTCGTCTGGAATTTTCTATGAATTAATAATAAATCATCAAAACAAAATGTTATGTTTCATGAAAAACACTTTTCCGCTGTCAAATAATAATCCAAATTCAAATGTGGCCAAAAAAATATAGTAGGTACCTACCAATGAGAATAATGATACCTATGTCGAAGTTTTGAAAATTGCGTTCTTAATGTTGGCTAACCTTCGTTTGTAAGTTTCTGTATGTTGGTATTTTATCCGAATTCTCCCCATACAAAATCTTCTTGTATGGAAGTTGCGCCCCACTGGATTGGACTGGGAAAGAAATTTTAGCAAGATTGGAGTTGAAAAGTGGTTTTATAATTTGAATGAATTATGAAGAGTTTAGTTGGCCACAACCCCCATGTTCTTATATATTGTTATTAAGTGTGAAAAGAGTATTTAAGGAACATATTATATTATATTCCTTACTGATTTTTTTAATATATTTTTTAAATGTTTTTAATTATGTGTATTGTAATAATAATAATAATTTTAGTTAGATAATTCCATAGATGTTATTATTATTTATTTAAATGGCACTTGTAACCTCAAATGAAGGAACATTGGCCAGAGTCAAGTTTGTTACAAAATAGTGCATTTGTTAATTACAATAAAATAAACAACAAATTATAAAATATGTGGGAAACCAAAAAAAAAAAAATATTAATAATTAATACTGAAATTAAAAATTTAAAAAGTTCTGAAAAAAGTTTTGTTTTTAAATGGGAAGTAGAAAATGAAATCACAATTTGACGTTATTCTGTCTGATAAATTTTGTAAGAACATTAAGTACTTGAAATTTATTAAGGCTGAGTAAGGAGGTGATATTATGAGGAGGAAATATTTTAAATTTAATCAGATGTGTTAAAGATATTCCATAGATGTTATGTCAATAAAATGATGGGGTTGCTAGGTGTTAATCATAGAATACACTAACTAGTGTTAATTTTTCTTTGGATATCCATGACAATAACACTTATTGTTGACTCCACTCACTCCACTTTTTTCTTATCAATTAGTAAATTTGATTTGGTATACAGAAAATTAATTTTAAATCAATTTTAAAATGTATTTGATGGTATTGTACTAAAGATTGCGTTGTCTATTTAATTCGGTAAGTGTCTAGTTAATTAGTTTGTGGAAAAGGTTTAGAAATATTATAACAATTATGTACTATGTATGTGCTGATGGATGTTTCAATGTTCCTTGCATAGTAAATTGTTTTCTAAATAGTTATTTACCTATTCCAAGGACTTAGTTTTTGGGTGTCTGTTAAATTAATATTTGACATAGTACCTGTTAGTTGACGAGAAGCAATACAAAATAAAGTAGGTGTTTATTAAAACAATATAAAACAGTTTATTAATGATTCTTATTCCTTGGTTACAATCTTGGGGATCGGTTGTCAGCAAAGCGATACATCACCTCCTTCTCTCCTAAGAGATATTTCGTCCTACGAAAACATTATCAAGTGTTTGTTTAAAATAATTATTTTTGATTGTTGTAATTTATAACAAAATACTACCAAATTAATAATCATACAATAATTTACATTTTTAGGAGGAATAGCCATAGTAAAAAATATTATAATTCACATAGATACTCATTATTTTTTTAACCCTTTCTTAACCGATGATTCCAATTGGAATCATTAATGTATTTTACGTATATCTCAATGAAAATTGTTATCAGCTGTGTTATTTCTCTTCTAAAATTTTAATCACAATATTTTTGATCGCTTACAATACTGAGAATGACGGAAACTTCTGTACTCGGTTATTGCGACTCGGTTATTGTACAGTTGAAAACTCGGTTATTGTGAAATGTGCTTTTCTTGCTAAACACAGTTATTCAAAATTTAATAAATGTGAGTTTTGTTTTGTTTTCTAGCATGCTATATTTTTTTTAATTAGATAATTATATTTCCTTCGAACCAAACGTTGTCCAATACATCAAAATACAACGTCTACGTTGGCTCGGACACGTTTGTAGAATGGAGGATAGCCGGGTTCCAAAGAAATTATTGGACACCTGTCCTAAAGGAAGAAGAAGCAGAGGGAGACCTTGGATGAGATGACTGGACGACATCGAGGGCGATATAAGAGCGATTGGACAGACAATTTGGAGGAGACTTGCTGTCAACAGGGCGGGACGGAGGCAGTTTCTTGAGGAGGCCAAGGCTCGCACCGGGCTGTAGCGCCATTGCTGATGATGATGAATTATATTTCCTTCAATCTCTAATAATAATTAAAAATGAAAGATTATTTATTTTATGAAAAGTACCTATATAGTTTTATATATGAATGATGACAATATTGGAATATAGTTTTATATATGAATGATGACAATATTGGAATATAGTTTTATATATGAATGATGACAATATTGGAATATAGTTTTATATATGAATGATGACAATATTGGAATATAGTTTTATATATGAATGATGACAATATTGGAATATAGTTTTATATATGAATGATGACAATATTGGAATCATTAAAATTTCCAAAAAAAATTTTAAAAATTATCAAAATCTCTTTATAATCACATATTTTGCCCATTTTTTATGAAACATTTATCTTCATAATTCGGTTAAGAAAGGGTTAAAAGCAAGTAGTCATTAAAAATATACCAGATTTTACATTTAAAACACTAAAATTTACTGTAAAAAGGGATTTTTGTAAAGAAATAATTTTTAAAACTAGGTTCTTACATACTATTTAAAATAACAAAAGATACCAGTCAAAAATGGCTTGGAGCCTACCTAAACTGCCTGGCAACTCCTTCCAAGACCCAACTCGTACGAGGTTCAATGTACCAAGGAAGTTTGAGATGGTCAACGGATTCAGAATGCCTCGAATGGACACCAGAGGAGTTGGTGGTTTACCAATGGATATTGATGGCTCGGGATGTTTGGATGTTTCAGATACATGCAGGTAGGCTTGGTTTTTTAAACACAAATGAGGTAAAAGGTAAGCGTCCACAGTTCCACATAGGACGGATTGTATAAAATGGATTTGTTTGTGACAATGAGTCCGCATCAGGTGTTGACCACGAGACTATTCACCCCCTGTCTGATGCTTCGAAACGATTTTGTTCCTGTTTTATAAGTTACAATACAATTTTTCTGTTGTAAATTTCGGCCTTCGTGGCTCAGTTGGTTAGGTATCTCACTGCTGATCCAACGGTCCCGGGTTCGATTCCGGTGGAGACACATTTTTTAATTGTGTTTTCAGTCTGGATCTGTGAGACGATTAATATTGTAAGTCTCCAGAATGTAGTAACTTGTTATTGGGTGCGTGTTAAATTAATATTTGACATAATACCTACTTGTTAGTTGCCCGGAAAGCAATATTAAATAAATAAATAAAAGTGTATCCATTTTATTTCCCTTTCATATTAATAACTTCAGTTTTGTCCGTCTGCTATAAGAGAAATTACTGTAATTGAAATAAATCTAAACTAGTTGCATGTAACACATGAGATCCAACTGTCGATGGCGATAGCATAATTGAAGAATACGTACTAAACTATAAACACAAACACGAATTAATAAATATTTTAAGATATTTTGTATTCTATATTAAACATGTAGGTATATATGTCAGGTTAGGATAGTATTGAGGTCAGTCTGTTTTTCCTACCCAGAATATGGAAACAACATGATGTATGTTTGTAGAATAAGTATTGAGTGAGATATTGTGTAGTGTATACCGCCTTACAAATTGTATGAAACAATGTCGTTAACTTAATTAAATTTTTGTCAAAATTGGTAAAAAAAAATTTAGATGTAGGTAAGGTAAGTTGGGGGAAGATCGAAAACGGGGTAAGATCGATAATTTGAATTTACTCCAAAGTCCTGCAACATTATTAGTTGTCGATGGTTCGGTTTGTTACGTCATTTCTTCACATACCATCATTCAGTTCAAGTTAGTTCCGCGCGCTAACTGGACGTGTGATATGATCAATTTACTGAGCAGAGGTATTTTCGCGCCAAATTGTGAGATATTCGGTCTTACCCCATTTTGAATAACTCAGCTAATATTAGATTTTTTATTGATATTTTTTTATCGTGCACTTTATTTTTGAATTTGTGAACATATTTGTAATGTTTTATTTATCTAAGTATAAAAGTTTTCATTTTAACCCCTATTCCGGTCTTAACCCATCAAAAATTCAAGGGGGAAGTTCGGAATACTTAATTTCCGATCTTTCTCCATTTTGACTATCCATAGTAAAATCCAGACCTTCCCAAACTTAAAAAAAAAACATTCTTAAAAAAATATTTTGATTCAGGTAGGTACTTACTTAGTAATAAAGTATAATAATAATAAAATATTTACTAAGACGAATAAAAGTTTACATTTATTAATTATATTCCTATTTAATAGATAAATTAAAAGTATAATTTATCATTGTTGAATTGGAATGAAAATAACATGACCAATGATCATTTATAAATAATAATATTCTAAACTTATGCACTTTTAAACAGATTTTTCATCCTTTACATTCTATGACATTTGATTATTAGAAATTAATTAATAAAAATAAAATAAAAAACAACATTGTAAACATCCAGGTATCTACCAAATTTATCCACACTCCTTCAAACTTACATAGACTAACCCACATATTTATAATATTTTTGTAAGTAGGGTCAAATGAGTAGAAATGAGTGTTTAAACGAAAGCTGATTAAAATATTCGTTTAAAAAATAATCAATCAAACGCTCTTCATATAAAACTATCTTTGTTTAAATTTGCGAGTGCAATAACGAATTCTAATAATATCGTTTTTTTGTATGTTAACAGAAGATATTGTGATATTAAATTTTGTTTCAATAAGCAGTATTTTTTATATCTAAGTTAATAAATGAAAAAACAGAATTTTACATATTTAAGTTAATGTTCAAAACCTAAATACCTAATATAAATTGAAAGTCAAATTCATTAAAGTTCATGGTAATATATGCATTTTGGGAAAGATTGAAAGGATGATAACAGTTTGAGAACTGGAGGCGTATATTCATGCATGCGGGGTAAGATCGAAATATCGAAAAACTATTATTTGAATTTATGCCAGTTTGAGAATAATTTTGGTTAAAAAAATATTTGATTTGTTTAATAGGGGAACAAAGAAATTATATTAAAATAATTATAATACAATATAATGTTTATTAAAGATTTTAGAAGATATTCCGATCTTGCCCCTCAAATGTCCGATCTTGCCCCACAGAAAATTAAAATAAAGTTATTTTTTAAAACCTTTTTTTAAAGAAAATATACAACAAACTTCACACACTTTGCTAAAAAACCATTCGATCTTCCCCCAACTCACCTTACTACATACTACAATGTTCATATTTTTTATAGAAAATAAAATTTTTTAGTTGGTGTGTTTCGGATTTCTACGATATTTTTAAAAAAATTGGAAATATAGGTAGTTGAACACAAATTTATCATAAAAAAATATTTTCTTAATGAAAAATGTTTGAGAAACTCTGGAAATTTCATTGAAAAAAATTTCAGCATTCTAGCTTTTATGGTTTTTGAGATATATGGAAAAATAAAGTAAAAATTCAAAAGTTATAAAAGAAAAGAGTATAAAAGTTTTATAGGCTTAAAAATCTATATTTTCTGAAATTTTAGGCTCTGCATTGAGTGGATCAGAAGTTAAAAAGGGGGGGTCACACACACAGACACACTAAATTTTGTACTACGAATTCTGAGTAAATCCATATAAATAGAACATATTATGTAGTGAAGCCTCTAAGTTTGTTGTTTCTTGACTTCAAAGTTGGAAAAACCGTGAAAAATATAGATCCTGCATATAAATCTCGCATATCTTAGCTTTATACTTTGTCGATATGTTAAGAGAAATGAATTCTCTTGAACAAATCGACAGTTGGATTACTACTTTTAGTGTGCCAATAAATTCAAAAGCAGGTTGCATAGTTGAAAAAAAATACCCCATGCCACCCATGATATAGTATATGAATCATTGGATACAATGAAGTATGTGATTAGTTTTACCAATCTTTTTAGTAAATTGTTTGATTTATTTCCAGCTACGATCCATCCCTAACTTATGGTAGAGTAAAACAATTAGATTTCCCCATCACACTCCCCAAGTGGGTTCATTATGACAAGAAAAAGTTGAACTTTCGTGGTTTCCTGCGTCAATCAGTCCCTGAATCTTCTCAAGAATATTACCGTATAAGACCTATTGTACTGGTATACTTTTTGGAGGATGACACTTTGTTAGTCGCTGAACCAGGTATTGAGGTAAGAAATATAATATACCTACCTACCTATTGTTAATATGTGATTATTGAATGATGACAACACCACATTATTTGCATAAGAAATGGTGTATTTCACTAGATATACTTGAAAATATAACAAGATCCCTCTTTACTGAAGCAGTTTTAAAATAACATTTATGCATACCATCATGCTGTTTCCCTGTTTGGGGTAGGCACAAGAACCTTCAAGCTAATTTGCAATTTGTAAAATAACCTGATGAGGTCAATTCCAAAATTGATTGCGTAGTTTACAGCAAATATGCGATTACTAAAAATGTTGAACGTAAGAAATCAGAATAACAGGATAGGCTGAAAAGGTGCATGGATCTTAACAGAGTTTTATAAATAAGTCATAGATTTTAGAGAGTTTCATAAATAAGTCAAAGATAATTATTACAATCTATGTACGTTACATTTATTCAACAGAATTCTGGTTTGTGGCATGGAAAATTAATAAAACGAGGAAAAATACCTAAAAATGATTCTGAAGAGTCGTGGCATTGGAAGGATCTGAATGTAGGCATTGACATACCAATATATGGAAAGGTTTTTCATTTGACAAGCTGTGATGATTTTACCAAGGTCAAATATTTTTTTTACTTATACAACTCATTTCACTTTCTACGAATCTCATTAGTTAGTTAAGTGACATAATTATATATGTATTTCTAAAAGATTTTTAATTATCTCAATAGAGACGAAGTTGGAATATTTACTGTAGGAGAACCGGAAAACCATGGCACCTACAGGGCTTACGACCTGTCATCGGCTGGTTTACGTGATCACTTTATGCGCAACGTTCACCAATTATGCCTTTTTTATTATCGCATATGCAATAATAAAATCTTCGATATGTATTTCTGTTTGTTTAATTTGAACATGACAATTTTATATGTGGATAGTATATTTTTTTTATAAATCATCAAAACGTGCAAAGAATCAATTTATTACTTATTTAGGAAAAATAATGCTATAATTTTTTTTTTCTTAGAATATATGATTTTCCCAAAATTTTGTATTTGTATCTACTTTCAATGTAATGCAAAATCGTAAAAAAAAAACATAAAAGCTGTAGAATATTGCAGTGTTGAACTTGTAGAAATTATTATTCTCAATACCTCCATACTTGAAAATGTGAATAACTCTTCAGGAATTTTTGGAATCTCAAGGAGTGGAATTAGCTGATGAAGAGATGTTACCCAATGATCCATGTACAACTGCCAAACAGATGAGGAAAATGCACTCCACTAGGAAAGTGGAAAAGAGACATGAAAATCTCAAAAGATTCTTACAGTACGATGGAAAAGTACTCAAGTTAGTAAATGACTATTGTCATAACACTGGATCTTACAACTTCTATGGTTTTTCTTAACATTTTATTGCAAACCATAGATTTTTATTATAATCTTAGGTTTTTATTATAATATGCTAGATGTCGTAGTTAGCAATTTTTTTATGAATGGAAGTGAGTCATTTTTCCGGAGGATTTTTGATGTTTTGGTTCCAGGCCACATTGTTTTTCTATAGAGAATAACGACTAATGTGAATTGTTTTCCGATTTATTTGTCTAAAAAACATTTTGATTATTAATGTTTAGAGAACAGTTATCTAAGATGTGTTGAAATGTAAGAAAAACTGAAATATGTTGTCAACCAAAACGTCAAACGCGCGATATTCCATGACTCACTTTTTGCACGGAGTACTCCATCTAGTATGTTATAATAAAAACCGAAGGTAAATGACTATTGTCATAACACTGGTCCTTACATAATATACTAGATGTAGTACTTAAGAGAGTTAAAATACAGATAAGCAACATAAAAATGTTTATGCCCGCTGCAGTGGCAATCCTGCTATTCTTTGAAAGCTTACATACTCGTCACATATGAGTATTTATATTCTGTATGGATATTTAACTAAGGGCAATCCTTTGAATAAAGTCATATTATGCTTTTCATGGATCTTGGCAATTGAATACTATTTTCATTTGTTTTATTTTTTATTATTTCTCGCCCAGATTTGATGCTGTGTGGGATGATACTGAAACAAAGTTTGGAGGAATAAGACCATGCCAAATATTCTACCACTTGGTTGATGACATGATCTCCATAAAGGTTAAAATTCTCACATTATTAAAATGGTTTTTTCTATGCATTTGGACATTAATATTATGATATGAAATCATTTTTGTATCAATAATTCATTCTAGAAAACAATGTTAAATATAGACTCCATTAATATTATCTTAAAAAAATTGATTTATTTTAATTGTTTTGTATACACGTTAATAAAAGAAAATTTTCTAAAAATTTAATTGTTTTATCGGTAGTTTTATTTATCCAACAGTTAACTTGTGTTTAACAAAGTGTATAGTCTTCTTAAAGAAATTAATGTGGGCATCTGTAGAAGAAATTAATGTGGGCATCATGCAGGGCATCAAGATTTTTTTTAAATACAATATAATCTTTTTTCTTAAATATCTGTATCAGGGATGTTGCGGACTCAATCTTTTTTACATCCGCGGTTACAGATGCGGAATTATGAAGGCGCTCCGCGGAGGAGATCCTTAAGATTTAAATAAATCTTCGTACGGGTGCAGAAATAAAATTAAATATTTTAATTCAATTATTAAATATTTATGTTACATATTATGTTAAAAAATATTCAGTGTTTAAAGATAAAAATTGGTGCGTTATATTTAATATAGCCAAATTTAGGTACTTTTCAAAGACGTGGTGGTACAGCCCATACAAGAGTAGGTTTTGATGCATATTTTACTCATGTTTTTTCCTGATCATGTTCATCTTGTTAAAATAAGTCCAAATCTCAATTTGTGTTGGTGGCGACATTATAAATTTATTTATTTGTCCAATAAACTATTGACTGTAGAAAACTCGCTTCACATACAATACTCACTACAACTGTCAAAAACTGAAGATAGACGGAAGTCCAAAAATTTAGTGGAAGTGAAACTGTGGAGTTTTTATGAATATTCGTCAAATATTTGATCGATAAAAACTAATAAGTCAAAAACTAGAATGTTCATATTTTATGGTTGAATTACGATAAACAAATTATAAACAATAACAAACGCATCTTGTCTCCGAAATCTTGGTTCTTATTGGTCAATCACCACATGTGCCTCCCGCCCCATTTATTCATGTCGCTACCTGCACCACATCTGCATCCGCATTGAAAAATGTGAATACAGATGTTCAAATGATACGGAAGCTCCGCAATGAGACGATTAATATCGTAAATCTCCAAAATGTGCCAACTTGTTATTGGGTGCGTGTTAAATTAATATTTGACATAGTACCTGTTAGTTGCCCGAGAAGTAAGGTAAAATAAAATAAAATTGCGGATGCATATTTTCACGTCATCCCTGACTCCCTAGACAATGTGTCATTTAGCTCAAGAAAAGAAACAAGAAAAGATAACTCAATGTATGGAAGTGACAGTTGTCACGTGACTGACGTCACTTCCATACATTGAGTTATCTTTTCTTGTTTCTATTCTTGAGCTAAATGACACATTGTCCAGGGGGGCTGATCTGTAATGGATCAATAAACTTGAAAGAGTTTGGTAGGAAATAAATATTTTTAAAATCAGTAAAACTTTATTTTATAGGAATGTCACACAAGCAATAATGGACGTGATCCTGTTCCAGCTCTGTTGAGAAAAATGCGAATTCCGAGAAATTGGAGAGATAGAACATGTAAGTATATAAAATTCATTGAATAAGTTGGGTCGGTGGCAGAGCGGTTAGCGCTCTGGGTTAGTAATCCAGTGGTCGCGAGTTCCAATCCTGCCTCGACCGATTTCGTTCACCTATAGCACAAGCATTTATTTGCTTATTTTAGGGAACGTAGGAAGATGTATATGTACTTGTTTAAAAAAAAAAACAAGTACATATTCATTTTTTATATAAAAAAAAAAAAGTAGTATTTTAAAATGTTTTTTGTGCCAAACTATTTGGTATTTTCGCAAAAGGATCCTCCCACTTCATATCTGCGCATTGGTCCTTTGGTATATCAAGTTAAAATAATGTAAGCAACTGAAAGGTTGAAAATTGTATGAATACCATTAGATATTAAGCAATTATGTACTGCAAAATATTGTAATTTTTTTATTGTTTCAAGTGGATGCGCCATTCATAGTTCATGAACCCATTGTGACTGAATCCAACGAACAAGAGTTTTACAAACCAGAGGATTTGATAGTAGGAACTACCGCTTATATTCTGGGAAGACCATTTTTTATTTTTGATTGTGATTTGTTTACTAGAAATTTTTACAAGTAAGTACCTATGTCATCTTTTCGTCTGTTTCACTCATTTAAGTATGTGCAAGAAAAAATCTAAATAAACAGTTCAAACGAAAAACAAAAGTATAAATGTGAAACAAAAAAATAACAGATAAATTATTTTATAGCTTCCTATAAAATAATGCAATATTTTTCTATAAAAATATTGACTGTTGCGTATAATTTTCAAATAATTTAGACTGCGTCTATTTTTGTCCATAATTTGAACAAATATTGTTGGAGTATTCTTAAATACCTACTCATATTGGTATGAATTAAAAAATAATAAACGACAATTTGTTAAAAGAAAGAAATAAAGAAAAAATGGATTTTTATCCATAATTTGAAATTAGGTACCTACTTAAAAAGGTGCTCATTCATTTTTAAATTATTTCAGAGAAGTACTTAACATTGATCAACCGCCAAAAGTATTTAGAGCTGAAAGTGAACTACAAAACAAGGTATGGTCTATAATGACATAGAATTAGGATGAAAAAATAATATATAATTTTTGTTCTATTAACTTTAGTTCGTAAATGCGACTCCCATTCACCAGTATCGCTCTCATTACATAATGGTAAAGAAACGGTCTGTAATGTTTTCGTCAAATATCACAAAGTTCTAAATTATTATAATATTATAGGTATAATATACAAGTGTTTGTTTATTTGTGCAAATTTTTGGAACAATTTTTGGAACTCTTTTTGGATTTACATAATATGAACTTATGTGTTCATGCAAAGTTACGACATTTTTTTGTGTAATTTATTTTAGGCAATTTACATATAAATGATACAAACAAGCTAAAAATTAACTAATAATAATAATTCAATTCAGGGGAGACACCTATGCGACAGAATTATCACCTCATGTATAAGGCTTTCATTTTTTACAAACCAATTTCTCAATAGATGGCGTTAGTAAAAAAGTTACATTGTCATTGGTGTTTTCAGCTTATTTTCAAGTGTTTGAAATTTACTATTCAACATAGGTAGGTACCTATATAGAATTTTCAAAATTATCATTGATGATTGATAAGTCATGATTGGTGAACGAATGTGATCATATAAATCAGTTCTGTAGGTGCCTGGTTTAATATAAATATATATTCTAACTTCAACTCTATTGAGATATAGTTGTCAAAAAAAATGTTCTTTACAGAATAAGGAATCACTGCGAGAGAGATGTCAAGATAAGGAATATTCGATGCAAGATGGATTCCTGGTTGAGCCAATACCACAAGATGTTGTGATGATAAGTTTGAATGCCAATAAGGTGATTTTATTTATTTTTTGATAAAGAATGACCATGTCCTTGTTAACAATTACATGAAAATCCTTATACGTTCCCTAAATTAAGCATAAATGCTTGGGTTATAGGTGAACGAAATCGGTCATGACAGGATTCAAAATCGCAACCACTGGATTACTAACCCTGTGTGCAAACTGCTCTGCCATTACCAATCTTTTAATAGTAATAGTTCAAACATCTATTGATATTGAAATGAGTAATAGTAAGAATTTTTATAGCCATTTAATGACGTATCGTTCCAAAGGTGCTCTTAGTTTATTCTTACGTAACTCTACGAAACAAACCTATTTTCAGACTTTATAGAAAATAATCTAGATTACTGGAGGACATCAGCTGTGGGTAATCCATTTCACTTTACGGAAACTTTATATTATAGTATGCCGCCATGTTCATTCTAGTACAATGCTGTATGTAATGGATTAATTCCAGGATACTAATAAAGCCAGTTTATTTTACAGAATCTCAGATATATTTGCGAAATGGTACCGATACATCCTGAAGACAAAGGAAGAAGGTTTGTGATGTCTTACAATCTGTCCAACGGATGCATCAAAATGGTTGAGCTGGTTGTGAAGAACTCAGGATTCCCAGCCAAATGCTTCAGCAAATTATCCAGAGTCAAGATACCTGGATCCAACAGATATTACACTCCGGAGATGTTCCATATAGGTTTGACTATTATTTATATTTCTGAGAGGAAGGTGCTGAGGAGGATCTACGGCCCGACTTGTGACAATGGAGAGTGGCGTATCAGGCACAACTACGAATTGTATGATCTATACAAGGAGCCTACCATACTGAAAGAAATAAGAATTGGTAGACTCAGATGGGCTGGACACGTCCAAAGAATGAGCGAGGAGGACGTTCCAAGACGGATCATGAATGGTGCACCGGGGGGACGAAGAAAAGTTGGAAGGCCGAAGCTTCGATGGCTGGACGGAGTGGTGAAGGATGCGAACAGCATCGGCGTCCATAACTGGCGCAATGCGTCGCAGGATCGACAGTCATGGAGGCGGGCTCTGCAGGAGGCTAAGACCCGACCTGGGTTGTGGAGCCACAGATGATGATGATGATTATTTATATTTCACTCAAGGTTTATTTGATCATAAAAAGCACTAGCTTATAATGCTTTCTCAAACATGGACATGAACAACTAACAAAACACATATAAAAAAATACTAGAAAAACATTGAAATACATTTGAGCCTTTACATTTGTAATGATTTATCAATATTTAATAATAATAAACACTTCCTTGCACCCTGCGCAAGTGGCAAGTTAATTGCCGTATGGAAATTTCTTACAACTAACCAGTGTTTCCAGCCCTCCTTTCTCCTCTGCTGGGGATATTTGCCAACTGTTAAATTTAAGTAGAAGCATAGGAACAAATTCGAGCCTTTGAAGTATTTGTATTCAGAAAGTGAGTCATAAAAAATCATGATGCATTCCAAATACAAATGTTGCCATTATATAGACAAAAAAATCATTTTGAATTCGTAGCTAGGGAACAGATATAATAGAATGGTGAAAACTAAACAATATGTTAGGGGCTACCTAAGCTTAGGTGATACCCAGCTATGTGACAATTTAGGTAGCGTTGGTGAAAGTCATCATTAAACTTTCTAATCTCAAATTTGTTACAGGCGCTATTGTGGTTATAAATCAGCACAAGTTCAAGATTATTGGATGTGATCTGTATGTTTATAATTACATGAAGGAAAATTCTGAGAAGTTTCCCGTTCACGTTGTAGACAGTGTTCGCAACTATCATCTTCTTGAGGGAAACCTTAAACATGAATTACGTGTAAGTATTTAAACCAAAATCCTTTCATAAAAATGGAGATAAGAAAATAAGTAAGTAGTAACTCCCAGTTTTAACATTTTTTTGAACATAATATATGTTTAAAACAAATTCAAGTTATTTAAAAAAGAATAGATTCATTGACAACCTGGTGGGCAAGTCTGGTCAAACGGTGGAATCAAATCCATCATGATAACCTATATCATGCATATGATTATCTTTTAAGATATTTTACAACTCCATAAGATAATTATTTTATTTCATAGAATACAACAGCAATACAATAAAGATTTATACAAATATAATTTTTATGTTGCCAATTATAGTATTCTAAAATATATTACATACACATTTGTTAACAAATATGAAAACAGGATGGGAAAGGAGAGGATAAGGTAGGGAGGGAAGTGGGGGAAGCATCGACCACTAGAAACTCATATTATGATTTATACCTTACGTGTCTCAATGTATGAATAATAATAAATTAAATTAATTTAAAGGGGCACAGTTACAAATTTTATCAACAATATGGATAGTTGAGGGTTTTGATTCCACCGTTTGAACAGACTCGCCCCCCAGATATATTTAGCACCCAAGAAAAACAAAAACTTAATATTATTATCCTGTGGGCTCATTCAAATACGTTATAATATAAAACTATATAAAATTTCACTAAGGTTCCTTAAATATATGACAATTGAGGATACTAACTGATAATATAAATAAAGTATTTCTTAATAAAGCTCCTATTACTTAATTAATCACAATGATTCTTAAATTTGTTTCATTTATTTCTTGTGAAGATGTGCCTCATCACATCTTGGTATTTTCCATTGGAAAATACCAAGAATCGTGATTAAATAAAAATATATAACTTGGAACCCTTGCTGAACATTATCTGTAAAATAATTTCAGGACGCAACTAATGAACTGTTGAACCGAAAGGAAATTCCACAAGAACCAGTTGAGGTATCCGATATGGATAAATGTCTTCAAAATTTGAATGTATTAGAACGTCCCTCACCTCCAACAGAAATACCCACCGTGGAATATCAAGATTGTCAAGAATACCAAAAGTGAGTTAAAAGGTTTTTTTTCCCGTAATCACACGACAGCTGCTGCCAATTACAGTGCGATATGCGGTTTGATGACGGCTATCTCTGTTTAAGGTACAATTCAATGCGCCTTATATTCCAATGGAAAATATCTACCTCGTCCGAGAGTGAGTTTAATTTTTCCATAATTCGCACCAGAGTGCTGCAGACCACTACATCCGTTCTGGAATGGGCGACATTCAGAAGATTATGTCCTCCACCCCGTATGTAGTTGGGTGGTACAAAAAGCCCTAGCCTTTCTAGCAGTTCTGGACAATCAATAAGATTGTTGAAAAACTTGAAGTCGGTCAAAAGTAGTATGTTATCACGCCTACTTTCCAAGACTTTTTCTTGAGGTTTGAATTGAAAACAGCACCCGTTCAATCCAAGCAGAACATTTTGGCAACTAACCCGCAAGTTCCTTGTCGTGTGCATAATAATATAACATACTGCTTTCACAATCTGAAAATCAAGTTTTTTGATTATTGTTAAAAGAATGAATACAAAAGAAATATACTTCGCAACAATGCAATCAGGGAGTGTCAACCTTTCAAAAAGAAAAAAAAAAGCGTACACTAATTACGTTGTGCAAAAATTTTATTTGACGAGGTGAAACATAATTATGATTATGGAATAGCCTCTGATTCCTCTAACTCATTTTGTATTTTCTAGAAAAAACTAAAGAAGGAATATTTATCCCTGAACAACTGCCCCCCTAGATAATGTTTGATCTCAAGAAAAGATAAATCAATGTATGGAAGTGACAGGGAACTGTCTAGGGGGACTGATCCCGATTTCCTCTCCTTGTCCTTACCCTATCCTTTTTTTTGCTATGTAGTGTTTTCATTTTTTTCTGTTTTAATTGTTATCTCAGTGTAATATATCTTTTCTGTTCCTTTTTTACTTTCATTCATCTGTTGATGTACATTCACAATTTTGTCTTACTTTGTAATCCTTGTTATCTGGTTGGTTGGAAGAAATAGTCTAATGGCAATAAGCCCGCCAGTGTACAATATATATATTTTATATTATGTACAAAAAGATAAATACATAGTTAGGGCACGGTGAAAGTTTCTCATTGTTTCTTTTCTCATGCACTCTTTTATTTCTAATAATTATTAAAAAAGTCGATTGGCTCATGACAATAATTTAGTTTACAATGTATTTAATTACAGAAGTGAGCCATGTCAATTAGCAAGACCGCTGCAAGGCATTCAGCCATCCAGAGGATGTGATGATATGGCAGAGAAACCAATTGTTTGTTTCACAGGACCAGCTGTTTCTCCCAGAAAGGTTTTATATTCATTATCTTAATTTAATGGTTTTTCAATCTTTGTATAAGACAAGACTGGTGTGTGCGTATACATGCATGTGTCATACTTTTATAAGGTAATGCAAACCGGTAGCTGGTTGTTGGAATATGCCATGTATTATGAAAAACTAATTTGATTTTACTGTTACAATAAGGAAAAATAAAAACATAAGGAGACAGTGCAAGTGCAAGGATATAAAAATTAAAGTGAATATCCTGAGGTGGTTTGGGCACATTGAAATAATGAACAGTAATAAGGGTGTAAGAGATGGAGTGAAGAGAGAGGTCTGTCCTAGAAAGGAATGACATAACCGTGTGAATATTTAAAAAAAAAGAAACGTAAGCTTGAACAATTATCACCCACCCCATAAAGGACACGGTGTGATGGTATGTATGCATATAAAAATACGAAATTTAATTAACTGAGCGAGTATGAATATAATATGCAAAAACATGCACAATCCTAAAATTTTAATATTTATTTTTCCAGACTCCTGGAATTCATGAGAACTACAGCGAACTGACCAAATGTGATCAACATGCCATCAACCAGTGTAAAAAAGTTACTTTCGCAGAACCGCCTAGAAAAATATTTTAATCTGCATAATCAATACAAAAATAAACTTTTTACACTAACTAATCATTGCATTTTAATAAATCTATGATTTTGTTTACAAATCATTTCTAACAATACATTTAGTCTTATTCATAATAACTTATGTTAGGTTTAAAACGGTGTATAACAACAGTATTGAAAATCACTATTCATAATAGCATATATAAGGCAATACTGCTATATAACGGCTACATTACACCTATGTATATAAGATAATCACGGTCCCAGGTTGTTTTAACAGCAATATAAGTAGAGTATAGGGACCGACCAATAAATCCCAAATGTTGCCGATGGTCGCATTACATGTCAATTATTTTTGACATTAATTTGTGAAGCGACGTGAAAATTTGTTTTCTATTTCATTACACAAATTAATAAAACAACAGATACTTATAAATACGATCAAATGTATTGTTTCGCTTCTTAATATGACGTAAACGGGTAACAAAAAATATTTTTTAACAGATTTTTAATTATCTCAATAGAGACGAAGTAGGAATATTTATTGTAGGAGAACCGGGAAATCAAGGCACCTACAGGGCTTACGACCTGTCATCGGCTGGTTTACGTGATCACTTTATGCGCTTGCGCAACGTTCACCAATTATGCCTTTTAATGAGATCCCTATCAATTCAATTTTGAAAGTTCTATATATTGTTATACTGAAATTCTTTTCGCTTGAAAATAAGGAATTTTTACTACAGCCATCTATGGGTGAAATTATGAACAACAATCTTATTATTTTTATTTATTTTATTGGAACGCCATCTATTGAGAGAATTGGTTTTTTTGTAAATAATGAAAGCTACAATTCTTATATCTGAGGTGACAATGCATTTTTCGCATAGAAGTCACCCCTGAATTGCGCCAGACTTATAAGGTCATTTTTGTCTTATTTACCTACTTGTACCAATGT
The DNA here is from genome assembly GCA_963576475.1 of Molanna angustata. Classification (NCBI taxonomy): domain Eukaryota; kingdom Metazoa; phylum Arthropoda; class Insecta; order Trichoptera; family Molannidae; genus Molanna; species Molanna angustata. Next base: position 6,504,456 of record OY754975.1, read on the forward strand.
GTAAGTAATCGAATATTTTTATTATTGCATATGCGCAAACATTGGATTTTTTTCCCTGTCTAACCACTGAAAGATCATTTGAGGCTATATTAATTTAAGGTAACCCACAGTTTCATTATTGCTCCAGTTTTTCATATAAATATCTAAATAATGATATTCACGAAATAAAAGTTGAAAATAAAGCCTAAATACTATAAGAAACATTGTATTTTATTCAAAACATGGATGAATTACGTTATCAGGTCAAACAGTAACATAGCAACATTATTGTTATATTGCTATATAAATATTATTATGAATAGTCAAGAATATAAGTGCTTATACTGTGTTTTGGTTATATAATGTTTTTACCACAGTATAAGGAAATATTATGAATAAGACTGTTAGTTACTAAACTAAACACTTCCTTACAGAGAAGCAAGATTCGCATGGAGAAATGAATTTAATATTAATTGATAAATCATACCTTAAGAGGACGTATTATAACTAAATCTAGTGACTGATAACATGATATACCAAAACCGCCTAATGCACTATGAAGTTACGTGTTAGTAAAGGTTACTATCGCGTGCATTAAAAAAGGTTTGTACGCGATTTAAATTTATGGAAAACCAAAATTTGTTGATTTTTTGCATTTTAAGAACAAACCTTACTTGAAATGAAAAAACTTTATCGGTCATTCACTTTGATTTTATATGAAATCTTTTAGCATTTTAAGATTTATTTCTCTATGACACATAGTTATGGAGTAATTTAAAAAAAATGCAGTAAAACAGGATAATTGTAATAATTTTTTAGGGGAATTTAGGCTGAATTTTAAATTTGTGACGAACATTCACTAGAGAAATGTTGAAAACACTTATGGTATTTTTTTCTAGAAACACACCGTTTCACATATTTGAGGAATTTGATTTGAAATTGGGGTATTTAGGTTTATATGGCCCCTTAACCATTTCATACTTGGGTTTCTTTCACAAAAATAGAACTAAACACATCTGGTTATTTTATAAGTCAAATAAAATTTTTAATATATCATAAATTTCTTGAATAATAATTACAAAATATTTTTGTTTTTCAACAAAACGAAACATTATCATAAACTGTGCCAATCATGAAGTGGTTATACTAGCCATAAGATAAATAGCATCTTTTAAATAAATTATTTGTATGTGATAAAATTCCAAATGGTATTTTATCTTATAATGATGTAAATAAAACAAACTCAATTTGGTTAATAGGATTTATTAACTTTTTTTAAACTTATACATAAGAGTGTGCTAGCTTAGAATCTGAGCTTCTGGAAGAACCATTTGTTCTTACCACTCTTGTATCTTTCCTCAAACTTGACTCGTGTGGCAAACCTCAACTTCTTCTTCTTGATTGGATCCTTCAGATCCTTGGCTGTGATCTTCTGATCTACATGTTCGACTGTGTAGCGGGTTGGCATCAAATGGTTGTAGTTGATAACCTGCAAAGAAAAACACACATTCAATCATTTGTGAATATCCAGGCATTATTGGTGAGTTAAAAAAACACACATTCAATCATTTGTGAATATTCAGGCACTATTGGTGAGTTAAAAAAAACTACACTTCATTATTTTGTAGAATTGAAGACGCTTAAAAGGAGGTGTAGTTTTACCAAACATCTAGAAAAATTATGTGGGTACGCAAGGGTATGTTCAGAACCAAAACCGAGTAGCAACGCTCTAAGCCGTTCAGAGTGACCAGAAAACAGACAATGTCGCGTTCAGATCGAGTGTACACTCCTAACGCTTCGTAAAATTTTCATGTGTAAAACGCACTGACAGGCATAGTATTTGTTGACTTCTATTTTATCTGTGGTGTCTGTTATGTCAGTTGACGTTTTATAATATGCATTCACAAAGAGGTTAATTTAAGAAAACAATTATTTAAAAGTTTGCCAAAATAGGTCAGAAGGCATTATTTATTCCCCCTGCATTCAGAATCAAACGCTGTTCGAAAGCATTCAGTGAGATTGGTTCGAAAAACATCATAATGTACCCGAAGTGTTGGATGTACCCGAAGTTGTAACTTTGGGTACATCAGACACTTGACGTGGAGTGTTCTATCTGTACGCAGCCCTGAAGACAAATTTAAGTTTTTTGTTTGGTTAATTTGATCATGAGTAAACACAAATTGTCTCCCTCAGTGGAAAATTTATAGATATTTGGCGATAACTATATTAACTACTACTACAGGGTAGAGCCAAACAGGGTAAGAACGGAACAAGGTTGCTGTAACTTCTTGTTCTGGAGATGGGGAAAGGGGGAGAACCCAGACTGTGAATGTGCATATGGTGCAAGACTGCCAGCTCAGGAAATTTAGCGGCACCCTCCAGGATAACCACGAGGCGAGACCGGAGGCAGTGGAATGGTTGACAGAACTTGATCCAAGGCTGTAAAACTCAGACACTGCCCATATTGGTGGAGGATACAAGTACGAGCCACACGAAAAGTAAAGTAAGTAACTACACTACTAATAACGCTAATTATGAGGTCAGTCATAATAAAGACGCACGGACAACAAAGGCTGTCTTTTCACATGATTCTGTCTTAAAACAACTAGTGGTAGAATAGACAGACAAGCAATAATTACCACCGTTGACATTGTTGTTTACAAAATTAGGGTACTTACTAGGCATTATAACACATTAGCTTACACCTAACCAGCAGCAACTTATTATGGCCTTTTCACATTTTAGATTCTCAAGATTATTTAAATTCAGATAATAACTATTCAACATAGCAGGGTTTGTCTACTAAAAACTTGTGTTTTAAATTATGAAAGAAAAAATCTTTAAGGTTTAAGAAGAAAGGAGACGCCCAAATATGAAGATTTACTGACGTGTTCAGATATTCTTAAAAAAATAGTCAATGACTTAAAAGGTTTTAATGATATAAGATCTCAAATTGTAGAAAAATAATAAACTAAAAATTTAAAAATCTAAAACAAAATGTTTAAATCATATTTAACAATATTTTTATTAAATTATAAATTTACATCTAAGGAATTAGAGGGTCGAGGGAATTCCACAAATTTCGAGGGCACTTTCGGAATCACCAGTGGGCATCAGCAGAATCATTTGGGCACATTCGGAATCATTTTATGGGGAAAATTTTCAAATACTATGATTTTAGAACTGCAAAGCTGTAGACAATTTAACATTGTAGTTTCAAGACGATAATGTCAGTATTGGTTTGGTAAACGAGGAAACACCAATACATTTGAGTTCCTGTGCAGCCTTAATAATAGCACTTAACTTTCCTAAGGTAAAAGGTTTTATTTTTACTGTCATATAAACCCACACATTAATCAAATTGAAAAAAAAAAGAAACCATAAAAGAAAGTTATTTTGTTATATCTACTTTCTTTAAATATAATTTTAACTGACAATTGCATCAATCTATTTAGCACTATAACGCTACTTTTAATTTAAACAATGGAAATTATTAGACGTACTACATGGATAGAGAGCAATAATGTACAAAAATCAAAATTCATTTATCGAAAATTCAACTCAAATATTTCCTTTATAACTTAAACAAGAGACAATTTTAAAATACAAATTGATACATAAATAAATAAGAAAATTACATACCTTAATGAATGGCTTAATTTTGGACCTCTTTTCAATCTTCTTTTTGCCTAGCCTTTTGTGGACTTTCAGGGGATATCTGTCAATACCGGCCACAATCGCGTGACCATATTGCTTCTCTGAGGATCCATCGTCGCATGTTTTCATGACGATGGCTTTACGTCCTGCGTACCGTCCACTCAGGACGAGCACGACTTTACCTACTTTCATAATCTTGCCCATTTTGACACTGTAAATAGAGATAAACAAAACTATTAACACACGTCAATCGGTCAAATGTACTCGTCAAATGATATTGCCCGTTTGCTATTGGAATACACTTCAAGTTTAGATATATAAACTTCAAAAACTCGGCATGTCAATAGCATAACCAAGTTTGACAGGTCCATAACGACACTCGCACACATCGTTGTTTAGCGGAAAATAATGATGTAACTATATAAAAGTTGAGAAAAACTGTCGATTTTAATAAATAATTACTTAAAAATGTATTTTAAAAACTAGATTTTAATGGATTAAACGAATAAATAAATGGTGGACACTTACAAATCTCACAGACCACCGGAAAAAGAAAGAAACCATAGAAAAATAAGGAAAGATGTTCGCGGTTCGCGCTATAAATATTGCCATGTATAAAAATTTAGTACTTGTTTAAGACCAATCATTTAGTTGGTTCTCAAATATTTTGCTGCCGAAAATTGAATATCATTATAAAACTTTTTTAAATTTTGTTGTTATCTTTTGTTGATGTGATAAAAATTTTGTTGTTGCGTTAAAATACTCTGAATTTACTAATTAATTTAAAATACTGAATTTCCCCATGATATTTCAAATACCTACAATTATAACAAGCCACAATTTTTTTGTTGAAATATTTGACTATGTAAAAATTGTAATTATAAATGCATTAAATTTATTAAAATTTTGATTGCTCAAAAATACTCACTCGGAATTTGGATCTGAATATTATTTTTTAACTATGGTGAGTGAAATATATCATTTAGATAACAGCAATAGAAGACGCTTGTTAAGACACATAAAATGATTTGCCAGGATAAGAATAAAATTTGGTTCTGTCTGACTAATCCAAAATGGCTGATAAATATTATAACTCTTTTGTATCCTTTCCTACATGCTTTAAATCAAATGAATTTGTACCTAGTTTACTATTACTCCTAGAATTCCCGATGCCTAACAAACTAAAAAAATAAACACTTTGCAAAAAGAACTAAAGCGCCCTGCTATACATCTTCAAAGGATTCCAGTAACCTATTTGCTATTTGAGACGAACGTCATATATACATGACAGTTGATTCCCTGAAAGACAAGTGTCATCTCTAGATGCCGCGTCCCGTTCACAGGTACAAGTTCTTCTTCATATCTACCATCAAAAGGTTAAATGACAAAGGTTTACATTTAGTGTAAAATATAAGAATAATGGGTAATCCAGTGGTTGCGAGTTCGAATTCTGCGTGACCAATTTCGTTCACCTATAGCAGGGGTTCCCAACCTTTTTGTACTCTAGAGCACATTCTTAAATATCGGTACGGTGGCGGGCACCGTCTATTTTTAATTGACAAACTCCTTCCATAAAAAACTAAACATAAACTTCTTCCCTTCCCTTTCCCCCACATACACTCACCATCTTACAATGACTACCCAACATCAATAATATATAATAATTTAAATATGTGAAACTTTATAATTGGCTATTTATTTTGTATTCTCATTTGCAATTAAGTATTATAAATGTATAGCTGTTAGGTTTCCAAACAAATAATAAATAAATAAATAAATAAAATAAATAACTTCTCATTTTCCCATAAATCATGATTTTATATTCATAAATAAAAATAATAAAATTATTATTCAAATTGCATACACAGAAAAATGTATTTACAAAACGTAAACAAAAAACACAAATACAAAGAAAAAATCTCAAAAAAATCAAAACTCTAACAAATAAATTAAAATAATTCACATTTTTATTAAATGTTTATGAAAAAAATCTGTCTTTGTCGAATAGTGGCGGGCACATACGAATCGTTCGGCGGGCGCCATGGAGCCCGCGGGCACGGGGTTGGGAACCTCTGACCTATAGTACATGGATTTATGCTTAGTTTAGGGAATGTATGAGGATGTATATGTACTTTTTACAAGGACACATTCATTATTTTTTAAAACATTGATAAACCAGAAGTACACTTGATTTTATTAATACACGGTTTTGAAATAACATACGTATAAATAATTAAGAACATTGATGTTTTTTGAAAAAAAAATTAACATCTCAATAGAGACCAAGTTGGAATATTATAGGAGAACCAGGATATTATCAAGGCACCTACAGGGCTTACCACCTGTCATCAACTGGTTTACATGATCACTTTATGCGCTTGCGCAATGTTCACCAATTATGCCTTCTTTTTGAGATCCCTTATCAATGCAATTTTGAAAGTTCCATATATTTTAATAATGAGAAACTGATTGTTTGAAAATAAGCTGAAAAAACACCATCGCCATCTATGGAGTAACGAAGAAAACTTTTTGTAACCCTATGTATTGAGAAATAGTTTTTTTTGTAAACAATGACAGCACCAGTCCTTATACATGAGGTGACAATGCTCTCGCACAGATGTTACCCCTGAACTGCGCCAGATAATAAGTTCATTTTTGGCTTATATACTTCAGTTTCAGATGGTGTTTTTTCAGCTTATTTTTAAATGATCGATGTGCAGCAATCCTGCACTACTGATTTTATGAAAAACTGACTCATATCCCATTTTATTTACAATCAATTTAAAACAAATATTAAGAAGGGTGGTACCCTGGGTTAGTAATCCAGTGGTCTCGAGTTTGAATCCTGCCAGGACCGATTTCTTTTGGTGGTACATTCTTTTTTAAGAAAAGTACATACTGATATTTGATTTTTTATTAATTTTTCCTACGATCTACGGGCCAATAAGAGAGAATAATTATTGGCGTTGTCGATATAGCAGGGAGTTATGAGATCTATGGAGAGCCCGATGTGATAAGTTCCATAAAGATGGGGCGCTTTAGATGGGCGGGTCACATAATCCAAATGGACGACGACAACTTCACAAAACGCCTCTGTGTCAAAGGAGAACAGGAAGACCAAGGAATCGATGGATAGACAGTATCGATGCGAATGCATCCTCAGGAGATATTAGAAATTGGAGAACGAAGGCTGTCGAGCTAAGATGATGATGATTTATTTTTCCTACATTCCACCAATCTGAATTTTCCCATAATCCGGCATACTTTTGTCTTCATTGGTGCGAGATTACTTGTATTGTACTCTAATATAGATTTCATAATAAATAAATATATGTTATCTTTACCAAGAGCTCCATCAACAAAATATTATAATTATAATAATAAATCTTTATTAGCTAAAATAATAATTCAAACAAAACATCATGTACAAAAGAAAACATTATAAAAGACAAAAGGCGGACTTGTTAATAAATTAACGTCTTTCAGTCAACCTAATATTAATAAACGGTTGTCCTATATTAAATGCATAAAAAAAAGGAAAAATGCATATAAAATAAATAATAATGTGTAAAATATGTACTATTTGATTAGTTACAAACTTTTGTGATTGTTTTACTTTAACTGTACTACAAAAACTGATGAACTTGAAATGCAAAAGATAAAATAACATCTCACATTGTTCAGCAATGAGGTTCATCACCAATTGTGAATTTTGCTTTTTAAGTGAGACGAGACTGGTGTGTGGTGATACACACATGTGTTGTGTTTCCTTTTATAAGGTAATCCAGACCCGCACAACTGTTGCTGGTTACCCCACATGTGGGATATGCCGTGATAGTATAAATGAATGAAATAAAAATGGGATTAAAAATTTATTCTTCTTATTTCCAAATGAAAATGTGTCAAAAATTTTCGTCTTCCAAAATAGATTTGATAAAAAAAAAAACAGATAGGAAAATAAATAAAACAAATAATATTTTCCGAAACAATTACATATAATTCAAATAAGTTAAATCTTACTTGTCTATAACTTGTGTCACTTCTTTTATACATTTATCAGTTATAATATTTATATCCATATAATGATGTGTATGTACGTTGTTGTTGAATTACTATCCATAAAAAAAATATATATCATTTGAAGAGGCCATATACAAAAATTTGATAATCTCCACACAAAAATTATAGAATAAAAACACTATGACAATATGATATTTTAATATGTAATAAACAAATATATTTTGTAACTGTAATAAAGACTAAGATATTACAATATTATATTACAAAAGAAGGCAAGTTAAGATTGTAATAAAATTGTCATTTTCATTTTAATAATCTACACATTACAAAAATAACACAATGCTTATAAAAAAAAATCACATGGTCCGTACTCGGTATATAGTCTTTCATACAACTCTAGCGTAAATATATTATTTAGAAAATGTAGTTACATTTTGGTTCATCGTCGATACATCACATTCATAAATATTGTATTTGCAAACAAATCCAATTTTATTTTTACATCAATCAATCGAAAAATTAATGAGCTGTTCATATGTTAATATCAAAAAACAATAATTAGTTCATTTACAAATCGTTTTTTATTTTTATTATTTAGAATACAAATACATAACACTATATTTTAATTTACAATACTTTTATGTACATATACAGGAGTTATTTATTTAAATATAGGTTGAATAAGAAATCTACTGAAATCTATGGGAAGATGCCTATACAGATATTTTATATTATACTACTGAGGAAAATCGATTCAATAGTCTTCTTTATAATAGAAAATATTATATCATTATGTGTGTAGTCTGACTTTCAAAAATATTTACATTACACTAATATTCTATAAGTAACACATCATTGCAACAATATACTATCTTAACAACACTATAGTGCATTCCACTTAATAACTCATTTCGTGTTTGTGTTGGTAACTTTGCATACTTGACAGTCTGGCGAATTTGGTTCTACGGAGTTGTTAACATTTTAAATATTTCGAAACTTATATCAACATTATATTATTTTATTCAACAACAGGTACTATGTCAAATATTAATTTATCACGCACCCAATAACAAGTTGCCACATTCTGGTCACACAATATTTATCGTCTCACAGATCCAGACTGAAAACACAATTAAAAACTGTGTCTCCACCGGGAATCGTATCCGGGACCTTTAGTTCAGCAGTCAGATATTTAATTGACCGAGTCACAAAGGCCGACTTACTTTGTGACAAATACTACAGAATCAATTTATCCAACTTAGCATGATCTATATGTTGTCACATCTGGCAAAGTTTAGTTTCTTACATCTGATAACACTAAGAAATCTTATCAATGTAAATATAAAAAAGGAATTATTAAGTGAAACGGACTGTAGTATTCTATTGTCAACTCATGTTGGTAAATTGCAATAATATCTTTCAACCGAACAGTGTTACCAGTCCAACGAAATAAAAATTGTTTTTTGAAATAATGCTCGATATATATTTATAATATTTAAATATATATCTCGATATAATATTTATTTTATTTTGTATTGTTTCTTGGGCAACTAACAGGTAGTACGTCAATTATTAATTTAGCATGCACACAATAACAAGTTGCCACATTCTGAAGACTTATGATATTAATCATCTTACAAATGCTGATTAAAAACACAGTGAAAAACTGTGTCTCCACCGGGAATCGAAGAGTCAGATATCATACAAACTGAGTCACAAGGGTTGACTTTTTGCTTTACATCTGCAATATCTTATCCTTGCAACTGTTTGTGATTTGCAAAGTATTTTTTGATAAATTTATCTTTTGTTAGAAATTGTCCGATATCTCTTTATGTTTGTACGGTGCCACACATAAAATATTAACTAAACACAACAATTATAAATAATAAAGTTCAAACGATCCAAACATAATCCGAAAGTCATAGCAGAATGATATGTAGTCAAAATTATTAATAGGCATCATTGGTATAGAAATTAAGTAAAAATTAAATCCACACAATTATGGCTTCTCTGAACTGTTACTATTTGTGAGAAATTACCATTCGGCATCGAACTGTCCACTACAAATACAGAGAGAAGTGTTTTACAATACTTAATTTGTTATATGTTGGAACAATGAAACAAATCTCAAAAATATAGAAATGGATTTTGATTACAGAGATTAATATTTAGTACAGGGGTGACATCTGTGCGAGACAGCGTCACCTCATTTATAAGGACTGTTGCTTTAATTGTTTACAAATAAACTAATTTCTCAATAGATGGCATTACAAAAAAAGGTTTCTTCGTTACTTCATAGATGGCAATAGTATAATTCCTTATTTTCAAGTAAATTGTTACACATTATTCAAATATACAGAACTTTCAAAAATTACATTGATAAGGGAACTCAATAAAAAGGCATAATTCAGGAATGTTGCGCAAGCGCATAAAGTGATCACGTAAACCAGCCGATGACAGGTCGTAAGCCCTGTAGGTGCCTTGAGTTCCTGGTTCTTCTATAATATCCCAACTTCGCCTATATTGAGATGTTAAAAGTTTGTCAATAAAAATATTTAAATAGTTTCACAAAAGGCACCATGAGGCACCGGCTTAGAATAGTGCTTCTCTCTTTTCTATTATCGTCGTTTTCGGGTGTTTGGTAAGAGCCAGGTAATTGAAAATACAACAGGCAACAATAACATCTTACAAAGTTCAGATATTTTAGTTGAGACGAGACTAGTATATTGGTATACACACATGTGTCGTCATTGTGGTGATAAATAATTTAACAAATATCATCTGTAACAATAGTAAAACAAAACTATAACCTCACCACAAATTGAGTCTGATACAGAGGCTCGGAAGTCAAACGTTTAATTATTTGATTTAACAACATCCCTGTATAAAAACAGTTTCTCATAATCACTTGATATTGCATAAGGACAACTAACAGGCATTATGTCAAATATTAACTGAACCCATCAATAAGACTCATAATATTAATTGTCTCACAAATCCAAATTAAAAATACAATGAAAAACTGTTGTGTCTGTATTGAGTCTGATATCTGAGTCACAAAAGCAGACATATTTGATATGGCTGTTAGGATGGTTTACAATGTTAATATGTGTGACAAATAAGATCCAGTCTCAATATTTCTATTTTGGAATATTTAACCAACATCAGTTGGTAAAATAACTCTAGTCAAAGAAGTACGTCATTCAGATTACGAATCATTATTTACATATTAATATATACATATATAAAAAGAACAACTTTATATCTAATTGAAAAAATAACAAAAATATACATAATATGATTCTTCTTTAATTGCTACACTCAAATGAAATCTTCCACAAATTAGAGACAAATTTCGGCGTAAATTAAGTACAAGCGATTTGCTTTCTTTCAAACAATTTCACTAAATGTTTCCATCTTAAGATGTAATCTTTTGAAAGTCAAACGTCACATGAAATGATTCGTACAAAACAAAACAAGCACATTTCAATGTTTTGTTTTACACAACGTACATAATATTTGCGGCACTCCTTAATTATAGCCGCGGCAATTCAAAAACCTAAAAAAATGTAATTTACCACAGTTTGATCATAAAGTTTTTTTCTCTTGTTCTGACCACAGTATATTCATTCTTTGAAAGAAATAAAAACAGTAAACTAGATTCATTTGCTTTTTAAAAAGAAATAATATGTCTTTGTAACTATTGCATATTATACATCGCTATAGATGCCTTCAAATACAGACGGTGGCCAAATTAATACAATCAAAGGAAAAAAATGCAAAAATAATTGTATTTTTAGCTGTTATCCAGCAAAATCGAATCACATCAGTATATTTTTAATTGTGGCAACTCCCTTCATTATTGTTATCGTACTTGCAACACTTTTTAAGCATCAACATGAAGTTTGTCACATACAAGATACGATAATGTCAGTTTAGTATTGGTCTTCACAGAGTGTGCGGGTGTTAATGGAATATTTTGCCCATTGATTTTGTGTTTATTTGAGACAGTGTTTGAGTGTTTCTTACATTTTTTTTTAAATAACAGGTAAACCTAATATATATTACTAAATATTTATCACAATTATACTACTTATCAAATTATTACGATTTTGATAAATTATTTTCTAAATGTATGCTGAATTTCAGAATTTTTTGGTTTATTTTAGAAATGGGAAGATCTTGTGACCTCACTCCAAGAAAAAAATCTAAAATTGCAACCCTTCTTGGTCACTGTGAATACAGTCAACGAGAAATTGCCACACTTACCAATGTTTCTCAATATTCTGTGCACAAAATAAGTAGGCAAATGAAAGGAAATGTACCCCTTGAACCATCTCGAATAGGAAAATGTGGACGAAAGCGCATTACTACTCCGCGAACAGAAAGAAAAATCAGAAATGTTGCTCTAGAAAATAGACAGAAGCCTCGAAAAGTAATAAAATCTATTTTGCAGACCACAGGAGTCAATATATCTGATCGTACATTGAGACGAAGATTGGTGGAAATGGACCTCAAATGTTATCGCCCAGTGAAAAAGCCAAAACTAACACATGAAATGCGTAAAAAGCGACTAGAATGGGCACTAAAACACCAAAATTGGAACGAAGACGATTGGAGCAAGGTATTAGAATGTAAAATAAGTTTTTATGAAACTTTCTGTATTAAATAAAATTGACTAGTGAAAACTTCTCGTGTTCTTTCAGGTTTGTTTTTCTGATGAATCCTCAATCCAAATACTGCAGGACAAAACTCAATATGTGAGAAGAAGGCCAGGTGAAAAATATAATGAGGAATGTGTGGTCCAAAGAGTGAAGCACCCTCAGTCAATAATGATCTGGTCAGTGATTAGTGGGATGGGTATGGGAAGGCTGTATATTGTGAATGGCACAATGCGCCAGGACCAGTATATAGAAGTTTTAAAAGGGAGACTAAAGCCTCAAGTGGCCGAATGGTTTCAAAATGGAAAATATGTATTTATGCATGATTCTGCACCCTGCCACAAAGCGAAAACCGTTACTAAATTTCTAGAAGGAGAAAAAATAAAGGTATTAGATTGGCCAGGAAATTCACCGGATCTAAATCCAATTGAAAACGTTTGGGAGGCTCTGAAAAGGGCAATTGTAAAAAAAGGTGTCATCACCAACAAAAGACAACTAATAGAAAACATAATTGAGGCATGGCACAACACACCAGAATTAAAAAATATCTCAATTAAATGTATCTCCAGCATGCCCAGAAGAATATCAACAGTAATTAAAGCTAAGGGAGGATTTACTAAATATTGATCATTTTACCATAAAACGTATTTTATTATCAATAAACTATTATATATTCATAGTAAATGCATTTTATTTTATAAAAATATATTAAATCTCCCATAATATTCTAGAAAGATCGAAATAAAATAAAAAAATAATAATTTTCAATGATTCGAAGTCTAAAAACTGCTATAAATTCATTTGATTGTATTAATTTGGCCACCGTCTGTAATCTAACGCTGAACTTAATTAAATTGGTCGAAAGAGAATTAGTACAGGGTGCCTAACCAACATATCAATTTAGCTATGGAAAAGAAATGATAACTCAATGCATGGAAGTGACAGTTGCCTGTCACATCCACACATTCTTTTCCGTCGCTAAATTGACACGTTGACCCAGGGGCCATTGGATCGTAAATCTACAGGCATTGCTAGTATGGTTCTTCCGTCAAACTATCTGCATGATACTAAATAATGTTTTTTTTAGCGTGCCATCGATATAATTAATTAGTGCCATATCTTTCACAATTATGATCATAAATCTGCAGAACACAAAGTGTACGATACAGTGTGTTTGTGTAAAATAGTATTATTCAGAACAATAACAAAAAAAAAACCAATGATATAACTTATTATAAATTAACTATTTATAATAATTATAAAACTCACACACACAAATGTTTTGGTTCTTGTCCATTTTGTCAACGATGACAATATAGCATCTTGTGTCCATCACAATACATTATTAATATTAACAAACAGACCCTCCACCCCCCAAAACACTTCACTCACTAAATAATAAACGTGTCGTCGTCTTAGTCAATGTTTTACATGCGTACAACTATATGCGTACAATTTTACAACTATACATTTAAATTATAATAAGTAATATTATATGTATATAAAGATCATATAGTTACATATCAATATATTACAAAATATGTCTTCTCCTTCTGCTTCACATATAAAATGGCACCTGAATATATGCGACATTATTCACAAAAGCCACTCATTTTGAGCATTCCATTATTATCATAGTAATATTCAAAAATACAAGTTTTATCTTCAACCAAAAAATTATACATTCAATTACCGTTTTATAAATTGATATGAAAAAGATTTATTGGCGTTTCATATAAATAATTTGAAATCAAAAGATAGATCATTTTCAGCGGAATTCCATTAATATAAAAATATATAAAAAATAAAATAAATTAAATGATTTGAACTGTCCACTTAAAACAGAGTTAAATAAAACATTAAAAGATTTAAATTGATTTATAATCAGTATAAAGAATGTCGTGGAAGTAAAAAATACTGATTGGTATACAAATTGAAATTGTAGAAATGAAACGGAATGAAGGTAAACACAAAATGGTGGTCACACATTTTGAAAAATGGATATGAGAAATAATGAAGTATCAATACACAGACAGCAGAGCTATGTATAAACACTCTTGGAATGATCCTGCATTATGTAATGGCAATGTATAAATCCTAATTACTATATTATAATTAAAAAATTAATATAGTTATGATTGCCAGGACAGAAAATAATGGTGCGCATTCGGTTCCATCCGTTAATGGTCGTGCCAATGACATTAAAATGGTGTTTAAACAGAACTCCACTAAAGTATGATGAAATCTTTTTTTAAAACAATAACTTTTCACATTTACGTAGCAATGAGTGGCTTTTATTAATTTCGTCTGAAATGTATAATATTATCATCGAATACACGTTAAACTTTAACAGTCGGGGAAGAAAAAGACAGTCAATAACTTGAAATGTTGTATGTCCAGTTTTTTTTTCGTCGTATTAACATAGTATAAGCGCATGAGCCTGAAAATCATGAAAAAAATGACACAAATAAGACCAAAAAGGAGATATTTCACAGAAACAAAATTGTGATATATGTATTGGTCTGCAAAATTCTCAAAAACAAAAATGTTTTTCAATAAATTTCTCCTCTACTTGGAATCGAAGATATTGCCGGCACAAAAATCAATTTTTAAATTCAGTTTAAAGAAAAATGTAATTATAGAGAGCCTTTAGTGAGGTAAATTATTTCACCGCAGTTCAACATTTATTTTTTTATACGGCTACTGCTTTTATACCAATTTTTTAGCCATAAATACCACGGCAACACTCTTAACATTGTCAAAGTGTCTATTCTTTAACACAAATTTCACTCAATAGCTATCAGGTATTTACTTGTGTTGTTGAGCCAAGCAAAAACAGTTTAAACATTATTTTGCTAAATTACAAAAATTTCCAAATTCTAATTTATTTGCAAGATACTAATAACTACGTAATATGAAATTGTTTGATTGGGGAATAATGACTATTGGTTCAAATTCATTGACTATTCTGTGTAAGAGCACTATAATTAATTTAAACATTGTCTATTGTGCCATTTTAAAATTATACAACCAATGTATTATTTTTTTTTAATATGGCATCACTTTTTGTGTTGAGATTTATCCACTGCCAAAATATTTACTAGTTAATTTTATTTATTTTTAAGTCAGCGGTTAGTATGAGTATTGACAACAGTAAAATACTGGAACATTCCACTTGTAAATTGGATTTATAATTATACTACATTAACAGTTATTCAGTCTTATATCGTCTGGCAGTACAATACATATCAGTTTTATGGCAGTATATTAGAGTCAATTGTTTTAGTCAGCTTTTTGTTGATAATATTTTTCATATGTTGTCCTTAAATAGTTTAGTAATGTTTATCGTATTTTTGTTCACCATTAGTAAAATATTATCCTCCCTTAAATACCAGAACTGGTGAGAATTTAAAAATCTATAGCTTATTTTTACTAATATGTATTCCTAAATAATTCATTAACTAACAATTTGTAAACTATACTCACGTCACCGTGTAATGGCCTTTTTGACATTTCATAAGGTTCCGTAATTAGTGACAGCAACAAATACCATACTTCAATGTGTACAGCATTTTCTATGCCTACTTGATGTAGGCATATGCATTTATCTTCCAACGCTTTAGCTGTCAATAATTACGAAACATTATACCAGTTCAACTGTCTGTATTGATCGCTTTGTTTAAAGGCTATTCATTTTGTAACAGGATCTCGAAGATACATAGAAATTGAATAAATTTCTTTGCACACAGCAAATTTTGCAGGATACATTAATCACTTTGTGTAATTTTTTTAAAATTATTTCAGGATCTCAAAGAGAATGTAAAACAGACATACAACATTTGAATCTTTTAACCATCGTAATCATAATAAAACGGGGGAGTATAATAATAGACGTCGTCACTGTGATGTTGAAACAAATAATAGTGGGCGGGGGGGAGGGGTTGGCACGCTTAGTGCCGGGGCCATCCCTATACGGAGATCTCGTAGTTCATGTCGTAGACTGACGCTCTCTCTGCCGGTTGTGGCGGGGGCGGCTGCTGCTGCTGCAGGGGAGGAGGCTCCAGGGAGTCCGATACCTGGAGGGCGCGGACGAAGGACATAGGCCGCGGGGGGGCGTGGTGCGGCGGGCGGCGGGGGAGGGAGGGCAGCACGGGCACGCCCCCTCGCATGGCCGGGTGGTAGGGGGGCGGGGCCGGGGGTCGCGGCGGGGGCGGCTGACCGGGGCTGGTGTCCTTCCAGAGGTAGACGCCCCTCTGTGGGGAGCCGGCCAGTTCGCGGATGTTGTCGCTGGTGTGTCGCTGCGCCCCCGCGGCCCCCGCCCTCGCCAGCTCCCCTTCCGACAGGAAGCGGCGCTGGGGAGAGGCGTGCTGTGTGACAGCCCTCTCGGTGCAGTATCCCCCCATCATCACCCCTCCACTGGAGACCCCAATGAAGTCTGGTCGGCGAGGCTGCGTTGGTGTTCCAGGGTTGGATCTGCACATTCAAATTTAAAAATAATTTTAATGATTCAATGAGAAGGTAATAGTACAAATATTACAGTCTAATCTCACTAAATACAATATTGTATTGAGGGTATCCAACTAAAATGCATCAAGTCCTATTTTGTTGATTTTTAGTCTGAACTAATTTCAAAATAAAATAATAATAAGTTCAGTTGAATTAACTAAAAATCAACAAAATAGTACATAATGCATTTTAGTTGCATATCCTCGATATCACTAATTTTAATCTTCCCTAATAATGAGGTGATGTTATATTATAGAGTGGGCGATAGTTGACTTTGAAACATTATTAACATCTACTTGTTACAACTCACCAAGGAAACAGACTACATTTTTCCAAAAGATATGCTGGAAACTTAGACAAGACATATGATCAGCTCAGCTGAGATATGTGATCTGTATATATGCTTTTTTCATTAATTATAACTTATTAAGTTACCTTGTGAATTACATAAATGGAATTTGTATCTCAAAATAAAAAATATGTTAAATTAACATTGATAAATGCATAAAATCAATTTTTCTGCCCAACATATTCATTTCATAGTATGTAGATTTTTGCTTCTTTTTACTGAAGATGCTCTGATAAAAATCAACAAGTAAAACTAATAAACACATTACGTTAATTATTTTTTTAGGCGGGTACTAATATTAATTTATAAAAATAACACCAATATTTGATAATTAAAATATAAGAAGAAAATTTAACAGATACTAAAAGTAATCAATAATATTGTATTTGTGTCAACAGAATGGAAATCCATTTTAAAATCAATAAAATAGCAAACAGTATTTTTCCACAGATTCACTTTTTTACGACCAAACGTTTTCACGGAGGTGTCTCGGCATTATCAAGGTTAATCTGTTAAACCTTGACAATGCCGAGACACCACAAACATAAACAAACAAATGTGTTAAAAAAATATTCATACACTTGGACAGTAGTTAAAATTAAATATATTATTCATCCACAAAAAAAAATATAACAAGATTTTTTAATCTACACAAAACTGATCTAGAAAATCTTAAAAAAATGGCATATGTATAAAAGTGGGTTGTAAAAACTAAAGGGAGTTTATGTCAATCTATTGGGATATTCCACACGTTTAACAACGCATCTAAAAATAAGACTATTGGAAGATTGTAAAAAAATGAATAAATTCAAAACAAGGTAAACCCTAATATGCTTAATGTTTGTGATACAAATATATGATACTATTATACATGAACAAGATGATTAATTATGAAAAAAAATGGCAAGCATAAAAATTTGTTATTAAAAATGCATATACAAATTATATAAACCCAAGGACTTGATTTATTAAAAAAAACTATAAAAATTATCTCTTTACTACTCTGTTTAAAATACAATAAATATTTCAGTGAGTTTCATAGTTTGTTCTTTCAAAGTAATCCATCCATATTGAGGCAATTGTTTTCATCTTACGCATAACATATCTTTCAATCTTAAACTATCATTCAATATCTTAATGAAGGCCAACAGTATCATTATAAAATGTCATTCAGACTAAATGATAGTATGTATTATTTAGAGATTTTTGGAAACAAACCAAAAGCTCTTTTTGGTCCTGATAAGTCATTCAGTTTACTACGAAAATGAGAGCAATGAAAGCAATGCAGAAGCCAACTGGGGTAGTTAAGATACATGATTAAATAATGAAGCAGGAATAAATCTTGTTTTTGGAAATATGCTGCTAAGTAAACATTACACTATTGAAATCGATGGGTTTACAAAGAAAACAATGCACAAAATCTCCGTTTACAATTTATATAAGGTTGCACACAGTAATTATATATAACTTACATAAATAAATATCCAACCAATATAAACTAAAGCGTTAAAATATTGTTTTAAATTAATTAAAACAATAATAAATTCAAGCGCACAACAAGCAACCATTATTTGATAGTGTTACCAGTTTGTTAAGATATATCTCGATATTATTTTTAGGTCCATCTATGTAT
This sequence comes from Molanna angustata, assembly GCA_963576475.1. Lineage (NCBI taxonomy): Eukaryota > Metazoa > Arthropoda > Insecta > Trichoptera > Molannidae > Molanna > Molanna angustata. The sequence goes on from OY754975.1 coordinate 6,523,261, forward strand.
GTAAGGCAAGAAACAAAAAAAAATACAAAAAATAATATAAATCATAGAATAAATAGATAAAACCATAAAGAACGACAAATACATATGAAAATATATCGTAATATTAAATAAAACGTTGTGTGCTAATCAAAATTTATATATCATATATTGTATAATAAACACACTGCCAGTGAAGCAAAACAGCAATGCCATAATCATCAAAGCCACCAGCCCCCCTAGACAACGTGTCATTTAGCTCAAGAAAAGATAACTCAATGTATGATAGTGACAGTTGCCAGTCACATGACAACCGTCACTTCCATACATTGAGTTACCTTTTCTTGTTTCTTTTCTTGAGCTATATGACACGTTGTCTAGGGGGGCTGATGCTTTTTATATTTATACAATTAACAGATTTTTCCGCATTGCATATCCACATTGTTGTGATGTGTTTCAGCTCATAAGTATATAAATATTTTTTAAATAATAATAACAACAAAAAATGGAAGGACAATAGATACAGAAAGTGGGTAAGGTAGTAACTGAAAAAAAATATCAATGAAACTTTATTGAGATATAATGAATAAGAAAGAAAAATTAGATAATAATATAAACATTATTGAAGTGGTAAGAATTATTCAAACATAATTAATATACAGGGTTACAGGTTAATTCATACTGAATATTAAAGGACATTATTATTCTGGTCATTTCTGATGGATTTGATTCTACAATATAATGTCCGAAACTTAACCGTTATGGAGATATTGAATTTTAAAGATTTAAAAAAAAAATTTGGCTATTTTATCAATTTTTTACGGATTAGAGGTCTTAGGGTCCGTTTTTTTATGTATCTAGTTAGAGGGCATGTCAATTAATAAAAATGATTAACAAAAACTGAACCTACTACTAACAGCTTAAAAATACAGCTCGACAATGGTTAGAATTAAAGTATTATCACAAAGTGTTTTTTACTTTGAAGCGCTTTTTTTGAAAAAAAAAAATATGGAACTTATTCTGCAAATAATTGTAAAAACTTCTACGTCTCTTTAGCTATTCAAAAAGGTATAACACTTGCTATTAAATAGGCAAACTATTGACCAAATAACAGTTAAGGTAGTAGAGTGTACATTTTAGTTTGAGGTAAAAGTAGCTAAAATACGTAAATAAAACAAAAAAAAAGAGCAATATTTTTATAATTCATGTTCGACATGGTCGTCGCTATTTCTTACACAAATTGTCATTATTTTATTTAAATTACTATTAAACATGAATTATAAAAATATTGCTCTGTTTTTTTTTTGGTTTATTTACGTATTTTAGCTACTTTTACCTCAAACTAAAATGTACACTCTACTACCTTAACTGTTATTTGGTCAATAGTTTGCCTATTTAATAGCAAGTGTTATACCTTTTTGAATAGCTAAAGAGACGTAGAAGTTTTTACAATTATTTGCAGAATAAGTTCCATAATTTTTTTTTTTCAAAAAAAGCGCTTCAAAGTAAAAAACACTTTGTGATAATACTTTAATTCTAACCATTGCCGAGCTGTCTTTTTAAGCTGTTAGTAGTAGGTTCAGTTTTTGTTTATCATTTTTATTAATTGACATGCCCTCTAACTAGATACATAAAAAACGGACCCTAAGACCTCTAATCTGTAAAAAATTGATAAAATAGCCAATTTTTTTTTTAAATCTTTAAAATTCAATATCTCCATAACGGTTAAGTTTCGGACATCATATTATACAATCAAATCCATCAGAAATGACCTGAATAATAACGTCCATTAATATTCAGTACGACTTACCCTGTAACCCTGTATATTATATGAATAGGTACATAAAAATCAAATTTATAAAAAACTGAAGAATAAATATTTAACACACATACTTATAATATTATAACATTATAAATAGATACACTTGATAATACAATAAGCATAAAATTAATAATACACGCATAAATAGGTTTTAATAAACAAATATGAAATAAATATTGATGATATTCATCTATGGCAAATATTTTTCAGTTATGAAAAAATAAAATAATTCACTCATTGTATTACTAGAAGTTTATTTATTATCATTTCAATGTAATTTTCTTCAAACCATGAATTGAATAAATATTTTTTAATAAGCAAAAAGGATGTGGAAGCACAGCCCCAGAGCTGTTGAATTTCAAAGTAGGACTCTTGACATGCTTAAAATATAATTTAAAGAAAGGTAGATATTTGTATGAACAATTTCATTTTAACCAATTTTCATTGAGTCACAGATGAGTACAGAATATATAAAATAACACTAATAAAATCTAGATTCAGACACGTTTTGTGCAAAGCATGACATCATCCAAATTAGACTTATAAAACCCTCCACCACAAAAAAAAAATTATGCAACACCATTATTACATAAAATTATTAAAAGAGAAAATTATTATTTGGAACCATCGACTTTTATACATACATATTATACCCAAACAATGTACTTGTCAACAGTCAATTTTAACAGGCTGGTGGATAAACAGAATTACATAATTTACTTTTGCAAGCAATTTTCATGTTTTTAGTTTATATATTTTCTAACCATTCATCAAATATAAAACAACCAGAAGTACTATGAAATTATACGAGGAAAAGTTATAAAAATTCTATCAAATACAGTGTTTCATTTATTACAATTCACTTTTTTTAAATCACAAATGTGTTGTTTCAAAATCGGTCATATCAAGTAACTCATTTGTGGTATGAACAAAATAAATTATCATAAATGAAATGAATTAAAATGTGACACAAATTTAATTCTGAAAATAAAAAAATTAAAGTAACCTATTTAAGACGAGCGTCATCTATACATGCCCTCATGCTATACCCAATTTTTAACCTTCATATCTCAGTAAATTCATACTTGATGAGACGAAAATTGGATGAATATTACTCTCATACATTTTACTTCACGACATCTGTCGGTGTATCAGCAAAACAATTGTTAAATTATTTAAAAAAATTAATAACTGTAACGATTGTAATACATCGAAAATCACCGGCCAAATTTACACTCTCCCGTGCTTTGTAAGGATCTAATACGCATGCGCATAGGAAAGAGGGAACTGTGCCTATTCATTTTGTTTTATTGTTGTGCCGAAGATTCTGCTTTGATATACACAATCGGCGCATATTCCTTATCTACATCAAATACGGAAAGATCATGTGACATATTAATGCTGTCATGTACTTTTTTATATGGAGATAACCACTATAGCATTATTCTTCATATATCTTATGTTTATGTTATGAAGCATTCAATTTCTTTAAGTATATGTGGTCTTTTGTTTATCTTTGATCTTTTTATGATATATCTACATTGTTAGATTTTTTTACCGTCATTATATTCAATTAAAACTAAATTAAAAAAATTCTGTATACATCGCAAAATACTGTCTGTCCGTAGGTAATGAAAGTACTTTTTCCTACTCCTTTTAATTGGGTTAAATGCAGTACAATCTAACTAATCCGGCTGGTGTCGCGATTTTGATTATATATTGAATATATTGTATTTTTATTCTGTATTTTTTTTCGAGGCAAATAAACGTTATAATCACTGTCTAAGGCGGAAGGAAAGGAAAATAATGTGTCGAATTAACGAGATTAAAGGAGTACATTGTATGAACACATATTAAAGGAGTACATTGTATGGGTATATATTTATGTATAAATGTAAAGTGTGTTTTTTTTACCCGTTCCAGAGAAGCATAGAATGAAAAGATTAGTATCGAAGCGAAAAGTAAAATCTAAGATGTCCTTACCGCAATAGTTACGTTGTTGTAGGAAAATGTTTGATAATTCTTGGCGTGTTACAGTTTCCATACAAATCAACGATGGTCACATAGCGCTCGGTGGCGTTATACTGTTCAACAACGCCAAGAACTAAACAACATACAATCTGTACACTACCTGCAAAGCAAAGTGCTCGGGTTAGGAATTCAGGGTGACACTGTGCAGGTATATCCAACAAGGGGTTCCTTTTTCAAGACTAAAGATGAACCAATCAAGGAACAACTAGCTTTCATCCCAGGAATTATTTATATCACAATAATAGACGAATCAGAATATTCAGGATATCATATTCCCATAAGAGAATACACAAAATAGGAACCAAGATATATCAAATCAAATATCAACAAAGTACCCATTCGGAGATAAAATCTTTGAGTGGAGTATGCACATAAGAGCTCGCCAAATAAGAGAATGAGGTTGAAAGTTTTTCAAAAAAAGGTGATTCAAATCAAACAGATGAGTCGGTGGCAGAGCGGGCATCACACTGGCTTAGTAATCCAGTGATGGCGGGTTTGAACCCCACCCTAGCTGCCTCGACCAATTTTGTGCGCTTATTGCACTAACATTTCTGCTTATTTTAGGGAATTTATGAGGATGTATATTTACTATTCACAAGGGCATATATATATTTTTAAAAAAATCTGAGTATATGTTCGTGTACTAAAATTAGTGCGTGCAGGTGACATCACCTGATTCTTTCGTTTGAAGAGCTCTACTACGCCGAAAGCTGCCCTTTGTGAACAATTTAAGATAAAATTATGGATATGCTTTAAAGAAAACCGTCTACAAATATTATTATTATTTATTTATAGGCAGGCAGCCAAGGCTGATGTGCCTATATTCACTGTTCTTCCCCCACCACCACCCGTTCTGCTTATGGGGACTAATAACGGCCCCTTGCAAAACTCTGAAAGAACACAAAGAACATATGAAGAGTCCGGAGAACTCTAAAACCTTGCAGACACTGCACTTAATGTGCCAAAGAGAGCTAATCATGTTGAAACAACTGGCTCACTGCTCAGTGATAGTGAAGATAATAGTGCACCGAATTTAAGACAGAAAGTCTTGAAAGCTCTAAAATTGCTCTTCGTGGCTACAAGGTCCGCATGTCCAATGGGTCCAAAGAAATTCCCTCGGACATCGTCGTAGAGTTCTCGTCGGAAAGTTGACACGGAGAAGTTAGTGCATTCCCATAGGATATGCTCAGAAGTCTGTTCAGGGTTATCACAAAGCTGACATGAGGACGAATCGGATAAGTGAAAACGAAAGAGATAGCTTTTGAAACTGCCGTGTCCAGTAAGGAATTGCGTGGTCCAATAATCGGGAACAATCCACGAGGATAAAATTCGAGTTCTCACATCGGGAAGAAATAAAAATGTCAGTCTGCCCACGGAAGAAGAGGACCAGCGACGTTGCCAAGCATCTAAAAGAGAACTCCGGGCCAAGTTCTCGATCTCTCCACGAACTGTGGGTAAATTAACAGGTGGGAGAGAAGCACCACCCAAAATTGAGCTTCGGCCTCTATACAGGTTGTGAATAGAAGCTCGTCGCTGTGTTTCCAGATCAAGGGGAGCCATACCTGTGAGAATAGAAAGTGTGTCAGTAGCGCAGGTTCTGTAAGCCTTTGCTAAAGCTATTAGTGCGAAGCGCTGTCCAGAAAGCAGCAGACGTCTAATGTATTGGGTTTCACAACGATGAGCCCAACAAGGAGCGGCATAACACATAATGCTCAGAAAGGTAGCGTTGTAAAACAGTCTTGCTACTGGAAATTTAAGGCCCCAACTAGCTCGAGCAAGACGTGAAATCTTTTGAAAGGCTATTTTTGCACTATCGGATACAGCACGAACATGGTATTGGAAAGTAAGGCCTCTATCTAGTGTAACACCCAAAACTTTGACCCTATCCTTAAATATTACACCCGTATTGATAAATTTGATGGAGGGAGGACTTTTCATTATGCCTTTTAACACTAACCCATATGTCTTCTTAGGTGCGAAATTGAGTCTATGACTTATACCCCAATCTGCAACAGAAGAAAGTAACTGAGTAGCTGCGCGCTCAATAAGTGCTCGGGTGTTACCTTGAATAAGGATTGTAGCATCATCGGCATATGCCAAAATACTGCAGCCCGTAGGCGTTGAAAGTGATAGAAGGTCGTCGAACAAGATGTTCCATAACAGTGGACCCAGAACAGAACCCTGAGGGCACCCGATGCTAATTGGTCGCCAGTGCAAATCCTGTCCCCCGGGCATGGCCACATGTCTATTAGTAAAATAGCTCTTCACTATTTTATATATGTTGCTAGGAACCTTACGGTCTCGAAGTTTTTTTAAAATTAGAGGCCACCAGGCATTGTCGAATGCTCCCGCAATATCAAGAGATATAGAGATAACATATTTACTATCAGAGCTACTAACGATATCAGATATAGCCAAGATAGCATCAACCGTTGATTTCCCAGCGCGAAAACCGAACTGACGATCGGACAGTGGGTGGGTACTGGAAAGATGATCTTCTAAGCGTCGACATATAAGCTTTTCTAACACCTTACCCAAAATAGGTAGTAAAGTAATCGGTCTATATGATTTTGGGTCAGAAGGATCCAGGTCACTACGCTTGGGAATAACAGTCATTAAACCTGTTTTCCAACAATCCGGAAAGTAGCCTTCTCGCAAGCAATTGTTGTACAATAAGATAATCTCGTGGCGAGCTATGTGCCAGCACCTTTGTACGAGAGCTGCGTCAATGCGGTCAATGCCAGGAGATTTGTTTTGCTGAAGATTCTTGATGATAAAATCAAGCTCATCGAAATTGGCGAAGGTCGATATGGGAGTTTGCGGGATATCGGATTGGTTATTGCGTATTTGTGAATGAAGAGGAGTATCAGATGAGATGTCATCAGAAGAAATAAGTATGTCAAGTAGCGTGATAGTCGTCGAATCAGAGTCTATTGTGATAATTCCAGTTCGTGGATCACGGATACACGAGACTGTGATACACGTGCCTATATTCACTGTCGAATTTTATTATTTGGTTGTAACTATTTTGCTTTGTCCAAAAAAAGTCCAGTCTATTCTTGAAAATATTAACATTTTCAGCATCCAAAACATGTTGGGGCAGTTTATTCCAAGTATTCACCACTCTATTTCAAAGAAAATGCTTTCGAGGATTTGTCGTGAACCTACTTTTCACAAGTTTTAAGCTATGGCCACGCAAATTAGTGTTATGACTATATTGAAAGAGATTTTTCATGTTTATACAGTCATAATGGCCTGATAATATTTTGAATGTTTCAATAAGATCTCCACATTCTCTTCGGTTTTCCAGTTTTGACAGTTTTAAGAAGTCAAGTCTTTCCTCATATGTTAAGTTGCGAAGTGTCCTGGGAATTTTTGGAAAACGTCTTTGGACTCTCTCAAGTAAGTCAATGTCCTTGGAAAAATAGGGACTCCATATCTGGAAAACATATTCCAACAATGGTCTAACAAATGCTTTATATAATTTTAACATTAGGTCTGGTGTGATGTACTGGAAAGCTTTTCTGATGCAGATGCAAATATTAATGAAATTTAAATTAAACAAAACGAGACATCTTTGTGCCCATATGTTTTTGTCAAACGTGTTAATGATTGGTTTAATCAACTATAGACTGCCATTTAAGGATGATAAGCTGACTAAGCAAAAGTAAAATTGTTTGATGAAATGAAATTTTGCACTGAGTGCATCATAAAAATATATATCTTTGCATTAAGGAATCTTGGTGAAATTTTTAATCAGATCTGTGAGACGATAATCGTCATGAGTCTCCAATATGTGGCGACTTATTATTGGGTGTTAAATAAATATTTGACACGGTACCTGTTAGTTACCTGAGAAGCAATAAAAAAAAAGATTCTGCACAAGTACCCGGTTTCTCCTATTAAAAATATATTCTTGTTTCGTCTTTATTGAAGAATAAATAATTCAATTTAAAATAAGTTCCCATTGGAAAGTAAAAGAATCACACAAGCTAGTATTAAAAGGAAATAAAAAATAAAAAAAAGGTTGAATATAAAAAATACATTGTCTTTTGAAAAAGATTAATGAATACAAAAGACTGGATAAAAAAAAATAAAGGCTTGAACTGACTTTTAAACCTTACATTACAGAGGAACCAACAAAAGCTCATTTAAAAATAACCTCTACATAAATATTATGCACAGGTTTATTATATTTATCACATGGTCATAGCAAAGTTAGGCTCATCTTGCACTTCTTTACATGTCAGGTCATACTTTTAGTTTACACAATAAACAATTACTACGGAGTTATGTATTTATATTAGAAATACCTGCATCAGTGGGAAATACATATTATGTAGGTACATGATAACAACAACAAAATAATTATGTATACAGGAATGTTTCAACAAACTACTAAGTTAGAAAAAAAAATTTAACTGTACGACGACAATATTACAATAATAAGAGTGCAAACGATAAAACATGCTTTTTACACAAGTCCATCACAGTGCAAACAAAATAAAAATTATTGAATTGACAAATTATGTTGTAATCAATTTAGATTATTAAGATCATACAAGCTGGCTTTGAAAGTTATTAAGTCTAAAGAGGGAGAAACAACATGAGTTAAAAATGAAATATTATATCAATATAATTCCTTGTAAATTCATGAGGCTGCAAGCTAGCTAGATATGATATGTTACCTAGCCAGCTGGGTATGATTTCATGCCTATATAGCTAATCTAACCATGAAATAATTAGACCAGTCATGTTGCAAAGCGATGTGCACGGATATTAAATTAATCCAACTATATTTAGTTAAGCCGACTTCAAACTCAAAACAAAAAACGAAACATCCAAGAGTTGATGTAAAGAAATAAAAAAGAACAGCATAAACTTTCTATCGATGAATATAATGAACTTTTCCATCCAAAGATGAATAATGAACTTTTCCATTCAAAGATGAATTATAATAATGAACTTTTCCATCCAAAGATTAATTATAATAATGAACTTTTCCACCCAAAGATGAATAATGAACTTTTCATATTTCAAAAATGATTTATAATAATGCCCCCAAGTCAAATTGAAAACGCTGTTCGTTATCGCCAAGCGCTATTTTTTTTTGTATGGGATTTGACGTTTGTTGTTTGTTATTGTAGAAAAAATTTCTACAACAAACGTCAAATCACATACAAAAAAAAAATAGCGCTTGACGATAACGAACAGCGTTTTCAATTTGACTCAGGGCCAATGTACTTTTCCATTCAAAGATTAATTACAGTAATGAACTTTTCCATCGAAAGATGAATGACAATAATGAACTTTTTCATCCAAAGACGATTAATAATAATGAACTTTTCCATCCAAAGATGAATTATAATTAACATTGAACTTATATGTATTTTTTTCCTCCTGGGTATATATAGAATTTTGAAACATTTGGATTGATAAGAGAACTCAATAAAAAGGCATAATTGATGAACTCAAGCTCTTAAAGTGATCACGTAAACCAGACTATGACAGGAAATATTATTCATTAATTATATTAATATTACCGCTTCGTCACTATTGCGATATAAAATTTTTCTTCTCTTGATTCTTCTAAAGCTTAGATACTCGTCATAGTTATTTTCATATTGTATGAAAAATTTATAAAGACAATCTCTTGTAAGCATTTTTTTTTCAGAGAATTGTCACCGATATAAACAAAATGGCCGTGAAGAGAAGATTGTGTGAGCCCCAGAGGCCAACTATTTTATATATGTGACAATTTTATTTCCCTGGTGACAATAATTTGGCTGTGTTTGTTTTAATCTATTTATTTTATTGAATTTATTTAAATTTGTGACGTCCAATATTAACTCTATCTATCTTTATTTGTGACGTCCTAATTTATTGACAATTTTATTTACAAATTTCAATATTTTATTTTGTGACATAATCGTGCCGTCTGATCTTTGACCATTAACAATTTGAAATTCTTTTTTGTATAGTCAGATCACGATTGCATTAAGTAATATTTTCTTTTAATTTAAATTGTGACGTGAAATTAACTGTGCTTCGACCTGATATTGACATTAAAAAGGCGAGCTCTACCTCCAAGCCTCTTGGGAGGAGGGTTTCACTTGAATATATAAGATTAATCCAACTGTCGATTTGTTCAATAGAATTTTATTCTCTTAACATATCGACAAAGTATCGAGCCAAGATACGCGAGATTTGTATGCAGGGTCTATATTTTTTACGGTTTTTCCAACTTTGAAGTAAAAAAATACCAACTTCGAGGCTTTGCAGTGTATATATATTCCATATTATACTTATAATTCGGAGATTTACTCATAATTCGGAGTAGAATATTTAGTTAGTCTGTTTGGTGTGTCAAAATATCTTAAAATATTTATTAATTTGTGTTTATGTGTTAATAGTTTGGTACGTATTCTTCAATTATACATACTATCGCCATCGACAGTTGGATCTCATGTGTTACGTAAAACTAGTCTTACGAAGTATTTGCAGCTGAGTAAAGGCTTTAATTCGGTGAATTGTCATTAAGCATCGGCCTTTGATAACTAAGACTAGTAAAAATGTATCGGTATGTGTTATGTGGTATATTACTGTTGCTGAATGACGAACAGCCTGATACAATAAAATGAATTGTTTCTATAAAAGTATAAATTTATTATAAACTTTTTACCAATGAATGATGAACAGCCTGATGTAATATGTTGAATTTTGTCTGGAAAAGTTCATTCAAAGCCAGTGCCTGACCTTTTAACTAAATCTTTAAATTAGACTATACAAAATATCAGTATTCCAGAAGTAAACTATAATGATTTCATTCCTTGGTACATATACGTCGGAAAACAAGAGTTACTTCTACCATGTGTTACAAAATAGTTATTGAAAAAAAAAAATATCTTTCAGATACAGATATCTAATTAGTCATCCATCAAACTACAGCCAGTAAAAAGTGTATACTGTGCATCATGCATGGTTTGTTTAAAGATGTGTCGCTCTCACCTCCTGACTGGACTGTTCATAGCCAACGGAGTGGGCACCCCCAACGCCTTGATCCTCTGCTGCATGGTCGGAGACGGCCTCTGTGGCTGCTGCATTGGGTGACCTGCCGCCGCCAATGCCAGCTGCTGCTGTCTCATCTGCTGCTGCTGTTGTAGGTGTTGCTGTTGCAAGTGTTGTTGTTGCATCTGCTGTTGTTGCATCTGTTGCTGTTGCTGCATGTGTTGCTGTTGCATCTGTTGTTGTTGCATCTGTTGGTCTTCGACACCGTACCTGGCGCTGGGGTCCATTGGTCTGAAACATTTAACATCTCAATCAATACAGCGTTCTCAAATTGAAAATATGCATACATACAGTCTCTGTCAATTAGGAATCTAATTTTCTCTATCATACTTCATGGTGTGGACACATGGACTCTAACTGTATGCATCCAATGCATCCAAACCATCGGAGTATTTGGAGGATTGTCTCGTATGTTCATCCGCATACACTGTTGCCGTTCTTGGACGATGCCGGTCTTGAAATTTTATTCGCAAAAAATATTAATGAGTAGTAAAAAGTTATTTTAAATTTTACAATATGTATGTGTCTTATTAACCTTTTTAAGATGAGCGTCATGTATAGATGCCCACCGGCCGCGTGCCTACGCCGAGCGTCATCTATACATGCCCTCATGGCTATACACAATTGTGAACCTTCATATCTCAGTAAATTCATACTTGATTGAGACGAAAATTGGATGAATATTACTCCCATATATTTGACTTCAAGACATCTGTCGGTGAATCAACAAAAAAATTATTAAATTATTTAAAAAATTAAGAACTCTAAACACTGAAATTCATAGATCATCACCGGCGAAATTTACACTCTCTCGCGCTTTGTAAGGATCTAATACGTATGTGCGTAGGAAAGAGGGATACTGAGCCAGTTCATTTTGTTGTTTCGCACTGAACATTCTGCTTTGAATTTGATCCTTACCAATACACAATCGGCGCATATTCTTTATCTACATCAAATGCTAGAAGGATCACGTGGCCATGAACTTTTTTATATGGAGATAACTACGATAACATTATTCTTCATTTATCTTATGTTTATATTATGAAGTGTTCAATTTCATTGAGTTTATGTGATCTTTTGTTTATCTTCGATCTTTTTATGATATATCTACATCAATTATTTCTTTAAAATTTACTTTAGAATTGAAATAAACTTTTGTTATTGTACAATAACAGCTGTAGCAGTGCATACAATCTCTTTCATTTACAAACGTTTTGTTTCAATCGGCGGAGTTTGGCCGACATCGCCTGAGCATGCTTGGGCCGATGACGGATTTGGTGAATGCAAAGCGTAAGAGACAGAAAGAAGATTGATGCCATCGAGATGTTGGGTTGGTGGACAGCATTATGAATACTATATACAGCTAGAAGAACCAATAAATAGACATATTGCCAGAAAGACCCATGATAACCGAAAAAAATAGCAATGCTAGGTTATATTGCCTCTACCTTCCTTGTCACAAACTGTAACACAATATTATATTGCCTCTACCTTCCTTGTCACAAACTGTAACACAATATTATATTGCCTCTACCTTCCTTGTCACAAACTGTAACACAATATTATATTGCCTCTACCTTCCTTGTCACAAACTGTAACACAATATTATATTGCCTCTACCTTCCTTGTCACAAACTGTAACACAATATTATATTGCCCATACATTCTTTAACACTAAATTATACCATCTCAAAATTCCTTAAGGTCAGCTCACCTTGTCAGTATATATTAATTAAGTCAGGGAATAATTATTTTCAAATTTTATGATTCAAATATAAGATACATGAGTAAGAACGCTTTATTTTTTACTTACAAATGTGAATGTTATTTTATTGATTTTGTAGATATTATACAGAATAGTAAATCAATTTGTGTTTCCTTTCTCTTGTTACATATGATTTTTTTTTGTGGCAGTTTTAAGTAGAACACACTTAAGTGACGTCCTACGTGAGCAATCTGAACACGAACTCGAAGCGGCGCGGATAACCTAGTCTTCACACCATTTTTGTAAACCTAACCTACAAAAGTTTGGTAAAAATAGGTTGGTTAGGTTTGTTTGTAGTTATAATTGCGACTGGCGTGAGCCAGTTGCGTTATATATTAAAAAAAGTAACTAAAATATTAAAATAAATTACTAAATTGGTATTTTTACCAACTTTTGTAGGTTATGTTTAAAAAAAATGGTGTGAAGACTAGGCTATCCGCGTGGTGCGAAAATAACAAACAGTCGGTAACTATGGAAGTGGCCTACGTAACCAAATACGCGTAGGGTACGGTGCCATATTTTTCTTGGTTAAGTATAATATCAGAAGCGTGAGTCGCGCGCACGTAGGACAGAGCCGCCGCGTCACACCGCATTGAATTTGTATGTAACCGCATCGGATCGTTTCGCAGTCGCGTTCGCTTTGAATCGTCTACGTAAGACGTTGTGTTAGGCCGATTGGCTCTTTGTGATGGAGCTGTCCTCCTTGCTTATGCAGCCTGAGTGGCCAATGGCATAACGACTACTAGATCATCATAGAATAGACTAACCAAGAACTTCTTCTATTTTTAGATAGAACAGGACAGTGATAGAGTAAGTAGACCACTTCTTCGTCTTGGCATGTTCTGTAGTAATCGTATGCCTCCAGCCTTCTGGCATGCTTTCCTATGAGCCAGTGTCTCGTTAATACTGATATGAGCCTGGCTAGTGAATCTCTTAGATATTGTGATACAGCAATACTTTATTATCTCTCTCCTACTCCTTCATGGCACAATGAAATAATTATAAACAAGATAAAATGTCCTGTTTCCTGTAGTTAACATCGTTCCCTGTATTTCATTGTCACAAATTGGAACATTAGGTTATATCGCCTCTTAGTGAAAACTATTATATATATGGCCCCTAATTCCAGCTTTTGTGATATGTTTTAAAACAAAATATCAGAATATTAGACCTGTTCCTAGTGTGTGGGCTGTGTCTTTGAAAGTGTATATGCGGTGGTGGAAGGTCCCCTCCCTGCTGCTGTTGTTGCTGAGGTGGAAGGAAGAAGTTGGACTTGGATCCCCTCCTCTGCAGAGGGGGCGGCGTCGGCTCACAGTCTGCAGACTGAGTGCCTTGGGGCTCCATGTCAGTGTCGGAGCCCTCGCGACCAGGCGACAACTGAAACAATACGATGAAAATTGAAAATAAAGTACACAAACCTAGGGTGTTCTATTGTTTATTAAATAGACATTACGTCCTCAACCACATCAGGGTCCATCATCGATCAGTTTTTAAATCTATACCTATATTGAAAAAAAAATTTATAACTAATGTGACTATAAGAAACACTTCCTTGCACTTCTTGGGAATATGGCAATTTCTTCCAACTAACCAGTGTTTCCTGCACAGAGAAGCAATAATTGGGTGAGAAATGAAATTAAGTCAATTAGTCCTCTGCTGGGGATCGATCCCAGGACACCCGCACAGAAGACAAACGGCTTACCATCTGTGCCACAGCGATATATTTATTAAGAAAATAAAGGACATATCGAAGAAAATACCTTATAAAATTCATATGTTTATAACATTTATTTTAAAATTAGTAGAATAAGTTATAAGACAGAGCAGTGAAATGAAGGAGTGCTTAAATATGATGTATGATCACTGTAAATTTGACTGTTTTTGATAAATTATTTACTGATAATCAAGTCTATGTCTTAAAAGACTATGAATCACTAGTTGATGGTATGTTGTCCATATATAGACACGAATATTTAAGAAAAATCTAAATAATTATAAGTATTTGTTAAATGATTCCAGCAAGGCAATTCCCGTTCCATGGTAACCCATATCTTGTTGGTAACCCACGTTATAAACCTATGTAGCAAGAGTATTCTACATAGAAAATTTTAAAAATCAAATATCTTGTGGCGAGGATGTATGTACCTCCCCATCATCGATGCCATCTCGCTCGGACGATCTCGCTTCTCACGAAGATTGCCGAAGACGACCGAGAGACAGCGCATCGTATTTCAATCAACTAACGTGGCGAATCATTCATTCGTCAGCCAAGCGTTCAAGCGCAGTGTTCAATAATTATAATATTTTATCCCGACCCTAGTATCGCGGAGCAATAAGTTGAATTAAATTTGTTAACTGTTTTAATCTGAAAATATAATTAATCTGAGTAAGTTTTCTTTTATTATGAAACCTATCATCATTCTATTATTTCAATTCTAAATAAATAGATGAGTAAAACAATTGCAATATCTAAAAATAGTTGTATGTGTTTTGGGAGATGAATTTAGAACACGCAATAAACTCGCAACCTTTTCTGATATCATATTAATAATCTAATTAAATATACAGCTTCCTCCCAACGCACATACCTCTATAATCTAAGGTTTTCATTCCGTCGTTTGACCAGACTTGCCCCCCAGGTTGATCATTCTGTCTTCGATACAACAAATTTCATACATACATACATACCATCACGCCATGTCCCTTACGGGGTAGGCAGAGAGAACCGAACGCCATATCTTTCTATCCTGGCACACATTCATCGCCTCGTCAACATTTATGCATCGTCTCATACATGTTCGTCTATTGTACATGCTTCTAACATTTCCGTCTTTCAGAATATCGTTCACAAAATTTCACTGTGCCAAATTAATACTATTTAAGGCTTGGTTGGTTGGAAAACATTTGGACATGTTGGTAAAAAAAGTTATACCTTATTATATTGAGCGTGTTGCGCACTGGATGTGGGCCTATGAGCACTGCCGTTATTATCGGCCGTGTAGACCTTCACTTGACTTCCACTGTTGGGACTGATGGTGCTGATGCCAGATGGCATCACACCAAATCCTGTACGCTTCAGAGAAGCACGAGACATCCTCTGTAAACTGCGACGAAAAAAAATAATATATATTTCATTGTATCATCAATATGTTAATAGTGCATATGCTTAGTAATAAGAACAAGAATCTGTACCAACTCTAAATTGATTGTAATTTATTTAATTGAGTGCCAAATATGAAACGACTTACAACTTAAAATATTCCTAATGCTAATTTTTATCAACTACGTTCGTTAAAATACAATTAATCTACGTGCAATAAATTAGTTTAAGGGCTCACAAGTGGTACATGTATCTTACTTAACTGACCGAAAGGAATTTTGCTACAAATAAACATAAAGGTTTTGAAACAACCCCCTAGACAACATGTCATTTAGCTCAAGAAAAGAAACAAGAAATGATAACTAAATGTATGGAAGTGACAGTTGTCTGTCACGTGACACCTGTCATTTCCATACATTGAGTTATCTTTTCTTGAGCTACACAAATGACACATTGTCTAGGGGGGCTGGGCAGAAAAGGATAGAAAGTATTCTATCTAATGAATATGTGTACCACATATGTTGTATATATGATTTATTTCTTTCCTTTTCTTTCTTGTCTAGACTTATGTTTTAATTTTGTATCCTCATTTTGATGTTTGGCAATTTTTCTCTTTACAGTATCATTATCTGCTGTAGCCCTGGTGTAAGTTGTGTACTTAGTTGGGCATAGCAGTTATATATAAATAAATGTATGCAAAAATGAACTATATTTTTAACTTTGTTTACACCACGTGTCAATTGAATTTGCGACCGGTTTTGGAACTAACCGTTCCCTCTTCAGGCAGAATTTCAATTAAACGCATAATGTGACTGTGTGCTTAAAAGAAGGCTATGTATTTGGATATTGGTGGGAGGTCATTAGGGGCGGGTCTTGTGTAGAATGTCTTTGATTGGTACGATTGATGGAAAGGGGAAACATATTTAAAAGCGGATTAGATAAAATGTATGCAATATGATGTATGGTTTACCTGGGGTACTGTGGTCCAAACTGTGTATAGCAGCAGTTATTCCAGCACCCCCTTGAGAATGGATTGTATCCCCCCTTGAACTTCCCCGTCACCTGCTCGTTGGTAGTCCTCCCCCTCGAGACCAGCACCATGTGGAACCCCGTCAGACCAAATATAGGTATGGCCAACAGAGCCACTATACCCATTATCACCATACTGATTACGCTAAATGGTTAAGGTATATATCATGCTCGCTCGTACAATACTATACATGTACCTAATACATAACTGCTATGCACTAATTGCACTACCAACTTGAAGAAATGAATAGGATGGAGACGATCGGATAATATACAAAAATTTACTGATTATAAGGCAAAAAGTTGGCCACAGGCCAGTATTGACAATACATAGCCATAATCAACTGGTTGATTATGGCCTGATAAGCCGAAACAGTTGTCAGTTTAAAAGTATACCGACAGGAAAATAAATACTCTGTGGAACTTTATGTGTTAATATTTTTTTCTAGTTATTATGGAATTCTACAAATTAGATACCGTCTCAATCTACAGATTGAAAACTACTGATATACCTAATACTTATTTGTTATTTTATTTATTTATTTATACATCTTCTTGCACATAATATAAACAAATATAATTGTACACTGGCGGGCTTATTGCCATTAGGCAATTTGTTCCAACCAACCAGAGAAATTTATATGAAATTTAGTCCACAAACGTGACTCCCGTTTACCGGTTTT
Organism: Molanna angustata; assembly: GCA_963576475.1. Taxonomy (NCBI): domain Eukaryota; kingdom Metazoa; phylum Arthropoda; class Insecta; order Trichoptera; family Molannidae; genus Molanna; species Molanna angustata. Next base: position 6,540,735 of record OY754975.1, read on the forward strand.
GCTCCATGACAATACTTTATACCTAATAGTTTTTTGTTCTATTAAATTTAGTTCACAAACGCGACTCTGGGGGTTAAGGTTAGTACTTTTTATTTATTAAGAGAAATTATTTATCTTGAAGAATCGACACTTGAACTATAAAATTGAAATGAAATAAAGGAATTAATACATAAATATTGTATTGAATGGACAGCAATTAAGATTGAGGGTAATGTTTATATAAATAATTTGAAAACGGGACTGAATAGGAATTGCGTTTGCGGACTAAATTAAATAGAACGCAAAACGATATATAATATTTTTCATCATCATTTTTCTATAATTATGGAGTTCTATCATGAAGTGACAGTTTCAAATAGTAAAAAAAACGTAAACAAAATATTTGCAAATGCAAATTTTAGGTGATACAACAATTCACAATGTGGTTCAAATGGTCCATCTTTTTCTTGGACAATCTTCACATCTTGTTCCATTTCTGTCAGATTTGTATATTTTCTTTGTCATCATTCCCTTGTGGGCAAACCATTTGATGAGTTTATTTATTTAATATACAGAGACACCAACAGAACACTGAACAACACAAACAAAAAAAAAACATGAAACAAAAAAATAGAATCTCCAGTGCTCCAATAACAGGTATCTCCCGCATGGCTATTGTGCATAGTTAGGTAGGTACAATCAACGTCTCCTGACCATTCAAATTATAAAAAAGACATTACTTTGCACAGTTAAAAGGAAAGTTTAAAATACACATATACATATATGTAGGAAAACAAATGTTGAACTAATAAGATAAAACAAAAAAAAGAAGGAATAATTGAACTGAGACAAAAAAAATAGATTTTAGCCCAGCATACTTTAATGGATAAAAATAAGCAATTTATCATAGATCAATTTCTATGAAATATGTACGTCATTTTATCATAGATCAATTTCTATGAAATATGTAGTTCATTTCCTTCTATAATTGACATAATCTTTTATCTCACATTCTTTCATATTTTCCTCATTTCTTACCCTACTTTTCTTTATACATCGTATTATTACAAACTCTTCTTAGCAATCACATTTCAACTACATTTATTCTGCTTTTATGTGACTTCATCCATGTACAAATCTCACTTATCTAGTCAAACTTAATACTTTCAAATACAGCGAATATTTATCAAGACACTTGACTATCCCTCTGACTATGTAAATAAATGGTATGTTAGTTGTCTAAAGTATAAAAGGATACGCCACAATAGGTTCCACATTGGAGAGGCCATCCTTGCTATGTAATACAAAGATGAGACTCAACGTGAAGATAGTCAACATGTGTATGGAGAGGGAGATGAGGAAGAAAAAGAAGAAACGATAGTTTCGTCTCCCGATGCAGTTGTTCACCCACGGACAGTGATGATCAAACGTCTGAAAATGGCAACATAACTTATAAGAAACCAGCATGTACATTAAAATGCCTAAAAATTACGAAATTTTAGATGGGTCGGTGGCAGAGTGGCTAGTGCGCTGAATTTGTAATTCTGAGGTCATGAGTTTGAATCTCGCCTCGACCGATTTCGTTCACCTATAGCACAAGCATTAATGTAGAATTTAAGAAAAGTAAGAGGATGTACATATGTGAATCAGTTACAAAGACTTCATTCATGAAAAAAATCATCATCATCATCATTGGCCCTACAGCCCGTGGGCCTTGGCCTCCCTCAGAATCCGTCGACATTCCTCCCTGCACTCTGTGGCTCTCTTCCAGTTGGTAAGGCTCAGCGCTCGTATATCAGCCTCCACATCGTCCAGCCATCTCATTTTTGGTCTGCCTCTGCTTCTTCTCCCGTCTGGTGTGGTGTTCAAAACCTTGTTGGTAGTACGATCATCACTCATCCTGTGGACATGGCCCAACCATTGCAGTCTTCTTATTTTAATGAACTGTAAAATGTTAGGTTCGCTATACAGTGCCTCTAATTCGTAGTTGAATCATCTCCTCCAAACTCCATTTTCAGGACCAAATATCTTTCTGAGGACTTTCCTTTCAAATATCAGAAGTATGTTTTCATCTCTTTTGGTCATTACCCAGAATTCGGCACCACATGCAATGACTAGACGGAGGAGCGTTTTATAAAAGGTTGTTTTGGTTTTTCTACCGAGCAATTTAATAAGAAATGAAATGAAAAAAAAAATAAGAGACTACAAATCACCCCAAAAATCACAGAAACGATTCATTACACTCAGTATCGTATGATGGCATCATGCCATGTCCCCATTTTTTATCTTGACAAGCATCCACCACCTTAGTACCATTCATGCGTTGTCTCATATGTGTATCATTCAAGCTTCTTATGTTTCGGTTTTTCAGTATATCACTTGCATGGTCGAGTCATCCTTTTCTTGAATGACTTAGCAGGCCCCTCATTCCATTTCTGTCTACTTTGTATATTCCTTTATTTCCATATTCTTTATTAATTCTTCCCTGTAGCCAAACCATGACAGTATAAAATTACCTCAATGCAGTGATTGCAGACAGAGCAGTGTGAGCATCTGGGAGGTCGATAGAACTTACATGTGGCGCACCATTTCATGCGCACCGTTATACCGTTTATCTCCACGTTCTTGTACAGTGGAGCACGGAAGTCATCTTCTCGGTCCTCGTCAGGTGGGGCTGCAACATACACAATCACAATTAATTTTATTGAATATGTATCCTTTATATTATGAACTAGATATAAGCGCCGATGGTCAATTCCACGGTGGCGGTGTAGCCTGTAAATTTCCATGACAGTGGCGCCATCTTTTTATCAGGGATCGTATTCGTAAAAAAACACTAATAAAATCACATTATTGGTATGAAATAAATCTTTATAATCCTACATGCTCCACTTGGCGGGGACATGTCGCACAAATTTACAGTGGTGATGGATCAGTGCTCATATCTAGTATAAACAGCACAATAAATATTAAGAATAGGCGTGATGACAGTAAGAAAAAATCATTGAAATTATGATTTTATTAGATAAAATATGTTATAAAGATTTGAAAAAATATATTTATTTTCATTTTAAAAGAGCGAATAATATTAATATTATTAAAATAAAAATACAAAATATGTTTGTCCGCCATTTTATGTGAAACACCAATCAGAGCGCATAACGTCACCATATTGTCACTGTCAATTGTGTTTGTTACTGTCAACTGTTGTGTTGTTCGAAATGGCTATTTTTTTCATAACAAGCTATATGGAATATGCTGCTTATTTTTAACATGCTATTTTTATTTATTGATTTATTTGGTTTATTTGGGACAATAAAACAAATAATATCGCTATCCGCTCTATTGAATCGTTGACGCATCTGTTATAACACGCACCGAGTATTGTAACGTGGTGGAGAATATTTAACGTTTCAGAAATAAATAACTTGGTGGCTTTCATTGCTTGATTATAAAATAAAATGATGTAATTATATTGTTTGTGGGAGTTGTACAGTGTTACATAAGGTTGAAATGGAAATACACAATGTATTATGATGAATCTAATATACATATGGGATAACTGTTATGATTCATATACATATTATGATTAATATATTAAAATATGTAATAGGTGTGATGACTGTAAGAAAAAAATCATTGAAATTATGATTTTAAAAAATAAAATAGGTTATAAAGATTTAAAAAATGTTTTTTTTTTAATTTATAGGAGTGAATAATAATAATATTATAAATATAAAAATACAAAATGTGTTAGTCCGCCATTTTATGAGAAAAAACAATCAGAGCGCACGACGTCATAGTATGGTCGCGTCAATTCTTCTGATAGTCTTCAATACAATATACGCATTAATTGTCGGTCTGGACTATGTTTATTTTGGTGTTATCGATATATTAATATTTTAATTAGATACTTAAAACTAAAACAAATTAAATATAAATGGAACAAGTATTCATCAAAGCAAATAGTTTCAATTTACCTAGATACTCGCCTACCTATCGGGGGACACTATGGGCCGGTATTACAGTGTCAGTTTAAGAGCTAAACTCAAGTTTTACAAAAATATAGCGTATTACAGTGTCCGTTTAGACCTAATCTTCCCTCAAATATGTCACTAAAACGACAAATATTTAACTCAACGTTTCTGGCAGATTAAGTACTTAACTGTGAGTCAACTGTCATTTGCTAGGCAACTCGTGTAGTTTCAGTTTCTATCACTAGAGGCGTTAGGCAACGTGTGTAGTTTCAGTGTTGTATCGAAGGTGGCGCCACACAACAAAACAAACTGACAGCCGTATTGAAACGAACACGGGCATTTAAAAGCATTATTTTGGTGAAAAAAATTAAATTTACCATGTTGGATAATAAAACAATGGTATTTAAAGTCGTAGCGTCCCGTTTTGTATTTCGTATTATTTGAGGTTATTTAAATTTGACAGATAATAACCACAGAAAAAGTGAAATATGTCTATAATTGAAGATTTAGTAACTGACATGTCATATTGCACTGTAATACGGAAATGGATTCAATCTCTCCTTAACATTAATCTTGAGTTTGGCAAACTCAATGAGTTGAGGGCCGACTGTAATATCGGGCCTATGTTAATTGTATTTTGTATGTAACTTAGTTTTTATTGAATAAATAAATAAATAATGAACGCTCGCAACGTATGGTAAACTAATTTAGTTTTAGTATTCTACAATTTTGTCACGCGATGGTGAGCTGACGAACGTTCGACATATTATGATGCTGGTCACTGCCAAACTAAACTAGCAAGCTATATTTTTTTCATGCAATGAAGCGATTTGCGAAACGACGGCGATTACGCGAAGCATGCGTTTTAAAACATCGTTACAATTTTAGCAGCATACGAATTATTACATAGCGCTCGTTATTTGTATTGTGTTCATAACAAGCTATATTTATCTGCTATCGTTATTTTTAGCAATAGCAGCCATAGTAGTTATTTTTCTGCCTGTCTTAACTACTCTTAACTAGAATGGAACTTTTGATGGTCGGATATTTCTTTGCGTCGAACAAAGACTTTTGTTCATCAGAATTTCGAAACGTAAAAACTTAATAATAAGTACATATAAGTACTTTATTTATCTGTAATTTAAATACAACTTACATCTCGAAAATCGATAAAATATGCTCCTTCTTCTCTCTACATTATGTGTTCATAAGCTAAAAACATACGCGGGAAACTTATGATGGCCTATTTTGACGTTTGGACATTAATGAAGTTCTTTATATGCTTATTGCCTAAATAATGGTAAATATTATATTATTGAGAGCTAAAAGTGGGGGAACAAATACTGTACTTCATTGTAAACGCGTACTTAATAAAATTCACTTGTGTCTCGCCGTGCGAAATTTAATCACTTATTTATCTTTTTTTTCGCGTGGGACGAAAACAAATACCTCAGTAGGTGTTTTTTTCGTCGTGTTTGTACATTTAGGGACCGCACAACACTTATGCACTTTTGAATTGATTATAAATACACAAATCGTCTTAGAACACATATATTACATATAGTAGTGATATGCAGTTTACGATACCATGACGTCACCGTCAGGTTTGGCAGCCGCCATGATACTACAAGCTTTTTTTGGCGTAAATGTCAAATTTGATTTTAAAATGGCGATTTTTGCTACTAAACCTTTATTTTATGTAGAAATGTATATATATTTGAAAACAGTGAATGCGTAAAAACATCGTGAGATAGTTTTTCAAAATTAGTCATCATGCCTATTGAATTTTATTATTAAGGGCAGTATCCGTAGTATACTTAACGTATAATAAGTTTAGATATCATGCTATTAATCAACATTACTATTATCAATATCCGATTGACGATGCGATAGAGCAAGATAGAAATAATTTGGTTCTCTCCATAGAATATATTATTCTTATAAAATATATATCGCATTGTTTTCCAATAATTATTATTGAGTACTTAACCATCCATATATATTTCATCCTATAGAATTGCTATGTTACGGGAAAACAGATAATATTTGTATGATGAAAAATATCATCTAAAACACAAATGAAAATAATATTTATTAATATTACACACATTGCTAGTATTAAACATTGAATATTGTACAAAATGCGAGATACGAGTGGAGAATGTACAATTCGAACAAGTCGATGAATATTTATACTTAGGAAGCATGTTTCAGCGTGATGGAAGATTGGAAAAAGATATTGAAAGGAGAGTAACGGCAGGTAATAGAGTGAATGGTGCATTAAGACCGGTAATGGCTGACCCAATTATTTCGAGGCAAGCAAAGCTCGCGGTACACAATGGTATGGTCGCACTGACTCTAATGTATGCTAGTGAGACGCATGAAAGTAGAATCAACGCGGTTGAAATGAGGTCACTAAGACGAATGTGTGGTAAAACGATGTATGATAGAATAAGAAATGAGGATATTAGACGAAAATGTATGATTGAAAGAAATATCGTAAGTAAGATGAAAATAAATGCCCTAAGGTGGTTCGGCCACATAGAAGGAATGAGTGATGACCGTCTGACAAAAAAAGTATACAAGGCTGATAAAAGAGGAACGAAAAGTAGAGGTCGGCCAAGAAAAAGTTGGCACGATCACATAAATGGGATTTTGAAAGATGGTGATGTTAGAAGTAAGAATAATAGAAGAGGGTGTATGAGACGATGTATGGACATGAATGAAGCGAGAAATGTATGTCAAGAGAGAGGAGTCTGGCGTTCGGTTCTCTCTGCCTACCCCAAATAGGGAAATGGCGAAAGAAAGCTCTCATGAAACTAGAAGTGTTCTTTTAAATTAACTCAGTAAGTGAGATTTATCCAAAGTATTTGCACTGAATTCATATGTAAGTAATCATGGACTAGTACAAAAGTTACCATCCCATATTGTTTTCAAATTATTTTATGAATTTTGCCATAGTAAAGTTTACGAGGAAGATAAAAGTATGTAGTCAATAATGTAATAAAAATGTTACCTTTGGGGATGACACCCGGGTCCATGAACGTTGCCAAGGTAAAGTTTGCGAGGAAGATAAAAGTATGTAGTCAATAATGTAATAAAAATGTTACCTTTGGGGATGACACCCGGGTCCATGAACGTTGCCAAGGTAAAGTTTGCGAGGAAGATAAAAGTATGTAGTCAATAATGTAATAAAAATGTTACCTTTGGGGATGACACCCGGGTCCATGAACGTTGCCAAGGTAAAGTTTGCGAGGAAGATAAAAGTATGTAGTCAATAATGTAATAAAAATGTTACCTTTGGGGATGACACCCGGGTCCATGAACGTTGCCAAGGTAAAGTTTGCGAGGAAGATAAAAGTATGTAGTCAATAATGTAATAAAAATGTTACCTTTGGGGATGACACCCGGGTCCATGAACGTTGCCAAGGTAAAGTTTGCGAGGAAGATAAAAGTATGTAGTCAATAATGTAATAAAAATGTTACCTTTGGGGATGACACCCGGGTCCATGAACGTTGCCAAGGTAAAGTTTGCGAGGACAAAAAACGTGATAACTCCCTGACATGCCGGAACCCATGGATGCCTGAAGATGTAGTATTGACATCTGAAACAAATAACACCATTTTTTTTACAACAACCCACTCAATTTTTCCTTTTATCTAAAATTAACTGGAATCCATCATTCATTTTCGATAAAAGGATTCCGACTTTAACTGCTATAATTAATGACATTATAGAGGCCCCGCATTAGATAACCACATTTGTACTACTAGTAAACAATAAAAATACAAATGGCAACTATAAACAATATATAATGAATGCATTATGTGACAATAAAAAACTAATTATTATTCTATATTGATCCATAATGCACACTTCTAGAATATATAATTTCAATTGACATAGTCAGCGATGTCAAAACCATATTTGCATTATCCAGTTTCGAAAAATAATATTAAATACGAACGGGTATTCTTCCACTAAATACATATTGAAAACAAAATTTCTCACCGGGGAAACAGTGTGATTGTAAATGACTCAAGTGGCAAAACTTTAAACCACTTTACCCGCTAATGAAATTATTGGCGGTGATTAGAGCCAAAATTGAGTTCAATAATCCCAAGAACAAATTTAATCCATTATATCAAAGTTGCAGTGCTTTAAGACTCCCGCTAAGTCAACTATTTCCAGATATTTTCTGATGCTCAAAATATAAAAGATCCGAAGTCAAAGATAGTCCACGTTTGTGAATCTTCTATTCACGTTCGTTAATTGTTCTTTTTGCACTACGGTACGGAGATTGCTAATCTGAAGGGTTATATAACGGTGCTCAATTAGCGCTCTATGAAGCGTTCCGATTAAATAGCTTTAAGTAGAGCAGGAATTCCATTTTGACATTGTCACACTTTGAAAAATAAAAAAACGACATTAACTTAGGTAGTGGAGATTCTATTCTACATAGTGTTGACTAAAATTCACTTATTTTTAATAAATATTATTTTTGGACAATATTTTTATTGAATAAGGGAAACAGACACTTAATAAGTTAGAAAGAGAACATAAAAAATTAATAAATACGATTTGATGTATAATGCTAGTATAATTACTGTATTTCGCAGTATTATACTGTATTTTTGACCCAAATACTGCATACTTTATCTTTTCAATTTAAACACTTGTAAAAGGCAAACAATAAAGTACACATAGCAACATATATTTTTTTTAAATAATGAATATGTCTTTGAAACAAGTACATATACATCTTTTTACTGACAAACTTTTCTTAACATCCAATGTTTGCGTATATGCAATTAAAAAAAATAATCGATTTACATACATTCCCTAAATTAAGCATAAATGCTTGTGCTATAGGTGAACGAAATAGGTCATGGCAGGATTCGAACTCGCTATCACTGGATTACTAACCCAGCACGCTATCCCCTCGGTCACCACCCATCTGAATCATATATATCCGTCTCTTTCTTTCCTTTTTAACTGTTGCATTGTCAATATTTGTTCATATTCAACGTATGTCACTTGGATTTTGCTCTCGATTGTTAATTTAGAAGAATAAAAAATATTGAAAACAAAAGCTAAAAACGATTGTTTCGTTGAGTGAAAAAATATTCACTCATCTCCAAAACAACGATTGTGAATATACAGAAATAGCTCATTTTTCAGTGATTTTCATTAAATAAAATGAATATGTACTGTAAAAAATACTGTTTTTTAATAAATCAAAATAATGCATTAATTTGAATTTTGGGAGAAATATAATATATTTTGATCTAGTAAAGATATGAGTATTATGTTTGCAACTAGTGTGATCTTGAAATTATTGATTGATAAATTCAATGTTTTTTTTTAGTAGGTATGTAATACAAATATTGTATGTTTATATAAAATCAAAATTTATTTTTGTATAATAATTACATATCAACACATGTAATCACATTATAATAAATTGAGCTGTTTAGCGCAACATAATCCTAACTCAAAATTTTGAGAATTTTTAGATAAGGTTAGTTTTGAACATCTCCAACCTCATATTATTTCATAGTGCGATAAAGACCTAACCCTTCGATATTCCAATTCGATAAAATTACAATGAAATAAGTTGAATATTTTTTTTCGCGTTCAAAATTATTCTATCAAATTCAGAGCAACAATCTCCCAAAGAGTGTTAAGACTGTTGTTGCTCTAATTGTTTATTATAATTAGTTCAACACCTCCTTGTTAAAATTTGATTTTTTTGTCATATTAGTATTTTTACTCCTCACTACCCCAAGGGGAAATAGTGGGGAGTTATGAATTTACAATTTTTAAGGTAATTTTTTAATGCAGATTATCAACTAGTATCATGCTGAGATTGTATTCTGAATGTTTCATCACAATGTATCTGTGTGCTGTATACTATGTACGGCATGTTTATTCTACTTTATCGATTATAGACTAAAGTACCTACTCATTTGATTATTTCATAGTGCAAATTTGTATATCTAATGCTCACTTAGGCCCCATTAGGATATGAAGGATATCTAATCAGTGCTTCTCTGCTTTTTAATTTTTTTAACTGTCAAATATTTCAAAAAGACCCCAAGCTCAGTAAACATAAATTTTGATATTTTTATTTTCAAATTGCTAAAAAGACACATCACATTCATAAAATGGCATTGAGGAATTATCAAGTTTTCATAATAAAATATTTAAATCAAAAATAATTTAACAAACTCATTTCGTGAAAATTTTCCAAACGAAATTTGAATGACTCAGTAGTGGAGTATAACATTGGCCACAACCAACTTTTTTTTTCCTGAAATAGTTTTTTTTTATCATCCCAGAACAAAAGCTGAGAGGATTAGGCTGTTGTTGTGCTGAACAGCTCAATTAATTTTATCATTTGTAATATTGAAATGAAATGTATTCAATATTATTTAATGATTCACATTATTACTTGTATGATGCATCATATAGTGAGATAATGATGACTTATACATAATATATTTCTTAAAGATATGGCAATGGTATAAAGGTAGCAGGTAGTATATATTATGAAAAGACTTTCAAAATCAATATTTGTGAAAATTTTCATCGTCAAGTTCATAAAAAAAACATGAGTGTAAATTGTCTGATGCAGAAGCTGTTAATCTGGAAACCAGAAGCGAGTTTTAACAAATGCAAATGGTTTAAGCAAATTTGTAATAATGTGTCTGATTCTGAAAATGCACTAAAATTTTAATGAAATAACAAATTAAGGCATTTTTTTGCCATTACGAAGATTGAATAAAATAACCATAGATCATCACTAGTGGTAGAATGAATGAGGAACGCCTGACGAAGAAAATATACAATGCGGATAGGATTGGATTGAGAGGCCGGGGCCGCCCAAGAAAGGGATGGCACGACCATGTGAATGATATTTTGAAAGACGGAAATGTTAGAAGCGTGAACAACAGACGAACATGTATAAGACGATGTATGAATGTTGTCGAGGCGATGAATGTATGTCAAGATAGAAGTAAGTGGCGTTCGGTTCTCTCAGCCTACCCCGTAAGGGACATGGCGTGATGGTATGTATGTATGTATCATCACTAGTATAATATATTATGAATGGAATAAGATTAAAATACCAAAGAACATCACTAGTATATTATGAATGGAATAAGATTAAAATACCAAAGAACATCACTAGTATATTATGAATGGAATAAGATTAAAATACCAAAGAACATCACTAGTATATTATGAATGGAATAAGATTAAAATACCAAAGAACATCACTAGTGTATTATGAACGGAATAAGATTAAAATAACAAAAGAACATCATTAGTGTTTTATGAATGGATATTGTTTAAAGTGACATTTCTAGTGAACAATTTTTTGTTTTGAACAACTTAATGTTCATTCAATTTTTTTTTTTTCAGAATTGAACCCAATATGAGTATATTTCACATACCTACATTATTTTTCAGTTGGGTTAAGTTAGTTTATAATTATTAAGACTCACGAGAAACTTAGTGAACAACAAAAAAAATTAAGTAAAAACAGTTAAGATATATTTTCTAGGCTCATAGACTCAATGTTATAATATATTGTTACCAAACACTTATACTGAATCATATAACGTCATTTGTTGATGTATTTCACATCAGCAAGTGTCAGCTTAAGAAAGATATTATCTTTTTTAGTAAAATCCAGATACGAAAGCGAACAGAATCTGCCGATTTGAATATCTGTGATGAGACACAAAAAATAGGCCGATCTCTATCGACCGATTATTTGTAACCATTCCTGTTGTATGAGAGGGCGCCCATGGCGCATGCTCACCGATAATTTAATCGTCCGAGAGCAGTATATCTAGAAGTATGTTGTCAGTGTTGTCAAATGAAATGTCAGAAAATAGGGATGAAATAAATATTTATTGCGAACAATTAATTACATTAGTTGAAGCACGTCCTACATTGTATGATAAAAAATTATAGGAAGCACCAAATTAAGCAAAAATTGTGGTTGGAGATAAGCGAAATTTTAATAACTGGTTGGTGTAGTTAAAAAACTTGTGGTGCTCAGGGTGTGATCTTAAGTCTTCTTAGGACCGGACAAATTGTCCTTTCGGTAATCTAACACTTATTAGCGGATGAACCAAGTACTTTGTTTGACGTTTCTTTTTACGCATCTTGAGGACAAGAGCACAAACACATGCTACTTCAAAAAAAAATCCATATTTCTAATCATAATATTAAAACTTATAAATATACATATTGTATTTTAAATATATGAATGTTGACGGCTGTGTTATTTACAATCGTACGATTCTAATAAGGTTCCATGCGTGTTAGAACCGATCGGTCGATGAATCAATCGCTTCATGCATGCCAATTCCACTATCGGCCGATGAAGTTAAGCTTTCATGCGCGCCTACATTAAGTCATGGCTGTGTGAAAAAGCGAATACAACAACAGAATACCTCTATTTACCTACAAGCGAATATAAATTCACAACTCTCTCGTTTGCGACAATATGTCCGAACACTACAACATCTTGAGTGCAACTAAAGTGAGAAAAAAATAAGTTGAGGTATGCGCCTTCATTTTTGTTTACCGAATTTTAAGACTTGTAACGTATCTTTTATTTTTTTATATATCATTGGATGCACCCACGTGAGAGTATCCCAATAGGAGAAGATCTACCCTATTGTATATGGACCATACTCAACAGATTAAGGGTCGGTGTCATACGATGTAGAGTGAAACTCGTAAAATGGGGGTACCTGTCTGAAGATGACATCCTATGTTACTACGGCGCAACCCAGGATGAGAGTCACCTTCTGATATGCCCACTGATGAGGGAAGGATGCACCCCTGGGGACCTGGTTGTGGCAAATAGCCAGGTGATGGTGGTTGCAGCATATCGGAAGTGGCTGGGTTTAAACTAGCCGGACACGTAGACTAAATAACACAATAATTTGCTAACAAGTCGACACCTATTTTGTTATTATTATTGAATATTCAACGATGTCATTCCTGTGTCAGATTAAATATAATTGGATTTCATTTATGGTTGCCGATTTTTTGATAAAAGTTACAACTTGAAAATTGCTTTGTAACACATTGTTAAAATTTAATTAATATTTTGCTTCAAACTGCCTGAAAGAAACAGTTCAACAAACCTTCAAAGTAGATGAAAATTACATATTGTATAGAAATGAATAAAATGTATTGACTATTCTTCTTCTTCTGCTATAGTTAGGACTGGGTCCTGTTATTCTCGGAGCCTGCTCTTGTGAAGTGGATGTCCAGCTATCCTTCCATCGTTTGGGTGGTCTTCCAGGGGGTCTGCCATTTGTTATCTCCCCATCCTCTGCCATCCTCACCACTCGATCCAAACCCGCTCTCCCCACATGATCTCTCCAGAATCGTCTTCGTGTTCTTCCCCATCGCACAACATCTTCGACATCACAGATTCTTCTTATCTCCGAGTTCCTTGCTCTGTCACGAAGTGTTACGCCTGCGATGGGTCGTAGAGTCTTCATCTCAGAGGTTCTTAGGTTTTTTGTTCTGGCGGTGTCAGCTCTTGTTTCTATGCCGTATGTCATGACTATTCATGTTTATAAACCTATTACTTGGAACTTCAAACATTATGTCTAAGCATTTGTATTTATAACCTAATCTTACAGTATAGATGTCATGATTTTTCTACATACCTAAGTAACTAATTGTACATTTTTTCTTTTGAATATTATGTGTAATGTTAACTAAGAACGACTTTTAATCTGTGTTTGGATTAGTTTCATGATCAAGGCAAAATAAACCTACTTTGAAATTTCACAATTAAAAAATCAGTAAATTCCTCTAATGTATGAATAGCAATAGGAGTCTATGAAAAGTATAACAGGAGCAAGTCAGAACTTGCAAAAACTATAAAAATATTATATTAACAAGGGGTTATCAAAGATATTTATGGCGAAAACATGGACAAAACTTTTATTTTACAATAAGTTTGTTTGAAATTTACACAGTTACATTTTGTTGTATAACTGGAAGCACATAATATATCATGGAAGAGTGACTATTAAATATAACAATGTGGGTCATTCAAAGGTGTCAAAAATAATTTATTCAATCACACTACTATCTCAAACAGATCGTCGCAAACTGTTATTGAATACCAAAATATGCGAACCATACGTGACAAAGGGTAAGGTCCTTAAAAATATGCATATTTGTACTCGTCTGGAGATGTTAAGCACCCCGCCATAAGAAAAGCGGCTGTCAAAATCAGATTTAAAATATATTTGCACAAAACAAAAAACACATTATTTGGACAACGAACAACACCGAAATAAAATATAGCCGTTATAAATAGAAAAGGCTGTCTAATTAACGCTGTAAAGTGTCAACACGATATAAAAGGATGTTGAAAGAAAGCAAATAAAAGAACTTACGGGAAATAGAAAAAAAGAGTGGTCGTGCCCAGAAGCAATGTCCAGGCAAATGTTGCAGGTATATATCTTGTTTTGGCATCGCATTTGGGCATATTGGGAGCTAGTATATCCCGCAAAACAGATTTAATAAACCAACTCTCTACTACAGATCAACATGGCCGCACCTACTACATTGACAGAACTGAAACGAATGTGGCTACATTCATGGAGAAGTGCAACAACATTACAAAAATACACGACAATAATATTTTCGTAGCTGTTATTTATCAGTACGGATTTATTTTTTAATATGGCAACTTAACAATTTCTTAGCAAAAGACGAGGGTCTATACGGCCTCCCGTGCCTTGTCATATTGCGCATGCGCCAATGTTGTCTATTCAAATACTAGCGTCTGGCGACAGATGAATCAAGGGGAAATTTTGCGACAGTGAAATAATAGTGATGTGTACGTAAATCCCAATTATTAATTTTTGGTTAGGTTCAGTTAGTCTTTAATAATAATAGTGACTCGCGTGAGCGAGTTGCTTTATATATTGAATGTAAATTGATTGCAGGAAAATGTTATCAATACCTTTGTCATTTGTAAGTTTATTGTATATTCGCATTTGATCACATTTTTCAAATAAATTATATTTCTTAACATATTATTTATGTAATTGTATGTTTTTTAATATTACTTACTTATTATTTTTTATGTTGAAGTGGATTTTCATTTACCAACATATCAATTTAATAAAACTGCGCCAAAAATTGTACCGATAAAATCTCCGCGCATGCACAATATGACAGGCACGGGGGGCCGTATAGGCCCTCGTAGCAAAAGAGTATGGCAGCTCAAAAACTTATATGAACAAAGTAAGGATTATTAATAGATTTTCATATAATATACTAGATGTCGTAGTTAGTAAATGTTGTATGAATTGTGAGGATTTTTTCCGCGGGACATTTTACTTATATCGCGCTGACTTATTTCAACTTATTCCGCGGGACATATATCGCGCGTTTGATTTCTTGGTTGGCAACGTATTGCAGTTTTCCTTACATTTCAACACATCCTAGATAACTGTTTTCTAAATCTTAATAAACAAAGTATTTTTTTCAACAAATAAATCCGAAAACAATTCACATTAGTCGTTATTCTCTACAGAAAAACGATGTGGTCTGCCCACCAAAACGTCAAAAATCCCCCGGAAAAATGCCTCACTTCGATTCATACAAAATTTGCTAACTATGACGTCATCTAGTATATTCATAGATTTTTACTATAACCATAGGTTTTCATATAATACACTAGATGTCGTAGTTAGCAAATTTTGTATGAATCGAATTTGAGTCATTTTTCAGCGGGGATTTTTGACGTTTTGGTTCCAGACCACATCGTTTTTTTTACAGAAAATAACGACTAATGTGAATTGTTTTCGGATTTATTTGTCTAAAAAACATTTTAATTATTAATAATTTGGAGAAGATTTATCTAGGATGTGTTGAAATGTAAGGAAAACTGAAATATGTTGCCAACCAAAACGTCAAACGTGTGATATTCCATGACTCACTTTTTGCACGGAGTACTACATCTAGGTATATTATTTATTTATTTATTTAATTAATATTGCTTTTCGGGCAACTAACAGGTACCTTGTCAAATATTACTTTAACACGCACCCAATAACAAGTTGCCACATTCTGGAGACCTACGATATTAATCGTCTCACAGATCCAGACAATTAAAAACTGTGTCTCCACCGGGAATCGAACCCGGGACCTTTGGATCATCAGTCAGATACCCAACCAACTGAGCCACGTAGGTCGACAATTATAATATAAATCTATGACTATAACATACTTGATATATTATTTCCATAAGTATTGTGATCGATATTATATTGACATGCATTATGATTTCAAAGAAACCCAAATTTCATTATTTTACTTAAGATTAATGTATTTTATTTAATTAATTCTAGGAACGGCTTATAACGGGCCTTGTTAATTATTAATTAAACATTATATTTTGTATTAAAATAAATTTAAAATGTATTCCTGGATCTTTGGCTTTCTTCAGTTTAACCACCCCCCCCCCCCCCATTCTACTCCATGTTCCACGGGCGCTGGGTCGCCCTGCTGTGTTCAGTGAGTTGACAGTGGTAGTGAGTAGTTTGAGTGAGTCGCGTCCGAGACAGTCCGAGAGATTAGCCAGGCATTTGTAGTCTTACGCTAGTCGAAACGAATTCATTATATTGTCCGCGATCGTGGTTGTTCAATAAAAAAAATTGGTTGGATGGGCTTGTATAAAATAGTGGATTTGGATGCGTTACTGGTCTTCGAAAGAAAAATTTTGAGAAAAAATTTTGGTCCCCTCTGCGATCAAGGCACGTGGAGAATCAGGTTTAACCATGAACTACAGAGCCTATTCAAGAAAACAAATATCGTCCAAACGATAAAAATAGGGAGGCTCCGCTGGTTAGGACATGTACATCGCATGGAAGATGACCATACACCAAAAAGAATCCTCACAACGCGTCCGGAGGGTAGAAGGGATGTGGGAAGGCCGAAACTGCGATGGATGAATGGAGTTGAGAGGGACCTTCAGATAGCCGGTGTGCGGAATTGGAGAGAAAAGGCCATGGATAGGGTGCAATGGAGACGATTCCTTGAGGAGGCCAAGGCCCATCCTGGGCTGCGAAGCCACTGATGATGATGATGATGATAAAGTAGTGATTAAGTGTGTTCCAGATCCATATAATCTTCGGGGGTGAAATTAAGAATTGATAATAGAATTTCTTTCAGATACCATTACCAACGAGGGGTGATTATAAGATAGTTTTAAAGTTATTAAAAGTAATTAAGTGTTAAAGTAAATAAGAATACAATACAATATCTTTAAACTCAACCAGCGAAAAGAGAAGAGTTGAGCTGTGGAAGGAACGGATAGAAGGTGAGAGCTTTCGTGAACCAGCAGAGGTACTCCCGGCGGGTCACCTACTGCCTTATACAGCCTGGAAATCCCTAAACAGGCTGAGGACGGGTGTAGGAAGGTGCAAGGTGAACCTGGATAGATGGGGAATGCTGGAGGCGGACCAGGACACGGCATGTGAGTGTGGAGAGACGCAGAGTATGTCGCACCTGCTGAGCTGCCCGCTTATGGAGGGAGGGTGCTCTGAAGAGGATTTGTGGCAGGCCAATGAAAATGGAATTATGGCTGCAAATTACTGGAGGGACACAGTGTAGGCGGATGACCTTGGACACGGAAATGAATGAATGAAGTGTTAAAGTGTAAGTGTTTCATCGCAGTCCTGGTTGGAGAGCAGTTTGGTATGATCTTTCCAGTTATGTATATATTATTTTTACTATGTCTGTATTTGTCTTTTCCGCAGCCGATTATGTTTTATTATATTTTTATTTTCAGACAGAGTTTAATGTTTATTTTTGTATTTTACTTTTCAGCGGGAGTTAATATTTTTAATTTGTCCTTTTCAGCAATTATTTATTATTCAAAACATCTATATAACATGTTAACAATTCAGCGTTATCAACCTTGAGGCATTCAAAGCAGTAGGTTTTAACGTACATAATTTCGACATTAGTTTTTCACATTTTTTTAATATAACATTTTGGCCCTACCAATGGCCCTACGCGATATCAATTTGGTGCGTTCCGACGTGGGATCAGTATTTATTCTCAGCCCTTTTTATATCATACTAGATGTAGTACTCCGTGTAAAAAGTGAGTCATGGTGATATCCTCCTCCCAAGAGGCTTAGAGGTTCGAGCTCACCTTTCTTTTTCAATGTCCGTTATGGAATTAGATATTCCACACATAACCTCGCTGGACGAGATGCATAAAAAATAAACGATAATTGAAGCCGTGGTCTGACGATACACAAATGTTAAATGTCAGCGCACAAACGTCAGACGGCACGGTCATGTCACAAGATAAAATGATAAAAATTTGAAATAAAATAAATAATTAAAATTGGTAATAAATTAGGACGTCACAAATCAAAAATAAATAGATTCAATATTGGACGTCACACGTTAAAATGAATAAAATAAAATAAATAACTTAAAATCACACAGCCGAAATATTGTCACACGGAAATAAAGAAAATGTCACAAATATTGTTTTGAGGCACACATAATTTTCTCGCCACGGCCATGAAAGTGCTGATGCACCGACAATGCCGGAATGGACCGTCGTCGATGGGCGAAGGGGCAAGGCTATCGGCGAAAGCAACCTCGGGTCCCAGACACCGGCAGATGCCGGTTGGGTGACTGGCGGGAGCGAACAGCGGCAGCGCGAGTCTCAAGGAGATGCAGGCCGTTGCTCTAGGGTCCAGCGCGACCCAACAGCGTTTGGAGCACTTTCCAAACTCAGCACCCGCTTCGGTCCAGGAAAACGGCTCTCTCGCCGAGTGGTTGTGCGCCGATCCATCTCGGCACTCCAGGTGTCACATCCGTGGCTGCTGATGTGGAGCGAGCCTAACCGACATCCTCTGGTGCGGTTTGCAGCTGCTCTGGCCGCAGTGAGCGCGGTCCGTGTCGACACGACGCGTGTCTAATTTCGACTGTCATCTGTCACTTGTATTGTCAAATTTCAGGTTATGTCTTATTGTCAAATATTTTTTCATACACTTTATTTTTTTCACAAATGTTTGTTTGTGGTCTGATTTAGCGCCGATTTCAAAATAGAAAATAACGCGAACAGGAGAGATCGCGTCATAGGAATATCGCGCGTTTGACGTTTTGGCTGGCAACATATTTCAGTTTTCCTTACATTTCAATACATCCTAGATAACTGTTATCTAAATCTTAAGAAACAAAGTGTTTATTTCGACAAATGAATCCGAAAACAATTCGTATTAGTCGTTATTCTCTATAGAAAAATGATGTGGTTTGCCAACCAAAACGTCAAAAATCTCCCGGAAAAATGCCTCACTTCGATTCATACAAAATTTGCTAACTATGACATCTAGTATATTATAATAAAAATCTATGATATTCAATAACAATCTATGATTTTAGTCATAGAAAAGAGAACTTATTTTAGTCGTCTTCTATGGGATTCGCTGATGAATGGAATGACATTGACATGTGTGAATTTTGAATTTGCCTCACAGATTGTATGTGATTTGCCTTAACCTCCAATTTTAAGAATAATTGTGTTTATTTATGTGATGTAATTTTTTTTATAAAATGCCTGCTATTTTAAAAGAAAATAATTTATTAGTGTATAAAGGTAGTAATTTCTTGCGTCAGAGACTATTGCTTTCGACACTAAGCGGGAAACCTTTAAAGATTGTTGATATCCGAAGCTCTGACGATGAACCTGGTTTGAAAGAATACGAGATAAGTTTGATTAGATTATTTGACAAGGTAACAAATGGAACTAAAGTCGAATTGAGTGAAACTGGAACGAGTCTATATTATCAACCAGGCTTACTTATTGGAGGAACATTCACACACGATTGCTGTGTCCAACGAGGAATAGGTACTATACCTTTATACTTTTTTAATTATTTTATCGTATTTATTAAAAATTATAGTAATATCCACTTTTTTTCGTCTTTGGCGAATTAATTATTCAACTCGATCTTTCTACTGCATAACAAAATTATCTATTTACTTTTTATATCATTTTTTCACTTTGTATAATATAGATACATATTCCGGCAAGTCGTAGAGTGTTGTGGTTTGCGCGTATACAAACCGAACATCAAAAACACCTATTTGCCCCTGCGTGCCCACGTTTCCGAGCTCAAGAAGTCTTCTTCATATTTGTATTTTATCAATCTGGATAGTTAAAAATAACAGATTTTTCACTATGATCAATGTGTATATGATCAATGTGCCGACCGCCGTGGCACAGTTGGTAAACCGTTTGGTTTCTGTGCGGGTGTCCTGGGTTTGATTCCCAGCAGAGGAGAAATTTATTTAAATTTATTTCTCACGCAAATATTGCTTCTCTGGGCTGGAAACACTGGTTAGTTGGAAGAAATTGCCATACAGCAATAAACTCGCCACTTGCGCAGGGTGCAAGGAAGTGTTCATTATTATTATTATTATATCTGTAGTACTTACTTTACTTTTTGTGTGGCTACGGCTTTTCCTGCATTTTTGGCTGCATGATTGAGTATTTTCCTTCTACACTCTTGGCTCCCGTTCGGCCAGCCACTTCACAGCCTCTGGAGTCGCCTTATGGATGTCCACCCAGTCTCCTTCATACCTCCGTATCGGGCACTCCTCTACTAGATGCTGGATAGTTTGGCTTCTTGCTCCACAGTCACACTCCGGAGAATCCTTTTTTTCCCATTTTCACGTCTTCCTTCATCATCAGCAATGGCGCTACAGCCCGGCGCGAGCCTTGGCCTCCTCAAGAAACTGCCTCCATCCCGCCCTGTCGACAGCAAGTCTCCTACAATTTGTCTGTCCGATCGCTCTTATATCGCCCTCGATGTCGTCCTGCTATCTCATCCTAGGTTTCCCTCTGCTTCTTCTTCCTTCAGGACAGGTTTCCAATACTTTCTTTGGGACCTGGCTATCCTCCATTCTACAAACGTGTCCGAGCCAACGTAGACGTTGTATTTTGATGTATTGGACAACGTTTGGTTCGCCATACATTATTTCTAGCTCCTGGTTAAACCGGATCCTCCAAGATCCTCCTTCACAGGTAGGACCAAATATTTTGCGAAGTATTTTCCTTTCGAACACCAACAATGCGTTTTCGTCCTTTTTGGTCAATGTCCAGCATTCTGATGCATATGTCATGACCGGTCTAAGAAGAGTTTTGTAAATGAGGGTTTTTGTTATACGAGAGATGAGTCGTGACCTTAAGTGCTTTAGCAGTCCATAATAGTCTTGCCCTTATTTCCGCACTGGTGTTGTTTTACGTCTTCCTTGACCTGTATGAATTCTGTTTTGCTGAATCCAAACTTTTCGGGGAAGGTTTGGAACCTGGGACCCTTTCGTTAGGGTCTTGGATAATGTGTTTGTTTAATACCAGGTCTGCATCATTCCACCTCTCTTCCCATGCTCTAGGCAAGTTGAATTTGCCGAGTTGCTTTGACCAAACAGGCTTTCTGGACTTCAGTTGTTGTCGTTGTAGTTATAAATATGCATCTTTTAACAGATTTATAATTATATCAATAGAGACGAAGTTCGAATATTTACTGTAGGAGAACCGGGAAATCAAGGCACCTACAGGGCTTACGACCTGTCATCGGCTGGTTTTAAGCGACAGGTCGTAAGCCCTGTAGGTGCCTTGATTTCCCGGTTCTCCTACAGTAAATATTCGAACTTCGTCTCTATTGAGATAATTATAAATCTGTTAAAAAAATATCTTTGACTCCCGACAGGGAAAAAAATCCAATGTTTGCGCATATGCAATAATAAAAATATTCGATGCATCTTTTAATTATTTGTTTTTATTTCTTATTAGTAATTCACATAATAAATTATTTTTAAACAATCTCACTCTTTTTTTATCAAAGTGTAATAGTTATACGTCCATCTATAGAAATTTTGAACAGAAACAAAAACACATATACCTAATTCAGCTACAGAATAAAGTTCAATGTATATTTCTTTGACAACTTGGAAGTTAAGTTTATAAAATAATATAAATTGTTTATTTTTTTTAGGATTTTATTTAGAAATATTACTAGCCTTGGGTCCATTTTGCAAGGAACCATTAAATGTAATTCTCCGAGGAGTCACTCAATCTCCCAATGATGTGTCTGTTGATAGAATAAAGGCGGCTGCATTCCCAATTCTATTGAAGTTCATATTGGTTGATGATGGACTCTCACTCAAGATCAATAAAAGAGGTTTGCACTTATTCTATATTATACTTTTTTGCTGTATTTTTACCGAGAAGTGATATTTATCTTATTTGCTGGGTGTTTGAAACCATGGGTCCTAGAATAGTAAAAAGTAAAAAAAAATATGTGGAATTATGTAACAAGATGTGTGGCAGGGTAACAAACGAGGTCATTTGGAAAGGATATAGAATAAAACGAATGGATTGTGGCAAACGCTAAACTCCTCACTAACAAGTCACTCCATAAATTATTTAAAATTTTCAGCATTTTCATGAAATGAGTTTGGTTCAATTATTTTTTTTATTTAAATATTTTATTATGAAAACTTAATAATTCTTCAATGCCATTTTATGAAAGTTATATGTGTCTTTTTACCAATTTGAAAATAAAAATTTCAAATTTTAAGTTTCCTGAGCTTGAGGTTACTTTAAAATATTTGACGTTTAAAAAAAAATGAGAAGCACTATTCAGATATCCTTCAAAATCTAATGGGGTCTAAGCGAGTTTAAGTTACACATATTTGCAAAATTTGAAAATAATCGAATGAGAACTCTAGTCTATAATTGATAAAGTAAAATAAACACGCCGTACATAGCACACAGCACACACACACATACATTGTGATGAAACTTTTCATAATACAATCTCAGCATGATACTAGTTGATAATCTGCAATAGAAAAAATAGCTTTAAAAACTGTGAAATCATAACTCTCCACTATATCCCCTTGGGTTAGTGAGGAGTAAAAATATGTTATGAATAGAATAAATGTGAACACGATTAGATGGTTCGGCTGCATGGAAAGAATAAACGTAGCATACATACCATGTCCCTCACGGGGTAGGCAGAGAGAACCGAACGCCACATTTTCTATCCAGGCACGCATCCCTCGCCTCGCCCACATTCATGCATAATGTCATACATGTTTTTCTATTGTTCACTCTTCTAACATTTCTAACACTCATGGCTTGACCATGTGCACAATATACTGGAAGACAGATACGTAATAAGCTTGAACAATAGACAAACGTTGTGTATGAGATTATGCATGAATGCAGATTAGACTCTTAACCTTTTTAAGACGAGCGTCATGAGATAACTACGAAAACATTATTCTTCATTTATCTTATGTTTATATTATGAAGTGTTCAATTTCATTGAGTATATGTGATCTTTTGTTTATCTTTGATCTTTTCATGATATATCTACATCGTTAGATTTTTTTTACCGTTATTATATATTCAATTAAAACGAGATTGAAAAATATCTGTGTGCACGCGAAATACTGTCCGTCCGTAGGTAATGCAAGTACTTGTACCTATCCGTCTTGATTGGGTTAAGGAAATGGCACGATGGTATGTGTGATTGAAAACAGTATGTTTGTGGACATCCATCATTGGTCGCCACAGTCTGTGGCGATCCCTGACCTCCTTTAGAAATCATATCCATCTCTCCTTATCAACTGTCAGTCTTCTCCAATTGGTCAGCTTCATTATTCGGAAATTGATTGGTATATTATTGATTCAGTCAAATTGAAATGAAAATTTTCTCTTGGAAGAAAATAGCTATCGACACAATAATTTAAATTTGTAGTATCATATACAAATTGTTTTTTACTCTTCTACTAATAACTGTATATGTGAGTAATAAGTCCAGAATATAATTCAAAGTGAATTTATTTCCCATACAAAATATAATTACAAAATACAATATAAAATATACAAATTAATTCAGTACTCGAAATAATGCACGCAATATTAACACAACAATAGTTACACGATGTACGGTGTTTACACGATCGGCCTAGGCAAAAGAATGAGCCCGCTGTTCATTCAATATTCGAATGCATCCGATTACGCATTCGGGAATCTCTGTCGTCACGAAGATATATCACACTAATCATTGTTATTTTATAAATGTTATATACATTCAAATATTATCTTTAGGTGCTCCGCCATTAGGAGGAGGAGAAGTTCATTTCACTTGTCCGATCAGAAGACTCCTTCGTCCCTTGCAGTGGGAAAAGTGGGGACTTGTAAAGAGAATTAGGGGAGTTGTATACGCTCTCCGTGTTTCACCAGCGATCGCAAATAGAGTTGTAGAATCATCCAAAGGAGTAAGATATAATCTATATACATTACATACATTAATATCTTTTTATCTAAAGTTAATTCAATTTCGAATATTTTTTTTAAAGGTTGCATATATGCAAACATTGATATAATAAGAAGGCACAATTTGTAAACGTTGCGCAAGCGCATAAAGTGATCGCATAGAACAGCCGATGACAAGTCGTAAGCCGTATAGGTGCCTTGAGTTCCTGGTTCTTCTATAATATTCCAACTTTGTCTCTATTGAGATGTTAAATATTTGTTAAAATAATTGATTAAATTTATTAATATCCAACTAATTTCACACTGTGACAATAATAATAATAATACAAATTTATTTATATATGCCATTTTATAACATGGTCATTCCATGGGCGCTCTTCTTTGATTGATGTCCCTGCTAAACAATTCAGTATTAAGAAATCAGTCTTTATAGAAAGCTTCTAGACTTTGTACTCAACAAATGTCAGAGGGTAATTTATTCCACTTTAAAGGTCCATTTACACTGAAATCTAGTATCTCTATTAGCTCAATTTAATTCCCTTAACAATTGGTACTCTCAATGTTTAGACTTCTTTCTAATGGCACATTCTTTGACTATTTTTTTTTTAGGTAATGCTAAATTTCTTGCCCGACGTATATATCAACACGGATCAATCTCGCGGTGCAGCCGCTGGTAAAAGTCCAGGCTACGGTATTAGTTTAACCGCCGAAACTAATTCAGGGACTTTTTATTGTTATGAATCGGTGAGTGAAAGTTATAAGTTACTTTTATTTTATCTGTAACTCTGCTTTCGTTTATTGCCTGTATTGACAGCAGTGGAACACAGCTATAATATTCGTATTTATATTTCAATTAATATTCATAATTTACTGGCTTATAAATTAATTTTAAATTATTGATGTGTGTCTTCTAGGTTTTATGGTAATAATTACTTATAAGAGCAGTTAAAATATTGTCAGAATTTTTTTTGTTGTACATTTTTAAAAAACACAAATGACTTTGCTATAGCCACTAGTTGAGTTTTTTATTCAACCGGTTTCGAAGCATACCGCTTCATAATCGGTTGAATAAAAAACTCAACTAGTTGTTATGGCAAAGTCATTTGTGTTTTTTAAAGTTATTAAAATATTTATTGAACAATAATATGTTAAATGTTACAAGATCATTTACATGGGCGCGTTTGTTTAATTTTTTGCTGTGTGAAATAAATTAATAGTCAATACTCTGAGCTCTACTTAAATCATGGGTAATTTATTCCAATTAAAAGATGTTACGCTAAACCTCGATCAAAGTAAGCCGCTTCGTTAATTCTATCCAATTATTTTTAAATTGGTACTCTGTGACTCCATACAATCTCAATGAATGATGTCTCTCGATGGTACATTTTTTTGACATATTTCTTAAATGAATTGTGGAATCAAGTCACGCAGAGACTTAAAGTCCTAATTTTTCTATATATTTTAACATGTTCTTTCCTTTTTATCTTTTAAACTTACTACACTTATCTTACTAACTTATTTATTATATGGATTTGGCTAGTGTATAGTTATCACCAAACATATTGAATTATTTCAGCCTGGAGGGAGGCGATTTTCGCACACACATAATCAAACCAAGATGTCAGATTTTCTAGATGTCAGGCGATAACTGTATATATTATGTAGATCATTTTGTTTTTGAATTTCAGACTTCGGTCGTTCCTGGTCCAGGTATTGAGAATTCTGTTCCTGAAGATTTAGGTAAAGAATGCTCCCAGGGACTGTTGGATGAAATATACAGGGGTGGAGCTGTAGATTCTGCATTCCAATGGGTGCTGGCATTGTGGATGGCTTTAGGACAAAAGGATGTCAGCAAATGTGTTGTGAGTTTCTAGTTTTCATTTGTATTTATATATTAATTTTCAAACTTATTGTATAGGTACAATAAAATACACAATGGTGCATGACTATAGCTTATTGGCAATATCTTATATGGTAGGTATGCAACCAACATGTTAATATAAAAAAAAATATTAGTAAATAATCCGGAGAGTCAAGGATTGGGTAAGGAGATTGAATTAAATTTTATTTACAAAATGATGGTTCAAATTTCTTTTGAAAGTGGGTGCTTGAGCGGCGAAAAATGTATTATTTTTTAATGTTATCTTTCAACGATGTCTCCACTGGAATTTAGCTTGTGTTGAAAAATAACAAATGGATGTATCATACCATACCATACCATCATACCGTTTTTACTATTTGGGGAAGGCGGAGAGGGGGTAATGAAAATGAAATGTCTTTGACCAAAAGCAGTTCTCATGTGTGGAATTGCATAGTTTGTAGCAGTGCCGGCTTGTGTAACTATAGATTGTTATGTTTTTGGGTACACTAATTTATTTTTATGAAAATTTGTTAGTACCTATATAATGTAAAAATATTTGTTTCGGATCAAAAACTTTAAATTCATTGTATAGATCTTTAGTGGGGTAGTCAAAGGGTATGTATTTATGTATTTTTTTTTCAATACTTAATTATCAGCCAGGCAGGTATAGTATGGTGATATGTCTAATCTCACAACAGTATTCACTCGTTCAGTCTGTCAAGTCCATTTTTAAACACATTAAAAGGCTCCAATGACAGACCATTCCATGCATCCACAAGTCTATTGGACAAAAATGTATTTAGGGATTTCATAGTTTATTTAGCTTCAAACCCTGATCTCTTAAAATAGTATTTTGTCTGTGATTGACATTCGTATTGTACAACAAATCACGTCGCAGATTTTTCTTTACAGAATGTTTTGTGTTTTTTTTTTCAGGTTGGTCCCTTATCAGATTACACAATATCGTTTCTCCAACATTTGAAGGAGTTTTTCGGTTGTACCTTCAAGTTGGAGGTTTTGAAGGGAGCGGCTAATTGTGAAGCGGGAGAACAAGAAGAAGATGACGAAGAAGATGATCGACCTCCCGGTTTACAAAAGGTTGTTTTGACTTGTATTGGAATCGGATATAGTAATATCAGTAAGAAAACGCTGTAAATTTTACTATACAATAAAATGTAAAAGCGCATCTGAGTCTGTGATTTATTTATTGAAACAAGCCATTTCTCATTGAAAAACCGTTTTTTAATTAAAAATTTTCAATTTCAATAATTCCTGAACAAAAAAAAAACTATTTCCTTAACAATTGGTTTAAAAATTAAATAAAAAACTATGTTAATTTGGTACTTTGTATTAAAACGAATAGTCTTGGGGGGGCAAGTGTGGTCCAATGGGCGAAATTAAAACCCTCATTGTTACCCATACCGTGGATCACATAAATCAAATGTAGGATACTTTTCCCCCCTATCTAGAATTACTTGTGAGTTTAATGCCATATCTTTGACCAGACCTCAAATCGACATATTTTCTGAATTTTGTTATTTCAAAAAAATGTGTATCATTGCCTTGATTTGCGGAGCTTGTGCAATGTATTTCTCCTGATACCTCAATACATGTATTGAGCATGCTGATGTTTTCATTTCTTACCCACAAATCTATATTGTGATCAAGAGAAGAACAGTGAATATTTTTAAATTATTTGCAATGGATGCTATACAAGCTGTTATAATTTTATGTACTTATATGTAGATTTTTTTGTACGCATATATTTTGTAGTTATGTAATTGTTTAATTGTGTAAAATATTTATAGTTTTTAACCTGTTATTTTACCAATAAATAAATAAAAAATAATTATATGAAGTTCTATGACATCTAAAGATATTATAGAACTCCATATAATAATTATATCCATGATATGGGTAATCGTTAGGGTTTTGATTTCGCCGGTTGGACCAGATTTGCTCCCCTGGTTAAAAGTTTTGAGCTTGCGTTTCATCCTCAGTAACCACTTTGTAACCGACACCCTCTCGAGTGCCAATGACAAAGTTTCAGAAAAGGGGGTGGCTCGCCTTCTCACCAGGACGTGTCGGGTATCTCACTACCGTACCTCGGCGATACACAGTGGCATGTATCGCAGAGGGGAGGTCGAACGCTCTGCTCGTGGTAGTGCAGAGAAGTTGAAGTAGAAGAGTACAGCGGCAGCAATAGTCCAGAATCCAGGCAGGGTCAATCAGCGGTATCCAAGCAGGTCCAATCCAATGTCAATGGAGTCCGTGAAGATCAAGCAAGTAGTCAAATATATCGGTAGGTTCAGAAACAGAGAGATAAAGCAAAAGGCGGTCGTCGAGGCGTACACAGTGTAAGTGATTTATTGACAAAACATAACAGGTATTTATACAGTTACAAACAATGCAGTGGGAAATACCGCCGCTTATCGGCCGGCAGAGCACGACATTGGCGTTGACAAATAATAATAAACACACACGACAGTGTCGTTTACAATTAATTATTTTCACTATTTATTCCTTTATTTATTTGTATATTTTCTCGTCCGTAACACACTTATTATTATTACTAACTAAAGACAAAATCATTACTTGACTATGAAGATGGGAGGGGCATGTGTTAACCCAGCTTTAATTGAGTCAATACAAAGTAGAAGGCGTATGAACAGGCCAGAAGAAACACTAACAAACTCCTAAGAAGAAAGAAAAGAGCTTATATGAACAATATCCTACTGAAGGTAGAGCAAGACTTTAAAGACAATAATCTTCATGAATCTTACAAAGGAGTAAACATATTTAAGAAAGGATTTAAGCCAAATACAGATCTATGTAGGGACACAGATGGAAATATCTTAGCTGATTCAGAAAACATAAAATGTATCATGGAAGGAATATTTCAAGCAACTGCTAAATTCGAAAACACAATTAAGAAACGAGACAACACAAATACCCTTGGAGGACGACCAGGAAATCATTCCCCCTTCACTCATTGAAGTGAAGCAGGTGTTAAAGAGAATGAAAAATAATAAAGCACCTGGGATTGATAACATGCCATCCGAATTACTGAAGTATGGGAGCGAACAACTACACAGCTTGCTCAATAAGATTTGGAAGAAATACCTGAGGAATGACAAACAAGTATCGTATGTCTTATATATAAAGAAAGGGATAAACTTAAGTGTGAGAATCATAGGGGGATTTCACTGCTGAGCACGGCTTATAAACTACTGACTACAATACTGAAAGGAAGAGTGGAATGTTATGCAGAGGAAATCATAGGAGAATACCAGGCTGGTTTCAGAAGGGATAGGTCAACAAGTGATCAACTTTTTACAGTTCGACAATTACTTACCAAGTGCTGGGAATTCGACATTGACATCTACCAACTGTTCATTGACTTCAAACAAGCTTATGATAGTATAAATAGAGAAAAACTGTATGACATATTATTAGCATTCAAGATACCGACTAAACTAGTCAGACTGATAAAAGCAACAATGTGTAATACAAAATGCAAAGTGAAGATTGGAGGAGAGCTTACAGATAAATTCATGGTGTCGCAAGGACTCAAGCAGGGTGATGGATTGGCCCCTACATTATTCAATCTTAGTCTGGAATACGTCATTCATAAAACATTCCACAGTAACGCAAACCCTAACATATACTTCCAAAGCAGCCAGATAGTAGGATACGCGGATGACCTCAACATAGTGGCAAGATCATTGACAGCTGTAAGAGAGGTTCTTGAACCATTGGAAACAACAGCAAAAGAGGTTGGATTGGAAATTAATGAAAGCAAGACGAAACTAATGAAACAATCCAGAAACTCAAGGAATAACCCTCTACGCAGCATTCAGTTTGGGGATCGAAACTACGAGGTAGTTGATGAATTTTCTTACCTGGGGTCCACCATAACCAAGGAAAATGAAGACCACATAGAAATAATAAGAAGGATCACAACTGGTAACAAAACATTCTTCTCTCTGCTCCCGGTGCTTAAATCAAAAAGTGTTCACAGAAAAACAAAAATCACCCTGTATAAGACTATAATAAGAATAGTGGTGACATACGGGAGCGAAGTGTGGAAGATGACAGCAAGATCCGCAGAGATGCTGGATACATTTGAGAGGAGAGTGCTACGGAAAATACTGGGACCCGTGAATGATGGAGAAGCTTGGAGAATAAGGTATAATGATGAAATATACAGCATCTATAAGACTCCTAGGCTCTCTTTACATGCTAGACTGAGCAGGCTGAGATGGGCTGGGCATGTACAGAGAATGCCGTCATCACGGGCACCCATGAGGATCCTTGAGGGACATCCGGGTGGAAGAAGGAAGGTCGGCAGACCCAGGCTGCGATGGGAGGATGAGGTGAAAAGGGATGCGGAACAATTACTGCAAGTGGCAGACTGGAGGACAGCAGCGGTAGACAGGAGGAGTTGGAGGCGACGATTAATGGAGGCCAAGGCTCGATATGGGCTGTAGAGCCATCGGAAGAAGAAATTTTGTAAAATTTTTAATCAATTTTGTTTCTGTTCCAAATTTTAAAATTAAAAATAATTAATCTTTTATTCATTGAAAACGTCGCACAGCAAAAATAACATTAACAAAGGAATAAATTCAGTGTCTTATTTCATATTTTATGTTATGAAAAAACAAGATTTCACATGCATTTAAAAACCTTTAATGGCATTTAATTTTCGACTGCCACCGTCCTGGGTTCAATTTCCCGCAGAGAAGAAATTTATTTTAGTTCATTTTTCTTTGGACTGGAAACAATGGTTGAAAGAAATCACTGTTTGGCAAAAAACTTGTCACTTGCAGAGGGTGTAAGGAAGTGTTAAATAAATAAAGAAAAGTGTATAATTATGGCATTAAATAATTTTATTTGGCATTAAATTTGGCACATTAAACAGAATCTCTGCACTGTTACAAAAATATTTTATTCAATCCATATTAGTCATGAAACAATGTACATATACAGTGAGAATTATATTTGATTTATTTATTTTATTTTTATTTATTTCTATCCAAAAACATAGAGTAGATATAAGATACAAAATAATTAAAGGTAATATAAGCTTATTCATACATAGTAGACATACAAAGTAAATATAAGTTATTTCATTGCAATAAATATAATTTCATTATTTCACCATTGCTAACATAGTTAAAGCTATCGTTTTTGTTTGTATCTTTGTTACTAGCCCCCTCACTAGGCATAGCCTGTGCTAAGGTGATTAAGGTCATAGTTTATTATTTTTTTACACTCGTAATGCTATCTTCAGGATTCAAACATCGAGCACTTCATCAAGGCTGTCTCTAAAAACCAATACGAAATTGTCATTAGAAATAATAATTGAAAATGATTTATTTCCCCCAATAGTATGCTTATAACATGATAGTTATTTTTTTTTAAATAGAAAAAAAAATCATAAATTTTCTATGGAAAAGCTTTGGTACGGATAACCTAGTCTTCACACCATTTTTGTAAAACTAACCTACAAAAGAGTTTGGTAAAAATAGGTTGGTTAGGTTTGTTCGTAGTTATAATTGCGACTGGCGTGAGCCAGTTGCATTATATATTAAAAAAAATGTAACTAAAATATTAAACTAAACTACAACTAAATAAATGACTAAATTGGTATTTTTACCAAACTTTTGTAGGTTATGTTTTATTGTATATTTTGTGATATAGCTTTTAAAAATTGTAGCATTCTCTCAAAATATGTGTAGGAAGGTCTACCAAGAAATGTACAATATTGTTTTCTTGTATTTTTAAATATATTTTCTTAATAATGACATTCTCTTTTTTAAATGGATACATAGATTTCTATAAACACATAAGTAGGTACTTACTTATCTGGATTCCTTGAAGGTGTATCATCAGCATTTGATTGTATATTATAGCGAGTCTCTTCTTTTTCAATAGATTTGTTAGTCTCAATTGTAATTTCATCATTTGTTGTTGGATTTTTTTTTGTTATTTTAGTGTACCTAGAAATAATAAATATTCAATTTCAATCCTCTGATAAATATATATTCACTGACGTATGTAATTAATCACATATATTAAAACCTTTATACTTACTTTCTTTCCTTTGTTTTTGATATAAACTTTTGACCAAAAGGTGAAGGAATTATTTTTGGTAATGCTGTTTCTTCATTTTTAACAGGATCTTTACTGTTTATCAGCTCCTTGATTTCTTTCAATCTTCCTGCAAATGGAAACAGTTTACTTTTATTTTAATTTATATGTACCTACATACATACCATCATGCCATGTCCTTAGCAGGGAGAACCGAGCGCTACAATCCTCTATTTTTGCACATATTCCTGACTTCCTTTATATCCATGCGTCGTCTCGTACATGTTCGTCGATTGTTCATGCTTATTGTCTTTCCTTTTTTCAAAATATCATTCACATGGTCATGTCATCCCTTTATTTGGTGGACCCTGCTATTCGGATTAGTGGAATGTAGGAAAAACTTAAAAAAAAGGAATGTAACAAGTATTTATACATCCTCATACATTGCCTAAATTAAGCATATATAGCATGCGGTGTACAATAGATCAAACATGGTCGCAGTGCAGGGGCGAAAGGTCCCACTCCTATCCAATAATAAGCATAAATGCTTGTGCTATAAGTGAACGAAATCGGTTGTGGCAGGATTCAAACTCGGGACCTGGATTACTAACCCAGCCTCGCTGTCACCACTCATCTAATTTATTTTATTATTCTTTAATGATTCATTTCATGTAAAAATTAACCACAATTTAGTTTCCTTGTTATACAAAAATATTGTGCACAGAATATGAATACTCTCATAATTTTCTGCTCCTCTATCCTAGTTTATCTGTCGACCATCGTAATTCTTAGTCGCCATGATCTGCGACTCCGGACTGTCTCCTGTGAGACACCTTGCACCACCAGCTCCTTATCAGTATCGATCCACCATATTGCTGGTGGTCTTTCTCTTCACCGTGGCTTAGAGGGGATACTGAGCACAGTTTTGACAGAGTAGGTATTAGAATAAAA
The DNA here is from genome assembly GCA_963576475.1 of Molanna angustata. Classification (NCBI taxonomy): domain Eukaryota; kingdom Metazoa; phylum Arthropoda; class Insecta; order Trichoptera; family Molannidae; genus Molanna; species Molanna angustata. The sequence continues at coordinate 6,573,973 of OY754975.1, forward strand.
AATAAATTGCATATACCTAGTTCATTGAAGAATGATAGTAGATCCTTGATCATTTTGGAGTTTTCTTTTTCTTGGGGTTCGATTGATGTTTGTGTAGTGTCTTCTTTGTTCTTTTGTTCTTCCTGTGTACCTATAACCTCACTTTTCTTTATTGACATAGTTGTTATTGGAATCGGACTTTCAGTTTTATTTTCTTCAAATGTTATCAATGGCTCTGTCACCCTCACTTCCTGGTCAACATCTGCAATTAAATGATAATTTTCACATTTTATTTACGCATTATAAGTAGAATAAAGGAATCCAAGGAAACAAAGCGGTAGATTCGTTTGATTCGTCCATAAATGTAGTAAAATTCCATTTACCGATATTCCCCAAAATTAAAATTTGAGGAAAGATCGGAATGGCAAGCATTCTGGACCAATTCGGCCTCCGAATGAGGAAAGCAATGTGCTGCGATTCAGCCAAAGATCCCCTAGAACCGTGCTTTAGTAATTATAGGTTACCTAGAAAAGAAATTACGCTGATATGTCGCTTGAGGTCAGGTCACAATTTGTCCAGCGCACTTATATAAAATTAGTTTATGTGATTCTCCGAGATGTGCCTGTGGTCCGGAAACAAGTGATATTGACTACGCTTTTTTCAGTTGCCCATCTGTACGAGATAGTGACCAGGGTATTGCTTTGCCAATAAAGATGTCAGTATTGTTATGTAACCTGACAATAGACGTGATTCGAGTGGTGTGTTCCCTTTTTAACAACAATAATTTATATATTAAAGAATGATTTATCAAATATTAAATTCGAAACTGACTAAGAACGTCACTGGGTGACGAAAGCCATAAATAATAAAAAAAAAGTATGTAAAATAAAAGTAAATTCTCTTAGATTGGCCATTTTCTTTTGACATCAGGCCACCCTTTCCTAAATGTTCATACAAATACCTAACTGTGATGAGTATTTATAAAGATTAGCTTTAGAAGAATCCGGTAGGATTACCACCATAACAAATTAGCATAAACATTTAAATATTGCCTGTCTGTATGCTTATCCATCCCAAGTTGCCCACACTGTGTTGCTTGACATTTGATACTGGTAATATGTCCATAAACTATTTATAAAAAAATATTTTATTGTGTTTTTTTAGGACAGGTGATGTATCATCTATATTTTTATACCAAAAAATCTTTTTTTTGTCTTGTAGTGTTATCACTGGGATTTGTCACCAACTTCTTGAGTTATAATTAAGTATCTAAACATCTTGTTAGTAAACCTTTGCTTTTGGGCTTCTCCATGGTTCTATTCATTCCTCCAAGGACTGGTAGTATGAGTTCTTACACAAGTAAACCATCAAAGTTTCGATTTATCCCCCAGAAATCAAATTTTAAAACTATTTTTCACATTACCTGAAGTTGGGTCTGTATCCATCCTCAAAAATTTTTCTTCTAAATCTGTGGGATGTGGTCTGAAACATAAAGTTAATATTATAATTTTTATTTTAATCTCAAAGAATTCTTTTTACCACAAAATTCTATTATTTCACAGAAAAGGGATGGACGAATCAATGTTTATTTGTAACATTGCAATAAGATGGGTCATTCTTCTAATTTCATAGTGTGTAAACTACTTACAAAAAGATGAGACAAGAATTTTTATAGTTCAAAAAGGAACAAATATTCCAACTGTCGATTTGCTCAAGAGAATTTATTTCTCTTAACATATCGACATAGTATCGAGCCAAGATACGCGAGATTCGTATAGCCGGGTCTATATTTTTCATGGTTTTTTCAACTTTGAAGTAAAAAAACACAAACTTAGAGGCTTCACAGCACATAATTTGTTCTGTATATGGATTAACTCAGAATTCACATTTAGTGTGTGTCCTTCCCCCCCTTACAACTTTTGATCCGCTTAAAATTTCAGAATATATAGATAGTTATAGGCCTATAAAACCTTTATACCCTGAATTTTGAATTTTTGTTTCAGTCGGAGGTTATCAACTTTATTTTTCTATATATCTCAAAAAAACACATAAGCTAGAATGCTGAAAATTGGTATAAATATAGAAAAATACAAAATCCTTAGATTATATATGATACAGATACCTAGTCAACGCAATGAATGTATGCCAACTAAAACTACTCTGAAACAGAAGAATTTCTAGTATACGTACACCTACTGATACGCACACCTACATAAAACGTAGACCAACCGATCTACCGCCTCACACACACATGTAAAAAAAACTTGGCATACATTTGAATTCGAAATTTGTACTACACGCGGCTTCTGTACATTATAATTCTATGACAAAATCTCAAATTTGTTTTTTTAAAGGAAGTTCCAAAGTTTCTCAAACATTTTTTATTAAGATAATTCATAATCTCCAAACATACATACCATCTCGCTGTTTTCATATTCTGGGAGGAAAAAAGAACTGACCTCCATACTATCCTATCCTGACATACATACCTAAATGTTTTGTATAGAAAACAAAATATCGTAAAATATTCAATAATTTGGATTTATGGGTTAATAGTTTGGTACATATTCTTCAAATTTACATACTACCGCCATTGACAGTTAGATCTCATGTGCTACATGCAACTAGTACATAAAGTGGTTGCACTTACAATAATCTATCAAGAGCTTCCTTAGCAGCCGATATAACTGGAAACCGTTTATTATAACACAATCCGTGGAAGTCATCTTTATTGATTGACCAAAACATGACACCTACAAACAAAAATGTTTTTTATACTTTTAAATTCAATTTATTTATATAAGTAGTTAAGGAGAGGTAATAAATTCATTTATTGGTGTTTTAACCTCATATTTGTGTTAACTTGTGACAAATGCTCCAAAGATCTCACAATTCTGCCCCCCTAAACAATGTGTCATTTAGCTCAAGAAAAGATAATTCAATGTATGGAAGTGACAGTTGTAACGTGACTGGCAACTGTCACTTCCATACATTGAGTTATCTTTTCTTGAGCTAAATGACACGTTGTCTATGGGGCAGGTACCTCCTTCTCCCATTGTCAATGAGCTTTTGAAACTTTTGACTCAGTCTCAGCACCCATTTCACAATAAACCTTCAACATTCACAGACCCTTTTTCAAACTATTTCATTAACACAGCAGCCCGACTGTGGAACAATCTTCCTAATTCTGTGTCTCCCCCTTACTTACAATCCGGCTCTTTTCAAGGTCCAAAATCAATACTTTCTTCAGGAGAATGATAATCCTCCCCATCACTATGTAGTGTGCTTCTTCGGAAGAATACAATAGACCCAAATTCTAATAGCTGGTGTCCCCACGTAGCCATGTTAAAAAAAAAGATTTCCAATCTTATGTAAAAAAAAAAAATATGTATTTTGTAAGCAACCTGTATATATTTTTGCATATTTTGAGACATCCACATGAATATTTTTAATTCAGTATGCATATGATTGCAACCAAGATCTAGCCATTACAATTGATATTAAAAATCATGTTATCTTAATTATTTACCTCCCAGTTTATTTTTAGTCACATATTCAACTTTTTTTGTAACCATTTCACTATCGTCATAGGCCACCCATTGATTTCCTTGATATGCATATGGTCCCATGGCTTCCGGGTTGAAGTGTACCACAGTCCATTTATCTACATCAGTGTTGTTCACTAATTTATCACAAATCTAAATATAAAAACACAATTTTACTATTGTCATATAGCTGAAAGCAGAAATAGGAATAATTTGAATATTATTCATATCCTGGGTGCTTAGTCAATGTGTCAATATAGCGATGGAAAAGATAGCAAAAGATTGCTCAATGTATGAAAGTGACAATTGTCACGTGACAGGCAACTGTCACTTCTGTACATTGAGTTTTCTTTTCTTTTCCATCGGTAAATTGACACTTTGCAAAAGTGCTGCAAATGCACTGTCACAATTTTACTAGTAGGTATGCGTTGTTACATAATAATTGCAATATTCCACATTTTAGTTTGTATTTTATCAAGGTCTAATGTTACTGAAAAAGAAAATTTTAACTCCATGTACATATGTATGTAGTTTAAGTCAAATAGTTTCACAAAGAAACATCCCTTATCACATTGTGAGTTTAAAAAAATCTATGCGTATATCTTTTTATCAATTTGAGTTCAGTTAATTTTCATTATAGTTTTCAATTAACATGTGACCAACTTCATAATAAGATAGAACTCCAGATTCTCGTGTTGCCTCTCCTTTCACGCCAGGACCGTCCACTGGTGCCCCTATGTCCTTATCATCAGGATCCAACAGGGTGTAAGAGCGACCATACACTGGTATACCTAATATCAGTTTTTCTCTGTCAGCACCCAAACGCAAATAATAATTTATTGTAGTATCCTGAAATCAAAACCAAACTCAAAAAAGGTTCAAAATCTATGTTGCATACATTACACTTTATATTATCTAGTTTTTCAGTCGAAAAACTAAATCAAACTACAAATATTTAAGTAAACAATGAAGTAATTATAATATATCTGCCATATAATTTCTGATTGATGTTTCTTCTGAATCATCCAATTTCCACCAACTTTGCTGCATTTAATTTATTTATTGTTAATTAAATACATGCAAGTGTCATTAAAATGAGTAAATTTTTACAAGTGGAAGTAATGAATATTAGTGCTACGATTCTGCGATAAACTTTCGAAAACTATTTCCCATTTTATAAATTTAAATTTGAGAGTGGTGTGTTTCCTATGTATACTTGTTTTTTTTATGTATACAGCATGAATAATATTGAAATACTTACCACACTGAGGTTTGGGGTGTCCGAAACACCTTCGATAGGAAAAAGTGGAGTGTGATGATTGACGGATGTTTCCAATACTGTGTAATAATCAAATGACAATACATTCATCCAATCCACATATCTGAAAAAAATATATGTTTTTTTATTACGCGTTGTGTATACACACAATTTTGGTACATGTAGTATTTTTTTTTCTTGAATGTGTTACAATGAGTTACACAAAATAAAAAGTTAAGATAGGAGAACTCACAGAGGAATGTACTGTATCTCAAGGTTTCAAACAGGGTGATGGTTTGGCCCGCACATTTTTCAACGTGAGCCTAGAATATGCCATTAGAAAGACATTACAAACAAACCCAGCATATATTTCCAAAGCAGCCAGATAGTTGGTATGCATATGACCTCAACATAATAGGGAGATCCTTAGTAGCCATACAAGAAATATTTGAACCCTTTGAGATAGTCGCCAAGGAATTTGGATTCCAAATCAATGAAAATAAGACTATAATCATGAAGCAAAGTAAAACAGCCAACTACCCACAAGGCAACTTTAGATTAAAGGATAAATATGATTTTGAGGCAGTAGATAAAAACGAGGACCATCTAGAAATTAAGAGAAGAATAAAATAAGGAACAAAACATTATTCTCCTTATTCCCAGTGCTGAAGTCCAGAAATGTCCATAGAAAATCCGTACCTGTACAAAACGATAATTAGAACAGTGATAGCATATGGATGCGAAGCATGGACATTGACTACTAAATCTGCAGAAATTCTAGATGTCTTTGAGAGAAAAGTGCTGACGAAGTAGGATCCTAGGCCGCGTGAATGATGGCAAAGCCTGAGGAATACAATACAACAACTATATAATATATACAAAGCCTCCAGGCTATCTGTAACGAGCTATATAATATAAACAAAGCTCCCAGGGTTCATGTTAGACTGAGGTGGACTGGACATGTCCAGAGAATGCTGTCATCGCGGGCACCGAAAGGGCAGGAAGGAGATCTGGGAGGAAAAAGGAAGGTGGGCAGGTCAAGGCTACGATGGGAGGATGTAGTTGGGAAGGATACAACCCAGCTGCTACGAACATAGAATTGGAAGACAGCAGGGGAGGACAGGAGAAGTTGAAGGTGAGGGTCAATGGAGGCCAAAGCTCGATATGGGCTGTATGTAGAGCCATTGAAGAAGTATTTTTTTTTAACATAATTAAAATTAAAAAAAATCTGGAATAAAATTTGGATAAAGGTTGTCTGTCACCTGTTTAATTTAGGTATATCATATCCCATGTCAATTCTTTGTGTGGGAGCTGGTACTGCCATAGAAAGCAACAATCTCGGTAGACCTGATGAAAATGCTTCTCTTTCCATAGATTCTCTCAATTCCCTCACTAACAGTGGATAATTTCTTTTGTCTTGTGATCTTCCGCTGTCTCCTGGATACAGCCAGTCAAGATCCAAACCATCAAAGTTGTATCTTCTTAAATACTAGGAAATAAATAGAGTACATATTTAGACTTCCAACTTGAACTTGCTGTACACAATGCAATTGTTGTCTCGTGCTTTGGATTATGCCAATGAGACATAGACAGGATGCATGAAATAGAAAAAAAGTAATGGAAGGAAGAACTCTTTCTTAAATGTGTGATAAAAATGTTTATGTCATACAAGACAAGTTTGAAAAAACTTCTGACAAAGCAAGAATACAAGGCTGAAAGGAGTGGTATATGTATAAGGAAATAAATGAGAAATAATATTATAATTTTTCATTACTTGTATAGCATCATTAGCGAATGCTCTTCTTCTTTCAAATGTCTCAGCGAGAAATGAGATCTTTCCAGAATCTGCATTTGATCCTCCGACAGACAACATTGTTTTTAAAAATGGATTTTTATTTTTCAAATTTGTGAAGTTCTCGTAGCCACCTGGAAATGTATTTATTTACAATATGCCAAATTTACAAATAAATGTAAGAAATTCATACAACTGCTTTCACCAAGGAACATTAAAAAAATCAAATCAAATAGATGAGTGGTGACGAGAGTGATTTGCACACTGGGTTAGTAATCCAGTGGTTGCAAGCTTGAATCCTGGCATGGCCGATGTCATTCACCTATATAGCTCAAGCATTTATGATTAGTTAAGGCAATGTATGAGTATGTACATATATGCACTTGTTACAAGGACATATTTATTTAAAAAAACTAACCTCAGTAACTCAGTACCCATATGCAGTATCACTCTGATAGCCACCATTGTTTTCTATAACTGTTGACTATTAGTAGGTACTTTGAGTTATTGACTACAAAAAAATGTTACTGAAATATAAAATAAAAACAAAACCGGGAAACAGTATTGTGCTCAAAGGTTATTGCCAACATATTGATGATGCCAAAAAAGATTGCTGAAATGAAATTTTGCGATGAGTGCATTTAAATATGATTTTTGCGTTATAGACATTGGCAATAGTACCTCAGATGAAGTAACAGAGGTTAATTAAATTAAAGTTGTGGATGCATGGAATGGTCTGCCACTGGAAGTTGTTGCTGCACCAAGTGTTAATGTGTTTAAAAATAAACTTGACAGACTGAACAAGTGATTACTGTTGTGAGATCAGACATATCGCCATTCCCACCTGTCTGATAACACCTTTAATAAAAATAATATTGCTATGTTCCCGTCTAGAAGAATTTGGAAAAGTGCTTCAAATGCATTGTATCACAAATGTACTGTGATGTATATCATTTTTTTATTGCGCGATTGGCAGTTGGTCACTTGATTCTCATTTTAGGTTTGCTGTTGTACCTACATGATGCTCACCTAACAAATATCTTAAATTTTAAAATGAAAATAAGTACATACCCATTAGAAAATCAGCTTCGACATCTAAAGGGTGAAGAGTGCTATTGTCTGCTATTTTTCCAAAAGCATATACAATATGGGTGCAAAGAAATGGATCAATATGATTTGGTGTAAACTTTGCAGCCCCTATGCGATAAACAACCCAACTCTCAAAATAGCAAACTATCCGTCTTCCCAAATCTGTAATTGTGAATATAGATAATTATTTTAGAATTGACATTACATAATATTTCTAGATGCAATGTTCTACTAAATAAAATCTTGTGCCTAGGCTATTTTTTTTTTAAATAATGATGCTTCCTGTGAATGCCGAATATCAAACATACAAAAAATATAAAGATATAATAAAAATAATAATTATAAACACTTCCTTGCACCCTGTGCAAGTGGCTAGTTTATTGTCATGTGGCAATTCCTTCCAATTAACCAGTGTTTCCAGCCCAGAGAAGCAAGAATTGCATGAGGAATTAATTTAAATAAATTTCTCTTCTACGATATAGTACAAATTAACCTAAGAATATACAAAAAATAATAATAATATAAAAATAAACCTATATTATTATTTATAGCAGATTAGTTTATCATAAAAATCTGTTCATTTCTTCTCTATGATTTAATCTATACATTCAAAATGCTTATACATTCTTACGTTCCAGATAATTGAATATCTTTCTCACTTGTAATATGGGGGGGGGGGGGGGGGGCAAGCCTGGTTAATATCTTAAGATGTTATAGAACTCCATAAGATAATATATTATATTTTCACCACAATATAAAATAAAAAAACAATTGATTACCATTGTATGGGAAGGTTAATTGTGGTGTAGGATAATCTTCCAATACATTTAAATAACTATCAGTTAAACCTTTGATTCTTTGCTCAATCTTTGGCACAATCTCACCTATTGCTGTGGTCGTTGACAATCTAAAATAAATAAAAAAATACTTACCTACTTATAATAGTAGGATTAATAATTATTATTCACAAGTTAGCCGTCTACACAATCAATGTAATTCATACTCGTATGTTCACTTATCTTGCTTCTTTTTTGTTAATTTAATTTTGCTGTAAGTCATTTTCTCACAATTTGATTATCTATTAATTTGTTTGTGATATTATATTTGTAATTTTATAATATTATTTTTGACCTACTTAATATTTTTTGTAAAAAACTATCTAAAACAAATAAATTAATAAAACTCTAAATTTTAATACTCACGAATCTTCCGACCTTTTGTTTAATGTTCTTCTTTTAATGACCCTGTAATTAAAAAAATTATAAACGAATTATAATTTTCATTATTTCATTATAAACGGTAGGTACTTGATGGTTATAGGAGGTCATTACAATGTACTTTATTTTATATTATAAAAAATATATGTAGGTACAAAAATAGATCTACCTAGATATATTTTTTCAGATGTTTTCAGACTTATAAACTTCCTCAAAAGAATTAGCAGATCAATCCGTAAATTATTTAAAAGTCAATATAAAATCCAACAAAGGCAAAGATCAAGCTTCAATTGGGAATAATTCACTTGTCCGATAAAACCTGGTCGTTATAAATTTTTGCAGACTTGATTTAATCTGAAGTTCGTGTTCTAACTTTGCCGCTAAATCATCAAAAGAATATGCACACTTTGTCAGTGTCTATTGTTCAACCTTTTACAACGGTCTGATTTGTGCAAATAATACATAAAAATTACAATACACCTAGGTCCTACATACACTACATATATATGTGTATCATGATGACTAATCACCATTTTAAAAGTATATAGTTTGTGTAGTTATTATATCTTCTTAATTTCAAAACATTACACATACATATTATACAATAAAATAAAATGAACAACAAGAAAAAGAAAATAAAAATCGTAGCAATAAAATTATTTATTTTTATGTAACTATTATTAAAATTACTTAAAGCATACCCAAGATGGACGAAAGCTGTTTTTGCCGCTCTGATTATTGGAAAAGTTTTATTGTAACAGTTACCATTGAAATCGTCATCGTTGATAGTCCAAAACATTACACCTGAAAATATTGCAAAGTGATCGTTGAACACACTAATATTTCTCTCAACAAAACAGTCAAGGAAACTGCGTGATGGTATAAATGGAAATAATCACTGCCCCCAATATAACACAGGGAGCTTCCTAACATATCGAAGAGCAATTTCATCTACAGATTACACTTCATACAGACATACTCATGAGTTCTCTGCTAAGGGGTCATATAAACCTAAACACCTCAATTTCAAATCAAATCCCGCAAATATGTTAAACAGTGTGTTTCTAGAAATAATAGTATAAGTCTTTTCAACATTTCTCTAGTGAATGTTCGTCACACAATTTTAAAATTCAGCCTAAATTCCCATAAATAAATTATTAGAAATATGCTTTTTTACAGCATTTTTTTTTAAATTACTCCATTACTATGTGTCGTAGAGAAATAAATCTTTTATGTGCTTAAAGAGTGCATAAAATCAAAGTGAATGACCGATAAAGTTTTTACATTTCGAGTAAGGTTTGTTCTTAAAATGCAAAAAATCAACAAATTTGGGGTTTCCGATAATTTAAATCACGTATAAACCTTTTTTAACGCATGCGATATTTACGCTTACTAACGCGTAACTTCTAAGTGCATTGGGCGGTTTTAATATAGCATGTTTTCAGTCACTAAGTTTAGCGTTATATGTCTTCTTAATACACATATGAGTATGGAAGCAAGCATATTTGCATTGTATTTTTATCATTATTTGTAAAAACAAAAAACTCAACACCATCAACTCAAAAATAATAATTTTGTAGACTTCCATTAACGAAAAATAAATATTTATATTCTTCATATGTTATTATACATTCAGATTTTTTTTGTCACTATTTGTTATTTTTTGGTGCTATAACGGATCTCAAAAGTTGGTGATTAAAAGACACACAAGACAGATTAATTGACAGATTTTCGTGATTAAAATATAAAGAGCTTTAAAAAATTGGATTGATAGGGAACTCATTAAGAAGGCATAATTGGTGAATGTTGCTCAAGTACATAAAGTGATAACATGAACCAGCTAATGAAAGGTAAGTCCTGCAGTGGCCTTGAGTAGCTGGTTCTCCTATAATATTTCAACTTTGTCTCTATTGAGATGCTAAAAATTGTTCATAAGAAAAAGATAATTCAATATCGAGTATTTGCTTCATATTTTTTTTGTTTGAGTTTCATTTATTTTTTGCTATTTTAGAAGATTATATTATATAAAAAAAATACCTCCCAATTTTCGCATAGCAACATATTGAGCTTTCTTTGTGACAATATTTTGATCTTCATATGACATCCACTGATTTTTCTTAAAGGCATATGGACCAATATCTTTATTTGATTCAACAACTGTCCATTTTTCATAATTTTTTTTGCTGTCGTTATCGGTGATAATTTTGCAGATCTGCGAAATAAAATTGAATACATTATTAAAAACATACCACAAGTTGTACACAATGTTACGGATACTGACACACACAGTAAGAATAACTTATTTTCCTTCCTCTTTTAATAGAACAATGATCTGTTTCCATTGATTCATTCCTGGGATGCAGACAACCAACTTATATTGCCATCTTTTTGGTAGTCTTCCAAGCAGACATTGACCTGCAGTGGTTTCATTCGCTCCAATGCGAGCTAATTTGTTTTGTTCCATTCTATTAACATGGTCCTGCCACAACCCCCGTACAATTTTATTCAATTTCGCAGATTTCTGTCATGACAACATTTCTCATTCAGTCTCTGATTCTTTTACTGGCAATGAATTTCCGAGTCCTGAATCTCTGCTACTCAAAGAATTTTGTTCGTTCAGGGTTAGCGATGAGCAAAAGCCTTGTAAGACTGCAAATAGCGCATCTGCCGTTAAGTGGACATAAAATATTGAGTGTTTCAGTGTTTGGAAGTTAACTTTTTTATTGAGAAATTAGGCATTTTTTATCGTTTTAACAATTTTAATTATAAATCTTCATTGTTGAGGTTATTAGAACTACATAATATTTGAAAATGACTCAATAAATAGATGGGTCGGTTGTAGAGCATTTAGTGGACTGGATTATATCCAGTGAACTCGGGTTCGATTTCTGCCTCCAACAATTTCATTCAATTTAGTTTATGGAATAAGGATATAAATGGGATTTAGATGGGTGGTGGTAGAGCAGTTAGTGCGCTGGGTATGTAATCCAGTGGTCGCGAGTTTGAATCCTGCCACGACCAATTTTGTTCACCTATAGCTCAAACATTTATGGTTAATTTAGGTATAATGATGTATATGTACTTGTTACTACAAGGACATATTCATTATTTATATATTAATAAATTTAAAAAAAATATATGTTCATGTTTCAAGGAAATTTTCAAAAATTTCTTTAGGCTTAAATTTCTTTAGTCAATAACTTTATACTTATGTACCTCAAAGAAAGGTGGATGTCCTATCTCGTCAGTGGCTCCAATGTTTAAACCTGGTCCTTGTACTTTGGCTCCAAAAGAAGGTTTGGTTAAGGTGTAGGAACGACCAAATGTAGGAATACCTAGAACCAGTTTAGTCCTCTCTGCTCCTAAATTTATCAAATAGTTAATTGTATTATCCTGTAACAACAACCAAAGTTTCATTAATTAGTAATTTGTTAATGATGTGATATTTAGAAGCTGTGGTAATCCTTTATTTAGCTAGTTATTTTTACATATATTTTCCTCGTGTGGGTACTTCTCTTCTTTGGTTTGTATCTTGGGCTCCATTGCGCTCGGTCTTCATCAACTCTCTTTAACTTCTGATAGATATTTGGTTCTTTCAATGAAAATGGAGTGTGGATGAGACGATTCAACCACGAATTAGAGGCACTGTATAACGAACCTAACATTGTATAGTTCATTAAAATAAGAATATTGAAATGGTTGGGCCATGTCTACAGGATGAGTCGTGATCGTACTCCCAACAAGGTTTTAAACACCACAACATACGGATGAAGAGGCAGAGGCCGACCAAAAACGAGATGGCCGGACAATGTGGAGGCTGATATACGAGCGCTGGGCCTTACCAACTGGAAGAGAGCCGCAGAGTGCAGGGAGGAATGTCGACGGATTCTGAAGGAGGCCAAGGCCCACAACGGACTGTAGGGCCAATGATGATGATAATGATGAGGAGATACTAACAGTCAAATTTTGATTAAATATTCTCATTACTATACGCTGAAATTTTTTGAAATGAAATATTATAAACAGCGTTAACCGACTTATTAATATTATTCAATAAGACTTTCAGTAACATACATATATCTACATACATATATACCATCACCTCATCTACCTCATGGGGTAGGCAGAGAGGTCTGAACGCCAGATTTTTCTCTCATCCATCGCCTCTTACGTTCATACATCATCTCATCCAAATTCATCTGTTATTCATGTTTCTTACATTTTCCTCTTTAAGAATGACGCTTACGTGGTTGTACCTCAGGCTCGTTATGTTTTATAAATAAATATTTATAATAGGAAAAAAAAACTGTTATTTCTGAGTAAAATCAATTAGTCAATTAAATGATTATTCTTACAAAGTTGAGTATTTGAACAGGACTTTCTGTGTGAATTTCTACATCATATGAATAAGGTTCATATTTATATGCCAAAACATTAAACCAATCCACGTATCTGAAACAAATATAACAAAATATTTTCTTCTCTATGAATGACAAACAACATAATATGAAATGTGCTTTAATTAATAAAAAAAACTCAATTGTACTTAATATTGATTTAAAATGAATTATTTTTTATTACTATTTTTTCAACATGTCCACGTAGGGGACACCAGCTATTAGGATTTGGGTCCATTTTACTCTTCCGAAGAAGCGCACTACGTAGCGTTGGGAGGGGTTTGCAATCTAGAAAAGAGTTTATTAATTCGGATTTTAAAAAGACCCGGGTTGTACGAAGATGGAAACACAGAATTCGGAAGATCGTTCCACAGTCGGGCTGCTGTATTAACCACTATATGTCGTATTCATTCAAAACGACTGAATACAAAAGTAAGTGTACCCCATATTTTTATGAAGCCAATTTCTACCGGATACATTTGGGAAAAATTTTTTTTTAATTAAATCAAACTTTTCATTATGTAAGACATTTTTAAAAAAAATCATAGCACTCCACTATGTATGTATAGCAATATTAAATAAAATACTTTTACCGAATTTGAACACTAGTAATGTACCCATATATTATTTTTATATAATATCATTGGGTTACTATTATTTACATAGAAGTATAGAGTAAAAATGTACAAACCTGTTTAGGTTCCTTATATCAAATCCTTTATCAATCAAATTTACATTCGATGGAATTGACATGGACAAGAGTAGGACAGGCCGTTTTGAATGTTCTACTTCCTGTATCATGGCTTCCTTCAATTCTTTTGTTAATTTAACAAAATTTTCCTTTCTATATGTTGGATAGACGCTAGGATACTGCCAATTTATGTCCAAACCATCAAAGCCATTGTTTCTTAAAAACTGAAATTAAAAAACATATTATTAATTCTTATAACTTAGATTATAGTATATAATTCTATGAATTATATGCTATAAAAGAGAAAGGCAATCGTGGATTCACAGGATTCACGAATCCAGGCCCACGAGCACAGGCGACCAGAGTACCAGTCAGAATAGGCGAGCCACACGGGTTTACGATAGTCAGTAGGTATTTTGGGTACATATTGCCAGAAGAGCTCTAGATAACCTCGTCTTTTACAGCATATTAAATTTCTATATCAAATAACAAGGCGTCATCAAAAAGCAAGGGTAATATTAGGGTTATCGACGTGACGTGCTAGATAGCTTCCTTAAAATGGGATGGAATGGTCATGTAGTAAGAGTAGCGCAGACGATCGATTGACTAAACATACCCTGAAGTGGAAACCCGGGCAGACCACAAGCAAGATGGTCTGACGACAAAAAACGAGTGGCAGGAGATCAATTTGGCACAGGTTGTCGAGGGATATGGAAAGGAAAATTTTATTTAATGCAAGTTTATTTTATTTGCATACCCTGATAGTCGAATTAATAAAACCTCTTCTATTATGAGCTGAACTCGCAATCACAGAAAATGTTTGTGATTCATCTTTAGCTGCATCTATCGATACCAATGTTTTGAGGTTAGGATTCAATTTCTTCAGCGCATTGAATTCGTGGTAGCCAACTGAAAAAGTAAGATTTAAAGGTCAGTTACTATGTAGGTGCTGTTTGGTAAAATTAAATTATATAAATAAAAAATGAATTAGAACACTTTTTTATGATTCAGTATAAATATTTAATCAATTATGTAGATAGATATTTCGTCATACGATGATCAATGGAGGGCAAGTCCAATCAGGCGGCGTTATCAAAACCATTCATGTTTACCCATATCATGGATGATATATTATTAAGTGTAAAAAAATCGGTTGATGCAGTAGGTAAAGAATTATTCGCCCATAACCTGCACCTAGATTGCAGATGTCTTTGCAAACTGAAGAATTTGGGAATTTTCTCATGAATTCCACCATCAGATCTTGACCAAATTTATATAGAACCACGAATCAAGTTTTTTTTCTACAAAAAAAAAAAGAATTATCGAAATCGGATAACGTGGTAAAGAAAGGATTATCGCTAAACATACCTGAAAAATTAACGTTGAATTGATAACCTCCTCATTTTTTGAAGTTGGTTAAAAAGAAAAAAAAAATTGTATAAATAACTTACGCTGGTCGACGTCTGCATATTCGTTCGAGGGCGTCAATTCAAAACTATTTTTTGAGAATATGGAGAATGCATAAACTAGATGTGTGCAGAGGTTCGGGTCTATCTGTTCGGGAGTAAATTTAGGTTTACCGGATCTGTATATTGACCAGTTCTTGTAGTAGCATACTATGCGAGGCTCTGTGCTCGACCCTGGAAAATATTAGCAATACATGCTATTAGACTCTCCATGAGGCAAACGAATTTGAGATGGAGTAAAATGGTACAATGAAAGAAAGAAATAATTCAAACCTAGTGATACATTGTCACATTTTAAACAAAAGTTGAAATAAGTTCCTTCTCATTGTGGTCGCACTAATGTTTGAGTGTGGAAATTGTAACTGTACCTTTGTGTATATTGGACGGTGTCAAACGATGATTTGTAAATTTTCTGAACCTCGAAGAACAAGGCTTTCATATTTCAGGGAGAATTTCCAATTCTGCAAAAAAATTTTTTTGAAATGATTCGCCATCACTTAGCGAATCTGTTGCTTCGTGTTATCTATGCACAATCTACATTTTTTGGATAAAGATGGACATCATTTGGGTTGACTTAAGAATTATCCAACTGCCGTTTTTTTATAATATTCGGGACAAAAACAGCTTTTACGATTAAATATGATCATAAGCAATAATTGCTAATTTACATAGAAAGTCATCTTAACAAAATTAACAAAATACCCGACTAGAAAAAAAGTGTGTCTATACATGTGAAAAACTGAAAACGACAAATTTTTGGCAAACATTAACGAAGAAAATATAAAAACTTAGATGGGTCGGTGGCAGAGCGGTTAGCGCGCTGGGCTAGTAATCCAGTGGTCGCGAGTTCGAATCCTGCCTCGACCGATTTCTTCACCTATAGCACAAGCATTTATTTGCTTATTTTAGGGAACGTAGGAAGATGTATATGCACCCTCTTTAACAAGGACATATTCATTTTTTTGTAAAAAAAAAGGAAACTAAAGGAAAGTGAGAGGAAGAACAATCAATGGTATGCCACAGCACATTCATTAGTCAGTCTGTTATTATCTGTCTGCACTCACACCTAACGCTCTATAATACATCCTCGTCCTTAAATTATAGGTCCTTCTTTCCTGTATCATGTCACTTAGGCCATGTCTTTGAAATTGGTTTCGTCTTTGCACTCTTCAAGACAATCCAGAAATTCTTTGGTCTTCCCCTGGATGTAAGTCGAGGAAGATCCATGGAGATATCTTGGTTTACAGTGTGATCTGGCGGTCTGCGTTCAAGGTGCCCATACCATCTCAACTGTTTCCACGAATCCATAAACTTTTTATTTTGTCCCTTATGGACACTGCAGCTGCCAATCTTAGCAAACGAATTTCAGCAGTTTCCAGTTACCTAGAGTAGGAGTTGTACATTGTCTAGCATTCGGAGCCAAAGAGGAGTGTCGGTCTGACGAATTTCTGGCACACTTTTCCTTTCAACTTTTCTGGCATTTTTGGATCGCATTTAGGACTCCCGACATTGATCTAAATCTCATCCATTCCACACAAATTCTGTAGTTTACATCTGCTGCACATCCTCTATTTTGATGGATGAGTGACCCAAGATATTTGAAGGAATCATTATTGGGTAATGTCTCACCATTGTGATTCAATACTGAAATATAATATAAAAAAAGTTGAAACAAAAAAAAACATACCTGAGTGAATAGTTATGATAAGCAATGCTGCAGCAATTATCCATTTGATGAGCATTTTCTGAAATATTAGAAAAAAACAATTATGTATTCGAAGTATTAGCTGCTGCTTCTGATTAGCCAGGGTAAATTAGAGGGTCGAAGAGATGTTTGCAGAAAGCAAGTCTCCCGGCTTTGCAACATACGAGACTAGACATGAATGAGAACTGTTGAGTAGCTGTTCCGAACTGCCCGGAACAGAGATGTCTACTCTCGTGTGATTATAAACGTTGGGTGGATCTGAGAAGATACCCCAAGAAGAAGAAGTTATAACTATATTACTAAATTATCAATACACATTATTTGCTTTCGATGACAATATATAAAAATGGGGGTTGTGCCCAATGTTAAACTCTTTACAACGTTGATAATCAGTCATATTATAAACCATTTCCATGCATGCATAGATTGTATACTTTATTCAAACTTGATGGCAATATATGAAAACGAATGGGTTGTGGCTAATAGATTTTGTAGTTTAGTGCGTTGTTTTATTATGAATCATCAATATTGGTACCTAATGTTTATCAATATTTTTTACCGTTGACTCGAATTTAACCGCTGAATACCTATACTTATTCTAGCTATGTTAAATGTTGTGGGTCTTTTGGGAATGGCTCATGATTCTTCATGTTTCGAAAACACAATTCTCATTTTTTATCCCTATCGAATGCCACGGTGAATCTGAGTCTTGGTGGCTGACGCAACTGCGTATGTAATAAAAAAAATAATAAAAAAATATATGTATATATACCAATATATTATATAGATTTTACTGTATCCTATTCGAATATAATTCCCACATACAGGCTTAGCCTTAGTGAGATCCTTACATATATTTTAAAATATGTAAGTTATATTTATATGCTATGTACCTAACTATGTAAGTATTTGAAATAAAATAAATAAATAAATACAAGTGATAGTGGTTTTGCTATATCGGCAATATCAAGGTTGGATTTCCTATCTCTTCTTTATTGGATTTCCTAGGTTCTACAAATAATTTGCTGCTTTTATTGTCAATAGAAATCTGTACACTTCACAATATTCAAATATATGAAATATAAATTCATGTTTTGTTTTTGTTTAATTTATTTTTAGTATAAATATGTTCAATATGCTATTTTTTCTCATAAAATGAGCTCTTTTTATAGAATAATAAATAGTTTTAGAGCAAGCTAAGAAGTGTATGAGCCGTATTTATAAACCATTCTCAGTGCTTAAGTCAACACTTAGCACAGCGAAATGTATAATGCTAAGCACTGAGAAAATCATACGTTTCATTAATTCGGGTCTAAAGTTGGGCGATCATCTGTGTTGTTTTTTTTTACTGTAATGTTGTTTGTTGTTATTATTAAAGTATAGATATTTTCTTGAGAACACGCCGACATGTCTCGAAATTAGACTTGGCGTGACCCACAAACATTGTTTTTTGTAATATATTATTATATTTTATTATTTTTCGATAAAAAGGGTAATAATCAGTTAATACTAGATGGTATCGTAAACTTTATTTATTTTATTTATTTATTATTGACAATAAAATGAGGAAGATACAAATACAATTACACACTAGAGCTAGAAATTAAGTGCGTGTGTACATATGTGTGTGTGTATGTGTATTATTTATTGATAAAACTTGTAATTGATAGGATACAATGAACACCTCACTAGGAAGTCCTGTGCCGAGGTAATCATTTGATCATTTTGTGTGACATAGATAGTACATTATGTATATAGTTCTTGTATTCAATTATACAATAAATAATATTTGAGAAAAAAATGTGAAGTTTAGTTAAATTTGACTGTCCATGCTGTTATGTGTTTTTTGTTTTTTTGTGACGATGTGTTTTGTGGTAGCAGTTTTAATGAGGTTGGTAGGCGATTATAGAGAACTACTTTACTAGTTTAAATTACCTGCTCTGGGGATCATGTCCGGTCAAACGGTGAAATCAAAACCCTCATGATTACATATTTCATGGATATAATTATCATATGGAGTTCTAAAATATCTAAACATATTTTAGAACTCCTTATGATAAGTAAATCCATGATATGTTTAAATACTAGTTTAAATTACCTGCTCTAGGGATCATGTCCGGTCAAACGGTGAAATCAAAACCCTCATGATTACCCATTTCATGGATGTAATTATCATATGGAGTTCTAAAATATCTTAACATATTTTAGAACTCCTTATGATAATTAAATCCACGTTATGGGTAATCATGATGGTTTTAATTTCACCGTTTGACCGGACTTTCCCCCAGAAATAGTTTTTTAAATTTATTTAGTTATAGAATTGTCTTATTTACATAATTAAATACCTATATAGTTGTAAATTTGCATAGTTGTACATGTAGGTATTCTCCATTATTTATACAATAAAATTAAGATTGGATAGTGTCAAGAATATGGCCGTTGATCTATCTGTAGTGTGGTGTCAAGAATATGGTAGTTGATCTATCTGTGGTGTCAATAATATGGCCGTTGATCTATCTGTGGTGTCAAGAATATGGCCGTTGATCTATATGTAGTGTCAAGAATATGGCCGTTGATCTATCTGTGGTGTCGAGGATATGGACATAACAGAAGACGCTTTTGAAGAGACCACGCCGATCATGTGTATGACAATAGAATAGAATCGTAAAAATTGCAAAGATGGAAAACCCCAGTAATAGAAGACTAGCAAAAAGAAATGATAAATATAAATGAAAAAATCTTTACCTTGCATGCCAACGATCACTTTTTATTACGAAATATTTTTTTCACGTAAAAGTACAAAAAATAATTAAGGTATACTTTCAATTTCGTCAAATCAAATTCACACTTGGCATTATAAATCAACTTTAATTTAAATCGATAAAATATATTTTATTTACAGCAAATAAATGTGATATGAATATATGAAAACCACAATGATTCACTATGTAGTAAACTAACAACTTTAAATAAGAACCATTTGTTAAGAGTTGTAACTAGGAAATGAATTGTATTATACTATCAACAATTTGATGGGTTTTTGAACTTATCAGTTATCAGGAGTAAATTTAGAATTTCCCATACAACCAAATTAAATGCGTGTTTTTCCTTAAATCCAAGTACCTACATACAATGACGTATAAACTTCTGAGTGAACATATATGTTTTTAATTAAACTATCTCTATTTAAACATTTCACCACTTCGTGAAGAAGTGACTTTTTGAGAGGAGGGGAGAGAAAGACCACAAACCCCCTGATTAACCAATGTCAAGAGAAAGATGTAGGTGCTGGATCTACGTAGGAGCGAGATACTTGACACTGTATGATCAGTAAAGGCGACTACAAAGAAGAAGACGATTCCCTCTCCAAACCCATCCCTATTTGGTTCTTTGAACTAACAATCTGCATCTTTGCTTCGGACTCTGCTGTTCCCTATTCCACTTATTGAGAATCCGACTCTTTGTCAATTCTAACAGATCTTCCGCCACTTCAGAATAAAGTTGGATATTGGAAATAAAGTTGGACGAGAAATACGAAAACATTGTCAAGTACTTTATGATCTGATGAGTTGTACAAGTATGAATGGTATACAAGACGGTGGTTAGACCCGCAATGACGTAAGGCTCGCAATGGTGGGCACTAAAGCTGAAACACCAAAAAGAGATGCACACGGCGGAAATGAAGATGCTGAGGTTGGTTGGGGGTCTGACAAAGTTTGACAAAGTGAGGAATGTCCACGTTCGCGGTACGAAAAAATAGTCGAAAATAGGCTTAGTAGTTATGGCCACATTTTGAGACGACCGACGGACAATATGATAAATAAAGCCTTGGACATCGAGACTCCAGCGAGAAGACTAGGCAGACCACCAGCCACATGGCTGTCGAGCATCAAGAAGCATCTGCAAGAGAGGGAGCTGAATCCTTATCTGGCACAGGACAGGCGAGTTTAGCGAAATAGAATAAGGAGAGCCGACCCCAAGTAAATGGGACAAAGGCGAGGGCGAAGAAGAGGTGTTGAGTGATGTGATACCTTAACGTCATCGGCCATATTTATTATTGTTTTATTGCAAATGATTGACTCTAATATCTCATTTAAGAAATAATTAACATCCATTATAATGTTTATGCGATATTTAATATTTATTGTTTTTCATGAAAAATACAAATTACCGTTAAGTGATTGTAGTAAATTTAATTAGGTAAGTTTACTGTTATCTCAATTTAATTAGGTAAGTTTACTGTTATCTCAATTTAATTAGGTAAGTTTATTGTTATCTCAATTAGTATTTGCGTAGTATTTGGGAATGTACCTATGAGTTTTTTCATTTATTATTATATCAAAAAACATACATATTAAAAGTATAAGATAGCTGCTTTACTAGAAAAATATGTTCTGAAGCAGCTTCATCTACATTTGTGAAGTTATAATCTTCGCTTCTACCCTCACCACCCGCTCTGCATTTGGGGACTGTGAATGGCCCCTTCGCAGAACGCTAAGTGAGCGACAAGAAAAAAATGCGTAGCGCGTGTGCGCTCATGGAGCCCTCTATATTGGTAATTTCGGCACCATGGTACAAATAGAACAGTCGACGAGTGTGAGTGAGAATAGTTTAAACAAAACATTGATCTTGTAAATCAAAAATATTTTTAATTTAAAACTTACATAAATATAAATAATTGAGATTGACACTCGTGGAATGTCATTTACTTCAGGGGGGGCAAGTCTGGTCAACAGGTGGAATCAAAACCTCAGAACAGGCCTCGCCTAGTGAGGTAAAAAATTCCTGTATAATATTTTGTTTTATTGTACTATACGGAAATACATAAATAATAAAAAAATTGCTACTGCAACGCTTTATTAAAATCTATACAAGTGATTGTATTTTGATATTTTAAAAATTTACTTAAATTTGATGTTTTTATTTTCAAATAGCTAAAAAAGATACTTCTGTTGTATATATTTTTCATACAAATATGCAATTTGTTTCACATAGATATAACAGATCATTATAGATTTTTTTCTTTAAAGGTCAGCAATCCCTGATTGCATTTATGAAGAGTTTATTTTATATATACTGTATCAAAAATTCAGAGAAAATAACAAAAATCTCAATTTTCCAGACCATGATAGAGTTTTAAAAGTTTTATCAAATGAAAAAAGTGAGCCGTTTGTATATAGAAAACTAATCAGCTCTAATTTAATGTACTTCACACGTATGATATCAATATGAAGTTCATGGCTATTTAGTTTGGGTTGTACACAGTAGGTACACAAATTTTCGTATTTGTGTACGGCATACACAAAAACTTCATGACGAAACTCAAAGTATGCACGTTGTACCATGACTCTCCACTCTTTATTAAAAATTGTGAAATCATGACTCTCCACTATTCCATAGTAGCGGAGAGTAAAAATTAACGAATATATTGGAAAACTAATTTGCTCTAAGTTTATGGATTTTGCATCCTATATGATATCAATATGAAGTCAATCGGACTTATGGCTTGGGCTGTAGAGAGGATACAAAAAGGATACGGCGTACGTCATACATACAAAAACATCACGACGAAACTGCACAACTGTGTGCACTCTCAACATGATACCCGTTGAGAAATTGATGTAAAAATACGCTTAAAAATTGTCATAGCATGACTTTTATTTTGATTGATATGTTTTTTGTGATTTAATCCAGCGATATTATTGAAACAAATGCGATGTTGTTATCATTGTGAGAATGGAATATGAAGGATAAGGTAGGTACAACAATGAGCTGGAGAACCTTTACAGTGATCCTAACATAGTTAAATATATAAAAAATACATCGACTTTGATGGTTAGGGCACGTTCAGCGAATGGAGGAAGGCCGCACCCCAAAGAAGATTCTCGACACACGACCGGAGTGGAGATGAGGTGTGGGGAGACCCAAGGTGAGGTGGATGGACGGCATACAAGAGGATTTAAAGGGGATTGGCCTCGCAAACTGGAGAGTGCAGGCGATGGACCGGTCTAAATGACGAAAAATTCTGGACGAGGCCAAGGCTCACAATGGGCTGCAGCGCCAATGACGATGATGAGGATATTATACTATCAATAGTCAAAACTGCGGATTGTGACAAAAATAGTACGGACAGTGATTTTGATTGCGATATAGCGAGACAGTTATACACCGATTCTATTCTTCATAGAATGTATTGTTTAATAAAACATATCGAATCGTTTTCCAATAATTATTATTGAGTACCTAACCAATAAAATATTAATTCTGTTCTAACCAATAAAATATTGAGTACCTAACCAATAAAATATTAATCTCATCTACCTATTTTATTCTGTTGTTGATTATGTTTTTTAATTTGTGGATAGTAGTTTTGGCACATGGGGATTCGAATGGTTGGTAGGGTCTCAGAGGTGCATGCCCTGCTGGAGGGCATGTACCAGTAAATCCCGAGTAATGCCATGTTGCATGACACCAGCAACACTACCAACAAGTTCGACTCGCTAGCGTCCACGTCGCGAATCCTGGTAATGTGGCCGACTATTATAATAGGGGGTCACAGCAGATAGCTGAGAGGGCGAGGGCGAGGGCGAGCCTCCGGCCCCCTCCTAAATTAAATATAGAAGCACTCAAAGTCCCCGAAGGATTGGAACGGTACAAGGATGCACTGAATATTAACTTGCCAAATACACTGAATGAGGTAACTACTAAGGAAGCATTGGAAGAAGATTGGAACTCACTTAAGAGTGCAATACTAAACTCGGCAGAGACTTGTTTGGGAAACAGACAGAGACAAGATAGAAACCCATGGTTCGATGAAGAATGCCGTAAAAATATAGAAAATAAGAACAAACTCAGAAAGGTGTACATAGAGCGGAGGACAAGAGCAAAGAGACAGTTATATGAACAGGCCAGAAGGGACACTAACAAACTCCTAAGAAAAAAGAAAAGAGCTCATATGAATAATATCCTATTGAAAGTAGAGCAAGACTTCATAAACAATAATCCTCGTGAAGCTTACAAAGGAGTAAACATATTCAAGAAAGGATTTAAGCCGAACACAACCCTGTGTAAAAACACAAATGGAGATATTATAGCAGATTCGGACATGATAAAAGATAGGTGGAAGGAATATTTTCAATGTCTACTCAACCCACATACAGACACAGGAACTCAACCAACAGCCATATCATTAGAGGATGATCAGATAGTGAACTCACCAACACTAGCGGAGACAAAGGCAGCAATAAAAAGCCTGAAGAACACCAGGAGTAGATAATATTGCCTCTGAACTACTCAAATATGGCAGCGATCACCTGCAAACGCTATTTCACGAACTAATCTTAAAGATATGGTCCCTTGAGGAAATACCTGAGGAGTGGCAGATGAGTGTCATATGCCCAATACATAAAAAAGGAGACAAATTCAGGTGTGAAAACCACAGAGGCATCTCGCTGCTAAACACCGCATATAAAGTATTTACCACCATATTGAAGAACCGGATTGAGCCCTATGCGGAAAACATTATAGGAGAATACCAAGCAGGGTTCAGAAGAAACAGGTCCACCAGCGACCAACTGTTCACAGTTAGGCAAATACTTACAAAATGCTGGGAATTTGACGTAGATATATGCCAGCTGTTTATTGATTTTAAGCAGGCCTACGACAGCATAAGCAGAGAAAAGCTCTATGGCATCCTACTAGAATTTAAGATCCCAACAAAACTCATAAGGCTGGTTAAATCCACAATGAGCAATACAAAATGCATGGTGAAAATTGGCAGCGAGATGACCGAAGAATTTGTTGTATCTCAGGGTCTCAAGCAGGGTGATGGTTTGGCACCTACACTGTTCAATCTGGCTCTTGAATATGCTATCAGAAAAACATCTGTTAACACCAGCTCCACTATATATTTTAAAAGTTCTCAAATAGTTGGTTATGCAGATGACCACAATATTATCGGAAGATCCCTTGCAGCCCTACAGGAAGTCTTTGACCCACTTGAAACAGCAGCAGCAGAAATAGGTTTGCAAATTAATGTAAATAAAACCAAAATAATGAAGCAAACTAGAAATGCTAGAAACGCTCTACAAAGCAACATAACGTTCAAAGAAAAATACACTTTTGAAACTGTAGAGGAGTTTGCATACCTGGGTTCTACTATTAATAAAGATAATGAAGATACCCTAGAAATAAAAAGACGAATAATGACAGGTAACAAAGCATTCTTCTCTCTGTTACCGGTGTTCAGGTCTAGAAGTGTCCATAGAAAGACAAAAGTAACCCTATATAAAACAATCATCAGGACTGTTGTGTCATATGGGTGTGAGGCTTGGACACTGACAATAAGGTCTGCGGAGATGCTGGACATCTTTGAGAGAAGAGTGCTGCGTAAAATCCTGGGACCCGTGAATGATGGACAAACATGGAGAATTAGATACAACGATGAGTTGTACAGCATTTACAAAGCACCCAAACTGTCTGAACATATAAGACTAAGCAGGCTAAGATGGGCCGGGCATGTTCAGAGAATGCCATCATCACGGGTACCAAAAAGAGTCTTAGAGGGGCACCCAGGTGGCAAAAGAAAGGTCGGGAGACCGAGGCTGCGATGGGAAGATGATATTGGGAGGGACGCATCCCAGCTTCTGGATGTGCCAAACTGGAGGGTCGCAGCAGGTGACAGGAGAGGTTGGAGGAGGAAGTTGCTGGAGGCCAAGGCTCGATATGGGCTGTAGAGCCATTGAAGAAGAAGAAGTTTTGGCAGATGTTTTTTTTTTTTACTGTTTTGTATATTTTTTTTTGTTCGCTGTTTCTGTCCCAAATAAATAAATATATTAATTAATTTATTCTCTATATTTCAACAGATACGAAGTTACGGGAAAAAATTCTTAGTATGACTGTAAATGTCGTTAAAACACGATGTAAAATGATATTTATATAATTAATTAAATGAAATAAAACACAACTTTGTGTACACCACTACAATTGTAGCTTTTATTCAATTGAATAAAAATTCCTCTACATGTTACGAGAACAAAGTTCCTTTCCTCAGGAGGATACAAAGTATACTATGTATCCTCCTGCCACAGTATACTTTGTATCCTCCTAAGGAAGGGAACTTTGTTCTCGTAACATGTAGAGGAATTTTTATTCAATTGAATAAAAGTTATAATTGTAGTGGTGTACACAAAGTTGTGTTTTATTTCATTTAAATAATTGCAAAATGATAACACAAAATGATAAAAAAAACAATCTTTTGTCGATGATGTAATATTTATATTAATTTCTGTGAATTTTTCACAAATAGTACCTACCTATATAATATTTAAATAATAATTATAAAAAAAGTATTTATATAATTGGGCGTAGTGTCAACTCGTGAAAAAGTATTTATATAACTGGGGCGTAGTGTCGATTCGTGAAAAAGTATTTATATAACTGGGGCGTAGTGTCAACTCGTGAAAAAGTATTTATATAACTGGGGCGTAGTGTCAACTTGTGAAAAAAGTATTTATATAACTGGGGCGTAGTGTCAACTCGTGAATAAGTATTTATATAACTGGGGCGTAGTGTCAACTCGTGAAAAAGTATTTATATAACTGGGGCGTAGTGTCAATTCGTGAAAAAGTATTTATATAACTGGGGCGTAGTGTCAACTCGTGAAAAAGTATTTATATAACTGGGGCGTAGTGTCATCTTGTGAAAAAGTATTTATATAACTGGGGTGTAGTGTCAACTCGTGGAAAAGTGAGCTGCGTCATCGTGAAGGGCAATACAGTAAGTTAATCAAAAATGTGTAAATTTGATTACAAATGTTTAAACCAACAAAGAAAAACTTTTTTTATAACTTTGATGATTTAAATGTGTTAACTCGTCACTAACCCAAGGGTATATAGTGGGGAGTAATGAATTTGCAATTTTTAGGCAGATTTTTTATTGCAGATTATCAACTAGTATCATGCTGAGATTGTATTATGAATGTTTCATCCGAATGTATCTGTGTGTGTGCTGTGTACTATGTGCTATGTACGGCGTGTTTATTCTACTTCATCGATTATAGATTAAAGTACTCATTCGATTCTTTTCAAATTTTGCAAATTTGCATATCTAATACTTGCTTAGACCCCATTAGATTTGAAGAATATCTGATCAGAGCTTCTCATTTTTTTAACTGTCAAATATTTCAAAGTGCCAAGAAAATGATCAAGTTTTGATAATATATTTAAATCAAAATCTATTTCATGAAAATCCTGAAAATTTCCAAAATTTGATTACTTTGTGGAGTTAGTTGGAGTATAGTGTTGGCCCCAATCCACTCGTTTGTATTTGAATTTATAAAATGAACTACCACCGTGATAAAGAATATAGATTCTTCTTCTGAGTCACAATCCTTGATTGGTTTGCACCAAGTACCTACTCATCAGTATGATCACCTGGTCCATATAACTATATAAAATAAATTTAATTTAATAAAAAAATAAGTGTTTGGCGCGATTATGTCTAGCTCCTGCCCTGTCACAACAATGTCAGAATTACAAACTGGTATTTCGGACGTTGGCTTCATAGGTCAAATGAAACGCGATTATTATATCTATAATATAATAATATTTGTTTGATAAAAATAACAGGCCCACCAATACATCTCGGCAGACGACATTTTGCGACAAGATGTCATTTTCGACCAAGCTAGCCAACGAAAATCTTCATATTTATAATAAGTTTCCGAATCTACCACACTTTTTGCCTTCAATTTTATGTCATCTGCATTCATTACATTACTTATAACTGTATCTTCCAATTCCAAACCTATTCTCATTATTAGCGCTTTAAATGTATAGATTAAAGTCAGCACAGCGTTGAAAACTAATTTCTTTAAGACTATTTTATTTCAATAATTTTACATACTTAACTAGTAAGTTATTGTTTTCCCGAATTCGGAATATTACCTGCGACATCATCGCGATGACCTGCGTTATATTGCCATGTACATACCTTCATTAAATGTGACATTTTTCGCATTCGCTCCGTGGTATGTTTGTGACATTTTATTTTATTTGTGTATTGATTTATTATTGTCTTCGTTCGATTGATGGTCGGGTACCTAGAATGTTTTTTTTTAATTTTTATTTAGGGTAAAGTAGGTATTTTATTTTTTACTGCATATTATTATAGTCGATAATTATTTTTATTTTATAATTATTTAGTTTTGACTATGTGTCATTGGAGATCCTATGTGTTTATATTAAGATTTTGATTTGTGTGTATATGCCAGTGTTATGTTGGTGTATTCATAAATGAATAAATTAATAAATAAACTAGCTGCATGTAACACATGAGATCTAACTGTCGATGGAGATAGTATGTATAATTGAAAAATACGTACCAAACTATAAACATTTAAACACAAATTAATAAATATTGTAAGATATTTTGTTTTCTATATAAAACATGTAGGTATGTATATCAGGATAGGATAGTATGGAGGTTTGTCTTTTTCCTACTCAGAATATGAAAACAACATGATGGTATGTATGTATGTTTGGAGATAAAGTATTAAACTATTAAGTCACTAGATATTGTGTATAGGCCACTGCTATACAAATTGTATGAAACGATGTCGTCACTAAATTCAATTTTTATAAAAAATGTTAAAAAAAGTCTGAATAGTACTACTATTATTACTACTGTGGCGCAACAGTCACTGCGCCACATAGCTACGCTGCCGCTACCATGTACTGCGCTACACGCGAGTTACGAGCTACCTGCCACGCTCACCCGGCTACGACAAAGCCGGTATATAAGGGATCACACCGGGTTCACGATCATTCGGTATCATCCAGACCTCCTGCTACGTCTTACTATTTATTTATAGTTATTTTTTATAGAAAATTAAAATATCTAGTAGGGTGTTTCGGCGTTTTTCGATATTTTTAAAAAGATAGGTAGTTAAACACATAAATTTATCATAAATAATGTTTTACTCAATAAGAAGATGTTTGAGAATTTCTGGAACTCTGAAGCAAAGCTGAGATTTTATATTTGTCTATATTTATACTAATTTTCATCGTTGTAGCTTTTATAGTTTTTGAGATATGTGGAAAAATAAAGCAATAATTCAGGTCGATAACCCCTAACTGAAACAAAAAATCTGAGTATAAAAGTTTTGTACACTTTATTTTTTTTTTATTTATTTTTTTTATTTTAACAATTATACATTAATGATAAAAAGAATTATAAACAGTATCTTAAAATTAAATTATTTAATATCTATTCATCCCTCAGTTGAGATCAAATCTCGTGTTCGAGGGAGGAGCACAGTCATTTTATCGGTTCATTTATTTCAATAACATATAATATTACTAAAAATAACACGCATATATTTAAATTAATATTACGCGAACTGGTGAACAGTTTACGAATGAACCCTCACCAATGGAGCATACTCTAGTATACGCAAGCGCATACTGAGAACCGCGAACTGCATTTGCCGTTCACAGGGCCCCACTAGCAGGCATTCACCGTTCACCGTCCACCGTCACGAAACAAAAACCACTAACCGCAAAAACTGGAATACAATAAAAATACGTTAATTACATCAAGAACAAATTCAAATAAATTACTCATCAAAAACAAAATCAATATTTCTTATATAATAACAGACAACATCAAAAAATTATATATACACATAACATATCATCAAAAAAAAAGTACACACAACTCAACACCAAAAAAAAAAAAAATTACACTAACAATTTGGCGTAATTTGGAAATATAAAAAAATTAAAATACAATAAAAAAAAAACAACAAAACAAAAATCCATCACTGGATGTAATTATAATTGTTAATATGTTTTATAATAGAATTTTTAAATTGTATATATTCCTTCATTTTCCTCAATTCATCTGGAAGGTCATTAAAATGTTTTATTCCCAGGTATGTAAAGTGGTGCTGGGCTGCAGATGTATTGACGCGAGGGATAGCAATATTATTTTTCGATCTGGTTCTATTGTTGTTTTCATGTATTTCACTATAATATTTTTTAAATGTTGTTAAAAGAGTATATTTTTTATATAAATTATTTAGCTTTAGTACACGAAATTGTTTGAATACTTCATTGGAGGGAAAGTCTATTGGTTTCTTTAAGATTATTTTTATGATCAGTTTCTGAGTGATTTCAATCGGTTTTAAATTAGTTTTATACGTTCCACCCCATCCAAGGATTCCATATTGTAGAATAGATTGTACAAAGGCAAAGTATAATATTTTTAAATTTTGGATTGTCAGTATATTACGCAGTTGTAGAAATATGTAAATTAACTTTCTCATTCTATTTTTTGTTAACTCTATGAAGTGTTTCCATTTTAAATTTTTATCAATGGTTATTCCAAGGTATTTTACTTCGTCCTTTTTAGCTATTTTATTTTGAGTTACGTTTTCTTGTATTATATTTATGTTGATATTATTCGTTATTTCATTGACGTTTAAACAAAAGGGAACGAAAACTGTTTTTTCTGAGTTTAATGAAAGTAAATTATCATCGAACCATATTTTGAGTTTATTAATACCTTTATTGGCTAAGTATGTTACATTTTTCCACGAATTTTCTTTAAAAATGAGTACAGTGTCGTCGGCATATGAAATTATTTTTCCGTTCAGATCAATATTAAATATTTCATTTACGTAGATTATAAATAGTATTGGGCCTATAACTGTACCTTGTGGGATTCCGAAATTACTTGTTAGGGGTTCACTTATATGATTGTTTACTTTAGTGTATTGTTCTCTGTTATTGAGATAGCTATAGAACCAAGTTTTAA
The DNA here is from genome assembly GCA_963576475.1 of Molanna angustata. Classification (NCBI taxonomy): domain Eukaryota; kingdom Metazoa; phylum Arthropoda; class Insecta; order Trichoptera; family Molannidae; genus Molanna; species Molanna angustata. The sequence continues at coordinate 6,604,930 of OY754975.1, forward strand.
CTGTCTTTTGCAATCCAATGTCATTTATTTTATTAATTAATTTAGTATGAGATACACTATCAAATGCTTTTCTTAGGTCTACAAAAATACCTATACATTTTTTTCTATTGTCTAGAGCGTCGATTATTTCGGATGTTAATTCAGCAATGGCGTCCTGTGTTCCCATATTTTCCCGGAATCCGTATTGTTGATTGTTTATGATATTTTTTTCATTTAGAAATTTTAATAATTGTTTTTTCACAATTTTTTCAAAAATTTTTGCTATATTCGATACAAGGGTAATTGGCCTATAGTTGCTAACAATATCTTGACTTCCGCTTTTGTAAATTGGTGTGATTATACCTTTTTTATATACTGTCGGAAATGTTCCTAGTGCAAGACTTAAATTAATGATAAATGTTAATGGTTTACAAATGTGTTGGCTCACGTTCTTTAATAGTTCTGCAGTTATTCCGTCATGTCCAGGCGCTGATCCACCTTTAAGACTTTTAATTATTTCTAATACTTCATTCTCATTAGTTTCTTTAAATTCAGAGAAATTGTTAGGGTTGTTTAGATCATTGTTAATTTGGTCGTTTGTGTAGTTTTTATTTATATTTTTGGCCAAGTTTTCTCCAACGGATACAAAATATTCATTGAATATTTTTGCGCATTGCTTTGGATTTTCATTTACCTGTATGATATTATTTCCATCATTTATTTGTTTAATGTCTATTTTCTTTTTGGTTTTATTAGTTATTTCATTTATTATATTCCATGTTTTTTTACTGTCGTGGCAGTTTTTTAAGAGTTTTAATTCATAATATTTGTCTTTGGTTTTCTTTATTAAATGAGTAAGTAGATTTCTGTATCTTTTATAATATCTCTTTATATTTTCACTGTCCGGGTATTTTTTGGTAAGTTTAAAAGTTTTTTCTCTCTTTCGTATACTTACTATTAGTCCATAAGTAATCCATGGTTTAATTTTTTTGTGTTTTGATTTAATATTATATTTATGAATTACTTCTGTTGACTTTTTTAAATGGCTTAGGAGTGTCTCTTCAAAATTTTGTGCACAACTATTCACGTCATGAACTTGAAACACTGATGACCATGTTTCATCTTTCAGAGACATTTTCAACTTCTCATAATTCACTTTACCCGTTCTAACATTCATAACACTTTCACTATTAGATTTATCATTCCTTTGACTATACAAGTATATGCAGAGATGGTGGTCTGTTATATTATTTTTCCATACAATAGTTTTTATGTTTTCAATGTCTCTTTTATTTGTCCATATATGATCCAAGCACGATGGATTTTGCCCCACCATTTCTCTCGTTGGTGAATTGATGCATGACTTGAAATTGTAGAATGTCATAGTATTAAGATATTCATCCTTTTCGGATTTGTTTATGTGTTTTAGTATATTTATGTTTATATCACCTAGAATTATACATTTTTTGTTCTTTGTTTGGAGAAGAATATTATTCTTAATTTCATTAATAAAAGTGTACACATTTGAAAGATGTGTTCGATAAATAGCATATATGTGGTATTTAATATTGTTAGTAGTAATTATTATTTCTAGGCAGTTGGCTAATGATAGTTGTATTTCCGATGCTATGACATTAGTATGTATTGATTTAATAAATGCAACAATACCACTACTTTTGTTAATGTATTTTGTTGTTTTAAAACACGTATAGTTCGGAATATGAAAATTTGAATAGTCAGTAAGATGCGCTTCTGTTAACACTATACAGTCCGGTTCATATTTTATTGAATTTAGATACACTAAAAATTCGTCAAAATTTTTCTGGATGCTTCTTATATTAAGATTTATAATAGAAAATGCGTGATTAGGATCAGAGAGGATAATCTCACATTCTTTGGATGTTTCGCATATAAATTCTGATATATTAGAATTTTCGTCGATTATATCTTGTAGTGTATCATCCATTTTTATTTTAATAGTCAATCCTTTTCTGTGCAATCAATGTTTTTTTAATTTTTTGCGGACATATTTTATCAGTTGCTGAATGTTCTGTAGAGGTTACATTAGTTTCGCTATTTTTGTTTGCTAATATACAATTATAGCATTTTTTTTCTTTCGACACACAGTTTTCTGTTTTATGCTGTTCACTACAATGCGCACATATTGGTGGCGTACTGATTTTTAAACACCATTTTGCTGAGTGCCCAAAATTAAGACAGTGGTAGCACTGTACTAAGGGGTTACAATCTTCTACTTTGATTCTTTGATATCCGATGAATATTTTATCATTCTCGATCATAGCTCTTCTTATTTCTCTGCTTGTTTCCAAAATAATATTTTTGCTACTATTGTTCTTATTTTTAATAATTTTCTTGATTTGCATTTGATTTTCGTTCTTTTTGAGCAGTGGCGCTAGTTCTATATTTTGGGCAAATATGTCGTGTATTAGGTCATCTGTCTCGTAATCTTCTGATATTCCTTTCAATATCATACATGGTTTCTTTTTTTAATTTCTTCTGCTTCAATTTCTATTTTTTTGGTGTTTATTATATTTGCAAGTTTAGTTGCTTCTGATTTTTGGTTACAATTTATAATCAATCTGTTTTTGGTAATTTTTTTGAGGTTAATTACTCCAATTCCTTCTTTACCTATTTTAATCTGTTTCTGCAATTTCTTCTGTATATCTTCCTGTGAAATGTTATCATGTTTTGCTTTGATTATAATTGCATATTGTTGTGGTGGTTCTCTTTTGGTGTACTTTAAAGTATCTGCGTAGTCATTAGTATTTTTGATTCCCTGTGTTGAGTTATTCTTTAATGATTCCAAATGTTGTTCTACTTTTTTGGTTATATTTGTTTGTTGCTCCATAAATGTAATAATTTTTTCCATCTTCTTTGTTTTTTCCTGCATCCAAAGTAGTTCCAGTTCAGTCAGTTTGGCGTCTATGGATAGTTTAATACTTTTTGTTTTAGTGTTATTGTTCCATATTTTTTCCGTTTCATTTTTAATATTTTTGAGAATTTCAATCACCGTCGATTCCATTTATTTTTGGTCGTTAAAGTGTTAGCTAGACTTGTTTCGCTTCAATACACACTACACGACTGCACTTGTACACGGTGGTGACAATACTTTTCTATACTTCTGAATTTTTAGGCTCTGTGAATCAAGCGGATCAAAAGTTAAAAGGGATGAACACACACACTCACGAACACACGCACAAACACACACGCACATGCACACACACACACACATATGAGATGTATGGAAAAATAAAGCATAATTCAAAGGTCGAGAACCCCTAATTGAAACAAAAATTCGAAATTCCGAGTTAAAAAGTTATGAAGACTAAAATTTTTCTACATATTATAAATTTTAGGGCTCTGTACATTGAGCGGATCAAAAGCTATAAGGGGGGTACTGACACACACACACAGAGGCACAGACACGCCAAATGTTCTACTCGGAATTCTGTAAACCCATGTACGAAACAAGCTGCAAAGTCTCTAAGTTGATGTTTTTGGACTTCAATGTTGGAAAAACCGTGCAAAAACTACTGCTGCATACAATTCTCTCACACGGGACTAAGATAAATTCTCTTGAACGAATTCACAGTTGGACTACTGCATTATACATATTGCAATGACCATAAATAATTATTTTCAAATTATTAAACTTCAGATTTTTTTAAATTATTTTTAAGATAAATAGTATACAAATACGCATCTTTTTAGACCACTTTCATCATTATGTGGATACGAAAAAAAAATTGTACGGCCCAGCCTAATGTACAGTGTCTTAAATTTTAATATTTTATAATATATATATAAATAAAAAAACAAATACGTAGGTATATTATTTTCTCGTTTATTCAATAATAGGGAAATAGGTAGGGAATATTCCCTAGTATTCCCTACCCGTAGAACTAGACACACTCCTCTTTTCCGCCTAACAATTAAACACACCAACTATGCTCAACATGCAACAATGTACAGAATCTGTAATACATACAATAGGCATTTCCAAGAGATCGACATATTTTTACTTAGCGCCCCCACATTTAAAAAATATATCAAACTTAAAATTTCATCCTCATAATCAAATTTAACACTTAATATACTGACACATTTATATATGCAATTTCACACATCATTCACACAATATATCACCATAATATGTAACCATTCCTAATGTATCTTAATATACTACAATAACTTCAGCGACAACCTGTAATTGGCTTTATTATTAATCAAATCATCTTTATTTTATATAATTTATTATATGCTGTATGTTGTCCTCTAAATATGTAAAAATGACTTTATGTATATCTATGCATTTTGGTTGTTTTAAATAAAACACAAAAGAAAATATATAATTCACGTGCATATTTTTATCAAAGTTGTAAGACGGGAATTTAAAGATAGTTTCAATGTCATCGTGTCATGCACCTTTTAGATCACATTATAAGGGGACCGCGTTGAAAGAGTATATTTCGTTGATAGAGACAACCAAACAAATCCGATAGACATTGGTCGTATTGTATTTGAAATACTTGATTTCTCTCAGAGTGACCTGAGACATACTCAGGATAGGTGTAGTTTTTATTATTGTTTATTAATAAATTTAGGTTATGAAAATATATTTTATTCATAAATTTTTATGTCCATTAAATATTCTAGTTTTGTTAGTATAAAGTGTATTTTGATAAATAATAGATTCAAGAAAATACAATCACTAGGATGGCTTTAATAAAGCGTTGCAATAGCCAAGTAAGTTGCATTATATTCTTTATTTTCTTTATGAGCATTCTGTTCTCCACTGCCTTTTCCATCTGGTTCAACTCGTTTCTGTATTATCCCCTTTGTGTCCAGGTTCTTCTAACCAACTGGACCATCTTCATTAGAACATTATGGGTGCCCAACTAGCTTCACTATCTGGCCATGTGAATTGCAACTTTTTTTAAATACTATTTTAAATTAAATTTAGAAAAACAAAATATGGAATATTAAATGACTCATGGCATTAAAAAAATGAGTTGGTTGTGGCCAACGCAATACTCCTTACTACCAAGTCACTCCACACAGTATTCAATTTTTCATGAAGTGAGTTATATTATTTTTTATTTAAATATTTCAATGCCATTATATAAAAGTGATGTGCCTTTTTAGAAATTTGAAAAAAATATATAGCAATTTTTAAGTTTCTTGAGCTTGGGATCACTTTGAAATATTTGACAGTTAAAAAAAATGAGAAACACTCATCAGATATCCTTCATAAAATAATGGGTTCTAAGCGAGTATTAGATATATAAATTTGTAAAATTTTAAAAAAATCGAATGAGTAATTAGCCTATAATCGATAAATAAAAATAATCACGCCGTACATAGCACAGAGCAAATAGCACATACACACAGACACATTGTGATGAAACTTTCAGAATACAATCACAGCATGATACTAGTTGATAATCTGCAATAAAAAACAACCTTAAGAATTACGAATTCATAGCTCCCTTGGGTTAGTGAGGAGTAAATAATTTTAGAGAGGAAAATCAAAGAAAATTCGAATGAAATAAATTATATTAAAACGGGGTGGGGTTAGGGGGGGGGGGGGGGACTCGGAAAATCTTAATATTTGACTTTTTTGAGTTTTCACTTATAACTTGAAAACTCGGTTATAGAGAAAAAAATGTTCGAACATACTTGAAAACTGGTGTTTTTTTTTTTTACATTTTTTACTAGAACAAAAAGTTTCTATCAACAACCATTCTCGAGTTATGTGAGTATGTGTGTGCATTTGCCTGTCTGTGTGTGTTTGTCTTTATAAATATTGATCCGCTTATTACATAGAACACAACATTTCTGAAGGTATAGAATATTTTAGGCCTACAAAACTTTCATACTTAGGTGTTAGTTCCAAACAGGTCTTATCAACATTTGTTTTTATTTTATTTCTAAATATCTCAAAAACAATAAAAGCTTTTACGCAGAAAATTTTTATAGATATAAAATTATAGTGAGATAGTAAAATTTCAATATTTTTACTATGTATACCATTATGAAATGTACTATACTGAAATATGTAAATAAAATTTAAAAAAAAAATATATTGATAAATACAATATCTCAAACTCTCAACCTTTTTTGATTATGAAAAATAGTTTCTGTATGTAACTGTTTATATTTTCAAATAAAAAAAAAATATGTAAAAACGCCGAATCACCCGAAACTATAGATAATTCAATATGATTAAAAGTTATTAGCAAGGGGCGGGACACACACACATAAACTCGTATAACTCGAGAACTGTAGAAAATAGAAACTTTTTGTATTAGTAAAAAATGGCGATAATTCTGTCAGCTTTCAAATAGATTATTTTACATATTTCTGTTACAAATGTTTAATTTTTCTGTTACAGAGGCTGACAAGATGGTTCACAATTGTGTTTCTCTTACTAGCAACATTATCAGGTATTTAATTATTTATAAAAAGGTTATTTTATTGAATGAAACATGACTATGAGATGAATGAAGAACATCTGTATTCCCTAGTATGTTCATATTATTCTTTTGTATTAAAAAAATATTATTGATTTTGTATAATTATATAGTTTTACCAAACATTTTTTTTTAAAGTTGCATATACGCATATACTTCTCAATAGATGGCGTTACAGAAAGTTTCTTCGTTACTTCATAGATGGTGATAGTAAAAACGTCTTATTTTCAAACTATCTGTTTCTCATTATTAAAATAATACAACTATCAAATTTGCATTGATAAGGGAACTCAATAAGAAGGCAAAATTGGTGAACGTTGCGCAAGCGCATAAAGTGATCACGTGAACCAGTCATTGACAGATTGTAAGCCCTGTAGGTGTCTTGAGTTCCTGGTTCTTCTATTATATTCCAACTTCGTCTCTATTGGGATGTTAAAAATTTGTCAAAAATATATAGTAATTTTGTTTATTTATAGAACAAAAGAAGCGATCGAATCTAGATTCGTATTCTTCTTATCCTCATGATGAATATCCTGTGCTGCCTGCAATACATCCGCCGCTCGTCTTACGATTATATCGGTTAATTCCCTGATATTATGTAGCCAGGATATCTGCCTTTAGCCAACTCCTGTTCTTTCCTTTGAATATCAGTTGTTGGAGTTGATACATTTCTCCATCCAGTACATGACTCAGATGCGAACCCTTAGGTATTCTTTATTGTTATTCATTTCCAGGTTCTATGGCAGAAACTCGGATTGTTTGCTACTATGAAAGCTGGGCGGTCTACAGACAAAACGATGCTAAGTTTTCTCCAGATAAAATAGATCCGCATCTCTGTACACACGTAGTCTATGCTTTTAGCATTCTAAACGACAAATTGCTTATGACAACGTTTGATGAATATGCTGATCTTGATTTAGGTATGCTCATTTCTTAATCAATTGAATGTAAAATTATAAATACTACAGGGTTCTTTGTAGTAACAAATTCCATGATGAAATGAAAACTAAAATTATCTCATGAAGTTAACTTCTGCAAAAATATTTCCAATTTGACGTCTGTTTAAATCAAAAATGTTTTAATAATCGGAACAAGCAACGGTATAAAAATCAACGTTGATTTGATTACAGGTGGATACAGTAAATTTGCAGAACTAAAAAAAATGAACCCTGATCTCAAAACTATTCTATCTGTTGGTGGAACCAACTTTAATGCTAAACAATTTTCGTTGATCTCGGAATCTGAAAAATTGAGAAAGGATTTCATCGATGGAGCGATTAAAGTAAGAAATTCTGGACCTTTGGAATGGAACAGACCACGCTATCTTTGGAACACATCAAATAATATTCTTTGAGTATCGTAATAAAGGATCAATAAAACATTTTTAAATCGTTATCGAAATTTTGACATCTTTGCATTTACTATAAAGCATGAATTATTTAGCATTATTTTATCTATTTTTGTAATTTACAAATAGAAGAAGATGTAATAAAACCAAATAACCATTTTTGAAAAAAAAATTCTAGTACCTTTTTTCAACATTTAGATTTTCGTGATAAATTGTTATTTTTGTGAAACCACTTGATTTCTTCCAGTTTTTACGGGAACATAATTTTGATGGTTTGGACATAGATTGGCAATATCCGGGACAAAATGACAAACCACAAGATAAAAACAACTTAGTCACACTGGTAAAGGAAATACGCGAAGCGATACAAAATGAGGCCGACAGCACAAATCGTCCTAGACTCTTACTATCAATTACTTCACCATCAGAAATTGAAAGGATCAAAAGGGGATTCGATTTAGACAAACTCAATAGGTAATTGAATTTCATTTTGGAAAATTAGTTGATGATCAATTATCGTTAATAGTGTTACTGAATGTAATACAATATCTCTATCGCTACTAACATTTTTATTTACACGATTGAAATAAAGGACCCCAGACAGCCGATTGCTATTTTTTCCACGTTCTGGGATTGTTAGAAATAGACATTATTTTATATTTAGGTATAATATTTGTAGTTAACATGTTTTACTCCTGTATTCTTATTTTACTTTCTGAACTCAATATAAAGAAAAGATTTTCAGTTCTTTCCCTATGAACTCTTGTTTATTTTTCGTATCCAACGTTTTTTAAGGTGGATTTTTTTTTAAATACACAAATACTTTCATGTATTTTATTGAACATGTTTTTTTTAATGTGTGACATTACAAGGCGTGACCACTGTATTACTAACCTAGCCATCTATCATATTTGATTATTCTGCGTTCCATTACATGTTTTATAACTACTCCTTTTGATTTTCAGCAATGTGGATTGGATCAATATTCTTACATACGATTATTACTCTCCACTGGAAGCTACTGTAAATCATCATTCTCCTTTGTATGCTTTGAATTTGACATCAGAGAATGATAAAAACCTAAATGCAGTAAGTGTTTACCATTATTTGATTATTATGGAATTGTTTGTCCTAACCAATTAATAATTCGATAAAATTGTGATGATTCACATGGATTACCCTAAGTTTTTATAGTCCATCAGTCATTATTAAAACAAGATCTGTAAATTTGTTTAAACAGACTACTTTAGAATATTGCGTTATTTTTCTAGAATTACACGATTCATTATTACATAAATGCAGGAGCTGATCGTGACAAGTTGGTAATGGGTATACCTACTTATGGACGTTCATATACTTTACTAGATCCTGCCGATACGGCCTTTGGATCTCCAGTAGATGGGCCCGGAAAGAAAGGAGATAGCACACAAGAAAAAGGGTATTTGGCATATTATGAGGTAAGTGCCGGCTTTAAGGAAATTATAGTAAGCTATACTGGATCAAAATTGGACCTGATAAATTGGAGAAGACTGGATGGACCTGATAAATTGGAGAAGACTGGCGGTTGACAGGGAGGGATGGAGACAATTTCTGGAGGAGGCCAGGGTCCGTAGCGGACGTTTTTGGCGACTGAGGCTCAAAATTTTAAAGACGCCCTTGTACCATTTTATTTGGTTATCAATGTTGTTTTTTTACACAAAAAACAAGATAACTTAACTGTTGATCTAACGATAATTAAATCAAACTTTTGTTATCAGTAATTCAAGTAATTCTATTTTAACTGTACGGTTTGATTGTGTGCAGAAAACATTTGGTTCGTGAGTTAACAAATATTTACAAGTAGTCATTTTGACTCTATTGACAATTATTTTTCAGTGTAATTGAATCAAACTGCCCAACCCTAGACTCAAACATAAAATTTTAGACCTGGGCATGTCAGGAACTAACGTTTCTATCGCATGAATTCCAAGTCACAGTGGAATCGAAGGTAACGACAAAGTCGATGTACTGGCAAAAGAAGCATCCATAAATGGGGATGATTCCCATTGGTACCTATTCCTGGAAGATATGTTTCCCCTCATTAAGAAAAAGATGATGTCCCATTGGGAACAACTGTGGCGCACAAACTGTCTGACTTCTAGTCAATTTTATGCATCTATTCAAACGTTGGTTCTCTGACATCCCAATTAAAAAAAAAACCCTTATCTGTCATATGTCGAATAAGACTTGGCCATACATGCTCTCCGGTTTTCCTTTGCAAAATTCGAGTTAAAGACACATCTCTCTGCGAATGTGGTCTCGAAGAGGGTAATATAAACCACATTTTCCTTGGCTGTAAACTGTTTAACAAGTCCCCTCTATATAATAGTTTTTTTAGACTCAAGCTTCCTCTCCCTATGAATATTCCTTCTGTCCTCTCAATTGCATCTCCCCCTGTATATAAATGTATAGCTTCATTCATTTCTATCAATAACATCCAAATATAGAATTAAGTCATCTGTAAATAAATCAAACATCTCTTGTATTTACTGTATATAAACTTTGTTTTCTCATCTCGGTCATTCATTACATGTCATCATCTAAGGAAAACCAATTTTTAACATTATTATTATTTTATTTTTTTTTCCTCCCATAACTGGCAGCGTTGGTTTATTACTCCGAAGTGTGTAAGACTTCTCAACATATCTGTCTCTCCATAAAAAATAATATTATATCATCTAGTCATTCCTTCAAGATAATATAATTACAGAAAAAGGGCGAGAACATTGGCAATGATGAAATGCCCATAAAATAGAAGAAGAAGAAGAAGAATCAAACTATGAAATGTTATTCGTACTCTGACGTATGCTCGAGAAACCTGGACATGACAATTAAGCATGAAAGTAGAATAAATGTTGCAGAAATGAAATTATTAAGATGAGTATGTAACAAAACAATGTACGACAAAACAAATTAGTACCTATCTTTAAAATTACTTTTGTTATTTTTAGATCTGTCAATCGTTGTCTCAAAGTTCAAGTCCATCAGATGAAAAATGGACAATCGTCCAATACAATTCTGAAGCTGTTGGTCCATATGCATACGTCGAAGATCAGTGGATTTCTTATGACGATGAAAACATTGTCAAGAAGAAAACTCAATATGTTTTTGATAATAAATTAGGAGGTATGTCGTATTAACTTTACATTATTCTTGTTCTTTGTCATACAATACATACTCAGATAAAAAACCATATTTATTTATTTATTGGTTGATATAGAGAGTTATATAGTCTGCACAATTTATAAAACAGACTATGTGCATTGCTTTATTAGTGGACCAGTGAAAACTCCATGCATTATTAAATAGGATAATTAACATTGACTACACAAATTTACAAATAATACACAATTCATACAGTAATACATAAAAAAAACACTTAAATAAGACAGCTGATTAAATCAAAGTACTAGGGAAGATAAGAGGAGACAGCTGTCCTAAACGCACTGAAAGAGCTAGCAGAGATATAGAGTGTATTATAGAAAGCATTGTACACCGTGCAAACTCGGTACACAAAAGAATTCTGAGTGTAGTTGTTATTACACTTAAGAGGCTATAGTAGGCTATATAGTATATTTTGAAAATAGTTTCCCTAATACCCTCAAAAGATACGTCTTTGAAATAAAGAACAGTTTGTATCTTAAATCTATTGCATGAGTTTTTTCAAATTTGAATTTGCTTAATATTTTTCTTGTAAAATAAGTTTTAATAAAACCGTTTTTTATTTTTTTACTATACGTCACTAAAAAACTACAAGGTCTATGAGCTAGATTTTTATTTCAATCGAAAGAGAATATGAAAATCTACCGGCTGAGTTTTTTATTATTATGATATTTTAATTACTTTTCTTGCTATTTAGAAAAAATCTCTAAATTTTACCATTTTTTCACGAAAAAGTGTTGTATGTCACAGATTAGGTGATATGCAATATTTTTTCGTGTTTCATTTATTTATTTTTATTTATATATTATTTTTCGGGCAACTAACGAGTACTATATCAAATATTAATTTAACACGCACCCAATAACAAGTTGCCACATTCTGGAGACTTACGATATTAATCGTCTCACAGATCCAGACTGAAAACACAATTAAAAACTGTGTCTCCACCGGGAATCGAACCCGGGACCTTTGGATACCCAACCAACTGAGCCACGAAGGCCGACAAAGAACATAAGAAGGTAATTTAGTGTGCATTTTTGTGTACACCCGCATACCCAGGTTATACAAGAGCCTTAAGAATATAAAAAGTAACATATCTATTATAAATAATGATGAAAAAATGCATGAGCAAGTAGACCAGGACGATTTTATCTTGCTCTTGCAGTCTCGTTCTTGAATTCATAGGATGTATTGGGTCTTGGTCTTATGTAATACATGATTTTGTCGTACTTTCTTAGGTCGTTTTAGGTTTTGTCGTGTCTAGATATACTAGGCCCTTCCATTACTATGAATTGCAGCAGCAATCAAAGTCTTCTTCATTAGGTACATCTCTATATATGCTGTCCTGGGTGGGCCTTAGCTGAATCCAGTAGTCTCTTCCATTTTATTGTCTCATAAAGGTTCTTTCTCCATCTTGTGACAATTGCGAGGACTCTCAGTGTCCATGTGCGGTAGGTGACTTGATTTTGCATGCTTAGTTTTACCAATTTATGTATATTTTTTAGGAGTGATGTTCTGGGCTATAAACAATGACGACTTTAACGGAAAATGCTCCAACAAAACATTCCCATTGATTAGAGCAGCCAAATCATTACTAGTCAATCTTGGGTAAGTTGGTATATTTTTATTAAAGAATTGTCTTAACTTGTAGTTGAGGGTCGTGTATCAACCCTCGTTTGAGGTTACTAGAGCCATCAAAGTAACAATAATAACTTATATTTGAAAAGACATTGGCTTGTTATATATTTAAGGAAGTGTTAAGCAATCACATTCCTTTCAACACATTTATACAAAACACTTATACAAAATAAATCTTTCCTGTATGTTGATGTATTTTCGTAAACACATTGTTCAATCGTTGTAGAATAAACTGTTAATATTCTTGCGAGTGGAATTCGATCAATTTTAAAGTGCATTTTGTGGTTATGTTGATATGATTGTATTTCGTGTTTTTATGCATTTAAAACAGAATATTCTCTCTAATAATAAGGGAAATGATTTATTTAGTAACTTTGTAAAATTTAAAAAGAATGTAAAATTTATTTCTAATAAATCTACACAAATCGTTAAAAAATGAGTTTTGTTTATCGGAATTCCAGAAGATATATTTCATTCTGTCACGTAAAACTCAGATTGTTTTCGTTTAAAATTCCTTATTATTTTATAAATACGCAATGAGATCAGAGGAACTTAATTTGATGATATGGCAACATAATTCCATTTATTTAAATGACTTACAGTCGTACCAACATAACCATGAATTCCACTTTTAAGTGAAACGTACCTACTCTCAATTTTATTTTATATGCAATATTATTTTTTCAGGGTCAATCTCAATGTGACAGTCTTAAATTAATATAGAAAAGTAAAAATATTCGAAGTTTTCAGAGAGAAACGAACGCCACAGTTTTCTATCTTCACAAAAAATCTCACATCGTTTTTTTTTTCTAAATAAAAGTTTTCATTAAAATGTTGTACTTTTACTACCTATATATAATTTCCAATTTATCAAATCGATTTTTTTCTCATTTTTGAAGGTATGTATGTAAAATATTTATCATTTTGTCAATAATTCACATTAATATTTTATCTATGCACCTATTTGTACATAATATAAACAAATATAGGTACTGCACACTGGCGGGCTTATTGCCATTAGGCAATTTCTTTCTTTGGTTACATAGATAGTATATAAAATAAAAATAAAATAAAAATACTATCTATGTAACTAAAAATTTACATAGAAAGTACGACAAAGTTGTGTATGTACATCAACAAAAGAATACAAGCAAAAAATTAAAGATATATTACACTAAGATTATAATTGAAACAAAAAATGAAAATACTTTATAGCCAAAAAAGAATATGGAACGGACAAGGAGAGGAAATCGGGATCAGGTGTTAAGGGATAATAATATTCCTTCTTTGTTTTTTTTATGAAAATACAAAGTGAGTTACACAACGCAATAACCGGATTTAGGCTATTCAATAATCAATAGTCTTGCTGATTGTACTTAGAACGACGAGCTGAGAAATTATGTATCATGGGTTGGGATGGATAGTGTTGTACGTTCAGCATAATATCGCAGTGGAAGTCCATGATTGGATAAATAAGTGAATTTGCTTTTGAGGTAGGTACTGTGGCAGGTTTGGATTAGAAAGAAACTTTTACAATAGTGACAGAATGTGTATATTGCGCCGCTGGCGTATCTTGGGACTAAAAAGATTTTTTCAACACAAAGATGAATCTGATACATATATTCTGAAGATGTTCAAGTTTATTTTTACATATTTATACTATACTAGTTGCATGTAACACATGAGATCCAACTGTCGATAGCGATAGTATGTATAATGTATAGTTGAAGAATAAGTAACAAACTATAAACACTTAAATCCAAATTATTGAATATTTTAAGATATTTTGTTTTCTATACAACATATGTAGGTAAGTATGTCAAGATAGGACAGTATGGATGTCAGTCCTTTTCTCCTACCTGGAATATGAAAACAGCATGATAGTATGTATGTATGTTTGGAGATTTAAGTATCAAACTATGTATTAAGTTTTCTTACATATATTATTGTGTATAGGCGACTCCCATCCAAATTGTATGAATCAATGTCGTCACTAAATTCAATTTTTATAAAAATTGTTAAAAAAAATTTTAGATATACTACTACAATGTTTTTAATTTTTATAAAAAATTAAATAATCTAGTTGGGGTGTTTCGGCTTTTTTCGATATTTTTAAAAGAAATTTATCATAAAAAAATATTTTTCTAATAAAAAAATGTTTGAGATTTTTTTACCAATTTGAGATTTTGTATTTTTCTATGTTCGTACCAATTTTCAGCGTTCTACCTTAAATGGTTTCTGAGATATATGGAAAAATAAAGTAAAAATTCAAAAGTTGATAACCCCTGACTGAAACATAAATTCAAAATTTTGAGTATAAAAGTTTTGTAGACCCATAAATATTTATATATTCTGAAATTTTGGGCTCTGTAAATTGAGCGGATCAAAAGTTATAAGGAGGGGGACACACACACACAGACACACAGACACACACACAGACACACGAAATGTTCTACTCCGAATTCTGAGTAAATCCGTATATGGAACATATATGCTGCGAAGCCTCTAAATTGGTGTTTTTTTACTTCAAAGGTGGAATAGCCGTGAAAAAAGTAGACCTCTGCATACAATTCTCGCGTATCCTGGCTTGAAACATTGTCGATATGTTAAGAGAACAAAGTTCTCCTGAATAAATCGACAGTTGGAATAGGTACACAATCTCAATATTTTACACTCACAATCATTACCTCATAAAACATATGAGCTCACACAAAATAGATTAACCAGGTCTTAATGTCCCATTACTAATTATAATCTTAAAGTCTAAATCTAATCTAAATAACTAGTTGCATGTAACACATGAGATCCAACTGTCGATAGCGATAGTACGTATAGTTGAAGAATAAGTACCAAACTATAAACCCATAAATACAAATTATTTAATATTTTAAGATATTTGGTTTTCTATACAACCATGTACCTAGGTATGTATGTCAAGATAGGATAGTATGGAGGTCAGTCCTTTGATCCTACCCAGAATATGAAAACAGCATGATGGTATGTATGTATGTTTGGAGATTAGTATCAAACAATTTAGTCTTCATAGATATTGTGTGTAAGCTACTACCATACAAATTTTATGAAGCAATGTCGTCACTAAATTCAATTTTTATAAAAATTGTTAGAAAAAATTTGAGATGTGCTAATACAATGCTAATATTTTTTATAGAAAATTAAATTATCTAGTTGGTGTGTTTCGGCTTTTTTCGATATTTTTAAAAAAAATGGAAATATAGGCAGTTAAACTCATAAATTTATCATAAAAAAATATTTTTCTCAATAAAAAATGTTTGAGAAACCCTGGAATTTTTTTAAAAATAAATTTGAGATTTTGTATTTTTCTATGTTTATACCAATTTTCAGCGTTCTGGCTTTTATGGTTTCTGAGATATATGGAAAAATTAACCAAAATTTCAAAAATTGGTAACCCCTGACTGAAACAAAAATTAAAAATTCTGAGTATAAAAGTTTTGTAGGCCTATAACTACTTATATATTCTGAAAATTTGGGCTCTGTGAATTGAGCGGATCAAAAGTTATAAGAGGGGACAGACAGACACACAGACACACACACACAGACACACACACACACAGACACATAAAACTCACATAATATGTTCTACTCCGAATTCTGAGTAAATCCATGTATTTTTTTTTTTTTTTTTTTTTTTTTTTTTTTTTTTTTTTTTTTTTTTTTTTTTTTTATTTATTTCTTAAGGTTACATACAGTTTTATAATATAACATATATTTTCAAAATGAATTAATTAATACAAAAACCAAGATTGTAACGCCAATTACTATGTTACGGTCATACAATCAAAATATATAACTATATATAATATATAACTCTATATAATTATGTATATACCCATAGAAAAAATATATTTGTATAAAAAAAGGAAAATTTCCGTGGGTATATACATACAAAATGACAAAATATAAAAACCTTACAAGGATAAGAAACAAAAAATACAAAACAAATCAATATTAATTAAACATAAAATAGATGCATACAAGCTAGGAGGTTTGGGACAGGACAATGGATAGGAATAGAAGGGGAAAATTAGGAATATAAAATCAATCACTGAGAAAGCCTCAACATACTCTTAAATACGCTCGGTGTGCCAAACATGTCAAGACCCTCGAACTTTGCATCAAACTGTTTACATGCTCTATGTACAAAAGCATTTCCGGCATAATTAGTTCTTAGAACAGGCACATTGAATAAGTCGTGACTCCTTGTTAAACGCGCAGGGACTCGAAGGTTAATTTTCCCTAATAAATAAGGAGTATCAACCCGATTATTCAATATGTTATAAAGAAACATCATGTCTCTGATTGTACGCCTCTTCTGTAAAGTGGGTAATGAATATTTCACACAGCGAGCAGGGTAGTCAGGGGAATACGTATGTGATCTATAGTCAAGGTGTTTTACAAACTTCTTTTGTACACGCTCGATTTGATCAATATGTATATTATAATGGGGATTCCACACCGTGCTCGCGTATTCAACCCGACTTCTAACATATGACAAATATAGTACTTTGAGTGTATCAATTGAGTGAAATGGCTTGCAAACCCTAATTAAAAAACCCAATAGTTTCAGAGCTTTACCAACAATGTATTCAATATGATCTTGAAAAATCAATTTGGAGTCCATCAATATACCCAGGTCTTTAACTAAGCTCGTTCGACGAATATTGCCACCTTGGATTTTATAATCAAATATAATAGGCTTCGCCTTCCTAGTATAGGTTATTATTGAACATTTGCTGGCATTCAAATATAATTGATTATCTAAACAGTAATTACTTAGTCGTGTAATATCGTCTTGTAATTGTTCACAGTCATTCGTTGAGCAAATCTTTTTAAAAAATTTGGCATCATCAGCAAAAATAAGAATTGAGGATCTCTCTACCATTTGATCTAAGTCATTTATATAAAGTATGAACAATAGAGGTCCTAAATGGGATCCCTGAGGAACCCCCGAAGGTATAATCTTGAATATAGATGAGTAGCCCCTCAGTGCAACAGCCTGTGATCTATTTTCAACGTAAGATTTAATCCAACGCAAAAGGTCACCATATATACCCATTTCTCCAAGCTTTCTTAAAAGTATACTGTGACTTATCTTGTCAAACGCTCTAGAGAAGTCTGTGTAAATGGCATCAGTTTGATTACCTTCATGCATTGTGGATGATACAAAATCATTAAATTCACATAAATTAGTTTCGGTGGATCTCATACTTACAAAACCATGTTGGTTATGGGTTATGTATGGACGTGCTACGGCAGTTATCTGGTCACAAACAATTTTTTCCAAGACTTTACTTAAAACTGGTAATTTGGAAATAGGACGATAATTTTCAATGGCCGTTTTGTCACCACTTTTATAAATTGGAGAGATAATTGCATTTTTCCATATGAGAGGGAACGTACCTTCAGTTATAGAGAGATTGAAAAGTTTAGTCAGTGGTATCGAGAGTTGTTTAGCACAGTTACGAATAAACAAGGGGTGGACACCGTCTGAGCCTTGTGACTTATTTATATCTAGAGATGATAAATATTTGAGAACTATGCTTTCCGTTACATCGATCGATGATATGTGAAAAAGCTCTTTGGAGATGTTCGAGGATACATAATTTTGTTGTGGATTTGACTGCGTATTCGATACAAAAATAGAGTGAAAATAATTGTTGAAAGAGTTACATATTTGTTCCCCACCAGTAATTTTAGTATTATTATAATGCATTTCATGTGGAATTGAGTTTATGGAACGTTTAGAATTAATAAACGAGAATATTTTCTTAGGATTAATTTTAATGTTGTTTTCGGCATTAACAATATAGTCAGTATAGCATTTTCTCTCAATGAGTTTTTGTCTAGTCCGTAGTGAGGCAAAAGCAGCATAGTCATGGGGATTACTATATTTCTTCCAGTTACTATGGAATTTACGTTTTTCTGATATTATTTTAATCAGTGAAGCAGTATACCATGGTGGATAATTTGGGTTATTTTTAAAAACACGTTTAGGAACCTTGTCATTTATAATGTTGTTGACAACATCGTAAAACTTTTGTGTGGCATTTTCCATGTCGAGGTGGGAAAAAATACTGTCCCAGTTTATGTTATCCAATGCTGAGCATATTTCAGTGTAGTTCGCACGAGAAAATAATTTGACTTCAATTGGAGCAGAAATAGTTTTAAATTTACATGGTAAAACAATATCAATTTTCAACGAAACATGGTGCAAATCTTCGGTTATCAGTGGCATATCACATCGCGTTACTATACATGGGTTATTACTTATGATTAAGTCCAAAATTCTATTATTTATATTGAAGCAAGGATTATATTGATACATATTATTAAGAGCTAAAAATTCAATTAACATAGTTCTAAGACGATCTACATGAGATGATGCTGCAGGATTCAATGACTCAGAAGAAATATTCCATTCTATATTAGACATATTGTAATCGCCTGTGAGAAGAAAGACATCATTAGGGAAACCTATAATTAAATCGGATACTTTATTAAGGTGATTTAATACTGTTTGGGTGTGGGAGGTACCATGTGGAAAATATGAACAAGATATATTTAGATTAATATTAGAATTTTCTGAGTGGATGCTCACCCAGATATCCTCACCAGCACTTGACCAGGAGCTACGTAGGGTAGAGTGGTAATCGGATTTAACTGCTATTAAAACCCCTCCACCTAGTGTTTGGGCAGGTTCAGAATCAGGTAAAGATCTATTGAAATAACAATCGTAACCTCTGTCTCTCCGATAAACGTTATATCTGTTATCAAATAATTCGCTGCTGTCTATATCCGGGAGAAGCCAGGTCTCAGTTATACATATAATGTCATAATCAGAGCACAAAACGTTACATAAAAAATCATGAGTCTTTGTTCGAAGGCCTCGTACATTTTGATAAAAAACACTAAATTTAATATTATTCACCATTATCCTGGGAACAATAATTGATTACAATGATATGTATGGAAAGCAACAGCAAGTCAATATAGTAGAGTGCCAACAAAAAAATATAGAAAATATACATATAACTATATAGGCACATACACAAATGATTACATATTCGCTTACACATACACAAACACACAGTATAAAGGTTCAGTACAAATCTAGTAATATATAGGTTATGGAAGACAGTGAGGCTTAAACGGTGATTGAAGGATGTTAAGGCTGAGAGAGTTAAAAATGGGATAAGCTTTGTATGCATTAAGGCAATAGTATTATTGATAATAAAAAACTCAAGAAAGTTTGAAACAAGCGAATTACGAAAGTGTACTATTTTAAAAAATAATAAAATGGTAGAAATGTTTCTGGCAACACTATTGAAAAAAAACAATTTCAGATCTCTCCTACACGATCTCTTGATAGTGTATAGTCTGAAAGAGTGTGAAAAGAATATTTTGTATAATGGTATTAGATTAAATCGGTATATAATGTAAGAAAGTAAAATAAAAAAGAAAAATACATAAGTAATACAACTGACATAAGGGAAATTAAAGTCATAAATATAATTTTCACACTTCATTGTGGTCATAAACAAGTGTATACTTAAGAATGGCAAAAATGTCATCACTATATCGTGTAAATAAATTGACCAAGAATTTGATTTATTATAAGGTAGACTCATCAACCCAAGAGCAGACAAATGATAAATCATACTACTGTACCGATGGACATCAGACATGTTGAAGTATAGCATGTATGATAACACCAATCGCAGGCATAAGAAATAAACACACCCACATTTGTGTGACGAGTGCAAACTTAGTGACACACTATCAATTGTTTTAATACAAACTAATTTATACAAAATGTTTAAATTTAGACAACGACAGAACACCTCCATCTGTTTATAAATGTAGATATCCGCAATAAGTAGTACGATATTTATTAGTAAGAATGTACAATTGTTGTTCAACAACAAAGTGATAATATGATAATATAAGTTGAAATAACATATTATCGTACCCATTATGACACGCAATAAGATAGTGATTAAATTTATATAAATATAAAAGTGATTGGTTTGCTGATTAGCAATAATGAATTTTGAAATTGAGACAAAAAAGTTTGGTTGCTTATTGCAAATATCAATTACCCATATAAAACATTCAATACAATAGAGGATTCTCTTTGATAAGTAGGTTGTAAGATGAATTAGCCTGAAAGTATGCACAAAATAGAGATGAGATAGTCACTTAATCTTGATAAGGTCACCTTCATTTGAGATATGTATAATGGGAGATGTTTCATTTTTCCTTATATAGATTTTAAGGTTTTTAACCCATAAAAATTTATAGTAATTTTCATTCTTCAGTTTGCGAGCTTCACGTAACAACATTTTATTTGCTGGTGTCAAATGGTGATTTAAATAAATGTTCTGAGGAGCTCCTACATCATCAAAGCCAATATCCTTGCTAGTAAGACCTCGTCTCACTCGAATAGCTGATAGAATGTCTTCTTTTACGTTACTACGAGCAAGATGTACAATAATATTAGGCTGATTACGGAAGTTGCCATCCTGAGTTGGTGTAGCCCACGTACGTACCCGATGTATGCTCTCAACATCCCTCGTTTCAATGTTAACCCCCAGCTTAGTGCAAATATTTGATAAAATTACATGGAGATTTTCGCCTTTCTTTAATGGAACTCCAGAGATCTCTATATTTTTAGCCCTCGACCACTGATCGCGTTCGTTGTTAAAGCATTTCATTTCTTTTACAGAGTTCTGCAAGGTTTTTACATCTAGTTCGAGACTGGCACATTTATTTGATATTTCTTGGTATTTATTTTTGTACTCCTCCACCTGGTTTGTCAGCACATCGATTTTTTGTTCATAAAGTGAAAATTTAGTCGATATAAAATCAATAATCTCTTGTTTCAATGAAATATTACATGACTTGATTTGATTTATTAAAGACTCACCATCTGTCGGCGTATCGATGAAATTTTGCGATGATATTTGTGGAGCGTTGACATTTAGTGAGATCATAGATTTATTTTGATTTACTGTATCGTTCATAGATGGCATTGGTGCCTGAGTAATATTGTTATTTTGAACCTGGAACTTGCAATTAAAACATTTCCAGCTATTTTTCGTAGATTTAGACACTTTTCTAAAATTTGTTTCAGTAAAATTAGCACAGGAGAAATGGAATGCATTTGTGCATATCTTACAGGTGATATCCTCGTTTGTATGGATCGTTTCTTTACATGATTTGCACACGGGATCCATATTTATATTTGTTTCCTATTTATTGCAAATAAGTTATAGAATAACAAGAATGTTGAACAATTTCTTTTGTTTTCTATTGATAAGTTAGACCAATTTATTAATGATGTATGTATGAGTACCTTATAAATATCCATTCACTTGAGCAAGTATGTATTCACTATAAAATGTCAAAATATTTCTTTTAACTTGAGAATATCGCAATGCTTATGATATAAAAAGATAACCAAACAGTCACATCACTGATCAAAAAAGGAAATTATATCAAATTTAGCGATATAATAAAGATTTAATATGATTTTAATCGATTTAGCACACAGAACATAAAAATCGACACTTCAAGTATGACAGTTAGTATTGTAGTTGAGAACATATAGTATGGGAACATATATGCTGCGAGGCCTCTAGTTGGTGTTATTAGCATGCAAAAAGTCCACTACACCATACAAAATTTTCCTTCGTACACGCATCTTGGCTTAATAATGTCGATTCATTAAGAGAATTGAATTCTCATGAACGAATCGACAGTTGGATAATAATGTATTCATCGACATACTGTACCTACTTTACAAACATGAAAAAAAAATAACAAAAGTAAAACAAAATTAATAGCAAGTAGTAACAAACTAATAACAGAGTATTAGTAACAAAAATAAAAGTAATAAAGTTAATAGCAATAAAAACAAAAGTAACAACAATGTAAAATACAGTGATCAAAAGTTCCTATTTGGATACATTAGTGTGATACATCAATATAACATTTGGATACATTAGTGTGATACATCAATCTAACATTTTGATACATTAGTGTGATACATCAATCTAACATTTGGATACATGATACATTAGTGTGATACATCAATCTAACATTTGGATACATTAGTGTGATACATCAATCTAACATTTGGATACATTAGTGTGATACATCAATCGAACATTTGGATACATTAGTGTGATACATCAATCTAACATTTTGATACATTAGTGTGATACATCAATCTAACATTTGGAAACATTAGTGTGATACATCAATCTAACATTTGGATACATTCGTGTGATACATCAATCTAACATTTGGATACATTAGTGTGATACATCAATCTAACATTTGGATACATTAGTGTGATACATCAATCTAACATTTTGATACATAAGTGTGATACATCAATCTAACATTTGGATACATGATACATTAGTGTGATACATCAATCTAACATTTAGATACATTAGTGTGATACATCAATCTAACATTTTGATACATAAGTGTGATACATCAATCTAACATTTGGATACATGATACATTAGTGTGATACATCAATCTAACATTTGGATACATTAATCTAACCTTAATCAACTTCGTGAGTATCCTTACAGGTCGACGAACTGTTCTTCCTGGAACATGGATTTCCACAAGTACAGGCGAGTCAATGGCATTGCTCAGAATTTTATGTACTTAAGTAAATACTTAAATCATTATCTTACCACAAAACAAATATAAAACTTATATGGATTATTTTAAATTACTTATCTACCTATTATGAAAAAGTTAGATAAATAATTAGGTATATTATTACTAGCGGACCCGACAGATATTGTCCTGCCCGAGCGTCGGATCGGTTATTAGTTGGTACACACACACACAGCTTTATTAATTAAGTTTCCCTTTATTACTTATTTTATAGAAGGCTTATTTTTACTCCACACTACCCCGGGGGGATATAGTGCGGAGTTATGAATTCGCATTTTTTAAGGCTATTAATTCTTCTTTTTTAATTTCAATATTTCAATCATGTAGCTTGAAGTGGACTTGTTATTAAAATTGTGATAAAATTGTTCTTACTTAAAACAGGAATTACTCCTAGTTAGATAGATAAAGATTAATTGGAGGAACTAAAAAACATGGTACTTCCCAACAGCTATTTTATTTTATTTAATTTTTTGTTTATTTTATACACACAGTAAATCATAAATTACATGTTAAAAATAACTTTTCAAAAAAAGGTTCCTGTTTGTATTTTGTTATGGAAAAATAAATATTATATTTATTATTATTAGTTTCATCACAATGTATCTGCATGTGTAGTATATACTATGTACCATGTATGTTTATTCTGCTCATTCGATACTTTTCAAATATTGCAAAATTGTACATCTAATACTCGCTTAGACCCCATAAGATATTTAAGGATATCTGAAGAGTGCTTCTCATATTTTTAACCGTCAAAAACCTCAAAGTGACCCCAAGCTCGGGAAAATTGATATTTGATATTTTTATTTTCAAATTGGTAAAAAAGCACATTACTATCAAGTTTTCATAATAAAATATTTATGCCATAAATAATTTAAATTGATTTTATTTTATTTGGGACACTTACAGACAATGATGGCATACAAGAAAGTATATCTTACAAAACTTAACTCATTTCACGTAAATGCTGAAAATTATTCATACATAATTTAAATACTTCGTGGAGTGTCTTGGTAGTGAGGAGTTTGGCGTTGGCCACAAGCCATAACCCACTCGTATTATATATAGCATCAAAAATATTTAATAAACTACCAAAAGATTAGATAAATAATTATCTTAATGTTTTTATTTAACAATAATATTGAATAAGCGAGATATAACTATATGAAAAATTGTGTGTTGAGAATAATATGTGTATGAGTGCTCTGTCTTAGTTATTGTTTTATTTTTTTCTTCTTCTTCTTCCTCTTTTTTTAGATCTATGATCTGTTTTTACAGGTCCTGGGACGAGGATGTCCAGCTCTTCCTCCGTCTCTTTGATGGTCTTCCCGGTGGTCGGCGTCCCTCTGGTATCTCGCGCATTACAATCTTTGGCAGCCTTTCTGGATTCATCCTCTTAACATGATCTCTCCAGAATCGTCTTCTTTGCCTGCTCCACCTTACAATATTCTCCACATTGCAGGTTTTGCGGATCTCCACGTTGGGGATTCTGTCTCTGGGGGTTCATCTCTGTTGTTCTGAGTAGCTGTTTTGTTCTCACCGTGTCTGCCCTTGCTTCAACTCCATAAGTCATTATGGGTCTGATGCAGGTTTTATATATTCGGACCTTACTCTCAACTAGTATATGTATGTTTATTGGCCTAAAAAATGTCCCTCATGCATTCGGAGATAACTGCAGCTTTACTAGTCTCTTTTTTGACTTCCTTATAGAGTTCATTACAACTAGATATCTCCACACCTAGGTATTTAAAAGTTGTAACATGTTCAATTGGTTTATCGTCTACAACCAATTTGCATCTCAGAGGCTGACTTGATATTGTGAGACATTTAGTTTTATCGACCGATATTGTCATATTATATCTCTTAGCTGCAAGATGGAACTTGTATAACATTCTTTGTAGATCGTTTTCACTTTCTGCTAGAATTGTTGCATCGTCAGCATAGCATGACGACTTTGATGACTTGATCAGCATTGATGACTTTATCACCCATATCACCCATTATTTCATTTTTTTATTGTTTTAAATTGTAATTATTTATGACCCCTTATACCAGCAAATTGTCTAAGGTTTTTTGTGAATATTTCCCCGCTTAAAATGTAAAAATATACTACTGGATTAATTCATTTCATAAATAAAAATAATATTCATTTGAACTTAATCTTCTTGGTATGGTGTCATCATCTTCACTTTCCTCGCTGTCTTCATCATCTGAAGAATATTCTTCCATTATTTTCTCAACGAATCCATCTCTATAAAAAAAATAATAATTTAAAAAATAAATTATAATTCAAGTAATAAATTATTTGATTGGCTTCTCACCTTCTTTGTTCAGAGTCTTTTGGTCTCCTTCTCGCTACATATCTATTTCTTATCATTTGTTTTGGTGGATAATTTATCTTTTCTTCTCTTTTTTCGTCTGTCGTTTTATTAGAATATACCATTAGATTTTTTTGTTTAGAATCTTCTGGACCAGAAATTTTCGTGTATCTAAAATTATGGAAAATTTAAACTATTGCAAGTTCTTTGTACTACGTCAAAGTAAAATTTTTTGAATAGTTTAATTCATATAAAAAACATGCTTTGAAAAAAGGTTAATTAGATTAATGTAGATACATTAAAATAAAATAAAAAATATCATTTTATAGTTGCATATACGCAAGCATTGGATTTTTTGCCCTGTCGGGGGACAATAATATATTATTATGACATTTTTTCAACAACTCAATAGAGACAAAGTTGGAATTTTATAGGGGAACCAGGAACATAGGGCTTTCGATTTACATTCACGTTGGTACAACTTATAATTATGGCGCAGTTCAGGGGTGACATATGTGCGAAAGCATTGTCACATCATGTATAAGAACTGCTGTTTTCACTATTGTTTATAAAACGATTTCTCAATATATGGCATTATAAAAAAAAAATTTTCTTCATCATAGCTTATTTTCAAACGAACACATTTTCATGATTAAAATATATAGAACCTACAAAAATTGTATTGATATGGAACTGAATAAGAAGGCATTATTGGTGAACGTTGCGCAAGCGCATAAAGTAATCATGTAAGCCAGCCGATTACAGATCGTAAGTCCTGTGGGTGTCTTGAATTCCTGGTTGTCCTATAATATTCCAACTTCGTCTCTATTGAGACGTTAAAAAATTGTTATAAAAATCTTATAAATGTAGACGAAGTAGCAAGTATATTGATTTGCATTCGCATCAAGTCATTACTTTTGTTCTTTCTTAATTTGCTTCAGAAATCTTTCATATACTGGTTTAAATCCAGTAGCCTGGGTTATGTCTTCATTTCCCATATCTCTATTTACAGTTTGGGTAATAGTCCTCGTGGGTAATACGGATGGAGATGGAGGAATAATACGTTTTTCGGTTTTCAAATACTTCTCCAGTTCTTTGATTCCTCCTAAAAAAGTAAAAAAAACGTTAATGTCTGGTTTTTCGTCTAATAGTATCGAAGTCCAAAAATAATCTTTGATGTTGATTACCAATTTTATTGACGAGAGTCAGAAGGTCCATAATCAGGTCACTGTTTTCTTGCAGTTTTTCGGGTGCTGACGTTGTCACTGGATGTCTATAAGCTGGTGTGACTTTTTGAATTGCTGGTTCAAATATTTGAATCGTATCTGGGACAATGATCGGATTTACAGTTTTCATTTTTGCTATTTCTGGGATTAAAATTGGAGTTTTCGCTGTGGTTGTTGGAATATGCTGCACAACATTTGGTTTCTTCTTCACGACTATTGGTTTAACTGTTGTAGTTATTGGTTTTGTGCTTATTTGTGGTGTGTTTTGTAATTGTTGAATAGTTTTTGCTGTCGGTGTTTTCGTAGTTAACGGTTTTGCTGTCAATATTTTTACAGTTGATGGATTTGTCGTTGGTGTTTCTACAGTTACCGGTTTTGCTAAGGAAAAAAAAAGAAATGATCATATCGAGATTCAACTCTGAAGAGAGTCGTCGAACTTTTTATCAATATATTATTTTGTACAAACCTGTTGTAGTTAAATTTGTCTGAGATTTAGTAGTTAAGATTGCAGGTATGGATGACTTCCTGAAACAGTATTTGCTACATATTAGACTCTGTACAATACTCAAATTAAAAAGCAAAATATTAATTAACTTGGTCAACCTAATTGCCAATACAAAATACAACAATTTGATCTTCTAGTCATTCCTGGATATTATCAAAAATACTCACTTAAATAGATTCAATCCATCTCTTGCAGCTTTTATAATAGGCGTGATGACAGTATGAAAAAATCATTGAAATTTTAATTTTATAAAATAAAATAGGTTATAAAGATTTGAAAAAATACATTTCTTTTCATTTTAAAAGAGCGAATAATATTAATATTATTAAAATAAAAATACAAAATATGTAAGTCCGCCATTTTATGAGAAACACCAATCAGAGTGAATCAAAATATTATGACGTCACAGTTTCAATACAATATATATGAAATTACTTTGCATCGAAAAAAGACTTTTGCTCATCAGAATTTAGAAAGGTAAAAACTTACATATAAGCGTATTTTTATTATTCTACGCTTATAAGTACTTCATTTATCTATAATTTAAATACAACTTACATCTCCAAAATCGATAAAATATGTTCCTTCTTCTCTCTACATTATGTGTTCATAAACAAAAAGCATACCTACGCGGTACTGCGGTAGACATGACATGTGTAAAGCTGCGTTGCACCGCTCAATTGCGTCGATTCTGTTCACTGCGACGGGTGTGTTATGTAACTCACTCCTTCGAAAAGTATTGGCTCACGGCGCAGTGAGTCGTGAGTGCTAGACAGGGAGAATGCGAACCTTGATGCGAACAGTGTTAGGGTATTGAGTTGCCTGCTTTTTAACCGACATACTATTACTTTCCCGATTCTACTTTTAAAAGTAGAATCGGGAAGGTTGTGATATTTTTAAACATGTAGGTACATGAAATATAATGAATACAATAATAATCTTTGCTTATATAAAATACAATACCTGCATATTATACTTTTATTATTATTTTTTAACTAGCTTAATGACCCGGCGAAGTGAATAGGCGTGATGAGAGTAAGAAAAAATCATTGACATTATGATTTTAAAAAATAAAATAGGTTATAAAGATTTAAAAAAATGTATTTATTTTCATTTTAAAAGAGTGAATAAAATTAATATTATTAAAATAAAAATACAAAATATTATAGACCGCCATTTTATGAGAAACGCCAATCAGAACGAATCAGAGCGCATGACGTCACGATATTCTAGGTCCACGTCCAGTGTTACCGATTTCGGGAAATTCAGACTTGCTTCGGCACTTAATCGGGAAACGCTTTAATTCGGCACTTTTCGGGATTAGAATGTATCAAAAAAATTATATATTTTTGTTTATACTAGATGTATTAATTTTGTATTTTTTACTTCTAAATAAAAGTAACTATTATTATTAGTAGTAAACATACAAAGTAAATATAAGTTATTTCATTTCAATAAATATCATTTTATTATTTCACTGGTGCTTACATAGTTTAAGCAATTTCTTTTTGTTTGTATCTTTGTTACTAGCCCCTTCACTAGGCATGGCCTGTGCTAAGGTAAGCTAGTTTCATGTTATTGTCTATTACGTTGTTTATTTAGTAAGTATGTAGGTATGTCGGTTAAAAAGCAAGCAACTCAATACTCTAACACTGTTCGCATTCTCCCGGTCTAGCACTCACGACTCACTGCGCCGTGAGTCAATACATTTCGAAGGAGTGACTTAACACATCCGGCGCAGTGAACTGGGTCGATGCAATTGAGCGGCGTAACGCAGTGGTGTTACTCAGGCCTAATGCCTAATACGCGGGAAACTTAAGATGGCGTATTTTGACGTTTGGACATTCATGAAGTTCTTTTTATGCTTATTGCCTTATTAATGGTAAATATTTTGTAAATGAATTAAAGTATTGAGAGCTAAAAGTGGGGGAACAAATACTTTATTTCATTGTAAACGCATACTTAATAAAATACACTTTCTGGGTCTCGCCGTGCTAAATTTAACCACTTATTTCTCGTTTATATTCGCGTGGGACGAAAACAAATACCTCAGTAAGTGTTTTTTTCGACGTGTTTGTACATTTTGGGACCGCACAACACTTATGAATTTATTTTAAATGCACAAATCGTCTTAGAATACATAATATAGTACATATAGTAGTGATATGCGGTTTACGAAACCGTGACGTCACCGTCAGCTCCGACGGACGCCATTACACTGCAAGCGTTTTTTGACGTAAATGTCAAATTGGATTTTGAAATGGCAATTTTTGCTACTAAACCTTTATTTTATGTAGAAATGTATATATATTTGAAAACAGTGGATGCGTAAAAACATCGTGA
Source organism: Molanna angustata (assembly GCA_963576475.1). Classification (NCBI taxonomy): domain Eukaryota; kingdom Metazoa; phylum Arthropoda; class Insecta; order Trichoptera; family Molannidae; genus Molanna; species Molanna angustata. The sequence continues at coordinate 6,634,722 of OY754975.1, forward strand.
GATAGTTTCTCAAAATTAGTCATCATGCCTATTGGGAAACGTGTTCCATAACATTTTCCACTAAAATCATCATCGTTGATAGACCAGATTATCACACCTAAAATTATGCGGTTATAAAAATACATATTTTATATAGAAGATATGAAACCACGACATCCTTTCATATACTATAAATAAATGTAGCACATGAAAAGACAACAGCATTTAATGGTGGTAATTCTGTAACGATAAACAACGATTGAATTTTGACATTATCACAATACAAAAGGAATGGTGGTTATTCTGAACGAACATCATTGGATTAGTCTATTGAAAAGTCATTGAAATCATAACAAGCGGTCAAAGCGTGTTGTTTAAATTACATTTTGATGTTTTGTTCGATTAAATATTTGGATTTTCAGTTAAAATGGCACAAGATTATGCAGCTTTGGCTTTAGTTGAATATTTAGTGGAATCTGACGGACTATTTCCGTCAATGATTTAAATATAAAATACCTAAATTTTAACTTTGTTGTGGTCGCCGACATTTTGAATTTTTTTATACGTATTAGTAAACTTACAAGAGAAGATTTATGTATATAGGTATGAACCTACGTATTTTTAATCTAAGTAACTAACCGTTACATTTTTCCTTTTAAATATGCGTAAGTACTTACGAGTATGTTGTTCGAAAAACTTTGTCATATCCAAATATAATGATTTATTGATTTGTATTATTTTAGAAATGATATTTACGTCAAAATATAACCAGTTTTAGTGAATAAAACGGATGTTGAGTTATAACAGAATAATCTAAAAATATGAACAATTGTTTTTGACCATAGACAATACAATAACATTTTTAGAATAATCAAAATATGTACTATAGGATGACAATTGATTTGGCATACAATTACAACTGTTGATATTGGATTAATTTCAATACAATCATAGAAATTTCAGAATAACCACCAATATAAGAAAAAAAATCCAAATTATTAAGGTTTGACATTTTTGAGATCAAGTTATATTTCAAATCTGAGGTACATATATGGTTTTGTCTAGCACCTATATACATAGTTATATTATATATCCTCGGAGACAGTCGGATGTCTTCGGAAACAAAAGATTAACCAAGCTCTCAATAGGGAACACCGTGTTTTCTGAGATATTGTATTTAATTTACGCGAGCAATGCATTCTTTGTCATTCTTACTGGCGTTCTGTGAAGGGGCCGTTTTCAGTCCCCATATTCAGAGCGGGTGGAGGTGGTTTTATGCGAAGATCCCCTCGCATAAGAACGCCTTCATCAACAGTCTAGCCACATATGATGAAAACGACTTCCATAAGTACAAAAGACCCAAAACTGTCCTCAAGAGACCACCCCCACCTGAACCCCCACCATAATAGCGATCCGAAAAACTGCCCCACCAACCTTCAATACATAAAATACAACTCGACAACCCCACCAACTTCATATAAAATATAAAATCATCCCTCCAACCATCCATCTTCAGTACTAAAATCTCCAAACCACCCAGTCAAGTAACGTCAGATGAAGGAGCAAGGAGTCCTAGACTCGGTACTCTGATGTACAGTAATGACCAATGACCAACGACCAACTCGATCCATGACATCAACAACTTTTGTCTGGCGTCTGATTTCTTCATCTCTTAGACTTACGCCTATCATTTGCCTTTCCATGGATCTCTGAGTGCATTTTAGCTTATGTATGGTCCTCGCAGTTAGCGTGATAGTTTCTAGACCATACGTAAGCACAGGCAGGACACATTTTTCAAACATTTTTCTTTTCAGACATGTGGGAATATCTCTGTTTTTTAGGACATGTTTAAGTTTCCCAAAGGCTGCCCAACCTAGTCCGATCCTTCTGGGTATTTCTGCTGTCTGGTTATCTTTTCCTAATTTTATCTTGTGTCCAAGGTATACATATTCTTCAACAGCCTCAATTATTTTATTATCAATTGTGATAGTGCTGTTAGATGGACTCATGATTTTCGTTTTATTTATATTGATTTCCAGGCCGACCATTAGGGAAGCATCGTGGAGTTCTTTTATCATAATATGAAGTTCTTCCAGATCGTCACTTATAAGCACTATGTCATCTGCAAAGCGGAGGTGGTTTAAGTTTATTCCATTTATTTTTATTCCCTTGTCTTCCCAGTTCAAAGTTTTAAATATGCCCTCCAAAACTAATGTAAACAGTTTAGGTGATATGGTATCTCCTTGTCTGACACCTCTTTTTATATTGATTTTATCTGTTTTTGTGTTTTCATCGATTCTAACATCCATCGTAGCGTGTTCATATATAAATTTGATTAGCATCGAAACGTGATCCATTGGTGTTGTCACAAGGTCAGGGTCTTCCATCTGACAACACCAAGAAATCTTACCAATGCAAAGATAATCGAGTGGGTTGAGGCCAACGCTGTAATCCTCACTGAGTATTCAAAATTTGTATGGATATTATTCAACCTTTTGATGAAATGAGTTTTGTTAAATTATTTTTGACATAAATATTTTATTATGAAAACTTGATCATTCTTCAATGCTATTTTATGAAAGTGATGTGCCATTTTCACAATCTAAAGTAATAAAGCAATGGTTAGTGTGTGTGTGTCAGTTTTAATACAAACTATTTTTTACATATACATCTTCCTATGTTCCCTATATTAAGAATTAATGCTCGTTCTATAGGTGAACGAAATCGGTCGAGGCAGGATTCGAACTCGCGACCACTGGATTACTAGCCCAGCGCGCTAACCGCTCTGCCATCGACATCTGTAGACCATCATTTCCTTTAGGCTTATTATTCGTTTTCTTATTTTATGTAGATTTTGGGTGAATTTTATATAAAATATTTCCTATAGTTCAATTCATCTTCTTCTTTTATGAAGACCTTTTGGTCAGTTTTTATATAATCCATTTCCTATTGTGTAATTCTTCTATTTCACATTTTATGTAGACCATTGGGTCAGATTTTTACAAAATATTTCTTATACTTCTTTTTTTTATTTAGATTTTTGGGTTAGTTTTAAGTCTAATAGTCTATTGTGCATAAATATTATAAACAACATGCACACTTGATGAAAATACATAAAAGAATGGGATGTGACCAACACTAGAATCTTCTCAATACTTTTGTTCAATCAAATTTACACCATTTATTGCTTAATTTTCAATACCTACATATTTGATTTTGATGACAATATATAAAAAAATCGGGTTGTGGCCATTACTGGACTCTTCACAACGTTTATATTAAAATTAAAAACTATTCAACATAGTTTAGGTCTTCTTCTTATTCTGTAATGAAGACTTTTGTGTCAGTTTTAAGTCAAGTCTAAATTGTGCAAAAATATAATAAACTACAAACATACATCATGCTGTTTACATATTCTAGGTAGGAAAAAAAGACTGACCTCCATACTATCCTGTCCTGACATATGTAGGTACATACCTACATACATGTTTTATGTAGAAAACAAAATATCTAAAAATTTATAAAAAATTTTATACATTTGTGTTTATAGTTTGGTACGTATTCTTCAATTATACTTACTATCGCCATCGACAGTTGAATCTCATGCAACTGTGTTACATGCAACTAGTTTAGTTAGACATATACATTTTATATCTGACTATTCCAGCATATTCCGGCATAGTTCTAGATATCTATAGGATAAATTTATGATGAGAACGGGTGGCAAATGTGTAATTTCATGCATTTTCTGTGATTTCTATGGTTACCAAATATATTTTTGTAAAATTCGTTATATCCGTCGGATTTGTGTTGGACTAGCCATCAAGAACTTTATCCAGTGGCGATAGTGGCAGTACCCAAAATATTCCACTTTGAAATCATTAATAGTTGGTTAGGCAAAGTTAGGTGTATACATACACACACACAATTACATATTTGTCCCTTTTTCTACCCTCCTTTCAAATTCTATTTATTGCTTTAGCCTGAAAACGACCTATACTATACCGGCTATATGCAAAGGGTTAAGGAAATTACCCAGCCTCGATATTTTTTGTAGAACTGGTTCACTGTTTCACCAAATTCACAGAGTTTGATAATTTTGATTTTTCACAAGTTAAATTGAGAAGACATATTTTTAATAAAGACCGGTACGGTGTGTTTGTCTTGGAACAATTTAGAAATAATACTTCTTCTTTTTTGCATATAGCCGGTATAGTAAAGGTCGTTTTCAGGCTAAAGCAATAAATAGAATTTGAAAGGAGGGTAGAAAAAGGGACAAATATGTAATTGTGTGTGTATGTATACACCTAACTTTGCCTAACCAACTATTAATGATTTTAAAGTGGTATATTTTGGGTACTGCCACTATCACAACTGGATAAAGTTCTTGATGGCTAGTCCAACACAAATCCGACGGATATAACGAATTTTACAAAAATATATTTGGTAACCATAGAAATCACAGACACACTAAATTAATGTTCTACTTTGAATTCTGAGTAAATCCATATTTATATACAGAACATATTTGCTGTGAAGCGACTTCAAAGTCAAAAAACAGCACTTATCTTACTTTGTCGATATGTTAAGAGAACAAAGTTCTCTTGAACAAATCGACAGTTGGATCAACATCCAAGAATTTAAGTTCTGTCATATGGTGCGAATGTTTCTTCTGGTGATCTTATCATAAATGGCAGGTAATTTAATAATTAATAAAACTTACCTTGTTATCCATCATACTGTTTTTAATTTTAAATTATAACAATAAATGAATTATTTTAAAAAACACAAATTCATTTTGCACAAAATCACTGGAAACCTTGGGTACCCCTCAATTTGAAGACGCGTTATTTAATACAAATTAATGTTAAAAATCAGTTGATCTGTTAAATTTTATGGTGTTTCAACTTTAGCTTCATACTGATTAAAGAAGTTTACCTTGTAAATTACCTGGTTTTATAGAATAAAATCGTACAAGGAGAATGAATTGAGATATCAATAGGTACATTCGAAAAATCCACACCCTAAAAACACGATATAGGCCCAGTGATACCGTTGACCCTAGTGACGAACAAACGCATGACCTTGGCATATCTGATATTGTATTCACAGGTGTGGTCTTGATTTTGGAATTTGTACAGGAAATAACAACAAAAAAAAAACTGCTTATTTTTCTAAAAAAAAATACTAAAATTATTTATTAATTAATTTTCTCTTCATCTTCATCAGCCTGTTTGCATCCAGAGTTGAACATATGCCTCCCCCATCTTCTTACACTCCTCCCTTTCCTGGGAACATTGCTTCCAATTGCTCCCTGCCATTGCTTTGATGCAGTCTGATCACCGTGTCTGAGGACGTCCCACGCTTCTTTTTCCCTGTCTCGGACGCCACTCAAAGATTTTCTGGGTTCACCTACCATATGTATAATATCTGGCAATGTGCCTACCCAGTTCCATTTCAGAGTGGCGACTCTCTTTGGTCTGCTGCCTTATCCACCGTTAGCTTTTATGTAGACCTTTGGGTCAATTCTTATATAAACTATTTCCTATAATATTATTCTTCTTCTTTTATGTAGACCTGTGGGTCAATTTTTATACAAACTATTTCCTATAGTCTTATTTGTCTTCTTCTTTAATCTAGACCTTTGGGTCAATTCTTATACAAACTGTTTCCTTTAATAGAATCCTTCTTATTCTTTTATGTAAGTATACCTTTGAGTTAATTTTTATACACACTATTTGCTATGATCTGACTCTTCTTCTTCTTTTATGTAGATTTTCGAAACAGATTTTATTCAAACTATTTCCTATAATCTAATTCATCTTCTTCTCTTTTGTTGACCTTTGGGTCAATTTTATACAAACCATTTTCTATGCTCTAATTTTTCTTATTCTTTTTGTGTAGACCTATGGGCCATTTTTAAGTCTTAGATTCTGATAATGCAGAGATAAACTATATGCACATTTGATGGAAATAAATAAAAAATATCTGTACTTTTGATGAAAAAACATAAAAACAAATGGGATGTGATCAAGACTTGACTATTTTCAAAACTTAGTTCAATCAAATAATAAATCATTTCCCATAATCTAATAGTGTTAAAAAATTTATACCCTCATACCTCTGATGAAAATATATAAAAAATGGGGGTTGTGGCCAACTGTTTACAGCATCTATATTCAAAATTTACCATTTCCCATACTCAAATTGTGCAGTGTTATGTATTAAAATAAACTATATACGCTTGATGAAAGAATATAAAAATAATGGGATATGGCCAGTTCTATACTCTTTTCAATGTCTTTGTTCAATCAAATTTCAAACCATTTCCGGTCATCCAATTGTGTTAAAATTTTCTATATCCACTTTTTATGAAAGAATGTGAAAAAGAATGGGATACGGCCATCACTAGATTCCTTCGTGCTTTTGTTCCATCATTTTTTTTCCATTTACCATCATCCAACATTGTTAAAATTTTCGATAAACACTTGCTTCTGATGACAATATATTAAAACGAATTAGGCTGTGGCCAATACTAGACTCCTTTGATGATTTTGTTCGATCGAGCTTAAAACCATTTCCTATCATCCAATATTGTTTTAATTTTCTAACACACTTGCTTTTTACGACAATAAATAAAAAATGGGGTTGTGGCCAATACTAAATTCTTTACAACGTTGATAATCAGTCATATTTAAAACCATTTTTCACAGTCCAAGCGTGCAGAAATTTTATATACTTTATTCAAACTTGATAGCAATAGCGATAGTATAGGTATAAAATAAACAAATTTCAATATTGGGTATGTGGATGTATTTAAATAAAATGCCTATTCGTAAAAATATATTATTTATTTTGTTTCGCCTCAGGATATATTTTCTTTTTTTTTTTTAATTATTTAATTTAGTTTTCATTCTTTAGATTTTTTCAATTACGAATTATTTCAGCACCTTGATAGTGTTCAGGATATTTATTCAGTAGCAAACTTGAGAATACCGCATATACATGTTTGTTTGAATTGTACTACTGGATTTATTCATTTCATAGGTAAAAATAATATCCATTCGAATGAAATCTTCTTGGTATGGTATCATCACTTTCACTATCCTCGCTGTCTTCATCGTCTGAAGAATATTCTTCAATTGTTTTCTCGACAATTCTATCCCTAGAGTTTTTTTGAAAATAATTTTTGTTAATCAAATCAACACACCATATTTTAAGACAGAATTAATTGATTGAACCAAAGTTATAAAAATTGAATCCTGAAAAATACAGTGTTTGAGTACATGCAACTAAATAAGAATATTCGATTAATTGAATGGTTTCTTACCTTCTTTCTTCAGATTCTTCCGTATTTGTTCTAGGTTTACTTTTAAATAAATGTTTTGGAGAATAACTTATCTTTTCTTCTCTATGTTCATCTATTGTTTTATTGGAATACACTATTTGTTCATCTTCTTTAGAATTTTCTGTGGCAGTAATTTTTGTGTATCTAAAATAATGGAGTAATAAAATTGCAAGCTCTTTCTACGATGTTTTTTTTAAATATGTCATACATGTGAAAAGTACGAGAAAACAGAATCTTTTAGAAAAATATACTAATTAAATACCCAATTAGGGTAAATTAAATTATTTTAATCGATAATTCAATCAATCGATAAATTAATAAAGATATTATGCAGCTGTGACACATGTTTTGATAAAAGATACTTAGAAATCTTCATTTTATACACTTGCGTATCGTTAGTCGTTTGTGTACCTCCTGTTGATTTTTTTTATTAAAATATCTAAGTAAAAATATTATAATCACTTTTGTTCTTCCGTTATCTTTTTCAAAAATCTTTCATAGAATGGTACAGTAGCCGAGTTGATGTCTTCATTTTCGATAGCTTTATTTGTATTTTGTATGTAATGAATAGTTGTAGGTAAAACTGATGGAGATGGCGAAAACATGTTGTTTTCTGTTTTTAAAAGCTTTTCGATTTCTTTGATTCCTCCTGAAAGAGTGAAAAACTATAAGTGTCTGGTTTTTTGTCTATTTATATCAAATTCTAAGAAAAAATCCAAGTTTTTGATACCAAATTTATTTAAGAGAGTCAGAAGTTCCATAATCAGATTAGGGTTATTTTTTTCTTGCAGTTCTTTGAACATACCACTTGTGGTTACATCTTTGGGCGTTGAAGTTGTAACTGGAACTTTATACACAGGCTTGACTTTTTGAACTGATGGTTCGAATTTTCGTTTTGTATCTGGCACAATAATCGGAATTACTGTTTTAATTTTTCCTATTTCTGGGATTAAAATTGGAGTGTTTGGTGTGGTTGTTGGAATATTCTGCACATTTGGTTTCTTCCTCATGCCTATTGGATTAACTGTTGTACTTATTGGTTTTGTGGTTATTTTGTTTTGTATTTTTTGAGTATTTTTTGAAGTCGGCATTTCTTTAATTGATGATTTTGTCGTTGGTGTTTCCACAGATGATTGTTTTGCTAGAAAATAAAATCAGTTAAATTGAAATCCATAAAATCTGTCAAGATAAGACAAAGTGTGCAAGAACGGCAGAAGAAAAACAGATTGGGGTGATGGAAAATTTGAAGGAAGTGGACTTACTGTGCCAGCCGTCTTCTATGTATCTTCTCTCTCGCTTGAGCATCTATGTATCTTTCTTATCACTAGTTCAACAATATTTTTCAACTTAATTTTCTGTAATACATATGTACTTGCGAATGCCGCGTACGTATTTCAACTTTTTTATAATTATATGCACGGCGCGGTTTTTAGATTTGGTATATGTGCACAGCACCAAATGAGTATGGCCTATTCTGAAAATGGCCTACTATTGCGCGAACAAGGGGTGAGAGAATTGTTGCCATGTTTAAGGTGTGGATTTAGGCAAGAAATGGCTTATGGAATGATAGGAATATATAGGTATTAATTGTAATTATCTGTCATCTACGCCAACACAAAAGTTTGTGAATGCAGGTGTACAAACCTGTTATAGTTACAAAGTTTTGAGATGTCACATCAGTGCTCAAGACTGCAGGTGTTGGTGACTTCCTGTAAAAAATATTCGCAACATTGATAATACAATTCGCTATGCCAAAATTAAAACATTCCCAACAAAATTAATACAAAATTATACAATGACCTTTATTGTCCTGTAAACAGTGTGGATGATATTATAATTAATCGTATAATTCATATTATTGTATAATAGCACTAAGATTCTATGATTGCTTTGGTAGATTTGCTAACCTTCTTATTTTTTCTTGCATGCCTATGTATACTCTTCTGGCCTTTATTAATTCGTAGATTATATATATATATATCCAATATATGTATATCCAATAGGTGGCATAGCCACCTCCAAATACTCACATGGACAGATTCAATCCATTTCTCACAGCTTTTGTAATTGGGTAACGTATTCCATAACATTGTCCACGAAAATCATCATCTTCAATCGACCAGATCAACACACCTAAAATAAAACCTTATTTGCTTATTTAACATTTTTTTTAGAAATAATAGTCCCAAATATGTATGCGATAATAAGACGCGTAGGTGCGAGCATGTTGGGGTTAAAATTATGGATTTTTGTTTTCACATCTGATTCTGTACAGCATGTTTATCTTCTTCTCCTTTGCTGTATCCCAACATTTTATCTGCGCTGGCTGTTGGGGTCAGTTCTCCTCGTCCTTAAATTTTACTTATGGTTTCGTCTTTACACGATCCAGGAATCTTTGGTCATCCTCTGGATGTAATTCGAGGAAGATCCGTGGAGATTGCACGGTTTACCATGTGATCTGGCGGACGTGCCCGTACCATCTCAACTGTCTTACTATGTATACCAGTAACGCATAGGCTTTTTTTATTTTGTCCCGTAACTCCAGCTGACTATCTTAGAATACGCATTTCAGCAGTTTCCAGTTGCCTAGAGTAGAAGTCAAAGTGCACATGAAAAGAAGTGGTGAAGCAAAATATGCTGAGCAACGGAGTTACCCTGGAAGATGCACAGAATCGAGGACAGAGGAGGCATAAGACGCAGAAAGGACTATAATTTGGGACATTGGTGAAGAAAAGAAGAGATATTCTTAATTCTTACCTCCCAGGTTCTTATTAATTGCATACTCAGCCTTTTTCTCCGCAATATCTGGATCATCAAATGCGATCCATTGGAAGTCTTTAAAAGCATAGGGACCCACAGTGTTGGGAAAATTTTTGACTATTGTCCATCTCTCCATTTTATTATCACCATTGTCCGTACTGAGAATTCTTTCACAAACCTGTGTGAAGATAGAATTATGATTACCAAATAAACACTTGACGTTGATGTTATTTGATACCAACATTTGTTTTATTTATTTGAATTCGTATTGTAGTTTTTGCAACATATACGTGAAACTTATTTACCTCGAAAAAAGGCAAGTATCCATTTTTTTTCGCGATATCACTCGGTTCCCCAATACGAATATGTTTGAAAATAGGGGATTCAAACGAATTTTTCTTCCGATTTACTAGATTATACAATCGGCCATAAGCAGGTACACTGATGACTATTTTATTTGGATCAGCTCCTTTTTTAAGAAGATAGTTGACTGTGTAGTCCTAAAAAGATATTAATTTAAATGTAAAACAACAGTTAATTTTAAAGTTAATTTACCTATGTCGTTGTTAATAGCTCTATGATGTTTTTCTACTTTTTCATTGTGAAATTCTTCATTGTTTAAAGATAAAAATAAAATAAAAATGGGCATGTAGAGACAAATAATTTTATTAACTTACTTTAACACCAATGTGTCACCTCCTTGGTAGTTATTTTGAACGATTACATTTTTTTGTTTGAATAATTTTGTAAGAATATTTTTTTGAAATTAGAGTTACATATACTGTTTCTAATACATAAAAAAACTTACGAAAAATAAAAGAGCCACATTATATATATGTATGTACATTGACCTACATAGTATATAAAAATAGGTATTTAGGGTAGTAAGATCTGGATGCCATATGCCTACGATATTCATTTAAAGAACACACTGAAAAATAGAAAAAGCTGGTATTTGTCGGTCTTCCTGGCTCAGTTAGTTTGCCGAATGCCGATCCAAAGATTCCGGGACCGATTCGCGGTGGAGACACTGTTTTTATTTGTGTTTTTAGTCTAGATCTGTGAGACGACTAATATCGCAAGTCTCCAGAATGTGGCGATTTGTTATTGGGTGCGTGTTAAATTAATATTTGACACAGTATCTGTTGCCCGAGAAGTTAGAAAAAAAATAATATAACATAAAATAAAACAAAACATACAAATATGTAAATATATTGCAATCAAATATATTGAAAATATATATTAGGAATAATAGTAGCCCAAGAACACTTCCTTGGGGTACTCCGTATAAGCAGACAATTATGATAAAGATAATACTTACTATATTACGATCCATTGCAGAAGGATCGGAAGTATTGTCAACATGGTATAAGGGTGCAAAGTGATACGTAGAATTTGATTCATCGATTGCATAGTCGTTAAGAATATTCATCCAGTCTACGTATCTGAAACAATTTTTTTTTCACATAAGTATTAAAATTATTATTTTTATATTTTTTTATATTTTTAGAATAATTGTTTAATACTAATATAGCTCGTTAACGCTGTTCAAAAAACATATGGTTATTTTCGAATTTAATTATATGATTTAACAAAGATGAAAAATATTTTCTTACAGGGGATTTTTTTTAGGCGTAATCTCTAAATCAAACCATAAATTATGAAAGAAATGTCATGTATCAAGCCAATATGAGCATTCCAGGAAGTAGACCGTGGGAGAGATTGAACAGGTCAAGTAAGCTACTAGCTCCACCATTAGAGATACGACACATCTTGCTGGAGACAGAGGCCTAGAGGAGTTTGTGCTGGGTACACCTGTTGGGGTTCACAACCCTCAGTCATGACGAAAATGACGCCTAGAGAAAGAGAAAGAAAAACCTATTGAGTTGTGGAATGTCATATCCTCTTTCTATCCGTTCGATTTGTGGTGGAACATTGATGGTCAACAGTAGTCTAGAGTTTCCAGTTGCCATTGCTTCTTTGTCAAATGCTTCTCTTAAAGATTTTTCCAACAGAACAAAAACCATCTTATCTTCCGATGAGTTTCTTGAACCAGGAAATCGCCAGTCAAAGTTAAAGCCATCGAAGGCGAGAGACCTCAAGTCCTGAAATATAAAATGTTATAAACTAAATGCATCACATTCATAACATCAGGCATCCGGGCGTTCTCGTTACTACTGCCGAAAAAATGACGGAAGGTAAAAACCATTGAGATTAATCTAGAAACAATTACCAGTTGCTCAATGATTTGCGCTGTTGCAGCAACTGTGAGATGAAACCAATGAGCTATAGGTATAATAATGAGCAACAAAACATATAATTTTGTGCCGATCTGGTGTGCGAATATAGCCGCTGCAAGTGGGACTCGCGTCTCTTTCTAAGCATCAATTCATATAGAGTTTGGCTGTCAGTTGGTGTGTTTTCCTGAGTTCGACGTGTTATTTTAAGTCTGTTTTTGATATTATTTGTTTTTCTTTCTATAAATTAAAAGAAATAAAGACGATGGTTAAATACTGCAGCTCTTTTGGATGTCAAAACATTTAGTATCCCAACAGCGGAATTAGTTTTCACGGGTAAGAAACTTTACATTTATACTTCAATGGCATCCTCAAAGATTGCTACTTCAATATTAAAAATATCTCAACTATTTGTATTAAAATATGATCTAGATTTTAGTATTTGTTGAATTACCTACATAAAATTTATGTTAAAACGTGTCATGAATATCAACATATTAATATTTCCTTTCCTAATTTATGCTAGAAGCTTGTGTTTAGGAAAGCAGCAGCTCTTTGCTTACATTATATGAATACTTCACAAAAAATACATAAAATAAATCTTATAAAATATATAAAACAAAACAATCAACAATTATATATAAGAAAGGACACAATTTCAGAACAAAATATAGAAAGAACAAAAAAAAAAAATACATCCAAAATCAAGAAAACACCAACATTAAAATTACAATAGGTACATAGAAAAATAAAAATGAACCAAAAAAAAACAATTTTATAGAATAGAATATGGGAGAGAGTGTTTCAAAGTGTCTTGAGTTTATCTTTGAATAATTTGTAATTTGTTTCTGTTCTAATATTTATTGGTAGGTTGTTAAATAATTTAATGCCTTTATATATATATATATATATATATATGTATATATATATATATATATATATATATATATATATATATATATATATATATATATATATATATATATATATATATATATATATATATATATATATATATATATATATATATATATATATATATATATATATATATATATATATATATATATATATATATATATATATATATATATATATATATATATATATATATATATATATATATATATATATATATATATATATATATATATATATATATATATATATATATATATATATATATATATATATATATATATATATATATGTTAAATCTAAGGTTTTCGCGAGTACAAAATATGTTATTATTAAGTATTTTGGGGATAACCCGCGTCAAATTCTGATTCCCGAGAGAATCAGTCGTCTGCCGACGTTTCGTCTGAATCACATCAGACATTTTCAATAGGCGCCTTGTTAATAAATTTCCGTCGCGAGGGATAGTGCGCGCACGTCCGTTCGCGTCGGAAGGTCCACTTGGTGGTAAGCTTCCGACGCGAACGGACGTGCGCGCACTATCCCTCGCGACGGAAATTTATTAACAAGGCGCCTATTGAAAATGTCTGATGTGATTCAGACGAAACGTCGGCAGACGACTGATTCTCTCGGGAATCAGAATTTGACGCGGGTTATCCCCAAAATACTTAATAATAACATATATATATATATATATATATATATATATATATATATATATATATATATATATATATATATATATATATATATATATATATATATATATATATATATATATATATATATATATATATATATATATATATATATATATATATATATATATATATATATATATATATATATATATATATATATATATATATATATATATATATATATATATATATATATATATATATATATGTTATAATATTTTTATCTCGGTTTTCCCGTGTCAGTAGGTCTTGACTAAGACCATTTGTCTTCCGACGTTTCGCCTGAATATCACCAGGCATTTTCAAGGACTTAACGAAAAGCACGCGCGCGACACACGTCTACTCACACTGAAAGCTCACCGTCAAGTGACTCGTAGCGTACAAGATGGCCGCTTATGTCAAATATTGTTAGCGCGACGTGATTGGCTCCTTGTGACACGCCCACCTGCTGTCGTGTTCGTTGGTAATAATATTTTATCATTATTTTTGTGTTGTGATTTATTGTTAATTTTAGTTGTGACATTAATATTATTATTGTTGTGTTTTGGGGTTATTTTCGCTATGGTATTATTAATATTATTATTGTATTGTTTGTCATATAAAATGTTCTTCCAGGTACTAGGCAAACGAACTCCGTCGTCCCGATTGTTCATTATATCCCTTCTCTTATATATTTCTATAGCTTCCCTGTAAATTCTGAGAGGTTCACTGTTTAAACTTGCTATTATTTTTGAATGGTCAAAATCTATTGTATGTCCTTCTGTGAGCGAGTGTTGTACAAGTGAGGATGTAAGTTTTTTGTTTCTCATGTCGACTCTGTGCTCCGCTATTCGTGCTTCAACTTTTCGATTGGTTCTTCCTACATAAGTCTTATTGCACGATCCGCACGGTATTTCATATACTCCATGAGCTTCAAGTGGAATGATGTCTTTCGGGTTTCTTAGAAAGGTTGATATTTTATTTGTTGTGCTGAAAACGGTACGTATGTTATTTTTGTTTAATAGACGGCTGATTTTATCGGTGACGCCTTTGATATATGGTAGTCGGGCTGTTGATAATGGTGTTTCATTGGATTTTTCTTTCACTGTTTTTGGACTCTTTAATGCTTTGTTTATTATATAGTCTGAGAAACCATTACAACGTAGAGCATTTTTCGTGTATTCTAATTCTTGTTTTTTATGCTCGTGGTCTGCAATTCTTTTTGATCTTGTTATTAGTGTTTTTGCGACTGAGCATATTTGTGCGGGGTGATGATTGGACGTTGCGTGTAGGTATCTATCGGTGTGTGTGGGTATCGGTATATATATATATATATATATATATATATATATATATATATATATATATATATATATATATATATATATATATATATATATATATATATATATATATATATATATATATATATATATATATATATATATATATATATATATATATATATATATATATATATATATATATATATATATATATATATATATATATATATATATATATATATATATATATATATATATATATATATATATATATATATATATATATATATATATATATATATATATATATATATATATATATATATATATATATATATATATATATATATATATATATATATATATATATATATATATATATATATATATATATATATATATATATATATATATATATATATATATATATATATATATATGATGACAGGTCGTAAGCTCTGTAGGTGCCTTGAGTTCCTGGTTCTTCTATAATATTCCAACTTCATCTCTATTGAGATATTAAAAAGTTTGTCAGTAAAAATATCACTTGACTCCCGACAGAGAAAAAAACCAGTGTTTGCGTATATTCTATTAATAAAATAATCGATTAAATATATAGGTATTTATATATAAAAAAATGAGACTTTTTAAACCTGTTCTAAAGTTATTGGATCAACGTTGAAGATCTTGTGTTTTTTGATAGAAAAACACCTAATTATTGAATAGTTAATAACAAAATATTCTCAGTGTGGGAAGGAAAAATCATGTTGATTCCTTGTTAAAGACAGAAATGATCTCAATGGATGCAAACACTCTTATGAAAAAGTACAGGGTTTGTAAATAGTCGTAATATTTGTTTTAAAAAGATATGGTTTCACATGAATGTTCTAATATTCTGAGTTATGAGATATTTCTAATAAGTAATTTGTACTCATATATGATAATCTATATATTACTTTTACTATATATGTACACCCGATTATGTATATTTTTCATTTGATTGAATTACATCATTAATTATCGGATAATCTCATTCTATTCTTCAAAATAACTCATATATTGTATGAAATGAGTGTTCTAGAAAGAGATAGGAATGCCACTTGTACTATCTGTCTCTTTCTACTATCTCGGCACAACATTTGAACAACATTCAGCACTCCAGTATACCTATAGCTCATTGGATGAAACTCACATTTGCGGACTCGACTGCCACGAGGGAAGTAAATATGTAAATAATTGGTTTATAATTTTGCAAGACCGCAAGACTTTTGTATTTATGTCATCCAAGACTGTTAGTCCTGCAAGCAAATCTTGGTCTCCGTTATGGTCCTAGAGTGACACACGCAGTCTTGATTTTCCATTAAATGCAAAACAAGATTTAAAAGACAATTGAAAAAATTCCATCTTACTGGAGCTATATTCTTCGAGAATTCAGCTATTGTTTGCTCCGCATTTCTAGACATGTTGTACAGAGGGATGTTTTCGGATGTGAATGAAAGAATTGTTTTCAACTTGGGATTCTTGAGCTTTAAATCAGTGTAGAAGTAATGATCTAGAAAAAGATAAAATTTATTTATTTAAAGCTTTTTGAGCACATGTGTACAATGGCGGGCTTATTGCTAATTGACAATATATTCCAACCAACCATATTCATTTGGCAAAGAATATTGTATTCATGATATGTACCTACATTTTTATAAATACAACAAATATTATAATAAAAATATAATTAGATATATAAAAAAAACAATAAAAAAAACGGAGGGGACAGGAGAGTGGGGGACAATGATAGGATAAAGAGATAAATTTATGTGTTATGTATAAGGAAATGATTCCTCTGTTTTCTTTTGAAATCTTTTGAAAGTGTTAATAAAACCCGAAGTATCGATGGGATGTGATTCCAATGACGAGCTGCTTGTACGGAGAAAGATGTGGTGAAAAAGGAAATGTTGTGTACTGGGATACTGAATATTCTTTCAGTATTTGAACGAAAAGGCAACCCGTGTTCTGAGAGGAAGTGAAATTCATTTCGTAGATAAACTAGAGCGATGGGGTTGTTGTATAGAAGTTGTTGTATATATTGTTGTAAGGCCTTGTATCACAGCATATCACAGTTTGGGGAGGAACGTATAAAACCGCACTAAGTCCCATTGAAATAGCCCAGAAGAGTATCATTCGAGTTATTAATAAAAAACCTTTTAGATATCCGTCTAATTCATTATTTTTTGAATTTGAAGTTTTAGATATTCGTCAGCTATACCTCAAGAAATTAATCATTTACTCACATAAGCTCAATATAACACAATATACTCGAGTTGAAAATTCCTACAATATTAGACACAGACTTTTACCCATCCCCAGAGCTCATACCACGTTTGCTCAAAAACATTTTGATTTTATTTTGCCTCGTATTTTAAACATATTTACAAAAGAATTGATTGGTTCTGAGATATATAATATAAAATCACTAAGTGCTATGAAAAATAAACTATCTTCTTGGATTCTCAACAAAGGTAGAATGAACATTGAAGATATATTTTTTAAAATTATGAAATGATTATAAAACCGTGATGTTATAGCTTATATTATAATTTGTATTTTTGATTTTTTTTATATGTTATAATTATATATTAGACATAAATGGGTTACATAAGTAAAGACTGTGTCAGTTAAAATGAATTGTAAAGCTATTCCGACACAAGCACTGCTTAGTGGAATAGTTCTTATCCACTGGATGTTGGTACTGATAGATTGTATTCATTTTGTCAGTGCCAACATGTTATACTAAATTGTCAATTTTTAAAAATTTTTTTTTTTTTGTTCTATGTTTCACTGTCGTATTGTTGTAATTTTTTATGTATGGTTATTGTGGATTTAAATAAATAAATAAATAAAAAAAAATAAATATCCCAAAATATGATAAATGCGTATAATGCGACAAACCAGTCTCCACTCACCTTGAATGCACAAACTATGTGTGATATTATTTTACCTTTTGTATTTTCGATTACCTGGCTCCTATGAGACTCTCAAATAAAATGATAATAGTAAAGAGTGGACGCAATATTCTAAGCCAGCGCCTAACAGCGAAATCCTGCTATACTGATTTGTATCATAACATCGTGTTCATAAATTTCTTAAGTGTATTAGTTGCTTTATTAGTTGAAAAGGCTCTTACTAGATGAAATGACCATCCTGTAAAAATGAATAAATTTTCGTACTCTTTTTGTCAACATCTCCGTTGTTTTTACGTTTAAATGGTATTTACTTAGAGGCTTTGCAGCATATATGTTCCATATACGGATTTACTCAGAATTCGGAGTAGTACATTTAGTGTGTCTGTGTGTCTGTCTGTGTGCCCCCCCCTTATAACTTAAGATCCGCTCAATTTAAAGAACCCAAAATTTCAGAATATATAATACAAAATCTCAAATTTGTTTTTTTCAAAAAAATTCCAGAGATTCTCAAACATTTTTATTAAGAATTTTTTTATGAATAATTTAAGTGTTAACTGCCAACTTTTTAAAAATATCAAAAAAAGCCGAAACACCCCAACTAGATAATTTAATTTTCTATAAAAAATATTAACATTGTACCTACAGCTTAAATTTTTTTTAATAATTTTTACAAAAATTGAATTAAGTGACAACATCGCTTCATACAATTTGTATGGGAGTCACCTATTTACCATTTCAAGAAGATTTAATAGTTTGATACTTAATCTCCTAACATACATACATAACATCATGCTGTTTTCATATTCTGGGCAGGAAAAAAGTACTTTTAATAATTTGGATTTATGGGTTTATAGTTTGGTACTTATTCTTCAACTATACGGTGACAGGAAAATTATTCGAAAAACAATTATTCGAATGCTCAATTCTACGAAAATCAATTTTACGAATGGCAATTATTCGAATCACATTTTTTCGAAAAACAATTTTCCGAACACACAATTATCAGAAATTACAATAACAAGATTTTTACTATAACATACAAGATGTCGTAGTTAGCAAATTTTGTATGAAACGAAGTGAGGCATTTTTCCGAGGGATTTTTGACGTTTTAGTACCTACATCGTTTTTCTTTAGAGAATAACGACTAATGTGAATTGTTTTCGGATTTATTTGTCGTTAAAAACACTTTGTTTATTTAAATTTAGAGAAAAGTTATTTAGGATGTGTTGAAATGTAAGAAAAACTGAAATATGTTGCCAATCAATACGACAAACGCGCGATATTCCATGACTCACTTATTCACGGAGTAGCTACTACATCTACATAGTATATTATTATGTAAAAAAAAATCTATGGAATAAACAACATGGCGACGCACCACGCTGTCAACCATCAGTTATTAAAAATGTGCAAGCATACGTACCCAACAATAATAGAACAGGTAATAATTGTCTTCACCGAATATATTTTACTGGCAACAAATATGTCAAAAGCGGCAACATAATGACACGAAAATATATTAAATTCGGTCAATTGGTTTTCCAACAAATGTTAGTTCGAATAATTTGCTTTCGGACAATTGTCATTCTGATAACTGATTTTCGAAAAATTGTTATTCGTACAATTGCGCATTCGAACAATTGTGTTTCGAAGAATTTTCATGTAATCCAACTATACATACTATCGCTATCGGCAGTTGGATCTCATAATTCATTCATTTTAAAGGACTTCCCATGATTTATATCTGTATTGTGTGAGTGGAAATGAAAATACCATAGACATTCACTGGGTTGCCATTTAAATGTCAAAAAACAAAAAAATGTGACATACCCTGTTTTATACCTGTACCCTTCATATGTTACATGCAACTAGTATAAATAAATATATAAATAAATATTCTTACTTGGATTTGAATGGGACTTATTACTATTATCCGATGTACGCATACGGTCATTACGAAATTCATAGAAAATGTGTGTGCACAAGAATGGATCAATATCTTTTGCAGTAAACATGGCTGATCCTATTCTATGAATAGACCAATTATCATAACGGCATACGACTCGTTTTTCTAAAAAATTCATACATAAATATAATATATATAGTACTGCCTAATTAAAATGCAAAGGTCGGCTAGAGGACTGATAAAGTTTAATGAAGTGAAAAATTATGGATAGCCTAGTCTTCACACCAGATTTTGTTTTTGGCACATCATGTACAGACGGTTTGTCTAGTATTCACACTAATTTAGTTATATTTTAATATTTTAGTTACTCTTTTTTAATACATAATGCGACTGGCTCACGTCAGTTGCAATTATAACTACAAAAAACCTAACCAACATATTTTTACCAAAATTTTGTAGGTTAGGTTTAAAAAATCTGGTGTTAAGACAAGGCTATCCAAAAACTATATATGTACTAAAGAATTAAACTATCCAGCCAGTAATCTACCAAGCAGATCACCAGCCACATGGCTGTTGAGCATCAAAAAATCATCAGTAAGAGAGGGAGCATATGAATCCTGACCTAGTACAGGATTTGGCGTATTAGTAAAATAGGAAAGAGGCGAGGGCGAAGAAGAAAAAAACACAACAAAACCATGAGAATAGGAAGAGAAAACCAAGCACTTTCTATATTCTATAATCATGGTATGTCCCTGTTATTGGGGAAGGCTATAAAGAAAGAAGCAGAAACCGAGTGTCATACACCTGACTTTGGATTAATTCATCGCCTCACTCACATTCATAAAATCTTTCCATACATGCTCGTCTGTTATTTACGCATCTGACGTATATTTTTTTAGAATATTGTTCACATGGCCGTACCAATATATTTCTGGCCAGCCCCTAACTCTCATTCATCCACTTTCAGCTCTATAAATAAATTTTCTTTGTCAGTCGTTCTTCGTTATTTTTTCCGTATGGTTAAACCATCGATGTATGTTTATTTTCGTTGTGTTAGCAAAATTACTATCCCTGTCCTTATTTTGTCATATATCGTTTACTTCCATATTGCATTAGCAATCTTATTTCCATTTCTGTGACATTTATTCTACTTCTTTCTTTTTTGGTTTCAATAATGGGAATCGGTTGGCAGCAAATCGATGCATCTCCGCTAGGTCTTCAGTGACTCTGTGTAGGAAGTATTATTCATGTCCTTGTTCCCTCCAAGATGATGTAAGGGATCCTAGTGTCCCAACATACGGCCTATCCAGTTAAACGCCTTTTTGATTTGTGTTAAACATGTGCTGGTTTCTTCAATTTTGCTGAGAACTTCATCATTTTTAATATGGTTCCTCCAAGATATACCAAGTATTAGTCCATAGTTCCACGTCTCGAAGACCTCCAAATTTTTACAGTCTCTCATTTATACAAAATATCTCACATCCATATAGCAAAATACTCCATACATATTATGTGATTATTAGATTTTCGGGTCCATATTGTTAGATTCGCAGATCTTGGTAATTTATTATACATTCATGCTATTCCTGTCATTATAATTTCATATAATATAATTGTAGTAATATATTTCTATGTCTCCTTTCCTTTCTTTGTCTTTCCGCTTACCAATGTGTTCCAAAAATTGTTGCATTGGATAATTATAATAATAATTATGAATTATAGTGAACCAGCAGAAAACGAAACGTTTTTTACAGTCAAAATATCATCCTTTAACATTAATTCCCATTACCAGATGTTTTCTACAATAATTGTAAATATTATAATAATAGTCTGTGTTTAATTTAAGTTTCTATAGATCCTACATTAGCCAAAGACAATGAAATATACAAATTTACCTTGGTCTTTTTTTTCCGAATCTGTAACATTATTCTCAAAATTCTGCTTACTCGATCTGAAACTCGATCTGATTATATGAATACATATCCATTAAAATGGAAACGATCAGTAAATAAGCCACTGTTAGTTAGTTTCGATTAAGTAACTCTACGAATCGTGGATTATAAACTGAATACACTTGTACATTTTTAAGCTGAAGCGAAATATTTTATGTACCGAAGAGTTTCGTTATTATTTATTGCATCAAAGCAAAAGCGTTTTAAAAATTAACAAAACAAATGTCAATAAGATTAATGGATTTGACGGTAACTTTGTGGCAGGCCATGATTACAGTAATGATACTTTAAATACTATGCTTATTTTACTTGTCGTGTCGGTCAACGCATATGAGACTTAATGCTCATCCAGACCCAAAAAACTCTTTTGCGTCGTTCTCTAGGTGGGCTCGTTCATAAAGAGTTTCCCAATCACACTGGCCAGGAGTCATTAGACATGCTAGTAGGTGCTCGCTGTCCTGCGCTTGTCCACAGTCGCACAATGCATCTTCAGCTATTCCTCATCTTTGGAGGTTTTTCCTTGTACGACCGACCCCAGTCCTAATCCTGTTGAGGGTTTTCAACATTGGCCACGGTTAGTCATGTACTGGGGACAGTGCTTCAGTTGGTGTATTAAAAATCACCCCTTTTGTGCCCTCCGTTGTGTCCCTATGCTATGCTATAAACCATTTATTGAGTTTTTAAATTTACATTAGGTACTAGTTTCGTAAGTATACCTCCTCCATCTACAAGTGAATCAGAACTTATAGTTATAATGTTCAAAACTCGATAAGTTATTTATAACATATGTAGCATTTGCAAAATTGTTAGTAGATACTGAAGTTTAAATAATAAATAGACTTACATTTCTTGAGAACCATTCTTCATTTCCTTCGAGTCATTAAATGCCCTGAAATTATGCATTATTAAATATCACATTTAATTAGAAAACAGGAAAAATATTTTATAAATGTTACTTTAGAAGCTTCGTTTTTAAGAGAAAACTGCTATTCGAAAATCTCAGCCAGAAGGCACTTGCTTAAAACATTTATTTTAATTTGTATTATTAATATACTCATTGAGATGCATATATTCTATCTGTATCGCGAAAATCCGAAAACGAGGCTGAACGTGTTCAAAAAATTGAGTCATATTATAAAACAGGAAAAATATTAAAATGTAATTCCAAAATCATTAAATTTGGCAAAATCTATTTTGGTATTCATTAAAAATTAAAGGAACAATATCAGGTTCTTGTTATTTAAACAAATGCCTGTCTCCTTGCTGTACTGAAATAATCATAAATCACGATAGTTTAATAATATCGAAGATGTGTACATACCCAAGTCCAATATAGGTCGATTTGGCAGATTGAATTAAGGGAAATGGTTTTTCGTGACAAATTCCGTGAAAGTCGTCATTGTTGATGGACCAGAACATCACACCTGTATAGAAAAAAATAAGCAATAAATAAATCATTAAATTTAAACAAAACACCTCATTTATTACATTTTATCACAAATAAACTGAAAATTAGTACTGAACAGGACTTACCTCCTAAGCCGTTAGCAGCAGCATACAGAGTTTTTAACCTAATTGTGTTCTGATCATCAAAAGACACCCACTGTCTATCGTTAAAAGCGTACGGACCCACCAATGAGATGTTTTCGTTTACGACAGTCCATTTTGTTCCATCATTTGTATTATTCATGGATTTGCTTAGAGATTCGCATATCTGTAAATAATACTCTTACTGACTTTTTGTTATATTAAGTAAGTCTGACACAATGTAATAATACCTACACAAATGCCATTTTATTTAACACCTGCAGACATAATAATTTTAAAGTGACATATAATTCAGTTACAAAAAATACCTCATAATATGCGAGATACCCAGGATCATTGGTGCCGGATCCAGCCAAGCCTGGGCCTTCAACTGAAGATCCAAACAAAGTATATTCAGGGTCTGTCAAAGTATAAGAACGTCCATAAGTGGGAATAGCCATTACAATCTTTTCAGAATTGACTCCTTCAGTAATATAATGACTTATTGTGTAGTTCTGAAATAAACGAGAATTGTAATTATATTTGTCAACAAATGTTTCATACTCTTGAAATACGTGAAGGCGACATATGAACATTGGACCAAGGGATGTTCCTTGAGGAATACCAAATACTGGAGGTGCGAATCAAATTGTGTTTTAAAAGTTTTAGTATGCTTTATGAAAGTAATTTATTTGATATAATTAGTTGTAAAAAGTTCACTTACAACGTTAAGATTGATTTCGCTATCATCATTGTTAGTGATTACTGAATAAAGTGGTGCATGGTGTTTTGCAAATGATTCTAGAGCTGACAAATAGTCATATGTCAAAATGTTCATCCAATCTACATATCTGGAAAAATAAAATATTTGGATTAATTTTTATGGAAACTTAGGTAGAAAAATAAAAGTATTGCTTGGCCCACGATCGATTTACCCAGATGAAGCAATTTCACCAGTGAGGAAGAGGATTTTTTTCCAAAAAGAATACATAACATTGAAATAGATTATTAGTAAACAAACCTATTAAGCGTCGGCAAATTATATCCTTGTGTCAAGAGTGCAAATTCCGATGGTCCAGTTATGGATATCAACAGTCTGGTACGACTTGTATCCTTCGCTTCGCGTTCGAAACCTTCACGAATTCTTTTTACCAAATTTGCGAAATTGGCCTTGTCCCGTGGTTTGTCGTTGTCACTTGGATATCTCCAGTCTAAATCCATTCCGTCAAAATTATACTCGCGCAAAAACTGAAAATATTTTCATCACGATTAACTTAAGTATAAGATCCTAATCAGCTGAAACTATCTTCCTGTGAAAGGAGATAACATTGTGAGGTGAATCGATTTTTTTAAATGTCATCAATAAAAATTAAGACTTACCCGTATCGATTCTTTTACAAAATCCATTCTACTGTTTGATGATTCAGTCATAGAAGAAAAATGTTTAGACTCTTCAGAACTACCTCCAATAGAGATCATTGTTTTGAGAGATGGATTTGCACCTTTCAATGATGTGAAGTCGCGGAAAGCATCTGTAATTTTTTTTGTGGTTAAGGAAACGATTGCCATGTTGTTTTGCATTTTAAGAGATTTCGGTGTATCATTTATAATTCTTATATTTTACGTTTGGTGTTTAACTCTGGATGCCGTTATTTACTGTACTAGTTGCATGTAACACATGAGATCCAACTGTCGATGACGATAGTATGCATAATCAAATAATACGTACCAAACTATAAACAACACAAATTAAAATATTTGAAGATATTTTATTTTCTATATACTACATGTAGGTATGTTTGTCAGGATAGGATAGTATGGAGGTCAGTCTGTTTTTCCTACACAGAATATGAAAACAGTATGATGGTATGTATGTATGTTTGGAGATTTAAGTATCAAACTATTAAGTCTTCTTACATATTGTGTATAGGCGACTACCATACAAATTGTATGAAATGATGTCGTCACTAAATTCAATTTTTATAAAAATTGTTAAAAAAAATTTGAGATGTGCTAATACAATGTTTAAATTTTTTATATAAAATTAAATTATCTAGTTGGGGTGTTTCGGCTTTTATCGATATTTAAAAAAAAATGGAAATATAGGTAGTTAAAGTCATAAATTTATCATAAAAAAAATATTTTTCTTAATAAAAAATGTTTGAGAAACCCTGGAATTTAAAAAAAAAATTAATTTGAAATTATGTATTTGTATATCTTTATACCAATTTTCAGCGTTCTATATGGAAAAATAAAGTAAAAAATCAAAAGTTGATAACCCCTGACTGAAACAAAAATTCACAATTCTGAGTATAAAAGTTTTGTAGGCCTATAACTGTTTATATATTTTGAAAATTTGGGCTCTGTAAATTGAGCTGATCAAAAGTTATAAGAGGGGGACGGACACACCCACACACACACAGACACACACACAAAACTCACATAAAATGTTCTACTCCGAATTCTGAGTAAATCCATGTATGGGAACATATATGCTGCGAGGCCTCTACTAGGTGTTATTAGCATGCAAAAATTCCACTACACCATACAAAATTTTCCTTCGTACACGCATCTTGGCTTAATAATGTCGATTCATTAAGAGAATTGAATTCTCATGAACGAATCGACAGTTGGATAACTGTAGATGGTGTTACTACTATGCAAACCACAAAAAAAAAATTATAACATAATACTAGTTGCATGTAACACATGAGATCCAACTGTCGATAGCGATAGTATGTATAGTTGAAGAATATGTACCAAACTATAAACCCATAGATACAAATTATTGAATATTTTCAGATATTTTGTTTTCTATACAACATATGTAGGTATGTATGTCAAGATAGGATAGTATGGAGGAAGATCCTTTTTCCTTCCCAGAATATGCAAATAGCATGATGGTATGTATGTATATTTGGAGATGAAGTATCAAACTATTAAGTCTTCTTACATATTGTGTATAGGCGACTGCCATACAAAATGTATGAAGCGATGTCGTCACTAAATTCAATTTTTAAAAAAATTGTTAAAAAAAAATTGAGATCTTCTACTACAATGTTAATATTTTTTATAGAAAATTAAATTATCTAGTTGGGGTGTTTCGGCTTTTTTCGATAATTGTAAAAGTTTTGGAAATATAGGCAGTTAAACTCATAAATTTATCATAAAAAAAATATTTTTCTTAATAAAAAATGTTTGAGAAACCCTGGAATTTTTTTGAAAAAACTTGTTTGAGGTTTTATATTTGTCTATGTTTGTACCAATTTTCAGCGTTCTATCGTTTATGGTTTCTGAGATATATGGAAAAATAAAATAAAAATTCAAAAGTTGATAACCCCTGACTGAAACAAAAATTCAAAATTCCGAGTATAAAAGTTTTGTAGGCCTGTAACTGTTTATATATTCTGAAATTTTAGGCTCTGTAAATTGAGCGGATCAAAAGTTATAAGGGGGGGACGGACACACAGACACACAGACACACAGACACACAGACACACACACACACACACAGACACACGAAATGTTCTACTCCGAATTCTGAGTAAATCCGTGTATGGAACATATATGCTGCGAAGCCTCTAATTTGGTGTTTTTTGACTTCAAAGTTGGAAAAGCCGTGAAAAAAGTAGACCTCTCCATACAATTCTCGCGTATTCTGGCTTGATACATTGTCGATATGTTAAGAGAACAAAGTTCTCCTGAACAAATCGACAGTTGGAATAATTCTCTCTAACATAAAAAAATCCATAAGAAAAATATGTAGCACGAGCTGAAATAATCTTGCATTAATATTTCGGAAAGTAGATTGGCTTCCTTTACGTTACTTTTTATTTATTTTTTGCTGTTTATTTTTTAAGTTTTTTATGCCTTGTTCTTTCACACTCATTTTTTGTGGTTATAAAATTTTTCTTTATTTACACTGCATAACTGCAATTTTCTTAATTCAGTTGTGTATGGGTTTACATGACTCAGTAAATTTACACTTTTGATCACTTTTAATTTTAATCTTTTTTTTTATTTTCAAACGTAAAAAACCTTCATATTTCGATACTTTGTATTCTCAAATCTTTCGTGTGACAACGAATACCTATAGTTTTTTTAAATGTAGAGACAAGCTTTTACACTCCAATAAGATATATGTAGATACATACATTTTAATAATTTTCTAGCAAGGTATATTGATACTACTCACTTTGGGTAATATCCACATAATTATCGAATGGTACCAATTTGGATTCATTACTTAATCTAGCATAAGCATATACCACATGGGTGCAGAGATGTGGATCTATATCGTTTGGTGTAAACTTGGCCGAACCTTGTCTGTAAAATGACCAACTTTCATAGTAACACACTATACGCGTTTCCCCAAAGGATTCTGGAACAAATGAAGTGGCATTCGACAAGATAAGTTTGGTTTGACAATTTAAAAAAAAAACTGGAGAAATTAATTAATATTTTTAATAAATAAAAATAAAAAACTTGTTTATAATCAATTCCACTATTTATTTAAGACTACAACCTACAACCGGTTTCGTGCTAAGCACATTTTCAAGTAGTTCTGAAGAAATTGTATGGGAAAATAAATAATAATGCTGAAAATACACAAAGCTGCATGTTATCTTGGTTCTCGGACAACTTACAGGTACTATGTCAAACATCAATATAACACCCACCAAATAACAAGTTGCTACATTTTGGAGACTAACGATTTAATCGTCTCACAGATAATAATCGTCTGCCTTTATTGAAATAATTCGATTCATCATCATCATCATAAGCTCGACAGCCTTGGGTGGGCCTTGGCTGAATCCAGGAGTCTCCTCCATTCCCGTCTAACCGTTGCTTTCGTTCTCCAGTTTCTGATATTTATTGTGGAAGCATCGGTATCGACACTGTCCATCCATCGAGTCCTTGGTCTTCCTGGTCTCCTTCGACCTTGTGGCACAGAAAGTGTGAGGCACTTTGTGGGGTTGTCGACGTCGGATTATGTGACCAGCCCATCTTAAGCGCCCTATCTTGATGGAACTAATCACATGGGGCACTCCATAGGTCTCATATAGCTCCCTGTTGTATCGACGACGCCAACCATTATTCTCTTTTATTGGCCCGTAGATCGTTCGAAGGATTTTTCTCTCAAAAGCCGCTATGGATCCTTCAGTTTGTTTAGTCATCACCCAGGTTTCGGAAGCATATGTACGTGAGGACCGGCTTGATGAGTGTTCGATTACTGTCCCAAAATATGTTACATAAATATGTAAATACGAGCATAGATAAAAGTAGACTAGAGAAATAGGACATGTAAACTATAGAGCAGAGATTATCAAACTTATTTATATACCGCCCCCTTTGAAGATTAATTATTTTTAGGCGCCCCCAATTTTTTATACACTCCTAAAACTTAAAAACCACAATTTCATTGCTTTAATTAATTTAGTTATAGTGTGCTATATTGTCGGTTCTGGTGTTTAAACTTACATTCTAAACTAGAAATTTTTACCAGTGAGAGCAATTAAAACGCAACTTTATAATATTAAGAATATAATATTTTAATCAAATTAAAGAAATAATATAGGTAGGTAATCAATTTTAGTTTTAAAACTAATCTAATGAGATGGATGAATTTGATGATTTTTAACAAGTTTGTTGATATCAGGTTCCATTTTACTCAAAAACATTAGTATCATACAGGGTAGAAATATAAACTAATTATTCGATATTGAGAAGTAGTAGTGAAATTTAAACTATAAAGAAAGTGAAATTACAAATCAACTCCCCTACACCACGCCCCCCTACACCACGCCAACGCCCCCCATTTTTTCTGGGCCCCTTAACGCCCCCCTCTAGGTCTCCAACGCCCACAAGGGGGCGTTATCGCCCACTTTGAGAAAGACTGCTATAGAGTCTGAATATTAATTATCGCATTATTATACGCAACCATTGGATGTTTTCCCCGTCAGGAGATAAATGATATTTTTTGACCATCTTTATATTTCAATAGATGGCGTTAAATTGTTATTCCATCAGTTTATTTTCATGTGTTAGAAGTACCTATAATATTCAAAATAAGTAAATTAAAAGCCATAATTGGCGATGACAGGTCGTAAGCCCCGTAGGTGCCGGATTTCCAGTTCTATAAAAATAAGTTTGAAAAAAAATGAATTGAAATTTTTTACTTTATTTTTATTATCAGTAGAATAATAGAACTTCTGGACTCATTTATAAATAAAATTATGAAGCTTTTTCTTTCACATTCCACTTTATCTATCTCTTCATTCCTCAATTGATAACTTAATGTTTTAATATATGTATATTCTTTACAAACTGAAAATAAATTAGTGGAAATTGTCTCAATAATGAGCATCACTTGTAAAATACGATACACAGTAAAGAAATATTAAAAAAAAATGATAAAAATTTACCTGACATTGTTTCCAGTAAAATGAAAATAAATGACATCCATCTTGATGGTATCTGAAACAGAATATGTACAATAATAAATATAATATGTACATTATGTACAATAGCCAGAAAACTGATAAATTAAAATCAAGTAAAATATATACATACACACATACATACCGTCGCAGCATATTGCACAGTGTGGGGTTACTAGCGACAGGTGTGCGAGTGTGAATGACCTCGTTTAAAAAAAGCACTAAACTTGCGTACATACCCTCACACCAGTATCGTCTCACCTAAAAAGCAACATTCAGAATGGGTGGCGGCGAACTTCATTGCTGATGTATATGAGATAATATTTACCGATTTCGTTCACACAAGACATATACATCTTCCTACGTTCACTAAAATAAGCATCAATGCTTGTGCTATAGGTGAACGAAATCGGTCGAGGCAGGATTCGAACTCGCGACCACTGGATTACTATACCCCAGCGCGCTAACCGTTCTGCCACCGACCCATCTAAAATGCGACTGCGGGACGGAGAGACAGACCATAGGGCACACTGGGTCAGAGGATGTCCTTAGGACGTACGCGAGTGATTTCAGGGACTTCTTCTTGTTAAGTGTCTCAGCGACAGAATACTTCTTCTTCTTCAGCACTCATTCGTCCAATAATGGACATAGGCCACCCCTTGAGTCCTCCACAGCTCCCTATCTTGGGCAGATCGCATCCATCCGCCTCCAGCCACTCGTCTTATATCACCAAGCCTAATTGTGCTAATTCCTGACATTTGTGTCTGGACCTCTAATGATGCGATGTCCCAAACAATAAATAATACAGTGAATTTTTAAAATTACCTTATTTTTCATCATTGCACTTTGAAAATACCACTCAACACTGCATCAAATTATTGCACAATTGATAACTTCGCAAAAGCACATCGTATTCTATACAATAATGTTGAACAAAATCACAGCAATCCTTCTCGTCAAATTGAGGTCATCTCGCGTCATACAATGTTAAATGTACTTAGGAATATGATGTTTTAACCTTATCTTCATACTTGTTAAGGGGGCGACTGCTGCTAACGTACCAATTTTTTCAATTTGATATTGCATCATTACTACATAATGAATCATTTTGAAAAAATATCTGAGTGAATATACATTAACTTTTATATTTTTCTTAGAAAAATATACTTACCTTAACTTTTTAATTATGTTCTGTATATATTATTGTAGAAAAATAATAAGCACACCCCGATTTTTGACTTTATCATATATTTCGTAAAAACTATGAGCAACATATATTTTTTTTAAATTAAAGAAGAACAAAATATCTGAAAAAATATGTTGTGACCAAAGATCTTATATACTATATTATAAGGTATTTGGTTGTGACGTTGTATTAAAGCATCGGGTTAAGTAAATAAACCAAAAAAACCTTTATTTCGCAATGGCGTTAAATGAAAAATAAATGTTATTTAGCTTCCTTTGCTAAACCTGAAGCATTAATGCAACGTCACTACGTCACAACATATTTTTCCAGATAATTTTATCTTACGCTACTCACACCACCACCCGCTCCGCATATGGGGACTGTCAACGGCCCCTTCGCAGAACGCTAGAATGAACGTCAAAAAAAAAAACAATGCATGGCACGAAGAGTAACTCATGGAGCCCTCTAGATTAGCAATCTCGGCACCACGGTGCAAAAAGAACAATCAACAAGTGCGAATTGATATTCACACTTGCGGACTGTCAGCGACTTCAGATCCATATATAGATATATAGGGCATATTTTTATCTTCTTTAATTTAAAAATATATATACATATATATATATATATATATATATATATATATATATATATATATATATATATATATATATATATATATATATATATATATATATATATATATATATATATATATATATATATATATATATATATATATATATATATATATATATATATATATATATATATATATATATATATATATATATATATATATATATATATATATATATATATATATATATATATATATATATATATATATATATATATATATATATATATATATATATATATATATATATATATATATATATATATATATATATATATATATATATATATATATATATATATATATATATATTATAATATTTTTATCTCGGTTTTCCCGTGTCAGTAGGTCTTGACTAAGACCATTTGTCTTCCGACGTTTCGCCTGAATATCACCAGGCATTTTCAAGGACTTAACGAAAAGCACGCGCGCGACACACGTCTACTCACACTGAAAGCTCACCGTCAAGTGACTCGTAGCGTACAAGATGGCCGCTTATGTCAAATATTGTTAGCGCGACGTGATTGGCTCCTTGTGACACGCCCACCTGCTGTCGTGTTCGTTGGTAATAATATTTTATCATTATTTTTGTGTTGTGATTTATTGTTAATTTTAGTTGTGACATTAATATTATTATTGTTGTGTTTTGGGGTTATTTTCGCTATGGTATTATTAATATTATTATTGTATTGTTTGTCATATAAAATGTTCTTCCAGGTACTAGGCAAACGAACTCCGTCGTCCCGATTGTTCATTATATCCCTTCTCTTATATATTTCTATAGCTTCCCTGTAAATTCTGAGAGGTTCACTGTTTAAACTTGCTATTATTTTTGAATGGTCAAAATCTATTGTATGTCCTTCTGTGAGCGAGTGTTGTACAAGTGAGGATGTAAGTTTTTTGTTTCTCATGTCGACTCTGTGCTCCGCTATTCGTGCTTCAACTTTTCGATTGGTTCTTCCTACATAAGTCTTATTGCACGATCCGCACGGTATTTCATATACTCCATGAGCTTCAAGTGGAATGATGTCTTTCGGGTTTCTTAGAAAGGTTGATATTTTATTTGTTGTGCTGAAAACGGTACGTATGTTATTTTTGTTTAATAGACGGCTGATTTTATCGGTGACGCCTTTGATATATGGTAGTCGGGCTGTTGATAATGGTGTTTCATTGGATTTTTCTTTCACTGTTTTTGGACTCTTTAATGCTTTGTTTATTATATAGTCTGAGAAACCATTACAACGTAGAGCATTTTTCGTGTATTCTAATTCTTGTTTTTTATGCTCGTGGTCTGCAATTCTTTTTGATCTTGTTATTAGTGTTTTTGCGACTGAGCATATTTGTGCGGGGTGATGATTGGACGTTGCGTGTAGGTATCTATCGGTGTGTGTGGGCTTTCTATATACTGTGTGCCCCAGTTTACCGTTTGCTTTTTTTAACACTAAAACGTCTAAGAAAGGTATTTGTCTGTTATTTTCCTTCTCCATTGTAAACTTTATATCTTTATGAATGTTGTTAATAGTGTTCAAAAAATTATTATACCCACCGCCACATATAATTAATACACACCGCCACCCCCCCCACCACACGCCGCATCACACGCCAATCGACACGCCAATACACGAACACAACATACAAATAGGAACGCGAAATACAACACGGTGTTAGTCGCTCCGTGTCTGCGTTTGCGAACTGACCAGCCTCGATAATGACCGATGATATTCGGTTGAAACGTCGGCAAAACCGTCCTTTTCAGGACGAAAACAAGCGGATAGCCCGGAAAAATAGCTATTCATATATATATATATATATATATATATATATATATATATATATATATATATATATATATATATATATATATATATATATATATATATATATATATATATATATATATATATATATATATATATATATATATATATATATATATATATATATATATATATATATATATATATATATATATATATATATATATATATATATATATATATATATATATATATATATATATATATATATATATATATATATATATATATATATATATATATATATATATATATATATATATATATATATATATATATATATATATATATATATATATATATATATATATATATATATATATATATATATATATTTAGTTAATTGAAATCTGTTCACAAGTGGGTTTTAAGCGTCCATCTGTCGGATGAGACACAAACTAATTTCCGCTGTCATTCTTTTATGTTGAAACATTCGCTTTCATATGTACCTAAGCATGTGTTTAATGCAGAAAAACTATCCCATCACATATATATATATATATATATATATATATATATATATATATATATATATATATATATATATATATATATATATATATATATATATATATATATATATATATATATATATATATATATATATATATATATATATATATATATATATATATATATATATATATATATATATATATATATATATATACTTATATATATTGCCTTATAGTTTATTAAATATAAGGTAAACTTTGAAAATCGGGGTATGCCATTATTTTTCTACAAGAATTTACACAGAACATTATCAAAAAGTTATGGTAAGTATATTTTTTCCAAAATATCTAAATTATTTTTTTCAATAATGATGGTATATTAAATATATAAATAGGTACGTTGGCAGCAGTCGCCCCCTTAAGAAGTTTGCCTTGTAGTTTACCTAGTTTATAGAATAACTAATGGCCCCGGCATACTTTGTTCTACCACAGACCCTTCTACGAAGACCGCATTTTATATCGACCTCATTTTATTTATTTTACCCAATTTTATTAGTACATTTGAGTGTGTTATGTTCTCCAGATGCGTCATTCTGGGGGAGCAAGTTTGGTCAACAGGCGGAATCGAAACCATGATATGGGTAAACATGAATGGTTTTCATTCCACCGGTTGACCAGACTTGCCCCCCCCCCCCAGATGTCAATACATTTGTTCACACCACCATCTATTGAAAAATAACACAACTTAAAAATGAATCACTTCTATTTTTTCCTATAAAAAAATCTTGGGGGGTGCAGGGAAGTCAAATTTTTTTGATTATATGCATTTTAAGGTGTAAATCTAAATAATTTTTTTCTTAATAACAGCGCCATCAATCAGGTTCAAAACTATCATATCTTTCAATCCAGAATAAACCACACACATTTTATTGAGATCGGTTGGGCGGTTTCGGAGATTAGCGTGTACGAACATCGTGACATGACATTTTTATATATTAGATAACATCACACGATAAATAATGTGAGATGTCACTAAAATCAATAATTCCACATCTTAGAAACATGATATTATAGGCCAGAGCCTAGCCTTAGTGATTAGCAAATACAGATGGGTCGATGGAGCGGTTAGCGGGCTGGGCTAGTAATCCAGTGGTCGCGAATATAGCATAAGCATTTATGCTCATTTTAGGGAATATAGGAAGATATATATGTATTTGTTTAACAAGGACATATTCTTCTTCTTTTGAATAGACCTTCAGGTCTGTTTTTTAAGAGGCCTGCTCTTCCTGCGAAGTGGACCCCCAGCTATCCCTCCATCTTTTTGGCGGTCTACCGCGAGGGCGGGTTCCGTGAGGCTGATTGTGAAGCACGATATGAGGAAGTCTGGTGCTGTCCATCCTTTGGACATGACCATACCAGTCCCTCCTCCGCTGCCTGCTCCATCTGATGATATCGTCAACCTCACATAGTTCCCTTATTCTGGAGTTCCTCACTCGGTCTCTCAGGGTTTTGCCTGCAATAGCTCTCAATGTCCTCATTTCAGAAGTCCTCAACATTTGTTTGCTTCTGACTGTGTCTGCTCGTGCCTCTATACCATATGTCATCACTGGACATATTCATTTAAAAAAAATACCATTATCGTCTCGTCTCGATCTTGACAATATTCAGTCGTTTAATAGTCTTCATTTTATTTTTAAATATTATAATTATCATCATGCAGGCAGTCATGCTGATATTTTGTCTTGTCTGATATTAACACTGTATATTGCACAAAGAGTTCTAAAACGTAGAGCGATAATAGACGTATATTAGTCTACTGCGCATAAGACAACATTAAACTGTCAAAACCCCCGCTGTTGGGCAGAAAACTTATCATTGACAGCTCCTTTTATTTACTTTGCTTTCATCTAATAAATTTACTTTACTTTACTTTACTTTTGTATGTTTTTGCCCAACAGCCCGGGTATAGATGTTGGCTTACAAATAATCCGTCTGCGCACTCATTCCTGCCATAGAGAGAATCACAAGTTCTGTGGCAGTTTATTTATATCCGGTGAGTCAAAAATTAATTGTTTTGTTTTTATACTTTGTGGCAGGCCACATCTCTAAATTTCTTTCGAGCGCGCGCCTAGCGACGGCAAGTACATTTGTTTATCGCTAGGCCGAGTTCATCGCCCGCAACGTCAAACAAGTGACAATACTCCTCAACTGGGTATGACACTTCAAATAAATAAGTCTAGAAAGTTCGAGGACATTGAACTTGCTACCCCCAGCGCAGCACTATTTAAGGGAGTCTACACCTCTACACGTCGTCACTTCATTTCCGTATTTCCGTCACTTCGATTCGTCACATCACGCCGCCGTTCTCGACCACGCCGTCTCGCCGACACTTCGTCTCTCGACCACCGGTCATCTCTCGATCTCGCGAGCGCGATGGTACTTCACCATGCGAAGATTCGGACACTTCGAACACACCCGCTAACTCGCTCGTTATACCTACTCATCGTGAGAAAAGTTCCTTTGTAAGTTATTTCATCAATTGTAAATTTACCTTTAAGCAAACTATTAATCGTGATCAATATACTCATTGTTACTTTTGACCATTCTTTCTTCTTCTCTCTAAATCACTGTCCTTGTGTTCTTATTTCAAATCATATCCACTTGGGATATAGTAAACTCTCTTTACTGGTAACCCCTCTGGTTACCACATATATTTAATAGTAACCACTCTGGTTACTAACTACTTTCGATTGGTAACCCCTTTGGTTACCAATCAGCTTTATTGGTGACCCTGTAACGTGAATATGAACACAATCGTTACCAAACAGCTAAACAGCTAAGCTACACAGCTACTGGTATTTACAAAACATCGGTATTTATCTAGTACCGGCCCGAGGCCGAAAAACGATAAATATGCATTCACAGCAGTGGTATTTTTTCCTTACAATAACATTAAACAACACTTACCGATTTTCCTCAGATCACTCCTTTTCTTTTCCTAGTTTAGAAAAAGAACGAATTGGTTTTTGAATCTCTCACGATGGGTACACTACACTACACCCGCGAAACAATCGCGCTTAATTCTATGCAATCGCGTTTAAAAATCACCCGCGTTTCTCGGTTTTTAGTTATTCTTTGTCATAAATCTTGCATTCAAATAATACATGCATAGTACACATTCATTTTATTCTGAGATTGTAAACAAAGGTATATTATATTGGTACCCACTTTTTAATTTCACATAAACAAACACAGTTAAATTTTTCTGTACGGCACTGCTTTAAGTAAAAAAATACTCCGACAATCGCAATATACATAAGCAAAACCGCACTTCCGAATTTAGTTATATTCTTTTCACATAATTCACGGAACTAAAAATATTTTTCACATACTTCGCGACAAAAAAATTCTCACGCACAACAATAATACTGAAGTGACAAAATTTAATAATTTTATATTTTACATACAGATTTACGCGTGATACAGAACATTTAATTGAACTTAATATATTAATTTCACTGTTAAAACAAATATCGATCGAAAATTTTCGGTTTTAAACGATAAAACTTCAATTTTGTTATTTTTAATAAGTAAACAACGCGAATACGGGTCGTGACTAATCTTTCAAAATTCCAACTAGCGGTAGAAAAATTAAGTTTTAATAAAACACCATCTATCGAATGACAATCTAAGTTTTTGCTAACAAGATATTTACGTACGTTATTTAAATTCATTGCAATCAGAAATATGTTTTTATATCAAAGGAGCTCGCAAATAATTAATTAAATTATCACTATTTAATATATCAAATAGGTACTAATTTCGTGAAATACTTAACTTACCTTTTTCATACTTTGTAATTTTGCTTTAAATACCTTTTATACTTTAAAACTTGCAAAGCATTTTTGTACTTAGACACATTTCAATATTTACCTATTACAAATAGAATATTTTAAACATTTTTGGACTTTGCTGAAATTCATATTATTTTTTTGTTGCATTGTATACCTAATTAGATACTTGAATTTATTTTCACTTCTAAAATATATTGTAATCAACTTTATTATTATTGACAAATACTTATCATTGTACATATTATATTTTTGCAACATGCAACCAACAATATTTTATATATTCGCTTGCTACAATTGTAACTGTTTATATTTTGAGAATTTAAAATTTACAACTGTCAACTGCGTTTACCATGTACAACTATAGAAGCAAGATGAACAACATTCATCATCATCATCATCATCAAACAATGATGGTCCATAGTAAAGTCTACAGCATCGAGCCAAGATGGACAGCGACATTATCAACATCGATAAATCAAGATGGCAAACATTGTCAACGGCACCAAATCAAGAGGAACAACATTGGCAACGGCACCAAATCAAGATGGACAACTTCAGCAACAAATGGTTTTCATCAGCAACCAAGAGCAACACCGACACGCTACAACTCGCTATACTGGCACGTATTCCCAAAGACATCAGACTCACTTGATGCGCGGCAAAGAATGCACAAGCACTCGCTATACTGGCACGTATTCCCAAAGACATCAGACTCACTTGATGCGCAGCAAAGAATGCACACACAGGCCCCACTGGAGAACTACATACTCCAAAGCTGTCTAACGCAACAGACACGCCGCAACTTCAACGCTGGAGAACTACTCCAGAGCTGTCGGACACCCAAATATGAACGCACGCACACATCTCGAGCACACAAAAACTCACCTCGTCTCATCGCTACGCACGTCTTTGAACGAGGAATGATTTTGTTGGGACGCTGTCCCATCCTTCGTGTTATGCTTACGACTCGCACTCTGTCTCGCATACCCAAGGAGCTGCTCAACCACGACAACACGACGTCTACACGACACGGTCAACACGACGCTGTCAACACGTCACTGTCAACACACGCTGTCAACACGACGACAGTCAACGAAAACTTCGAAAACGCCAACGCAAGCCAACTGCACAGTTCTGCAAATTCGACAAGAATGTTTAGATGCCAATTACACTGCACAGCTCATCGGACTCCACGGACTACACTGACTCCACGGACTCCACAGCTTTGTGTACGAACAAGCCTCACCGACACACTGCAATTGTCAACGGGCTGAACGGGAACACTGTTTCCAAAGCAATCACATCTTGATCCATCGCAATCATCATCAGCAACTAGGCAACAGTCCAACTAACACAAGTCTAACCATCTCTCCAAAATTGTAATGACTACAACAATCTTCAGCAACGACTGCCTCAGCTCAGCCACAACATGACATTCTACCAAGGTATCGTGCCATCTTCGATACCACTTGGAGGGGAGGAATGTGGCAGGCCACATCTCTAAATTTCTTTCGAGCGCGCGCCTAGCGACGGCAAGTACATTTGTTTATCGCTAGGCCGAGTTCATCGCCCGCAACGTCAAACAAGTGACAATACTCCTCAACTGGGTATGACACTTCAAATAAATAAGTCTAGAAAGTTCGAGGACATTGAACTTGCTACCCCCAGCGCAGCACTATTTAAGGGAGTCTACACCTCTACACGTCGTCACTTCATTTCCGTATTTCCGTCACTTCGATTCGTCACATCACGCCGCCGTTCTCGACCACGCCGTCTCGCCGACACTTCGTCTCTCGACCACCGGTCATCTCTCGATCTCGCGAGCACGATGGTACTTCACCATGCGAAGATTCGGACACTTCGAACACACCCGCTAACTCGCTCGTTATACCTACTCATCGTGAGAAAAGTTCCTTTGTAAGTTATTTCATCAATTGTAAATTTACCTTTAAGCAAACTATTAATCGTGATCAATATACTCATTGTTACTTTTGACCATTCTTTCTTCTTCTCTCTAAATCACTGTCCTTGTGTTCTTATTTCAAATCATATCCACTTGGGATATAGTAAACTCTCTTTACTGGTAACCCCTCTGGTTACCACATATATTTAATAGTAACCACTCTGGTTACTAACTACTTTCGATTGGTAACCCCTTTGGTTACCAATCAGCTTTAACTTCATTATATTTTATTTTACTTCATTATATTTTATTTTACTTCATTATATTTTATTTTATTTAATGATAGGTATATGATAAAAGAGCATGAATTTAAAGTCTAATGTCGATAATGGGTGCGTAGTTCATTGATTACTTTTTAGTTAAAAAATAATTATGAAAGGTTTATGAAATTTTGCTAGACTGCAAGACTCTTGACAGAATGTTTATCAAGACTCTTGGGCTTGCAACGACTAATCGGCGTACGTGGTTTAGTTTTCAGTCTGGATCTATGAGAATATAAATTTCATAACTCTCCAGAATTTGGCAACTTACTATTGGGTTCGTATTAAATTAATATTTGACATTGTACCTGTTAATTGACATGCAGTCTTGATCTTGCAAGACTCACAAGATCAAACTGCAAGACTCACAAGATCAAACTGCAAGACTTTTACTCATCACTACATATTATGTCACTTCTGAATAGTTACAGAAATTCCATTTGATGTTTAGCTTGCTTATATCAATATATTTTTATCAATATGTACATAAAGAGATTTTTACTCCTCACTACCCCGAGAGATATTATGGGAAGTTATGAATTCGCAATCTTTAAATTATATTTTTTTATATGGCAGATGTCAACTTTTCTAGTAAATATCATGTGTGTGTGTGCTGTATACATACTATGTACGGCGCGGCGTGTTTATTCCACTTTATTGGGAGTGTTCCCACCCAATTGTGTCCTCTTACAGATTGGAGCTCCTCGTTGCTCTCCGTGGGCCTCTTCAAGGTCCCATTAGACATGCGGACTTAGTGATCTCGAAGAACAATTACAAAGCCTTCAAACGATTTTGCCATAGATACGGTGCCTTATTATCCGAAGATTCTCACTGACTTGTCTGTTTCCAGAGATCTTGGTCGCTTCTCTGATGCCCTATATATATATATATATATATATATGGATCTAAAGTTGCCGACAGTCCGCAAGTGTGAATCTCAATTCGCACTTGTTGATTGTTCTTTTTGCACCATGGTGCCGAGATTGCTAATCTAGAGGGCTCCATGAGCTACTCTTCGTGCCATGCATTGTTTTTTTTTTTGTCGTTCATTCTAGCGTTCTGCGAAGGGGCCGTTGACAGTCCCCATATGCGGAGCGGGTGGTGGTGGAAGTAGCGTATAATTTCAAGTACCTACTCATTGGATTCTTTTCAAATTTTACAAATTTGAATATCTAATACTCGTTTAGGCCCCGTAATTAGATTTTGAAGGATATCCGATCAACGCTTTTTAATTTTTTCAACTCTCAAATATTTCAAAGTGGCCTCAAGCTTAGGAAACTGCTAAAAAGGCGCATTACTTTCATAAAATGACATTGAATAACTATCAAGTTTTCA
This sequence comes from Molanna angustata, assembly GCA_963576475.1. Taxonomy (NCBI): domain Eukaryota; kingdom Metazoa; phylum Arthropoda; class Insecta; order Trichoptera; family Molannidae; genus Molanna; species Molanna angustata. The sequence continues at coordinate 6,676,219 of OY754975.1, forward strand.
TAATAAAATATTTAAATCAAAAATAATTTAGCAAACTTATTTCATGCAAATGCTGAAAATTATCCATAAAGAATTAGAAAACTTTGTAAAGTGACTTGATAGCGTATTGGCAAAAACCAACTCAGACTCTAATTTTCTATAACAAAAAGAGTAGGTACAATACATTATGAGAAAGGATGCGTTCATTTTGAACAAAAACAAAACAAGTTGTATAATTATCAATTGTTTATTAAATTAGTTTCTACCTATTATAATATGACACAGTATTTGATTTACTTTATTAAGTCTTTAATGTTTATAAATAAACCATAATATTTAGTTCATCTACAATACAAAAATTGGTCTCCATATTTGGGAATCCCAACCATCGCCCGATTCTTCTACTGTTACAGTCTCTGATTTGGATGATTTCACTTTTTTCACTATTTTGTACCTGGAAAAAGAGCGAAGAATTTCAAAAAAATTCAAGAACACATAGATATTTGATGTATTTCTTAAAAAATATCGTTATTTTAAATTTTTAGTCTTTTTCTTTGATTATTCACGGCGAAACAACTATAGTCCGTACAATTATTAAATTGACTCAAGAAATTTCAAGACTGTTTCATAATGAAAACTAAAAAAAAACTTGAAACCACGAATTAGTTATTTGACACGACATTTAAAAAAACTACGGAATTATTTTCTAATCCAGCGAAAATCTTTAAAAATGTTTACCTCGGTGAATTTCCTTTTGGTCTATATCTTCTGAGTGACGTGTATAAACTATCTTCATCTCGATCATCATCATCTGAAGAATATTCTTCAACAATTTCTTCAATAGTCCTATCCCTAGAAAAATATTAAACAGTTAAATCAATCTAAACGCTTCCACAGCCTTACCTCTTTAAGATTGGCGTTGAACACTTGCTATCTGGTACTCAGAATAATAATAGTTAATTGAATTTATAAAGCGTCGTTTAGTGATACAAGAACTCTCCAAGGGCGCTGTAGGTGTAAAAATAACATCGTTGAAGTATTTTCTATTATTTAATACCTAAATTTATTATGTTTTATGTATTTCTTTATTTATCGTTTACTCAGTATTCCTATTAACCAAAAGATTTACATTTCTTTAAAATTAGTGTCAATAATTTGGAAGTCAGATGACTGGAATATTCTGATGGATACGAGAGAGATACACCCTTCCAGAGGAGACCTGCATCTCAACCCTTAGGCCTGTCTTGACAATATACTCTCTTTCATTGAAAAGAGTTATTTATGTGGAGCTGACTGTTCCATGGGACACAAATATTCCAAAAGACCACCAATACAAGCTAAACAAGTACAAGGAACAGGCAGATTAAATAGTTTTGCCGCAAAATGGCTTTAGCACAAATATATATGCTGTAGAGATGGGGATGAGAGGCCTGCTCCCAAAGACTTTATATTCCTACTTAACCCTTCATTTCATGTTGTAGCAAATTTGCTACAAACCCGAAAAATATAAAAATCTTCGTTTCATGTTGTTGCATTTCTGTTACAAACTCATATTCTCACCAATAATTCATATAAGTGTCACGGAAGGCGCTGTATTTGCCATTATTTCACATTTCATTGGTAATTGTCAATGTTTTGGAGTTGTGTACAAATGCTCGAAGTTTTTATCAAAAATTAACATATTTATATCGTTTTAGTATCCTCATAAAAATTGTTTTTGCATTTTAAGGTGAGTAATAAACCAATATTCATGATATTTTATAATAATTTTCAAAAATTGATCAAAAATCTTGAGTTTTTAGCTTTGTAGCAAATTAGCTACATCATGGCTTAGTAGTTCTCTTCTATGTCAAATATTTGTTTGACATATTTTACTGTGTAAAAACTTTACACTGTATTTTTTTTCACTAAAATAAAATAATATTCTTTTAGAATGAAAAAAGATAGTCGTCAACCTATAACAGGTGTATATATGTTAGGAGCAGTAAGGAGAATCCGAATCCCCAACTGTAAGCTGACCGATGAAGCTAAATTAAAAAAACAAGCTAGGGGTATTCCGAAGAATATGTGGCAAATGTAGACGGCGTGGACGTAAACAATGTGACATGGCTAGATAATAAGCCAGTCACATTGTTGTCCACGTGTACGGGCGAAGAGCCCAAAACTGCAGTAAAACGGTTCGACCGGAAGACCAAGAGAAAAATTTAAATTGATTGTCCACGCATAATCAAAGATTATAATACCCATATGGGAGGAGTGGACTTACTGGATAGCCATATTGGTAGGCATCGCATTCAGCTAAGGTCCAAAAAGTGGTATTTTAGAATATTTTGCAACCAATGCTTGGTTACTGTTTCGGAGAATAAATGAACAAAGGGGAACTCCAACAACGATGCCCTTGTGAGAGTTTAGGGCAGAAATTGCTAAATGTTTATGTTTGATGGGATCTTTTCTCCCAAGAAAGAGAGGGCAACCGAGAGATATCAATGCGATGTTAGACGCAAAGTGCCACAGAGGACCTGCTGCAAGTGTTCCTCCGATAAATGTTCGGAAAGATCAGTTTTCCCATTGGCCAAGCTATGTACATCCTAGACAACGATACAAACTTCCTGGATGTACTGGATTCAGCCATATTAAATGCACGAAATGTGGACTGAATTTTTGTACAAAAGATAAAAATTGTTAAAATTTCATGAAAATTAGTTGTTTGATTCCAAAATTAGTTTATAAGGATACTTTGTAAGTTAGGTAATACTAGTTCATGTTGTAGCAAATTTGCTACATACATTTTTTTTAAATTAAATAGGCAAAATAAAAAAAAAAAATTTTCATTTTTCCTAGTGTCTACTCTATTCAAATATATTTTTTAAAAGTAAAAAGAAAAAAATCATGAAATGAAGGGTTAAAGGACCTAGGTCTCCCTAGGGGTAAAATATAAGAACTTCTGGATAGGGTAGTAAAAGCAGCGTTGTCCGTGTTCTATCGGGTTTGGTTGCGCAGGGGAGTAAGTTGTAAGTGTCAGTCGGAGGTTAATAGGTGAGTGGTGAGCGTGACTCGAGTCATAAAGGGGCCCTACAACCCACATACAACATGGTCGCAAGCTTGTGTGGCTCGCCTATTCCGATTGGTACTCTCGTCGCCTATTCTCGTGGGCCTGGATTCGTGAATTCAACGAAACCACGATTTCTCTTTTGTATCAATATTTATTATACATATTTTATATTATACGCAATAGGGTATCCGAAAAACATTTGTTCTTACCCATTTCCATCTGAGTCCTTTGTTTTCACACTCGGTCTTCGTCTGACAATTTTGACGTAAGAAGGATTTTTACTGTTGTGTTTTGGAGAGTAATGAATTTTTTCCTCTATATCCTCATCTGTTGTTTTATTGGAATATACTACGGGTCCATTTCGTTTGGAATCTGTTGGATCATTATCAGTAACTATAGTATATCTGAAATAATCAAGAATAAATAAATCATTGTAAATAAACGATGCAAACGTTTATCAGAAATATCCGCTTCTATTACAAATTCCATTTTAAAACTTAAATAATATATGTACATAAACAAGAAAATAAGTCGTATTGTTTGATTTTTATTTTTTTTGACGAATTTCATATTTATTGATTGAAACCCAAAAACACTTTAAAACGAAATTGACAAAATTATCAATATTTAGTTTATCGACAGATAATTAGTAAGTTACAAATCTAAATAACAATAGAAATAAATCTAATATTACTTGTCTTCTTTCTTTTTCTTCGATAAAATTCTTTCAATCAGCGTCTTTGAAATAGTAGCCGGAGTTATATGATCATTTCTAATGGGATTATTTGTTATTTCGTCGTTTTCAGTTTCATTTGGTAATGCAGGTGGTGGAGGGGGATAAGAAGGTCTTTGATTCTTCAAATGTTTTTCTAGTTCTTTGATTCCTCCTGAAACAGAAAGCAAAATTTGTTAAAAGTTATGTATTTGTTAAGTTTTCAAATTTAATTCCAAAAGCATTCCCTAGTATCTTACCAATTTTATTCAACAATGTTAGAAGATCCATAATGATTTGAGGATTGTTATTTCCTTGCAAATCGTTACACATGTCTTTTGTTACTTCTTTTTGTGTATTAACTGCAACTGGTGCTAAAGTTGTTACCGGCAGCCGGTTAACTTTTTTATTAGTTTTTTGTGGAATTTTAGTTGTAGGTGTGTTCTCTTGAATAGCTGGTTCGAACCTTTGGGTAGTGTCTGGCACAACCATTGGAATTACAGTTTTCATTTCGACAATATCTGGGACGAAAATATCCGGATATTCCTCCATGGTTATTGGATCTTCTACAATAACTGGTTTATTCGTCGTTGATTTTTGTGTGCTTGAGTTTGCGGTACTCATTGTTTGTGTATCAACTACAACTGGTGCTAAAGTTGTTACTGGCAGCCGGTTAACTTCTTTATTAGTTGTTTGTGGAATTTTAGTTGTAGGTGTGTCTTCTTGAATAGCTGGTTCGAACCTTTGCGTAGTGTCTGGCACAACAATTGGAATAACAGTTTTCATTTCGACAATATCTGGGACGAAAATATCTGGATATTCCTCCATTGTTATTGGATCCTCTACAATATCTGGTTTATTCGTCGTTGATTTTTCTGTGCTTGAGTTTGCGGTACTCATTGTAGTTTGATATCCTAAAAAAATGAACGTTAAATTTGATGCTGTATTATTGTGTTTTGTTGTATTGTGATAAAGCAATTGAATAATTTGAGTTGTGTGTACAACCCAAACTAAAAATTGAATAGTCTTGATATTGATATCATAATCTATATGTGTGATCTATAGTAAATTCGAACTTATAATATTTTCCATAACAACGCTTAATGTCTTCTTTTTCACTCAAAACTTGTAAAATTTTCTCACATAGTTTTCTTTAAGCTTCGTTCATTTATTTCTTCACGTTTCTAACTTAGTTGTATAGCGTTGAGTTTACAAATAGCTTATTTATTTATAACTATGATTTTTTCATTAGGTACCTACTTATTTCATAAAATATAAAAAAGGTTCTCCAAGTATCAAATAATTAAGAATTGGTAATAAACTGTTCGGATCATCATAATCTTTAAAAAAAATATCATTATTTTCTAAAAATTTAGTTACTAACCTTCTGTGCTCGGAGTATTTTGGGGTAACGCCAAAGGATTTGCAGGTTTTTGTGATTCCCTGAAACAAATATATTGAAATAACAAACTTACAATATTTTTTTGTGACAATGTGACAGGAAAACCTTCCTACCGATGAAGCACAATAATAAACATTGCAATTCAACAGCACAAATATACATCATAAAATACATTTAAGGCCCTTGTATAGGCTGAGTACACGGAGGTACACAAAAATGTACGCTAAATTACCTTCTAATTTATGAAACATGAAAAAATATTGGATATCGAGTATGTGATATACAACATTTTTTCGTGAAGAAAAGGTAAAATTTAAAAGTTTTTTTAAGTAAAAAATTAAAAAAGGGTTTTACTAAAACTAATTTTTCAAGAAAAATATTAAACAAATTCAAATTTCAAAAAAACTCATGCAATAGAATCAAAATGTACATACAAACTGTTCTTTATTTCAAAGACGTATCTTTTAAGGGTATTGGGGAAATTATTTTCAAAATATACTATATACCATACTATAGCCTCTAAATGAGTGATTTATAAAAAAAATATGAGAAGAATTGAATAAATGATACTGAGGTAGTACATGGACAAAAAAAGAAAAAAAGAATGGTGGGATGCCTCTCGGTAACATCTTTCTCTTACATTCTCAAGTCTCCGAAGTACGTTAATTATCTTAAAAAGAAAGTCATTGACGTTTGGGTTCTCTGAATACTTTTTCGTGAAAGGTATTTCGTGAAGAGATCCAATATTGGAAGGCCTCAAACAAGGTGGTCTGATGATATAAGACGAGTGGCTGAAGGCGGATGAATGCGATCTGCCCAAGATAGGGAGCTGTGGAGGACTCATGGGGAGGCCTATGTCTATTACTGGACGAAGGAGGGCTTAAGAAAAAGAAGAAGAAATGGACAAAAAGTTTTGACCAGACGATTTTTGAATACCGACAAGCTGGGATCATTTCTTATTGCATTGGGCAGATAATTCTAAAACCAGGTGGCTTTACTCTTGACTTCAACCCTGAAGCCAATTTTGAATTCTTCGCTAAGAATAATTCTTCTCTTTAACGGAGCATAAGGCGCTAGGAAGAAAGTAAATGCCTATATCGTAATATTAGATACTCCTAATTTAATATACGCAGGCGACAGATTGGTAAGTTATAAACGAAAATTAACGTCAAAAGTAAGCCAGTTATAAATGTTTCCGTATATTTGCACAATTTTATCGATTATCGTAACATTTGCATAGATATGTAAACATTACATTTATATGTAGCCATGTCATTCTGAAATGTGAAATATGTGGTATGAAATATGCTTGATAGTAGTCTCTTGTTTCATCCGATGAGCAGCCGCCTCGGGGATGAATAGAGCTACAAGCTCTGAAATGTTCCCAATGGAGTGGAGTAGGAGACTGCGAAATTCTATCTATCTATGGCATTATCTAAATATATACTTACGTTATAAGATTCAGTCCTTCTTTAGCGGCTTTTATTAAAGGATAAGGTGTTCCGTAGCATTTCCCGCTGAAATCATCATTGTTGATTGACCAAATCATCACACCTAAAAGCAGTCATCATCACTTTAACAGAATTTTGGTTCTAATATCAATATTTTTTTCATTTAAAATAAGTATTTATAAATAGTATAAATAAGTGTAAAAAGTGGTTATTTTTGTGGCAAAGAATTTAGTGTGGCTACAACTATCACCTCCCTATCTAGAAGCACTAGTTTAATGTACCCTTACCTCCTAAATTCTTATTGACTACATATCTTGCTTTTCTCTTGACAATGTTTGGATCGTCATATGCCACCCATTGATTTCCTTTATATGCATAGGGACCCACTATGTTAGGATCTGTTTGAACAACAATCCATCTATCATTTCCATTTCCATTTATAGCAACAATTTTTTCGCAGATCTAAAAGAAAAAGAAAATATTAAAAGAATTTCATAAATTTCAATTGAAATTGGCTTCGCTTAGTTTTTAATACCTCAATGGAACTCGGGTTTTCTTTCACATTTACTTATATTATATCTCATTCCAGAACCTTAGGTCCAGGATTCGATTCCTGATGAGGACATATTTTTTATATATTTTTTTCAGTCTAAATTTATAAAAAGGTAAGCATTAAAATTCTCTGACGATTTATTCGATAGACCGATGCTGGTCAGTACCTTCATTAAAAAACCAGCCAAACTTAAAATAGTGTTCAAGGGAATATTCACTGTTTAATGGTAATATGCAAGGAATATTGAAAACTTACAGTAATAAATATGTAGTATCAGTTAAATTATCCTTTAATACAATAACAATTATTGTTGTTAATTCTTCTTTCTTGGCCTCATAACTGTGGATGGCTACTACACTCAGTCACATTATGGTATGCTTCCATGCAGGACGGTCTTGTGATTATTTATATCTTTGTAAGTAAGATGATCATTAGTTAAAATCACATACCTCGAAAAAGGCCAAATATCCTGCTTCATTGGTGCCATCACCTTTTTCTCCAAGATTGTCAATGGGTGCTTCAAACTTATTATCTTCGGGGTCTAGCAATGTATAAGAACGTCCATATGTTGGAATTCCAACAACTATTTTGTCGGAATCAGCTCCTTCGTTTAAGAGATAAGTTACTGTATAGTCCTAGAACAATACAATTTACATTAAAAACAATACAAGGTAATGTATGTGCAGAAGCTTATTCACAAGCGTGTCATCATTCCAAATGGCTCGTGAATGTCAATACTCATGAATTCCAATCGGACTAGAGTTTTGTGTCCAGTAGGTACTGCATACTCGTGAGTGTAAAAACCAGCGGCAAAGCGCACCATGTCTTCGCGCCGAGCTACGTAATGTATGTACATATACTAAAGGCTCCCATTCACGATCGTGCCATCCTCCCAAACAGCTTGCCATCACTCCAAAATGCGCTTGTGAGTTTCAAACAAAAATGAGTTTTAATTCTAATACAAACTGCTATAGCAGTTGTATAAAACTCATCATCAGAATTATAACTCATTTTTGTTTGAAACTCACGAGCGAATTTTGGAGTGATAGCAAGCCATTTGGAAGGATGGCACGATCGTGAATGGGGGTCTTAAAACAAGCTTGACGCGTCATTGCACCCGTGAGTGGGATAGGAATTGGACAACGCTCCAAATGTTTAAAAAAATTCTATTCCACTATATTTTATAAGTTTGCTACTTAAATTTAAACGAAAAAATACACAATAAAGGTAAGAAATAATAAGAATTATTTGTGACCATAGAACCAAAAAATGAATATCACTCATCAGAAGACGCATTACGTGTTTCAAACATCAACTCTTTATCACATGCCTTTTTGTGATTAGAAATTCGACTGGTGAACATAGACAATTGAGTCGTACAATATACTAATAATGGTAATTTATACACCACTCTCTTATCAGCATAGCTTATAATATAATAAAGGAAGTCTTTGAATGATGGATGTAAAAAAAACTTACAACACTTAGGTGCATGGTAGAAGATTCGGATGTTTCACTCTCAACAGCATATAGAGGCGCATGGTGGTTGGTTGATGTTGATCCGAAAATTGAATAGTAGTCGTATGTGAGAATATTCATCCAATCCAAATATCTAAAATTAAACAATTAAATAAAATAATGAACATACGTTTTTCTAAAAATTGAGAAAATTTTCTTCAAATGTTACTGCCAAAATCAATTTGTTAAGAAGAAATTCATAAAAATACTACTAGGTACCTACTGGTTTTATGCAATTTACTTTGTAATAAACAAAAAAATATCGAATGAATCAAGTAAACATGCATTGTCTTCGGGAATACGTGCATTTTGAAAGTTTTAAAGCTATAAATGGTCGGGAAGACATGTGAAGTTAATTAAAAATGTGGTTTTTATAAAACCATTCTCGCTTTATAACGACCGAGTGACGATTGAATAAAATATTTATAAAAAAACACTAATATTTTGATTCTCCAAAAAGAAAATTCAAAAATTTTACACAACTTGTTTCGGAGTGTGTTGAAAATAGTTTTATTAATACTATCATCTTAGATTATATTATAATTCTATGACTATCAATAATACACTGATATGAATAGGTACTACGTAACTGGAAAACGCTATTGTTTTGAAAATTAAACACTGTTTTTTCTTCTACATTTATTTTTTCTTCTACAAAAGTATGTTTGTTAATAAAAGTACGAATGAAAAAAACAAAAATAAGGCAGTTTTCAGTTTACGAAGTATTATTTGTTCATTAGTATTCTTTTTTATAATATTATCTAGGTACATATGTACATAATCCCCACCATAATATTTTAGTGTGAAATATATATATTTATTTATATGTTAATATATTTGTATGTATGTATGTGGAATTTTTTTAAGCCAAGTATTAATCATAAACTAAAATGTTTTAAACGATAAAAACTATGCACACAGCTTTATGCACAATCAGTGATCGTTTTAGGCTAATAAAAAATCAACCTTTTAATGTTTTATTATTTTATTTTTCATTTTTTCGTAAATTTTCCACGAATGAAACGTCAAAATGTGTAGTTTTTCGTAAGCAAATATTTGTTTATTTCAATTTCATAAGTACGTTTTTACACGAATAACATATATTTACAAGTATAACTTAGCGTTTGAGTGAAAAACATTGAGATTATTTTGTTTTTTTTTCATGGTTTCGTTTTTATAAAATGTAAAAATTTTATAAGGAAATTATTCATTTTACATATGAACAAAAACATCGAACTAGCAGAATCTATCGGCAGCAAAAAGTACTAAAATATTCGACGTACCTATATTATATGTATTTCGTTTACAATTCGAATACAATTTTCAAATAAATATTTTTTTATGAATCAAATTCAAAATTTAGAATTTTGGTATAGGTAGGTACGTACCTACCTGGCACTTACTAAAATGTTCCATACTTATTACAAATATCTGACATTGTTGATTTTTCAATTTTTTTTTCGTTTCAATAGTTAAAATCAAATACTCATAATAATATTTTAGAGTATAATATTTTTTACGATAATGTAGTAGGTACATATAATTCAATGGAAGGTAATTATTATGTAATATAGATGTATGATTTTTAATTATTTATTTAATAATTATCTAAATTTTTGTTTCTTAAAATATTCATCTCATAAACGAATTAATAAAAAAAAGTATGTATGTACTTGGAATTCATTCAACGATCCAAGCGGATAATACAAGCGGAAACTTACTCTTTTCGCACTTCATAATACAATATAAGAACATGGGGGTTAAGGCCAACACTAAGCTCTTTATAATGCTTAAATTCATTCAAATTATAAACCACTTTTCAACTCCAATCTTGCTGAAATTTCTTTCCCAGTCCAATCCTACCGAAATTTCAAACCGAGACACGGTATTTTTACATTATTTGAGACTGAAGGGAAGGGACGGATGGAGGGACTGAAGGGACGAAGGGGACTGTTGTTAAAAAAAAACTTTTTTATTTTTTATTTATTGTATTGGATGTTTTTTACTCATTCTGAATTTATCATAACAAATAAACAGTTCAAAATTACGAAAACGATTTTCTTGATACGTTAGCATATTGCTTCACATTTACCTTCTCGAGCAACGCCGGGTATAAAAGCTAGTAAATTTATAATTATGTTTTTTTCTTTTTGCCTAACAGTATTCATTTGTGGTCGGACCGCATAAAATGTATGGAAAAACATAGAAGATATTCATCCAGATATATTTAGAGCAGTGCTATAATACTTCTATGCTCTTGGTACGAACAAAAATATTTATTCCGTTTAGATTAAAAAGAAAAACAGGATATAGAGGACCTTGGCATGGCAAAACCAGTATAGCCCCATAGTCTCGCACAGTTTTATTGATGAATTACGTGGTTATTTCCTTAGAATAATATCATCAATGAATGATTTTCTATGTATGCTGACCTCTGCGAAGAAATTCAGAGCCAAGTCAATAAGGCAGCTGCAGTCTCGGGCGCCCTAAAATCCATTATTTGGAAAAATGAGGGTATGGCCATTAAAAGCAAAGTGAGAATCTACAAAGCATGCGTAAGACCAGTGATGACATATGGTATAGAGGCACGAGCAGACACAGTCAGAAGCAAACAAATGTTGAGGACTTCAGAAATGAGGACATTGAGAGCTATTGCAGGCAAAACCCTGAGAGACCGAGTGAGGAACTCCAGAATAAGGGAACTATGTGAGGTTGACGATATCATCAGATGGAGCAGGCAGCGGAGGAGGGACTGGTATGGTCATGTCCAAAGGATGGACAGCACCAGACTTCCTCATATCGTGCTTCACAATCAGCCTCACGGAACCCGCCCTCGCGGTAGACCGCCAAAAAGATGGAGGGATTGCTGGGGGTCCACTTCGCAGGAAGAGCAGGCCTCTTAAAAAACTGACCTGAAGGTCTATTCAAAAGAAGAAGAAGAAGAATGATTTTCAATTAAATGATTCTGTGTTTTCCACCAACCTGTTGAGTTTTGGAATGTCAAATCCTCTTATTATCCGTTCCATTTCAGACGGGATAGCCATTGACAGCAATAGTCTAGAATTGCCTGTATCAACAGCTTCCTTTTCAAACGCCTCTTTCAATTCTTTCACAAGTAGTGCATAGTTATTTCTATCTTGTGGTCTTCCGTTTGCACCAGGATATTGCCAGTCCAGATCTAACCCATCAAAGTTGTTTTCTCTCACGACCTGAATATAATATTTTTAGGTATGAGTACCAGTTATTTTCAATATATTTCTAAGTGATTAAAACTGTGATCATATGGTTTGATTATTTTCAAAATAACATTTTTGAATATTGAATATAAAACCTTGATTGTGTCTTTAATGAATTCAGCTCTTTCCGTTGCATCTTCAGAAACGACTGGAAATTTACTGGATCCAGCATTTGACCCACCAACGGACAATATTGTTTTTAATTTTGGATTCTTGGTCTTAAGTGCAGTAAAGTTGGCGTATCCGCCTGAAAAACATGAAATTGTTAGAAGTAATCGTTTTTTTTTTGAAAAGTACCAAATACCGATTGACTTTATAATTATATTTTTATAAAACGTTAAATGTGAATTATTTATTAATATACAATCGATAAAATCGATGTTATCATGGATTTGAACCAAGAAATATCCGTATAAACTAAATCGCTAAATTCAATACCATTGGATTCTTCTTTTACTGTTAAATTTGACTAGGTCCTACTTTGGAATTCATCTTTATTCAACATTATCGTTGACGGTAATTTGTTGTAGACAATATTAAAGATTTTGACAGCGTTGATGCAGTGGTTGTACTCACTCAAGACAAAGTCTGCGTAGGCATCAGCCGGTCCCAGTCGATTATCTCCAGTAAATATACTGAAGGCGTAGACAATATGGGTGCACAAGAATGGGTCAATTTTTTTTGGAGCGTATGTGGCTGATCCTAGTCTATAAACTGCCCAACTTTCGTAGTAGCATACGACACGTTTATCTGAAACTACAATAACATTTTTTTACAAATCATTCGGTTTTTTATATTTATCATATTGCCTTATAAATTGCATCCCCATGTTATGCAATTAAATCGCATATACCAGTAAGAATATATCGTGATATTTAGGGAGACATCGCAAATAGCAGGATCGCAGAATATTCAAGATACTAAACTGTATATGAGATTATCCTAAACCAGGTGACAATATATCCTAGGTATTATGCAGTTGCAGTGTTGGACAATTACGGCCAATAATTAAGATCAAAATTAATTCAGTGCGTTTGTTTTTAAAATGGTCATTTTTGAAGGAATTTCTTAGTAGTTCATTAAACTATCAAACATTTAACATTATGCCATTTTTCGGAATTGTTGAAATTGGGTAAGCGTTGGATTACAGTCGTCGCAAATAGTAAGATTTAAAGTAAGAAGGATATATTATGATATAGGTATAGAAAATATTATAGAAATATCTACATATATGAATAATATTATAAATAATTACCTGGTTCATTTGTTTCCATATCTGACACATCTTCCTTATCTTCCATTTCATTCGATCTGTAAAATATTTTTAGATTGTTATTAAGTATATTATGTAATGGTTTTATATGCAAATTACGACAGCTTTTGTTATGATCTTTTGTGACAATCAAACAAATTGATCACATACTCAGCCTCTAAAAGTCCTTCTTTGGCAGATTTAATCAAAGGGAATTTCTCCCCTGTACAGTTTCCATTGAAGTCATCATTGTTTATTGACCAGAACATTACTCCTGAAATGATGAAAAGGTATTTTTGTAGCTTATACTTCAAAGTGTTCAGACGTTAAATAACGATTTAAGCCTAACTAAGTAAACTTATATCATAATTTAACAAATAATGAAAACAAATAAAATTTCTTTAATATTGTGATAAAAACTATTATATTATGTCGATTTTCATACGTTTATCCAAGATTTTTTTTATTTAATTTTGTAATTTTCAGCTTCATTTTAATTTATTTATGGCACCTCAATTTAACCTATGTCTGGCACCATGCATCTCTATTAAATAAATTGTCCTGCTGACTTTCCTGTGCTCAAAAAATACAAAATTCTCAAGAAAAATAAAAACAATTTTATTTCGTTGAGCACACGAAACCAAGCTATTCATTCCCCTTGAAATGATTCTGAATTATTTTATGGCACTATTATAAGCCTTGGATTTTTTAAAATTATATGTGTTATATAATTTTAATTTGACACAATTTCTTATTGGGTATATCTTTTTGTTTACGAGGTGTTTTACTTACCTCCAAGGTTCATTTCGACGGCATATTCGGCTTTAATTTTAGTTATTCTAGGATCATCGTAAGATATCCACTGGTTACCATTGAAAGCATATGGACCCATGGAATTTCCCGAAGATTCAACAACTGTCCAGTCAGTCGTGTTTTCAGTCATGTCAAAATTTCGACACACCTAATGAAATAAAACAACGAATTATATAAGAACAATGAAAGCTATAAATTTATTGAATTAACATTTTATATCGGGAATTATTTGAAAGCTGGAGAAGTATGCTGTTGACCATATTGTGTATAAAGTAAACCACTTATCAAAGTTATTATGAGCACCAGAATATTTCAAGCGGGTTGTGAATATATTTAAATACACCACATTCTGGATATTCAATATATTTTTAGTCTCACAGATGCTGTGTTCTTCTTTCTCAAATGTAGTTAATTTATCAAAGGTTAAATAGAGCACTTTAAAAAAACTTCTGATAACGTGCCAATACTAAATTAAAAAGATGAACATGTTTCGATATGAACAGATTTAGTATAAATGTTAATCTTACTTCAAAGTATGCAAGATAGCCATCTTGTTGAGTAACATCTCCTTTGAAACCAGGACCATCCGCAAAAGCGCCAATGTTTGTTTCATTATCATTCAACAACGTATAGGTTCGAGCATATGATGGAATTCCTAGCACCAGCTTTGTCCTATCAGCGCCCGAATTTATGTAGTAATTTATTGTGTAATCCTTAAAAAAACGAAAATTCCAACTAAAATTTCTGCAAATAAACGAAAATAAACAGTTTGCCGCTCTTTTTATCAACGACAATCAGCTAGACTATGCAAGTACGTCAAGACGATGACATGGATTGAACATACCACACTCAAATTTCGATTTGCCCCAAAATCTAAAACATCGGCGCTGGTAGCATAAAGAGGCGAATGATGATTTACACTCAACTCGGATGACGTGTGATAGTCGTAAGTCAGTACGTTCATCCAGTCCACGTATCTGAAACCAAGTGGAATTTTACTTGCATCTTCATATTCGTAAAAAAACTAATCATAAAAGATAAGTAATCAAATTGCCTATGATGATAATTTCATCGCCTTCTGTTTTTTCGCCCAATTCTAAGATATTTTCCATGCTTATGTCAAGATTTCTATGATTATATTTGGATACAGAAAGTCATTTTGCATACAAATCAGCAGGAAAGTTGTCTGACTGGGTCGATTTTCATGAAGACCAGTGTTAAAAACACAGTATCATTTTAAAAATAAATGTTAAATCAACAAATTGCAATCTAGGTGAGTATAACATATTTGCAAAAAAAATCATCAATTTATCGATGGTAGGTATCTATCTCCAAACTTAATCATAAACAAGTCAATAAGAAAAAAATGAGAACACACTTAGCAAACTTTGCTTCACATTAAAATGAAGAGTAAAAAGATATTTCACTACAGTCCGTGGCTTGTTTACATTCATACTGCCAATGCCAAAAACAATGTCAAACCTTGTTATTTTATACAGCAAACAGATTCAAATACAGAACATACAAAATCATTGTGAAGCGATAAAAATTATACATAAACAATTACACTCAGTTTTCATGAAATACAAAATGATTGAATTTTATTAAAATATTAAATGAATAAAGCAGAAAACAATTGTAACACACATTGTCATCGAGAATACTCAAATTCTGAAAGTTTTATGGCCAGTTTCATAAAAATTAAAGGAGACTTAATGTCGACTTTAAAATAAATTGCGTTTCATAACAACAAAATGTCACTTAAAGTTCACTTTAATTTAAAGTCCAGTGTCATAGTACTTTAGTCACTAAAGTCTTCTTTAAGAGCAGTTCATTTTTTTGCCACCAGAGTGTGCTGCAATATGACATAATGATCAAGTCAGTTCTTGTTGATGTCAATATTGTCAATTGAATGTTGACGATCATGTGCATATTACTTACTAATATTCAATAGTTTTGTTATTATTAAAACATTTTTTTATAACTAATATAAAAAAATGATGTTTTCAAAATGAGCTAATTAGAAGATGCGTACTGTGATACAGCAGTGAAAAGTATATAGGAAAAAAATCGACCACATGGAAAAGTAGAATTAAGGAGAATTTTTTGATAGATTTTGTTCCATAAACATGTCCTATACATCAATGATCAATTTAATGACAGAAATAACATATTATGTATATGGTAGTAAACAGAAAGATTTACCTATGCTTTGAGCTATGTTTCCATAGATTTTGATAGCAATATTGCCAACTTTCAGGTATTTTGGTGACATTTCTGCCTTTTACTAAAGTACGCGGCATTATTATTTATGAAACGCAACGTCTTAAAGGCGACTTTAAATTTTTAAAGAACCTTTAACTAAAGGGTCCTTTTGCTGCTTTTTATGAAACTGGCTGTTAGAGCTCTATCTGGTCTAGATGTAACATATTTACTTTAAAAATCAATTGCAAAATTCCAGTACGGACCTACAGCTGAAGTTTAATAAAAGAATCTATTAGGTAGTTATTTGACATTTTCATGACTGCAAGACTCTTGCGATTAAGTCTTGTGAGAGTTGTAATCTCGAGAAGTTATTCTATAATTTTACAGACCTTGTCAATTCAGGGATATCATATCCAATTTCTATACGATCAGTTGCAGATGGAACTACTATTGTCAGTAGCAACTGAGGAGCTCCAGTTGATATAGCGTCATTCTCCATAGCCTCCCGGAGTTCCTTTAACAGAAGTGGATATTTTGACTTATCTTGTGTCCTTTCTCCGGCACCAGGATATTCCCAGTCAATGTCCAAGCCGTCAAACGAGTACCTTCTCAAGAACTGAAAAAACAAAGCAATATAAAACAAAAGTTAAGTAAATATTCATTGATCATTTGTTGGCAGAAATCAGATGACATCGTTCTACAAAACTTTTACCAAATGATCTCTTTCGTCGTGGGTTCAGTATTTAAAGAAAATAAGTTGAGTGCATTTTAAAGGACCCATAGTTTGTATTATCTTACAAATAATTGTACAATTATCAAATCGTTTTGAAAATGCCAACGTATATACCTATTTTTCAATTTGATATACCATCATTATTTATTATCAAATCGTTTTGATAATAATAATTTAGATATGTAGTTTGGTTATTAATAAATAAAATATATCTTTACTTTTCGATAATGTTCTGTATAAATTCTTGTAGAAAAATAATGGCATACCCCGATTTTCAACGTTTATCATATATTTTTATTAAAATATATGGCGTAGTTCAACATATTTTTTTTTTTAATTAAAGAAGACAAAAATATCTAGAAATATATGATGTGACGTTGCATTAATGCTCCAGGTTTAGTAAATAAACCTATAAAACATTTATTTTCCATTCAGCGCCATTGCGAAATAAAAGTTTTTTTGGTTTATTAACTTAACCCGATGCATTAATGCAACTTTACATCGTATTTTTCCAAATATTTTGATCTTCTTTAATTTATAACAGATTTAATGCTCTATATCTTATAGTTTTTTTAGAAATTTAAGATAAAGGTCAAAAATCGGGGTATGCTTATTATTTTCCTACAAGAATATATACAGAACATAATTAAAAAGTAAAGGTATATTTTTCTTCATTAAAATTCCAACTAACTAGGTTATTTTTTTCAAAATGATTCGTTTTGTAGTAATGATACAAATTCAAATTGAAAAAATAGATACGTTGGCAGCAGTCACCCTCTTAATGCTTGATTATGATAATTTACAATTAATATAGGTAGGTATGTAGAAATAATAATAACAATTATAATAATAACTATCTTGCGATATTTCCAAACAGCAATTTAAAAGCAGGTAATTATTGCATTTATTTTCAAATTTCAATGACTTCTCACCTCTATAGCATTCTTCGAAAATGTCTTTCTCGATTCTGATGTATTCGCCGCTTCTGAGAATTTAGCTGGATCGAAATTCGCTCCTCCGATAGACAGTATTGTTTTCAGATTTGAATTAACACTCTTCAGTCCCGTGAAATTAGCATAACCCACTGAAAAAAAACGAGTTAGTCTTATAATAAATATTTTAAATAATCAATATGCATGTATATATATTAATCACTAATGTAAATTATTTCCATTATTAATTTCTTTTTATTCTATTATTGTGAGAATAATAATAATAATTAAAAACTTTTATTGTGAAAAACAACATGACGGACTTAAAAATACACCATATAGAGACACTATGTTTATTTGATGTGGAATAGGAAAGTAGAAATGATAGAGGGACAAAGGGAAAAGTTATGAATTTGTGATTATGTGGATAAAAAGTGTGACTTCAGACACGTTTTTTTAATGCTATCAAGCTAGGGGCATCTCCGATACGGATAGCCTAGTCTTCACACCATTTTTTTAAACATAACCTACAAAAGTTTGGTAAAATACCAATTTAGTCATTTATTTTAATATTTTAGTAACTTTTTTTAATATATAATGCAACTGGCTCACGCCAGTCGCAATTATAACTGCAAACAAACCTAACCAACCTATTTTTACCAAACTTTTGTAGGTTAGGTTTACAAAAATTGTGTGAAGACTAGGTTATCCCTCCCATACCCTCCGGCAATAGATTCCACATCCGAGCTACATGTCAATTAACTTCAAATTATTCTATATGCCATATATCGAAACATCGATTTTATTTTACTCAAACTTAATCCGAAACAATGCAGAGTAGGAGAAACATGGGAACTCCTAAGGATAGTTGCCCAAAAACGATCTAAGTGGATAGGCCATAATAAAATCTGGCATTCGGGCCTGCTCGTTACTATCGCCGAAGGAAAGACGGGAGGCAAAAACGATAGACGTCGCCATGGAGACAATTATCTCATCAGGTGATCAGTGATGTACGCTGTATTGTACCATGAGATCTCTATTATCTAACAGATAATAGAGACTGAGATCTTGAGACTTATCTTAGGATTGTGACCCAGAAGAATAAGATTATGAAAAAACTTACTCTTAATTAAATCTCCATATTCGTCCAAAGGTATTATATTATTATAGGATATTCTTGCAAAGGCATACATCAGATGGGTACAGAGAAATGGATCAATATCAATCGGTCTAAACTTTCCAACGCCCATTCTGTATACAGTCCAACTTTCGAAGTAGCACACAACCTTTCTTATGGGAACTGAAATATTTAAAAAAAAAATTGTTAACAGACTATAATTATTGAATATTTCACTACTGAATTTTACGACCGCATTCACCAAGGTACATTATATTAACTGTCGATCATTACCGACCCTCAAATCCTTGAATGGAGCATGCCCAGTACCACACTGAAGGCCGTCTCGTATTTTATTTTTATTTTTATTTTTTGTAGCTTCTCGGGCAACTAACAGGTACTATGTCAAATAATTATTTAACACGCACCCAATAACAAGTTGCCATATTCTGGAGACATACGATATTAATCGTCTCACAGATCCAGACTGAAAACACAATTTAAAACTGTGACTCCACCAGGAATCGAACCCGGGACCTTTGGATCAGCAGTCAGATACCAACTGAGCCACGAAGGCCCACTTATGCCGTTTATGTATGTTTTTGGTGAAAGTTGACTATTGACAAACAAAAAGTAAGGCGCATACCTCACTTGATTCTTACTGCACTTTTGCATGTTGCAGTGTTCAGGCGTATTGTCGTAGTATCGTCTTGTGTGATGAAAACATGTTAAAATTACACTAGAACTGTAAAGGACCGACCAAATATATCATTTCGTGGTGCATATTTATTCCATAATTCATATTGTTTTTTTTTTTCGATAATTATTTTTATTTTGAGTAAACGAGAAAGAAAAACTGCGCCGATATGTCCAGTCAGCATATTTACAAAATCTACCTTGTGAGGACGCCCGCCGGTGTCGTCATGAGCCTAAAATATAATATATACAACAGTGATTACATATCTCCTAATTTCCTACCTCTCCTCCTTTCTTCCTTTATTTTATTTTATACATCACTTCATTATATCACTCTTTATTTCCCCCTATATCCTACTTAGTTTTAAGCTGTTTTTGAAAAAAATGAAATTGATTGTTATTTTTTAAATATGCATAGACTTTTTTTTTTGTTTTGTAATCTTGAAGGTAAGTTCGCAATACATATTATGTATGTGAAACAATGTTGTATAATCTTGAAGGTAAGTTCGCAATACATATTATGTATGTGAAACAATGTTGTATAATCTTGAAGGTAAGTTCGCAATACATATTATGTATGTGAAACAATGTTGTATAATCTTGAAGGTAAGTTCGCAATACATATTATGTATGTGAAACAATGTTGTATAATCTTGAAGGTAAGTTCGCAATACATATTATGTATGTGAAACAATGTTGTATAATCTTGAAGGTAAGTTCGCAATACATATTATGTATGTGAAACAATGTTGTATAATCTTGAAGGTAAGTTCGCAATACATATTATGTATGTGAAACAATGTTGTATAATCTTGAAGGTAAGTTCGCAATACATATTATGTATGTGAAACAATGTTGTATAATCTTGAAGGTAAGTTCGCAATACATATTATGTATGTGAAACAATGTTGTATAATCTTGAAGGTAAGTTCGCAATACATATTATGTATGTGAAACAATGTTGTATAATCTTGAAGGTAAGTTCGCAATACATATTATGTATGTGAAACAATGTTGTATAATCTTGAAGGTAAGTTCGCAATACATATTATGTATGTGAAACAATGTTGTATAATCTTGAAGGTAAGTTCGCAATACATATTATGTATGTGAAACAATGTTGTATAATCTTGAAGGTAAGTTCGCAATACATATTATGTATGTGAAACAATGTTGTATAATCTTGAAGGTAAGTTCGCAATACATATTATGTATGTGAAACAATGTTGTATAATCTTGAAGGTAAGTTCGCAATACATATTATGTATGTGAAACAATGTTGTATAATCTTGAAGGTAAGTTCGCAATACATATTATGTATGTGAAACAATGTTGTATAATCTTGAAGGTAAGTTCGCAATACATATTATGTATGTGAAACAATGTTGTATAATCTTGAAGGTAAGTTCGCAATACATATTATGTATGTGAAACAATGTTGTATAATCTTGAAGGTAAGTTCGCAATACATATTATGTATGTGAAACAATGTTGTATAATCTTGAAGGTAAGTTCGCAATACATATTATGTATGTGAAACAATGTTGTATAATCTTGAAGGTAAGTTCGCAATACATATTATGTATGTGAAACAATGTTGTATAATCTTGAAGGTAAGTTCGCAATACATATTATGTATGTGAAACAATGTTGTATAATCTTGAAGGTAAGTTCGCAATACATATTATGTATGTGAAACAATGTTGTATAATCTTGAAGGTAAGTTCGCAATACATATTATGTATGTGAAACAATGTTGTATAATCTTGAAGGTAAGTTCGCAATACATATTATGTATGTGAAACAATGTTGTATAATCTTGAAGGTAAGTTCGCAATACATATTATGTATGTGAAACAATGTTGTATAATCTTGAAGGTAAGTTCGCAATACATATTATGTATGTGAAACAATGTTGTATAATCTTGAAGGTAAGTTCGCAATACATATTATGTATGTGAAACAATGTTGTATAATCTTGAAGGTAAGTTCGCAATACATATTATGTATGTGAAACAATGTTGTATAATCTTGAAGGTAAGTTCGCAATACATATTATGTATGTGAAACAATGTTGTATAATCTTGAAGGTAAGTTCGCAATACATATTATGTATGTGAAACAATGTTGTATAATCTTGAAGGTAAGTTCGCAATACATATTATGTATGTGAAACAATGTTGTATAATCTTGAAGGTAAGTTCGCAATACATATTATGTATGTGAAACAATGTTGTATAATCTTGAAGGTAAGTTCGCAATACATATTATGTATGTGAAACAATGTTGTATAATCTTGAAGGTAAGTTCGCAATACATATTATGTATGTGAAACAATGTTGTATAATCTTGAAGGTAAGTTCGCAATACATATTATGTATGTGAAACAATGTTGTATAATCTTGAAGGTAAGTTCGCAATACATATTATGTATGTGAAACAATGTTGTATAATCTTGAAGGTAAGTTCGCAATACATATTATGTATGTGAAACAATGTTGTATAATCTTGAAGGTAAGTTCGCAATACATATTATGTATGTGAAACAATGTTGTATAATCTTGAAGGTAAGTTCGCAATACATATTATGTATGTGAAACAATGTTGTATAATCTTGAAGGTAAGTTCGCAATACATATTATGTATGTGAAACAATGTTGTATAATCTTGAAGGTAAGTTCGCAATACATATTATGTATGTGAAACAATGTTGTATAATCTTGAAGGTAAGTTCGCAATACATATTATGTATGTGAAACAATGTTGTATAATCTTGAAGGTAAGTTCGCAATACATATTATGTATGTGAAACAATGTTGTATAATCTTGAAGGTAAGTTCGCAATACATATTATGTATGTGAAACAATGTTGTATAATCTTGAAGGTAAGTTCGCAATACATATTATGTATGTGAAACAATGTTGTATAATCTTGAAGGTAAGTTCGCAATACATATTATGTATGTGAAACAATGTTGTATAATCTTGAAGGTAAGTTCGCAATACATATTATGTATGTGAAACAATGTTGTATAATCTTGAAGGTAAGTTCGCAATACATATTATGTATGTGAAACAATGTTGTATAATCTTGAAGGTAAGTTCGCAATACATATTATGTATGTGAAACAATGTTGTATAATCTTGAAGGTAAGTTCGCAATACATATTATGTATGTGAAACAATGTTGTATAATCTTGAAGGTAAGTTCGCAATACATATTATGTATGTGAAACAATGTTGTATAATCTTGAAGGTAAGTTCGCAATACATATTATGTATGTGAAACAATGTTGTATAATCTTGAAGGTAAGTTCGCAATACATATTATGTATGTGAAACAATGTTGTATAATCTTGAAGGTAAGTTCGCAATACATATTATGTATGTGAAACAATGTTGTATAATCTTGAAGGTAAGTTCGCAATACATATTATGTATGTGAAACAATGTTGTATAATCTTGAAGGTAAGTTCGCAATACATATTATGTATGTGAAACAATGTTGTATAATCTTGAAGGTAAGTTCGCAATACATATTATGTATGTGAAACAATGTTGTATAATCTTGAAGGTAAGTTCGCAATACATATTATGTATGTGAAACAATGTTGTATAATCTTGAAGGTAAGTTCGCAATACATATTATGTATGTGAAACAATGTTGTATAATCTTGAAGGTAAGTTCGCAATACATATTATGTATGTGAAACAATGTTGTATAATCTTGAAGGTAAGTTCGCAATACATATTATGTATGTGAAACAATGTTGTATAATCTTGAAGGTAAGTTCGCAATACATATTATGTATGTGAAACAATGTTGTATAATCTTGAAGGTAAGTTCGCAATACATATTATGTATGTGAAACAATGTTGTATAATCTTGAAGGTAAGTTCGCAATACATATTATGTATGTGAAACAATGTTGTATAATCTTGAAGGTAAGTTCGCAATACATATTATGTATGTGAAACAATGTTGTATAATCTTGAAGGTAAGTTCGCAATACATATTATGTATGTGAAACAATGTTGTATAATCTTGAAGGTAAGTTCGCAATACATATTATGTATGTGAAACAATGTTGTATAATCTTGAAGGTAAGTTCGCAATACATATTATGTATGTGAAACAATGTTGTATAATCTTGAAGGTAAGTTCGCAATACATATTATGTATGTGAAACAATGTTGTATAATCTTGAAGGTAAGTTCGCAATACATATTATGTATGTGAAACAATGTTGTATAATCTTGAAGGTAAGTTCGCAATACATATTATGTATGTGAAACAATGTTGTATACTTCTTTTATATTTATCATGTAGGTAATATTCTTTCTGTATTCCTGTTTTGTTTCCTAATTTAAATATCCTAAATATCTTTCCTTGTACATTATTAAAGCTAATTTATGAATCACTTGCTGAATCCTTAATTCTATACGGTATAGAGGTATGGGGTAAATCATTTAAAACGTATGTAGACAAAGTTAAATCATTACAAGCGAGATTAATAATACTAATAATATCCAAATCAGATTTATGTAAATGTAAAGACAATGATGAAATGATATTCAGTGTAACAGGAATACTCCCAGTTAACAAATTATACACTTATCGAGTCACATTCAATAATTACTTCTCTAATGAATATAAATTACCTGTAAAAATATATATAATTCCAGACAAGTTGTGCAAAATAAATTGATAATTCCCAGATGGACAAACTATTACGGTGAAAGGACACTGAAAGTAAGCATACCGAAAATATTTAACACTCTTCCAAGTGGTAGGTATGGATAAACTTGACAAAATATCCTCGGTTAAAACTGTATTTAAAAAAAATATTGTAGAAAGTAATCAAAAACATTTGACTTATTTATAAGTAGTAATTAAATAAAAAACATGTATCTCATATTATAATTTTAACACTGTAACTTAAGGAATGTAATATGTACTTGACATTTTTGTATGGGAAACTCACTGATAGCCTGTAGGCACATTTGAGTGCATGCGCGGCCTTAAGGAACCTTGGTGAGCGGTCTAGATATCATAATATTAAATAATATAATATGTCTTCACGTACCTCTAGGTGGTGATAAATTCACAATATTTGATGGATTCGAACTTATTCTGTCAACAGAAGACGAAGAATTCCGGTCTTCTGGTACCAAGGGGTTTGAACTGTAAAAGATTTAACAATTTATTGTGTTATTTTATTTTTATTTATTAGGAAACTTAACAGCTATACAATATTTTATGTTAGAAAGTGTCACTTAATTAAATTATATGTTGCGTAGTTGAGTTATAAAGTATGATGGTGGGGAAAAGAAAGGGTAATGGATATAAAAAAGAGTTGATAAGGAAAAGATGAAGGTTTAAGAAAAATAGGTTTGATTTTTAACCAATAATATTAGCAATAATTAACGTTTCATCGATGTCTGCGTGGAGTTAAATATATCCGGTTGGGGGTCAAGACTATTATAATATTTTTTAAACATCTGTTTATAAAATAATTTTGTGCATAATTTTTTTTGCAATATGGTATATAGAAAAGGTGATTTTGCTGTGTTTTTTGGATGAGTTTGAACTATCTAAAAGGTTATTCAGTATTTTGTGAGACTGAAGGGACAGTAATGAAGGGACGGATGGAGGGACTGAAGAGACGGAGGGGACTGTTTTTGAAAAATCTAACTTATTTTTGTTTATTTTTATTTATTGTACTGGATATTTTTTACCCATTCTGAATAACAAAACAAACAGTTCAAAATTACGAAAACGATTTTCGCGATACGTTCACATTTACCTTCTCGAGCAACGCCGGGTATAAAAAACTAGTAATAAATTAAATAAATTATAAGAATTCGGGCTGTCTGCACTATTGCGTAGGTACTAATTCTGATATTGCCCATCACTATCGTTGACAGCATTAAATAAAGCTTCGCCCACCCCTAGGTCCCTGTCAAATAGGGATATCCTAGAATGTACACCGATTTTTTAAACCTAACCTACAAAAGTTTGGTAAAAATTGGTTGGTTAGGTTTGTTTGTTGTTATAATTGTACTGGCGTGAGCCAGTTGCATTATATATTAAAAAAAGTAACTAAAATATTAAAAAAATAATAAATTGGTGTGAATACTAGATAAACCGTCTGTACATGATGTGTCAAAATAAAAACTGGTGTACAAACTAGGTTATCCGGCAAATAGCGGAGATGCAACGCAACAATTCCATTGTTTTTTTAATGTTGGCATGACTTGGGTGATTCTCTTCATACATTTGCCGATTATTTTTATTTGTATGGAGATGCGTCTCTTATCTGGGTATGAACACGAATAACATAATTTACATATATGAAAATAAATATATTTATGATATGAATGTATTTTATTAATAGAAAAATAATAATATATTATTATTGACCAAGGTTTTAGACCGAGAACAAGTATTAAATATATACCTACATGTTTACATAAGTCTAAATTAAAATAGTATGATTTGATAACAACCATTTTAATACTTACACTTCTGATATGTTACCCATTCTTTTCGTTTCATTGAGAATTCTGAAAAAATAAAACTATTTTATTCATCCTGTCTATTTTATCACAAAACAAAATTGGAATTTGATTGTTTTCGAGTAGTAAAGAATAATCGTATTCGGATACAAATCTTAAGAAAGCCTTGGGCTTAAAGGTATCTTGAAGGCTATTACTTTAAAAAAAATGTGACGTCGCATACCTTTAGGAATCCTCAAGAATTTCAACAAAAATGTATTCGTTAACATATTTTTATTCAGAGATAAATTGTATTTTCTGAGCATGCGCAATCTGCAATTTTGAAGGTACGTACATTCCTTCAAGTGTCTAATGATAAAACAATAGGAGAGCAGAGACAGAAGATTTTTAATTCACACGAGAGAAAGAGCGAGGAATACTTTGATTCTTTCAGTGAAATGTAATAAAAAAAAATAGATTGTTACATTTTTCCGATTGGTACCTAACCAATAAAATATTGAAAAATAAAAATAATTATAAATACTCGGGTACTTAACGAATAAACTGTTTCATCCTTGATAGAATGTTCTCTCAGTTACCAAAAGTAACGAGTAAACATGGTATCTAAACGGGTATCTATGCTTTCCTTTATGAAAAACTTTACTTATGGGCTCCTGAAGGACGACCCTTATCTTCACAAGGTATCTCAAAGGCTTACTTAATACTCTGTCTCTGAATACAGGAATTGTTTATTACTCGATCGCATAAGTCTAGTCAAATTGAGTTTATCTTACCCAAGTCCAATGAGAGTAGATTTGGCAGATTCAATCAAAGGGAATGGTTTCCCGTGACATTTTCCATGGAAGTCATCGTTGTTGATGGACCAAAACATCACACCTGTATAATTTAATTCGATATCATATAGAAAGCATGTGTAAAACTATATTTTCCGAATGAGAGTGCTTTAAATCTAACAAATAATCCAATATAGTTAAATCAAGTAGGTATCAATTTATTTAAAAGAGCATTTCTCTACAAATTTAATTTATCACGACCGAACATTTTCGCCGAGGCAACTAGCCATCATCAAAGACCATTTGTGGAAAAATGCTCTTTTATTTTTTTTAATGGAAACCTCTCCACACATGCAACATTTTCAGAATTATAAAATTAATGTATTCCAACTGATATCTGATATCAAATATTATTTATAATTTTCATTTAATTTCTTCTTCTATGGAATCAAATGTTTTTTACTCCTCACTAACCCAAGGGGATATATTGGCGTGTTATGATTTCGCAATTTTTAAGACTATTTTTTATTGCAGATTATCAATTAGGATCATGTTGAGATTTTATTCTAAAAGTTTCATCACAATGTATCTGTGTGTGTGTGCTATGTACGGCGTGTTTATTTTACTTTATTGATTATAGACTAAAGTACTCATTCGATTATTTTCAAATTTTGTAAATATGTATATCTATTACTCGCTTAGACCCCATTACATAGATTTTGAAGGATATCTGAATAGTGTTTCTCATTTTTTTTATCTGTCAAATATTTCAAATAGATCCCAAGCTCAGGAAACTTAAATATAAATGTGTAAAATAAAATAAAAATATATTCACATAGCCATACCTCCTAATTTATTTGCAGCGACATATTCTGCCTTTACTTTTATAATATTCTGATCATCAAAAGATACCCATTCTCTGTCGTTAAAGGCGTATGGACCCACAGCTGTTACATCTTCGTTAACAACTCTCCATTTTACTTCATCAGAATTCGAATTGTTCATGGATTCATTTAGCATCTCACAAATCTGTAAAAAAAAAACATTAGATTTTTTTTTTCAAAAAAGAATATGTCTGTAGCTGCGCCTTGTTAAACGAGCTTTGAGAGTTGGCCCACCACCACCCAGACTCGCTTTAGGAGATGAAGTCTCCTATTCGAGTCCACTGAATACGCCAGCAAAAGGCGCACTTAAAAAGTGTGCCGCGTATAGGTGCGTGAGGGTGGCCTTTAGGTTGCTCTAGAGCAGCCCGCAGGTCACACGACACATGTATCCTTTCGGTCACCAGAAGGGCGACCTCCAGGATGCACACACCCCAAGATCAGTTTACCCTTTAAGCCCCACAATTATTATTTTTTCTTTTTCGTTTATTACCCCAATTTATAAAAAAGAAATACTACAACGGAATACAATAAAATACATGAAATAGAGTTACAACGAATATCATACAAGGAACAATCCACAACAGCAAATAAACAAGAAGTTAGTTCGGCCTCTGTGCAGCAGATTCCCATGCACGGAGGAATCAACAGTAAACATTGTAAACAACTAGAAGTAAATCAACAATAGTAAATAGACATGTAATACAATAAGAGCAACCGATCAAAAGAAAACTCAACAAATAGAAACAGAAGAAATGAATAGATTTGTCAAAATAGATTAAATGAGACACTCACAGTCAAAGCGCAGACAGATGCAGGGTCAGAGGGCAAACATACGGACACCACTACATACGTCCCAGGGAGGGACAGACAACACAAGCACACTTGAGTTTCGCTCCGATCCACGTTCACAACTGGGAAAGGAAAGACTCCTCGGAAGGCTCCACGCCAACTCCTCTAACCAATTCCTACCTCTTTTTCCAACTATGCACGAATTCCCGGAAAGCCTATATGTTAAGCGAGCTGCAATGTGTATATCCTCGATGATTCTTGAATATTCACGACGATTAACGAAGATCAACGAACCACAGCTCACTGCTGTTGAAGCAAGCCGATCTACAGATCTCCGTTCATGCGTTGATCGTATAACAGAGTAGAGTCGCGTTTAATCATAATGTATTAGTCCCGACCCACGATATCACAAATTAATTAACTTATTATTTTTATTGTATCTGTTTTATTCGAATATACCAGTGTTGATTATGTAAGTAGTTTTATTTGAAACATTTCATCACTATAAACAATATACATATAATCAATTATTTAATGAACTGACATAAGCAATATCATATTGGGAGCTAGGTAATCACTTCAGATTAAATGAATAGACTAAAACATTCCACCCCCAAATTTCCTTGTAACAAGTGCATGAACATCCTCATCTTCTTCTTCTTCTTCTACTTCTTCGATGGCGCTACAGCCCAAGTCTTGAGCCTTGACCTCCTTCAACTTCTGCCTCCAACCCCGTCTGTCCTCAGCTGCCGTCCTCCAGTTTGTAATGCTTAAGAGCTGTACTGCATCCCTCCTCACCTCGTCCTGCCATCGCAATCTGGGTCTTCCCCTTTTCCTTCTACCTCCTGGATGACCAGTCATAATTATCTTAGGAATTCGCATATTTGGCATTCTCTGAACATGTCCAGCCCATTTCAATCTTGATAGTCTTATATATGTTGAGATACTGGGTGTTTCATATATTCTGGACAGTTCATCGTTTCGCCTTATATGCCACTCTTCCCCATCTTTCACTGGTCCACATATGCGGCGGAGAACTTTCCTCTCAAATATATCCAAAGCTTCAGCAGATTTAATTGTAAGTGTCAACGTCTCGCACCCATATGTAACCACAGTCCTTATAATTGTCTTGTATAGGATACTTTTGGTTTTCCTATGGACGTTTCGAGACTTAAACACTGGTACCAAGGAGAAATATGTCCTGTTACCTGCTGAGATTCTTTTCTTTATTTCCTCATACTTTCCCTAAATTAAGCATATGCTTGTGCTATAGGTGAACGAAATCGTTAGTGAGAGGGATGCAGTTCAAATTCTGTCAACCACTCTGACAACCACTATGCCAACCACTCTGCCACCACCTATATAGTTTGAACTAACATGTGGATCTAATTATGAACCCGCTATTTGGTTTATTTTACTTTTACAGTAGAATATGCTAAAATTGAGATTCAAAATCGACTACTAGACGTTAAATTTGTGATCTGTGTTTTTCCTAAACTGTGTTCAGATAGAATACTCGACGTCGGAGTATTCTATCTGAACACAGATAGAATACTCCGACCTGAAGTTGCAGATTATGGTGTTTTTCACACCAATCTCACTAAACCCCTTCGAGCGGCGTTTCAATCTGGAGGGTAAGTCTGGTCAACCGGCCCCCCTGAACGCAGCATCGGGCGTTTTAAATGTCAAATGTCATTTATCATACACGTGTCCTTAAATGTTATATTTTCATCGAAAAAAAAAACAATTAAGCAGTGGAGTAAATAATGCTGTCTGACTTTTTGTTGGAAATTTTTGAATGACTTATTTTATAAATTAACCTTTTTGTGAATGCATTTAGTCATCAGATATAATGTCAAATGACAAAATAGACACCACTGAAACAAATAGAAGTCTTCTTGCCACAGATAAAATAGAATTCAACAGATATTGTAGCTAGGATAGATAACATAGATAACTTCCAACAGATTTCCAGGATCACAGCCAAAGATATGGAAGAACAGCTGTTCATTCATATCTCAGGAACAGGACCCGTGAACAACACTTCTAACACAGGTAGTAGAAAAAAAACATAGATCTTCTTTGACTAAAATAAATATACCGTGTTTAATTTGGTGGCTGGAATTTTTTGGATCTAAATGAATAAAAAAACGAAACACAGATTGGCGGGCTGGACACCATTTTTTTATTCTCGTGACAGGATGACAGTTCTTAGACGGAAACAAATTAAAAGCATAGACAAGATCAAAAAATAATACCATAGAGGCGACTACGAAATTTAACATACCGGATTCAAATAAACATAAATAACAAATAAAAACAGAATAACATGATTCAAAGATAAAAAGTTGAACAAATCACTATTGTCAAATTGATTAAATGTAATAAAAAAAGTATACACTATTATTATTATAATTTACCTCAAAGTAAGCCAGGTATCCAGGTTCTTCTGTGCCAGGCCCTTTCTCCCCTGGACCGTCTGCTGCAGATCCAAATGAAGTTTCTTCAGGATCCAGCAAAACGTATGAACGACCATAAGTGGGTATACCCAATACCAATTTCTCGGGTTCGGCTCCAGCTTTTATGAAATAACTTATTGTGTAGTTCTGAAACAAATTTAGATATCAACACACATAATTTCCTGATGACGATTTAAGAAATATGGGCCGATTACAGTCTCCATTTTATAGTGCGGGTGGCGGTGGAAGTAGCGAAAAAATTATATATGTAAAAAAAATCCTAAATAATCAAAACTATGTATTTCTATAACTACTTTGCTTCCTATATAATAATAATAATAATGAACACTTCCTTGCACCCTGCGCAAGTGGCGAGTTTATTGCCGTATGTGCAATTTCTTCCAACTAACCAGTGTTTCCAGCCCAGAGAAGCAATATTTGCGTGAGAAATGAATTTAAATAAATTTCTCCTCTGCTGGGAATCGAACCCAGGATGCCCGCACAGAAACCGAACGGCTTACCAACTGTGACACGGCGGTCGGCATACTGGTATAAATATATACATAGTTATATTTATACCATTTAGGTATCTTTTTATCTGTGATATTAAAATATTTTTGTTTGAGAATAAATGTCAAGTAGGTAGAAAAAACGTCAAACGTCAACGTCAAATGTCAAGTAGGTACTTATAATGATTACTTACAACATTTATTATATTTGGTTTATTCAATGTACTTAATATGTATGTACATAATATTATGTAATTATGCATGTTAAATAAGTATTACTCATTCTATGAAATCACTAACTTCGCAACTGGCATAGTCCTAGTTAGATTGGGAATATTACTCCTATCAATGGTATAAAGAAGGTCTATGTAAATACAAAATTTGGATCGTGTTGTGCGAAATGAAAAAAGCAAACAAAGACCAAAATATAGGGACGCCGAGGAGTAGGAATCCGTTAAACTACATGGCAACATTCGTGAATGGAATGGCATCAGACACTTCAGCGAGATGCGGCACGGGGAAAAGAACAGTAAAATACAAATAAAATTGTTTGTAATTAACGAATACTCACAGCGTTAAGATTGTTATCATTAGATCCATCAGTGTCTAATGCATATAAAGGAGCATGATGATTTAGTGATGAATCCAATGCTGCATAGTAATCATAGGTTAGGACATTCATCCAATCTATATATCTGAAAACAAAAAAACGTCATTTAATAAAAAATAAAAAAACATGGCCTGGTGAGAAAGAATTGGTAAATCTTGGTGAAATTTATTCCAAAATAAATATTTTTATGTCTGATGTAAACTAATAATCACGTACCTAACATTTTGGAAGTTTGGGTTGTCGCAAATAAAAAATAATCAAGATATAAATACATTTGAAAACATATAGTTCTTGAATATATTGCTGATCCAAGTTATGCAGAGTCTTAAGACCACCAAGTAGACTTTAATTATCCACTTGCTCCAAATACCACATCAAGTACAGCTCGTTAATGATACGTTTTATGTGGTGTTTTTAATTAGTTCCAAAGTAACACAAATTTAGTTGTTAAAGACAAAGGGTTTCTTCTTGTGCCGCTCCTAACGGAAGTTGCGATCGTCACACCAAAGTCATTACGATCTTGCTCCAAATGAGCAACGCCTCATCTGGAATCCCTACCATTGCCTAAGATTTTTAAGCTACGATGTTCTTTTATCCCCCATTCCCCGTCATTCCTCTATCCTATCCTCCTCTATGAGTTGTAGAAGGGCATATTTGACAAAATATGCAGCTTTGCATCTCTTGACAGTGATCATCAATTCTCTCTGTTTCTTACCTATTAAGTTTCGGCAAATCATATCCCCGGTCCAATCTTGTAATCTCCGATGGTCCAGTCATGGATATCAGGAGCCTGTCACGGTTAGTTGTCTCTCCTTCGAGTTCAAAACCTTCTCTTATCTCCTTTATCAAGATGGCAAAATTGCCTTTGTCCTGCGGCTTGTCGTTGTCCCCCGGGTAATGCCAATCAATGTCCATTCCGTCAAAATCATTATCACGCAAAAACTGCAAAAACGTCAATAAAATGATCATTAATATGTGAATATTATAGTATATTTAATGATACTGGTGTTTGTCAAATTTATAACCGACTTCCAAAAAAACGAAGGTATAAATACGACGCGAACTTTTCTTTTTTAAGAAATCCATTTCTTTTTACCACGTTAAAGGATTATTTTTTTCATTAGAACGGGAGTATCTTCCGGTTGGTTCCATTTTAATTTGGTCAAGATATGATCCTGAAATCCATGAGAAATTCATCAACCTCCTCAATTTGCATTTCAGCGATAATAACTATTTACAACATTGTCCGATTTTAATTATTTCTTTTTAAACGGATGTGATTACTACAGAGATAATCACACATGAATTTTATCGAGTTTTGATGACGGAACTCACGAAAAAAATATCAACTCTTCAATTTTGAAAGTATCTACAGCAAATAATAATAATTCTTTACCACTTCGTCTGAATTCTATGATTCATGTTTAATTAGAAATGCTTTACTTCTGAAGTGGTTACATTTGAACTAAGCTAAGATGTTTGATGATGGTAATCATGAGAAATCACGAAACTTATCAAAAAAGATTTGCGTATTGTTGTAAAGATAAATTGTATGTAAATAATAAAACCACGCCATGTCCTTCATGGGGTAGGCAGAGAGAACCGTATACCTCATTGTTCTATATTGACATACAAATTATTAAACAAACAAACACCTGGTATTAAACAAACACATTATTCTAACGAAAGGGTCCCAGGTTACAACCCTTCCCCGAAAAGGATTCAGCAAAACAGAACGATGAGGACGATGTAACTACCAAATGTGGAAATGGGGAAAAAGGGATTCTCCGGAATGTGACTGTGGAGCAAGAAGCCAAACTATCCAGCATATATTAGAGGAGTGCAAGATACGGAGGTATGAAGGAGACTGGATGGACATCCAGAGGCTGTGAAGTGGCTGGCCGAACGGGAGCCAAGAGTGTAGAAGGGAAATACTCGATGACGTAGCCAAAGGCGCAGGAAAAGCCGTAGCCGTACAAAAAGTAAAGTAAGTATTGACAT
Source organism: Molanna angustata (assembly GCA_963576475.1). Taxonomy (NCBI): domain Eukaryota; kingdom Metazoa; phylum Arthropoda; class Insecta; order Trichoptera; family Molannidae; genus Molanna; species Molanna angustata. The sequence goes on from OY754975.1 coordinate 6,710,414, forward strand.
ACATTCGTTTTGAAGTCGGTTTCTTTATATGATAGATTGAATTTTTATCGAATTGTTGAATACTTGAAAATACTTCATTGTCCACAGATACGAGATCGTTGTATCATTGATTTACTTTCTTTATTGTGTAACATTATTTAAAACTCCCATACACCACAGTATCTAAAAAATAAAGGTGATCTTCTGATCTCTGCTTGTCACATCGATGTGATAAATGTACCATACATGTCATTCCGATTCACTGTAATAAATCAAGTACAATCAGCTATACTATGGAATATTAATATTTGAACACGACTAAAACACCATTACAATTCGTTTTACTTATGAAAGATATATTATGTTTTCATAAAGCATATATGTCTTGTATCTGTATTATTAATTTATTCTATTAACTATACGCCATTTTAAAACATGTCCCCCAACATTTATAACTTTTTACCGATTATTTCGTTATATTTACTATCAAACTTATCAATCATCAGAATTTTATAAATTTAATCATATTTAAGTGATTTCTTATTATGAGTTTGTTGATTTGACGTACAGTTGCAACACAAGTTTGTAATCATGAAGGCGGTTTTCCCCTTGTTAACTGCAGCTCAACAGTAAGATGTCGTGATTGTGGTATGTACTTGGTACTATGATTGGTGAATACAATTCGACTAAGAAAAGAACTTTTTTTTTGGTCATCAGACACCACTAGGAATTGCAATCCAGCAGAATTTGTGCGATTTTTCTTGAAAATGCTGGATCCAAAACGATTAACGAAAATATTGTCATAAGTGACAACCTGGTTCTACTTGTATTTATAAGTATATTTTATTCGATTGAAAATCGTATATTTTTACTCAATCAATAATTTTGTACTTTAAGCAAAACATTTTTCCATGGCATAGACTTAAATAATAAAATAAAAACTTAGTCTACTGTATGTTAAATAATTTAATCAGCTGAATAAACAAATCTTCTTCTTTCCCCTTAAAACTTTTATCCCGTTTCTATCGGGGTACGCTTTGACCATGATCCTGGAATTGGCGAGTCTGGTTATTACATTGAAGCGACTGCCATCTGACCTTCGTAACCCTTAGAAAGGGGAACCAGACAAATCGGATCTTGGCTACATATAGCTAGTGATATAAATCCGCACATAGATTTTTTTTTAAAATCCAGAGGTGCATGCCCCGCCCGGATTCGAACCGTCGACCTCACGCATGTGAGGCGACGACCTTACCGCTGGGCTATCACCGCTTACCTGAATAAATAAATAAATATTGACATCTCCTAATATTTTACTCGGATACTCGAATTACAACTTCTTAACAAAGAATCTTTATGTTTTATTAAAACAACCTGGACTTTTACACCGTTATTTGGAATATTAATTAATTGTGGATCCGCAACGCTGGATCCCGCGAATATTGCTGGATCCAGCTGGATTGCTGGATGTGAGATTCAGACACCACGTACATTGCCATGCCTTTAGAAATTTTAATTTTTGTATTGCATCTATAGCTAATTTCATGTTATTAGGCAAAATAGTCCTGTATACCACTATCCTCTTCAGAAATGAGTTTGTAAATATTATATTGGTAGTAAGTAGTAGTATAATATATATTATGTGTGTAAATAAATAGTGTTATGTTTAAAATTAGGTAATGTACGCGTTGACATAAGGCTGTTGATAAAAAACAATGTTTTTTTTCATACAAACGATTTCAACGAACGGTTCACTATAAATTAAAACCTACATTTCTTGATTTTGGGATACGCAGGAAAGATTTAAATGTTTTTGATACCCTTAAGTATTTTCAATATCCTTATATCTGTGAGATACCGGCTTAGAATAGTGCTTCCACTCTTTTCTATTATCGTTGTGCTTCGTGCTTCTATTTATGGAGTGAGCCCCAACTAACAATAATCATTTATTTACTTTTTGTACATAATATAAACAAATACAATGCACACTCGCGGGCTTATTGCCATTAGGCAATTTCTTCTAACCAACCAGATTATCGAGTAACAGAATTATATATGTACATTAACAAAAAATGAATGCTAAAAAAGAACAAAGAAAATATACATCATAGCAAAAAAAAGGATTAGGAAAGAACAAAAAAAATCAAAAAACAAAAGAGGAAATCGAGATTAGGGGGGCAAGTCTGGTCCAATCGGCGAAATCAAAACCCTCACGATTACCCATATCATGGATATAATTATTATATGGAGTTCTATAATATCTTTAGATGTCATAGAACTCCATATGATAATTATAACCATGATATGGGTAATCACGAGGGTTTTGATTTCGCCGATGGAACCAGACTTGCCCCCCAGGTGTTTAGGTATAAATATTCCTTCTTAAATAACTATTACGTAGCAAAGTGAAGGAAGGAAAATGAGAGGAATCAGGTATTATCGGAGAGTATCGCTGTTTTAGTCTTTTCTTAAAAATGGAAAGCGAGTTTGACGAAGTTATATCAGGACTCAAATTATTCCAGAGTCTAATAATTCACTAGTGTTGTTGACTATAAGAAATAGATTTTGAAAAATAATTTCACTACACTATGTAAAAAACATGTTTTTGCATAATCATAGTTTATTGTTACAAAAAATTTTGATACCAAGAATTACTTTAAATTCCTCGCTCAGTTTTTTTCAAAAAAATACACATAAATAATTTGTTATTTTTTTACCCGTATTGCATCATCGATGAAGTTCTTCCTGAACGTTGACGATTCTGCCATTGAAGAAAATTGCGCAGACCCTGCACTGCCACCTCCAACAGACAGCATAGTCTTAAGAGAAGGGTTAACCCTCTTCAGTGCCGTGAAATTGCGAAATCCCTCTGCAAAATTGTCGTGAATCATTATCACATTTATAAATTATTGAAATCATTATCACAATTTATAAATGATTATAAATTATGCATGGTTAAATAATTTGGATATTCCATAAGAGCCTGGTAGGAGACTGCAAAATCTTTTCATATCTCATTAGGACTGGAATACAACGGGAAAAATAATATCTCACATAGTTCAGCAATGATGTTCACATCCAATTGTGAATGTAGTGCCTTTTTATGTAGGTGTAACGAGGCTGGTGTGTGAGGATGCACGCATGTATGGTTTTGCCTGTTTAAAGTAATACACACTCACATACCTGTCGCTGGTCACCTCTCACTTTGGGATATGCCGTGCTATGCATTTAAGTATGGTTATGTTAATAATTATTTATTGTTGAAAACCTACATAAATTCAAATTCTAGATAATTGTTTATTGTAATTTATATGTTCATTGTAATTGATTCGATTAATTATTTAAAAAATGAAATTACTATTACAAACTCAAAAACCAATAAACCTAATAAGGAAGACTATGGAACAGTGATGATGTCACATCGTCTCAATCAGTGCTATTTAAAAAAAAATTAAAGTCATCAAATTTATCAAATGATTCATAAATGATGTTCCTTCAGTGTCATTCAATTTCATACTTCTTCCTTCAAAATTATTTTATAATCAAGTCATTTTAACCGAACGTATTTAAAGTCACACGTTGCTCGTGTAACTTTAAATAAATTCACTGTAAGAGGTTGCTTCATGGCAATAAATACGCCTTTATACATTTTTTTGTACATATGTTTGATATGTATTTTTTTTTCATTTAAATAATCAAAAATGGTAAATTTAAATCATTTATGAAGGTTTTTGCATCCTATAGGTTCAATTTTCAGCGAATGTAAATTTAATTGATATCTTACTCATATTACCCCTATTTGATAAAAGTGGCAATTATGCAAGGTAATTTTTTTTTTATTTATAAACATTAAATCTTTTATTTATTAATTTTTATGTTTATTTAATTTTTTTATTTATATGTTTGTTTATTTGTGTTATTATATGTATTAATTAATTAATTTATTTATTTGTTAATCTATTTATTTGTTTATTTATTTTTTGTTTATTTATTTATTAAATATTTATTTATTTATTAATCAAGTAATTAATTAATTTATTTATCCTTTGATTTCTTTATCTATTTATTTATTTATTTTACTATCTATTTATTTATTTGTTTATTTATTTATTAATATTTTTTTATTTATTTACTTGCTTACTTACTCACTCACACACTCACTCACTCACTTACTCACTCACTCACTCACTCACTCACTCACTCACTCTCTCACTCACTCACTCACTCACTCACTCACTTACTTCTTTGTTTGTTTGTTTGTTTGTTGGTTTATTTGTTTGTTTGTTTTTATTTAGTATATTTAATGTATGTATCCTCATAGATAAAATATACACAAAATACACATTCATTCATTCATTCATACCATCACGGCATATCCCACAATGTGGGGTAACCAGCGAAAGGTGTGCGGGTGTGCATTGCCTTATAAAAGGGAGCACAACATATCTGTGTATACCCATACACCAGTATCGTCTCACCTAAAAAGGCACTATATTCAGAATGGGTGGTGAACCTCATTGCTGAACTATGTGAGATGTTATTGTTGCCTGTTGTATTTTCGATTACTCGGCTCTTACGGGACACTCGAAAACAATAATAGAAAAGAGTGGAAGCACTATTCTAAGCCGGTGCATCACAAAAAATTATAGAATGATTATACACATTAATTAAAAAAACATATACATAAAATATACATATACGTTATTAAATATTCGGTTAAATAAACCATAATATATTTTAAATACACAAAATAGCATTTGAAGCAGTGTTATTACTGAAAAATTAAACAAAAAATATAGAATTTTAACTACACAAATCCGCACTGAAAGTTATTTCTCTTATAATAATTGATGAAAGATGTTTTTCAATCCCATCCCATAATTCTCTAAAACATTCCCCTTCGTTCACACTCATAATCTTTCGTCCTGTTGCTCATTTTTTTATCATAATTTGTATAGCTTTTTTTTATTTCTAAAATCCTGACATGTAACTATAATTATGTCGGGCATCATGACTCACTTGGTAAAATATTTGAGCCGGTAAAATGTGACAACTTGTTATTGGATGCATGTAAAATTAATATTTAATATACCTGCTACCTGTTAGTTATCCGAGAAGCAACACAAAAATATAATTATAAAAAAATTGTAGATGTTGTATTTTACTAAAACAAAAAATACGATTAAATGATTATTGTGTGGGCATACACGCATGTTTCGTGCTTCTTTTTATTACGTTATGCACACCCGCACACCAGTTGCTAGTTACTCCAAATTGTGGGATATGCCGAGGTGATTTATATACATATGTATTTAATGAAATATAATTTTATAGAAATTTACTCACTAAGATCGATGTCCGCATATTCATCGAGTGTTATCAATTTGTTTTCATCAGTGATACCAACAAAGGCATACACAACGTGGGTGCAGAGATATGGATCTATGTCTTTTGGTGCAAACATAGCATTGCCAATTCTGTAAACAGACCAACTCTCATAGTAACACACTACACGCGTCTCTCCAAGAGAATCTGGAAAAATAAAAAAAGATAGAAATAGTTAAATTTAATTTAAGTGGTAGTTTTATTTAATTAAATTAGTGGTTCAATTTAAATAAAGTAGTAGTTCAATTTCATATTTTGGAAAATTCCATGTTCTAATAATAATAATAATAATAATAAAAAACATCTAGAACTACGTGAGGGGCGGGGAGCTACACAACTACATCGAGTAGCTTGCCAACGGGTAAAGGGTACAAACACACAACACATACATGGATCACACAAAAAACACAAGCCTCGGACAAACACCGCTACCTGGGGTGCGCCAGGGCACGTCCGGAGTTAGCGCTGGGCGTAGCAGCATGAGAGCCGCTAATGACATGCTGTCGAACAGGCGGACACATGCCGGGACACCCGAAGAAACAACAGCCGAAACCCAACACACCCGACCTGCTGAAAGTGCTTTGCCGGCAAGTCAACCGACAACCACCAAAGCGGGAAAACCACGACAACGCATGAAATGGACAGATGACATGAACATAAACCTCATGCGTTGCTACTACACTATCACACAAGGAGACACACAAATAATTGGATACAGACAGGAGCTACATACACAATTCACCACAATCTATCCAGAACTCTCACACATCACAGAACAGCGACTGGCGGACCAGAAAAGAGTTATAATAAACAACAAAAGAATACAACTATCAATACTTGATCAAATAAAACAAGACGCAATCAGAATGAGTAATCAAAATAGAATAAGTACATTAACACAAGACATAACAAATACGCAAATAAACCACAACAATCCACAGGAAATATCAATAATACCACAGCAAAATAACACTGAACAACCAAATATAAACATAACTAACGAATCCACCAATATGAACAATAATACAACAATAAGCCCTAACAACAATGACGAGACCAACGGAAGAACAGAACACAACCCAGACACAAAAACACAAATCACAAACACACTAGAACACACAATCGAAATATATAAAGATAGCGACCCCACAACAAGACCACACCTACCAAAGCTCAAAATCAACAAACAAACCATTAACATGATCAATATTATCAACACAATTCTACATAACATGATTAACACTGAAACAACACTCGAAAAATTACATCTATTAGTTTACTGTAGTGCATACACCATTATTACACTAAACAAACAAAATATAAACAATAAAACAGAAAACTCCCATAGAACACACAGAAGCACTATACCAGCATGGCAACACAGAATACAAATCAAAATCAACTCATTAAGAAATGAAATAGGCAAAGTAACACAAAAAATTAAAGATAATCTAAAAAATCCAAGAAAAATACGGGAAATTGAAACGATTAAAGACAAATACAATGAACACAACCTAACTATACTCCTTGATACGCTAACACAAAAGTTATCAGCACAATCACATAGATTAAAACGCTACAAAAAATGCTATGACAGGAAAACACACAATCTCAATTTTCAAACAAGCCAAAAAAGCTTCTACAACAACCTAAAAAACAACAATATAGAAATTACAGACGCACCTAAATTAAATGAAATAGAATCATACTGGGAGAACATTTGGTCTGAAAACAAAAAACACAACGAAAATGCCACATGGATAACAGAGGAAGAAAATGACAATAACCAATTTCAAAACATGGCCACAATACAAATAAATATAACTGACTTCAAAACTGCTATAAAGAAGACACACAACTGGAAGACACCAGGCATAGATAATATCCAAAATTACTGGTACAAATATCTCCCTGTAACACATGAAAAATTCTCCGAACTATTACACAAATGCGTAACGGAAAACCAAAACCTCCCATCTTTTTTCACTAAAGGTATCACATATCTCAAACCTAAATCAACAGACACAAAAAATCCATCTAAATATCGTCCAATCACATGTCTACCCACAATATACAAAATTCTTACCTCAATTATAACTACAAAAATAGATCTTTTCCTAACACAAAATAACATATTAACAGAAGAACAAAAAGGATGCAGAAAGCAAAGCAGAGGATGCAAAGAACAAATCATCATCGACCGGACAATAACAAATCAGGCGATAAAGAAGAAAAGGAACATGTACTGTGCATACATAGATTACCAAAAAGCCTTTGATAGTGTCCCCCACTCATGGTTAGTAGAAGTTCTAGAAATATACAAAATTGACAAAAAACTTGTAGAATTTTTAAAAAAAATAATGAACACCTGGAACACGACAATATACCTAAAACTAAACAACAAAATGATAAAATCAAAACAAATAAACATTAAAACCGGAATCTTTCAAGGTGACTCCCTAAGCGCACTATGGTTCTGTATCTCCCTCAACCCACTCTCCAAGATGCTTAACAAAAGCAAACTTGGCTACAAAATCACAACACACAACTTAAATACCAATCCTATAAAAATCAACCACCATGGACGATCTAAAACTATATGGCAAAAATAATGACGAACTAAAACAACTAATTTATAAAACTGAACGCTTTAGTAATGACATAAAAATGAAATTCGGTATTGATAAATGCAACACATGCTCAATAGTAAGAGGTAAACCCAAGGAACACACGGGAAGCACACCTTGAAGGATACGAATGAAATAATACGCGCAATGGACGAAGATGAATTTTATAAATACTTGGGAATTCTCCAGAACCCAAGCATTAAAGATAAAAAGATAAAAGAAACCACCAAAAACGAATACCTTAAAAGACTAAATATCCTCCTCAAAACACAACTAAATGGAAAAAATATGACTAAAGCAATAAACACATACGCAATACCAGTACTAACATATACATTTGGAATAATTAAATGGACCAATACGGAACTTGACGATCTCAACATTAAACTCAGAACAACATCATCAAAACATAGAATTCACCACGAACATTCAGCAATAGAAAGATTCACACTGCCAAGAGAGGAAGAGGACTCATAGACATAAAAAATCTACACCATACACAAATAAATAACTTAAGGCAATACTTCTACACAAAACGAAATAGCCCAATACACAACGAAATCATAAACATAGATCACACATACTCACCACTTACACTTAACGACAACGAACGCAATCTAGAAATAACAACACATGACGCAAAAATTGAAACATGGAAAAATAAAACATTACATGGAATACACCCAAGTCATCTACAACAACAACATATTGATAAAGCCCTTAGTAATAATTGGCTCAAACACTCAGACCTATACGCAGAAACAGAAGGATTTATCATAGCTATTCAGGACAAAATAATAAAAACAAATAACTACACGAAACATATTATAAAAGACAATACAATAACAAACGACACATGCAGAAAGTGCAAATTACAAAAAGAAACAATAGAACACATAACAGGTGGCTGCTCAACTCTTGCACCGACGGAATATACAATAAGACACGATAACATCTGCAAACACATATATTTGGAACTAGCCCACAAACATAAACTTATCGAAACACACCCCAAGTGGTATCAATACACACCCCCAGCTGTAACAGAAAATGATAACTACAAACTATACTGGAATAGAGACATAATCACAGACAGAACAAACCTGCATAACCGACCAGACATTACATTAATCGACAAAATACATAAACACACATATCTAATAGAAATATCGATACCAAATACAGCAAATCTACAAAAGAAACATTTAGAAAAAATAGATAAATACATACCTTTAGCAGAACAGATAAAATCACAGTGGAAACAAGAAAAAGTAACAATAGTCCCAATAATATTATCGTCTACAGGCATCATACCAAAAACTCTCCAAAAAAATATAGACATACTAAAGTTACCCCCATACGTAATCACCAACATACAAAAAACTACAATTATCAACACATGCACAATAGTCAGAAAATTTCTACAGGTACCACTTTAAACAACTACACACAACCACACAGACACACAACCACACAGACACACAAACACATAGCCTCACAACTTGAGTACGCTCCGTTGTGAAGGAAACTACCGAACCATAACCGAGATCAATCTCCAATAATAATAATAATAATTAGAATTTATAAAGCGCCGTTTAGTGATACAAGATCACTCCAAGGGCGCTGTGGCTTATTTGTTGGCTCTACTAAACAAAGCAGTCTTAAGTAATTTACTGAAGGTGTCAACGCTCTGAGCTCCACGTATATCAGGGGGCAATTTATTCCATTTTAAAGGCCCGTTCACACTGAAACTGCGATCATAGTAAGCCGCTTTATTGACTCTGTCCAACTCTTTTAAAGAGTTGGTACTCTGTGATCCCGATGATCTCAATGAGAGTTGTCTTCCTGATAGGACATTCTTTTGACATAGTTCTTGTATGTAGTGTGGAGCCAAGTCGTTCAGAGCCTTAAACACCATCAAGCACACCTTATAGTCTACTCGTTCTGGACACTACAACCAGTGCAGTTCATTTAGACGAGGTGTTATGTGACATCTTTTGTCAGCTCCATATATCAACCTCGCAGCCGCGTTGAAAACCATCTTCTAAATTGAATAGGACAGTTTTAAATTATGAATTAAGCGCATTTTAGACGAAGGAGGTTTCAAAAGCTTAAAACAGCATCCAAAATCAAATACAGATTTCTCCAATCATCTTTACAAAAGTATTATTTTCTCCTTTATTTGCGATCCCTATTATTGCAATTACGAAAAAATTAAATATGCTCTTTATGTGAATAATTTAAACGTTTTATTTTTCGCTTGATCCGCGTTTCGTTCGACAGTGTTTTATCTTTCTCTCGTTTTCTTTGTTTGACTTTACATTTTGACTACACGGCATTCGACTTGAATTGGACACGATTTGATTGTTTTTGGACCCTCACTATTTTGTTTTAAAACATTGCTCTCTGATCGAGAGATCTATTTATTTTTATTTATTTTATTTTATTTTATTCAGAAATACAACAGCTTATACAATAATATGATAATACAGTAAGATAAAATTCTTGTTGATAACGCCAATTACAGTATTTCCTAGTGGGTGTTAACACAATACAACACAATGCAACACAATACAATACAACAAAGTGTAACATAACATAATATAATCTTCACTGCTAGACTGCCCATGGAGATGGATACGACGTGATGGGACACACTGCGGGGAGGGGAAGGGGGGGACGTTTATATGTAGTAAATCGGCCCGCGCAACGTGCGACCACAAACATACCACTATACAAAGCATTCATACTTATACACTGATACCACAATTTGTGGTAAACAACATGACGTGTAGTTCAAGAGACTATATATCCATTTATCGATTTTAACAATTATTTTTTATAGGATGCAATGTTTGATGAAAACAGGTCTATCTTTGTATTGGTCATACAGTTATTATTGAAGCTAATACACGCTCTAGTGACAAATGTGTTTAATATATAGTTAGTTCTACAGGATTCGATATAAAATAGTGTTTTATTTCTGTTACTTCTAGATGGACAGTGGAAACGAATTGCACTCAGGAGTGCACTACTATCGACTATATTATTTAAAATTTTGTACAAGTAGACCAGATCAATAACTATCCTTCGGTCTTCCAGTGATTTTATTTTATAATGTGTAAGTGCTTGATCATAATACCGGAAATACCGACGGTTTCTGAAATTGTATTGTTTTACTATGCGATCCAAAAATGTCAGCAAATTTGAAAGGAAAAGTGTACCAGACAATCGTCAGACCAGCACTTATCTATGGTTCCGAATGCTGGACAATGTACAACTCCTACATTAGGCAACTGGAAAATGCCGAAATGCGTATGCTAAGATGGGAAGCTGGAGTGTCCTTACGAGACTAAATAAAAAGTTTACGTATTCGTGGAAGCCTAGACGTTACTGATATACATATTAAGATAGAGGAAAGACAGTTAGAAAGACTCGAATTACATCTAGAGGAAGACCATAAAATGCTTGGATCGTGCAAAGACGAAATCAACTGCAGAGACATGGTCTAGGTCAGGGGTCGGTAAAGTGAGGCTCCAGAGCCGCATGCGGCTCTTTGGCTCATTGAGTGCAGCTCTGGCACAAATATGACATTGGTAACTTTGAAATACAATTGCAGGATTTAAAAAAAACAGGAAATATGGGGCTCTAAATTTAACGTCTTTGTATTGATTTGGAAATATTGGAGAAGAACAAATGTGATCTTAGTTCACAACACAAGTGCAGTCTGATTTGAAAGACCTGGAGAAGGAAGACATGATCATTTTCAACATCTGGAATAGTATTCCTGACTCTTACGATCAGCTGAAAAAACTTGGGTTTGCTGTTCTTTCCCGTTTTGGTTCTACATATTCATGTGAACAATCTGTTTCAAGCATGAACTTTATCAAGAGTAAACTGAGAAGTCGTCTTATTGATGAGAACCTGGAATCATGCCTAAAATTAAAAACAACAACATACAAACCTGACTTACTGAAACTTTCCTAGGAGATGCAAGGACATTGTTCGCAGTGTTTGTCATTCATTGTCATGATTTAAATTTATGGCTACTTTTCTTTCATATTATTGCTTAATAACGAATAAATCTTTATTAAGTGTGAAATCAAGTTTTATTCAGTGTACCCGTAATTAAATGAAGGTCGAAAATTATCATAAAGGTTTACTAAATTAAAAAACAGATTTGGCTCTCAGATTTTTTTTGAATCGTTGTAATGTACATATTTGGCTCTTTAGCCAATAAATTTGCCGACCACTGGTCTAGGTGACATAATACGGGCACAGACGAAAGAGTTGGGATATAGCAAGGTAGAAAAATAATTTCACAATATTAGGTTAAATTGAATTGTTACGGATAGTTTCAACAAATAATGAAATGTGGTTTATACAAAGTAATTGAAAAAAAAAATGTCTACAATATTTTATATTTATGTATTTATTTATCTTTTCGTACATAATATAAACAATATTAATAATATATTTCACACTGGCGACCTTATTGCCATTAGGCAATTTCTTCCAACGAGAATGTACATCAACAAATGTACATCATCCCGATTTGCATTTCTTGATTTCCCATCGTATCGTGAGGCAAGGATTTACCATTGCATTGATTCACTCGAAAACAGACGTACTGTATCTGATATGATGCTTCTCCACAATATTATTAATAATAAAATTGATTCTCCTGCTCTATTAAATTATATATCTTTTAACATCCCTACCTACACCTGTAGAACTAGACACACTCCTCTTTTCGCCTAACCACTCAACACACCAACTATGCTCAACATGCAACAATGTACAGAATCTGAAATACATATAATAGGCATTTCCAAGAGATCGACATATTATATACTTAGGTATTATATATACTAAGCGCCCCCACATTTAAAAAATATATCAAACTTAAAATTTCATCCTCATAATCAAATTTAACACTTAATATACTGACACATTTATATATGCAATTTCACACATCATTCACACAATATCTCACCATAATATTATGTAACCATTCCTAATGTATCTTAATATTTTTTAATTATTTATTTATTTTTTTTTTAATTTTTTTTTTAATATATTTTATAATACAAATCAATATATAAATTCACTAGTAATAATATTCTTACATATTTTTCCCTGCAGTACCTCATCAAAAAGATTACAATCTTGTGCTTGATGAGGGAAGCACTTATAACAAAATAAAAAGTATCAATACAAAGCAAAGTCAACATAAAAGTAAAAGTAATTAAATCAAATCATACATGAACAAAAAAAAATCAAATAAACATCATAAAAAGGTTGAAAATAAATGAAAAAGTAGAATACTCAAATGAGAAAACATATCAGAATACATATTCAATACAAAAAAAAGAAAAACATGAAAATAATTGAAAAATGAGTAATATAGAATTATAGACGATTCAAATATATCAAAACACATAATCAAAAATAAAAAAAGAAAATACTGGAAATTGAAACAAATCAAAACAACAAAATCGAAAACTACCATTTTAGAAAGTTAAGTGCAATTTTAATTTATGTTTAATTTTTTTAAATTCTTTTATCTGCTTTAATTCATTTGGGAGGTAATTGAAAAATTTTATTCCCAAATAAATGTAGTTGTTTTGTAATTGTCCTGTATTACATTTGGGTATTTTAAAATCATTTTGGAATCGCAGAGACTTATTTTTTTCAATTTTTTGTATAACATTATCTTTGAAAATTTGCAAAATAGATACTTTTTTATAAATATTTTCTACTTTGGGTACTTTGAACATGTCAAATAGTGTTGTAGTGGGGAAAGTGCGTGTTTTCTTAAGTATAACCTTTATGATTAATTTTTGTACAACTCTAACTTGGTTTAAAATATTGTCATATGCTCCTCCCCAACCAACGATTCCATAAATAAGCAAGTACTACAATAACTTCAGCGACAACCTGTAATTGGCTTTATTATTAATCAAATCATCTTTATGTTATATAATTTATTATATGGTGTATGTTGTCCTCTAAATAATTAAATAAATAAAAGAATAAGAAAAAAACGATTCTAGAGTTTTAGTGTTTACAGAGTGGAAATCTTAATAAATAAATTTATATAAATAAATAAGGCAATATTGTAAACATTCAGGTACAAAATGTATCCCCACTTCTCCAAACATTGTCTCGCCCACATATGGCAACATTGTATAATCACTGAAACTTCGCCCACATATGGCAACATTGTATAATCACTGAAACTTCACCCACATATTTGACAACATTCTAAAATCACCGTAACTCCACCCACATATTTGGCAACATTGTATAATCACTGTAAATCCACCCACATATTTGACAACATTGTAAAATCACTGTAACTCCACCCACACATGTGGCAACATTGTAAATGCTGAGTGAAGTATGAATTTTGTTAAATTTGTTTAGTTTAATTTGGACCTTGACTATGCCAAGTCACCTTGGCGAAAACGTTGTGTCGTTATAAACATATTGAGAAAGATACTTATTTATATATTAAGATTAAAACAAAAAGAAGACAAAGAAAATATAAATTACACATACATATCAATTAAAACAAAAAAAAAGAAAATACTTCATAGCAAAAAAGGACAAGGAGAGGAAATCGAAATCAGGTGTTTAGGAATAAATACTCCTTTTTTAGTTTTTTTCTTGAAAATACAAAGTGAGTCAAGCGACGCAATATCCGGACTTAGGCTATTCCATAATCTTGCTGATTGTACTTCGAATGCCGAGCTGAGAAATTTTGTATTATGAATAGGGATGGATAGTGTTGTACGTTCAGCAGATCGGAGTGGGAGTCCATGATTGGATTATAAACTAAATCAGTTAAATATGTATAAATATTTTTACTTAAATGTTATGTAACTTTTCTGTATTTCATTCAAATATAAATATCGTAAAAGACAATTTTTATCGACACATTTTGGCTCGCATGTTGAGTTTTGAAATAACCAGTTTTTTAACGATACTCCAAGGATTCATTAATATGCATCTTCATATACTAATTCTTTACGGAGTCCAGACATAAAATATGCACACACATATGCATAAATTATATATCTGTACGAATTTCATACTATGGAATATCTTCATTGATGACTTTTAATAATGCAAAGGCCATGACACAAGTCGTTCGGTAACTTTCACTAACAATTCAATATTACATAATAGCATCCCATATTTTGTTTATTAAATAACATATTGTTATTTTTAATCAAAACTTTGACTTTCATGACTCAACTATCAATACATTATTTGATACTGTGAGATACCGGCTGAGAATAGTGCTTCCACTCTATTATATTATAATCGTTTTCGGGACTCGGAAGATCGGGGTAATTTAAAATATAACAGGCAAAACACAGATTCACCACCCATTCTGAATTTAATGCCTTTTTAGGTGAGATGAGACTGGTGTTCAGGGATACGTGCACATTTCTTGCTTGCTTTTCAAACTTTGGATTTTTTCCTTGTCGGGAGTCAATAATATTTTTATGACGATTTTTTTAACATATGAATAGAAATGAAGTTGGAATATAACAGTCCTACAAAACATTTATACTCAGAATTTGTAATTTTTATGGTTATGAACTTTTGAATTTTTACTTTACTTTTCCATATATCTCAAAAACCATAAAAGCTAGAACGCTGAAAATTTGCTTAAGTATAGACAAATACAAAATCTCAAATTTACTTTTTCAAAAAAGTTTCAGAATTTCTCAAACATTTTTTATTAAGAAATACATTTTATGATAAATTAAGTGTTTAACTTCCTGAATTTAAAAAATTTCCAAAATATATCGAAAAAAGCAGAAACACCCCAACTAGATATTTTAATTTTCTATAAAAAAATATGAACATTGTAGAAGTACATCTCAAACTTTTTTTAACAATTTTTATAAAAATCGAATTTAATGACGACATCGACAATTTGTATGGCAGTGGCCTACACACAATATCTAAGATGACTTAATCATTTGATACTTAATCTCCAAACATTCATACATACCACCATGCTGTTTTCATATTCTGGGTAGGAAAAAAGGACTGGCCTCCATATAATCCTATCTTGACCTCCTTACTATCCTATCCTATCCTACCTAAATGTTTTGTATAGAAAAACAAATATCTTAAAATACTCAACTACACATACTATCGCTATCAACAGTTGGATCTCATGTGCAACATGCAACAAGTTAATTCATCATTACTCGAACTTCTAACGTTATCAATTTCAAATCGATCTATCAGTCAAAATATTGGTTAATCGACCGGTTCATGTGTTAAATTATATTTTCAAAGGTCAACTGATGCAAAACGATTGAATTAATTAGCATATTTCTGCAAAATGGCAGATGATACTTGTTTCACGATAAATAACTAAATGTTAATAACAATTGAAATAAATGTAAAAAAATAAAATAACACAAAGAAGATACAACATACCAATTCGCACCAAGGATTTATTGTTTAATTTAAACAAAGATAATAATTATGTGAACAACTTTGTAAATAGCAGTCTAGAATATGTAAATTAAATATCGAAATTTATGGCCATTGTGTGAATCAATGATCTCTTCTCAATTCATTCGACTTCTGAGCTCAGGGCTACATTCAAAATGAATACCGAGTGCACTTAGTGACACTCAAAGCCGTTCATTATGACCGGAAACAGTCGCTTGAAAGACAATCTGTGACCAAAAGCTCGGTAAAATTGGGATAGCCTAGTCTTTTTGGGATAACCATTTTTTTAAACAAAACCTACAAAAGTTTGGTAAAAATACCAATTTAGTCATTTATTTTAATATTTTAGTTACTTTTTTTAATATATAACGCAACTGGCTCACGCCAGTCGCAATTATAACTACAAACAAACCCAACCAACCTATTTTTACCAAACTTTTGTAGGTTAGGTTTACAAAAATGGTGTGAAGACTATGTTATCCGGTAAAATTGTCGGGTGAAAAACGCTCTGAGAGTTATACATAGTACATATATGTTGACTTCCAATTCATCTGTGGAATGATGACTTCTATTTGTTTCTGTGGTATCTATTATGTCAGTTGACATTATTTATGATGACAATATGCATTCACAAAGAAGTTAATTTATTGAAATATCATTCAACAATTTCCAATAAAATGTCAGAGATCATTATTTACACCCTTAGATTATATATGATACAGATACCTAGTCAGCGCAAAGAATGTATGCCAACAAAAACTACGCTGAAACAGACGAATTTCCAGTATACGTACACCTACCGATACGCACACCTACATAATACGTAGACCAACCGATCTACCGCCTCACACACACACATGTAAAATAAACTTGGCGTACATTTGAATTCGAAATTTGTACTACACACACACACCACACACACACACACACACACACACACACACACACACACACACACACACATACACACACATACACACACATCACAATTGTACACTTACACCACACTTTTGTCTTTGACTTTGTACTGAATTGTCTTTATTATGTATATTAATCTGTGGAACAATGTAATTGGCTTACTTTCCTGATTATTATTTTTTTTATTAATGTAAAATATGTAACAGCTGTTTTGTTTCCCAAAATAAAATAAATAAATAAATGTTTACTCCATTGCCCAATTGTAATACTTTGATGAAAATTTAACCTACAATAAGACATGTATGATAAATGATATTTGATATTTAAAACGCCCGATGCTGCGTTCAGATTGAAACGCCGCTCGAAAGCGTTCAGTGAGATTGGTGTGAAAAACGCCATAATCTGCAATTTCGGGTATATTCGACGCCCAACGTCGAGCGTTGAATCTGAACACAGCCCAGAGACTAATCCACAATATCCAGAGCCCCTAGTTGGAGAAGCGCCCACGAGTTTCATACGACATTCACACAAAATAGCAAAAATATTTAAGAACGAACGTATAGAGTCTATCGTGGGCCAAATAGTATATTTTGAAAATCTTTTTCCCAGACCCCTTAAAAGATACGCATTCGAAATAAAAAAAAGAGTTTGCTAATAGAACATTGTTCAATGAAATGGGTTTTTTAAAATCTGGGGGGCGAGTCTGGTCAACAGGCTAAATCAAAACCATCCATGTTTACCCATATTATGGATATAATTATCACATGGGGTTTCTATAATATCTATATCATCATAATATATTATAGAACTCCATAAGATAATTATATCCGTGATATGAGTAAACATGGGTGCTTTTGATTTCGCCGGTTAACCTGGGGGGCAAGTCTTAGTCTGGTCCGACCGGCGAAATCAAAACCCTAGTGACTACCCATATCATGGATATAATTATCATATGGAGTTCTATGGCATCTAAAGATTCCATATAA
Source organism: Molanna angustata (assembly GCA_963576475.1). Taxonomy (NCBI): domain Eukaryota; kingdom Metazoa; phylum Arthropoda; class Insecta; order Trichoptera; family Molannidae; genus Molanna; species Molanna angustata. Next base: position 6,728,796 of record OY754975.1, read on the forward strand.
TAATTATATCCATGATATGGGTAATCCCACTGAATTTTTAAAAAAAATCCATATAAAATTAGTTATAAAATATTTTGGATTGTAAATAACTAAGAAACTGTAAGTCCTACCAAATAAATTTTTACTTGAAACGAAAGAGAATATGAAAACTTTTGAAAGAGTTTTATAAATTTAACTTTTTTCTACGAAAAAATATTGTAACTACATAATATATCTCAGATTAGGAAATATTCTTTTTTTATTTACATATTCGAGTAAACCCATTATCCCCAAAGTCATAGACAAAAACAAATCTATCAATTTCCCTTTATATTTACGAAAAAAAATTTTTTCTGACATATTTTTCGCATTCTCATCTATTCAATAATACTAAAATATAAATAATATTACCTGGAAGTGCTGCCAGTAAAATAAAAATCGATGTTATCCATATTGTAGTTGTCTGTAACAAAAAAACATTTTTTGTAATTATAATTTGGTCGATTATATTAAGTTGTATGTATTTTTGTTAATGATCCAGTTATTATAAAATATCACAAATTTTATTATATACTAGTTGCATGTTACACATGAGATCCAACTGTCGATAGCGATAGTATGTATAGTTGAAGAATAAGTACCAAACTATAAACCCATAAATGCAAATTATTTAATATTTTAAGATATTTGGTTTTCTATACAACACATGTACCTAGGTATGTATGTCAAGATAGGATAGTATGGAGGTCAGTCCTTTGATCCTACCCCGAATATGAAAACAGCATGATAACAGCTTTTTTCAATATTTAAAAAAAAAATGGAAATATAGGCAGTTAAACTCATAAATTTATCATAAAAAAAATATTTTTCTTAATAAATATAGGCAGTTAAACTCATAAATTTATTTTCAAATGTTTGAATGTTAACTTTGTGGTTCATATTTAACTTTGTGGTTCATAAATTTATCATAAAAAAAATATTTTTCTTAATAAAAAATGTTTGAGAAACACTGGATTTTTTTTTGAATAAATTAATTTGAGATTTGGTATTTGTCTATGTTTAAATAAATTTTCAGTGTTCTTGCTTTTATGGTTTCTGAGATATATGGAAAAATAAACCAAAATTTCAAAAGTTAATAACCCCTGATAGAAACAAAAATTCACAATTCTGAGTATCAAAGTTTTGTAGGCCTATAACTGTTTATATATTCTGAAATTTGGGCTATGTAAATTGAGCGGATTAAAAGTTATAAGGGGGGACGGACACACAGACACACACACAAAACTCACATGAAATGTTCTACTCAAAATTCTGAGTAAATCCATGTATGGGAACATATATGCTGCGAAGCCTCTAAGTTGGTGTTTTTAGCATGCAAATAGTCCACTACGCCATACAAAATGTTACTTCGTATATGCATCTTGGATTTAAACTGCCTCTTCCTTCAATATAATTTCATTCTACAGAACGAATCGACAGTTGGAATACAAATTTTATAAATTAAATATCATATTTATTTCAATAGGTAGGTACTGCAGGTTAAGAGTTATTGAGTTTTGTGAAGACGAGCTAGAGAAACTTTTTGCATTAGCAATCATGAAGTTTTACCAATTTTATGTAAACAAAACAACGATCGTTGAAATTATACATTGACAAATAAACATACTACAAAGAACTCAATAGGAAGGCATAATTGGTGAACGTTGCGCAAGCACATAAATTGATCGCTTTAACCACCCGATGACAGGTCGTATGACCTTTAGGTGCCTCGAGTGTCTGGTTCTCCTAATTCTTCGTCTTAGTTATTCCGTCTTCGTCTCTATTGAGATGTCAAAAAATTGTCATATAATAAAGAATTTTATCGATTTAGAGAAATATAACAGTAAAATAAGTTATTTCAAAGTGTTTATCTTATTAATATTATATAACGATAGATTATGTACATCAAGTATTATGCAACTAGTTCGTGATCTCGTAAATAAGTTCAAGATTTATCCAAGAGATGGAGTCGTATTACTCTTACTTAATAGGATAAGATGAAATCATTCATAATACTCGTACTATTCATGCATAATATCTGTAGGTACTTTTAATAATGAAATCTAATAAAAGTAAAAATTAAATATTCGCTTTTATTTTAACACAATTAACTATATAATATTGTATATAAGAAATTTAATCTCCTTTTCTTAAAATTAGTGAAGAAATAAGTTTTTTTACTATATTTGTTTAAATATTTAAATGTTATTCTAGCCCTATACACAAGTGTACATACTTTCAATGGGGAATAATATTTATTTGTTTCGTTTTGTATTTTTATACTTTTTTATTTCTGTAAAATATATATTTAAAAATGATTAATGAACACTTTAATTCGGTCAAAAAAATCTTTACTTATTGTATTTTTTCAATAATATTAATTTTTGTAATCATATTTTTTACAGAGTCCAGTTTATTTTGTTAACACTAGGCATAGCCCGTACCGAGGTGAAATATTTCACAATGATTATAAAAAATCTCCATCGTACTTCATACATTACACATTTTTTGTAACGCATTTTGAATGCGTTAACAGATAAAATATCATAATTAATATTGCAAAAAATGCCAATGTCCGTCATCAAAATGAACGATCGTGCAGTAAACATAAAAAAACATAATAACAACATAGGGACTGGGCTAGGCCAAACTCGTTTTCCAACTGTCTATTTGTTCAAGAGAATTTATTTCTCTTTACATATCGACAGAGTTTCAAGCCAAGATACGCGACCACCAACACCAACTTAGGGGCTTCGCAGCATATATGTTCCATATATGGATTTACCCAGAATTCGGAGTGGAACATTTAGTGTGTCGGTGTGCCTGTGTGTATTTATCTGTCCCCGTTTTATAGCTTTTGATCTGCTCAATGCACAGAGCCTAAAATTTCAAAATTTATCGATAGTTATATTACTAAAATTTTATATTCAGAAGTTCGAATTTTTGTTTCTGTCAGGAGTTATCAACTTTTGAATATTAACTTTATTTTTCCATATATCTCAAAAATCATAAACGCTAGAACGCTGAAAATTAGTACAAATATAGACAAAATACAAAATCTCATTTTTATTAAAAAGTTCCAGAGTTTCTCAAACATTTTTTTATTAAGAAAAACATTTTATGATAAATTTATCTGTTTAACTGCCTATATTTCCAGAGTTTTTTTAAAATATCGAAAAAAGCCGAAACACCCTAACTAATTTAATTTTCTATAAAAAAAATAACATTGTAGTGGTACGTCTCAAAATTTTTTCAACAATTTTTATAAAAATTGTATTTAGTGTAAGGCAGTATACACTATACAATATCTACGGGGACTCAATAGTTTGATACTCAATCTCCAACATACATACATACATACCATGCTGTTTTTATATTCTGGATAGGAAAAAAAGACTGACCTCCATACTATCCTGACATACATACCTACATGTTTTATATAGAAAACAAAGTATCTTAAAATATTAAAGTGTTTATAGTTTGGTACGTATTTTTCAACAATACATACTATCGCCATCGACAGTTGGATCTCATGTGTTACATCCAACTAGTATTTAACTTAAGAATTTTCCTCGATTACCTCAACCAATTTATCCAATATCATAAACCTTGGAAATAGGTACCTACTGTAATTTTCAAAAAATAGTATTCGATTTGGATATAAGGTACGGCAAAACTATTTATGTTAGAATAAGGAATGAGGAGAATCTTAGATTGATAGAGATATTGTAGTAGAACGGAGATGTGCTTTGCAATAGTTCGGAATTGTAGAGAGAATGAACGAAGAACTCATGACAAAAAAGTACCTATAATAATACAAGGTTGAAAAAATGAGTTATAGGACCCGGGCGAAAATTGGAATGAGATATAGGAGCCAGGCGAAAATGAGATATAGGAGCCGGGCGAAAATTGGAATGAGATATAGGAGCCGGGCGTAAATTGGAATGAGATATAGGAGCCGGGCGAAAATTGTAATGAGATATAGGAACCGGGCGAAAATGAGTCGGCATGATCACATAAATGACATTGATGGGAACATACGATGTCGTATAATATGAGACCATAAGGCTGTCAATGTAAACGAAGCGAAACATGTATGTCAAAATAGTCTGGGTTTGGTTCTCTCTGCCTATCCCTAATAGGGAAATTGCGTGGTGGTATATGTATGTTTGTAGTAAGGGATTTAAAAAATAATAAAAAAATAACTATATTTCAATGTGTCAATGACCTAAGTCCTAAGCAGTGACCGCTCAATACATATACAAGGAAATTACTTAATCTCATAAAATGTGATTCACTTATCTTATCAATTGTGGTAATTTTGTATAACTTGTTATTTTCTATTTGACTATTAATAATATATCCTTTTTGAATTAAACATGAATTAATGAATATCCTAAAACTAGTCATTATTGGTAACTTATTTAATTAGAATCTGAGTTATCCTACAATTTGTTTTAACCACATAACTACATTATGATTTTTTTTTCAAATTAGTCATTACCATACTATTAACGGATGTGCAATTGCACTATATAAATAAGGAAAATAAATTAAAATCTTTGATCGCAATATAACACTAGTTGCATGTAACACATGAGATCCAACTGTCGATGTCGCTATTATAGTACGTATATAGTAAAATTCTCCTAAAAATGACCAAGAATTTGTGCATGTCTCCGCCCATTAGGCGTTTTTATCCTCGCTCTACAACCATTTCTATTCAACCTTCAAGAAACGGCGGAATTAAATGGGGTAAAAAAAAACGCAATTCAATTTTGTGAAGTGTTTTTGTTACTAGACAGTATTTTTCATTATATCCGCAGTTATCGCAGGCGCGACTTCATCGATTATTTTTTTTTATTTAAATAACAAAAAAATGGTACAAATAACTTCATTTTTTTTAATGGAATAAAATATTATTTGAAAACAAAAAAAAATACAAAAATAAATATAAAAAGATGAATATTTTACCTGTTGCAAAAGTGACGAACTTGGAGTAATATTTTCCATGTTGCTATTAGACTGTTAATAACTACAGTGGGGATGTCGACTGACTTAACCTATGATTAGTCGACCGTTTATTGCAGTGGGCGGTACCTGCGCAAAGGGGGTCTAAAAACGGTTCTTAGTTGGTCGCTCTTAGGAGAATTTTACTATAGATGAAGTATACGTACCAAACTATAAAACCTCAAATCCAAACTGTATATAGTTTAAGTTTTGATCCGCTTAATGCACAGAGCCCTTAATTTCAGAATATATTGAAAATTTTAGGCGTGCAAAACTTTTATACTGAAAGTCAGGGGTTATCAACATTTGAATCTTTTGTTTAAATTTCCACATATCTCTAAAACCATAGAAGCTGGGAGTGGCTGCGTTTGCCAGTGCGCATCCTCTTTATTGATAAAAATTACAGATACTAACATTATTTCAATTTAATTTGTACTTGTATATTATTTGTAAAATAAGTATGTCCGTTTGTAAAATAAGTAAAAAAAATAAATAAAAAAAAAGAATTAAATTTTTTTTCAGAAATTTTCCCGTTGAACAAATCACCGAGTTTCTTTGTTTTGAACACAAAAGGACATAAAAATGACACTAAAATCTGATATATTCTCCTACAGAAAGGGGATGCGCACTGGTAAACGCAACCACTCTCAGATGCCATCATATGGAGTTCTGTGACATCTAAAGATATTATAGAACTCCATATTATAATTATATCCATGATATGGATAATCACGAGGGTTTTGATTTCGCCGGTTGGACCAGACTTGCCCCCCCCCCAGATTATTCTTATTATTAATATCTTAATTATATGCGAAAATTTCCAATTTGGATTATTCAGATTTGTAAAAAAAAGTAAATAAAAAAAAATCGTTGACTACAATCAAAAAGTCCAACTCGTTACATTTATGAATTAATTAAATATATTTAATTTACAACAACTTTACTGTCAATACTGTATTTACCTTGTATTTTGTCCGCTGCTCGTTCATCTTGACTGAGTTATATTTTAACAACACTATGAAATAATCACTTATAATTTTGATAATTTATCACTTAACAAAGGTTGGTTTCACACACAGAAAACCACAACACTATTTTATAACAACATGCGATCACTACTTGGCATAGTCTCCATGCCCATTGAGCACCTCAAGACTGTTTACTGAGAACATCCACATGAGATTGAAAGCAAACTATCTACTGAAGTTTATAAACTATGTTTTCATTTCACAAATGTTCACCTCCCGCGTCATACCGGTCGAAGGAGTTTACCTTGTTACTCATATACGTATTGTACATTGGTACACTCACTCCTCGTTTTGTAAGAGAAAAAAAAGAACTTTGACAGCATTAATATGGTGCTCCATAATTATCAATGATTTGTTTATTACTCACCGTTAACAATTTCACAATTATGTACATAATTGTTTATTTTTTTGTTTATTTATTTATTAATTAATTAATTTATTTATTTATTAATGAATTCATTGTTTTTTTTAATTAATTAATTTATTTATTTATTTATGTATTTATTTATTTATTGTTTTATTTATTTATTTATTTATTTATATATTTATTTATTTATTGTTTTATTTATTTATTTATTTATTAATTAATTAATTTATTTATTTATTTATTTAGTTATTTATTTATTTATTTATTTATTTGTTATATATTTATTTATTTATTTATTTATTAATTAATTAATTGTTTTTTAAAATTTATTAATTAATTTATTTATTTATTTAATTAATTAATTAATTAATTAATTAATTAATTTATTTATTTATTTATTTATTTATTTATTTATTAATTAATTAATTAATTAATTTATTTATTTATTTATTAATTAATTAATTAATTTATTTATTTATTTATTTATTTATTTGTTTATTTATTTATTTATTTATTTATTTATTTATTTATTTATTTATTTATTTATTTATTTATTTATTCATTTTTTTATAATAATATTATTAAAGGCACATCATAGAACAAATTATTATATAAGCCTTTTAAGGCTCCTTTTAGTAGGTACAATTTATTTGGTAATAAAATAAACAATTGCTGGAGGGAGAAAAAAATAATAAGTAAAAAGAAAAAAAAATAACTAATACATAATATTTGTTTCAGATTGGAAATTTTAACTTGAAGGATGGGATTATAAAACTTTCTATCAATTTACTGAAAAACATACAACAAAGATTTATGTCATTTAGACTATTATCAACTGATAGTATGTTATTAAGGGCCTGATCAGTCAAAACTATCGTACTGAAAAAAGCTGATATTTTTTGTAGACCCAAATTTAATTAACAATAATAAAGCTTTCGCTAGACAGATATTATCGTTTTCTACATATGTGTAGTTTCCGTTAAATAACTTGAGAATTTTCGACGTGGAGGGGGAAGGTTTGCACATATGTATACCAACCAAATAAAAACCTAAATTTGCGCCCTGCAGCTCAGGTGATATCTCAAGTTGTTTGCCAACTGCATATTTGTAAAGGTATTAAACACAGACGGACTATGGCTATTCAGCAATTTCTCCATCCAGATATTTAATACCTAATGGCAACAATGTGTGTGAAGCGTTTAATATGTGCAAGTAGTGGACAGGAAACTCTTACAAATTAAAATGAGCATAAAAGAAGTATTTATTGAATATTTTTATTATTGCATATGCGCAAACATTGGATTTTTTTTCCCCTGTCGGGAGTCAAAGATATTTTTTAACAGATTTTTAATTATCTCAATAGAGACGAAGTTGGAATATTTATTGTAGGAGAACCGGGAAATCAAGGCACCTACAGGGCTTACGACCTGTCATCGGCTGGTTTACGTGATCACTTTATGCGCTTGCGCAACGTTCACCAAAGGGCATAATTGGTGAACGTTGCGCAAGCGCATAAAGTGATCACGTAAACCAGCCGATGACAGGTCGTAAGCCCTGTAGGTGCCTTGATTTCCCGGTTCTCCTACAATAAATATTCCAACTTCGTCTCTATTGAGATAATTAAAAATCTGTTAAAAAAGAAGTATTTATATAAAAAAAAAGATAACATGAAATAATGGGGGGGGGGGGGGGCAGTGCGGTAAGCACGCTGGGTTAGTTATTTAGTTGTCACGAATCCTGCCACGACCGAATTCGTTTACCTTTAGCACAAGCTTTTATGCATATTCTAGGGAATGCTAAAGGAAATATATGTACTATGTATGTTCTTGTTACAAGGACATTTTCATTATTAAAAAATCTATCATTAATAATTCATATTATTTAATTGTAATTATTAATTTTGTGCCACAATAAACACGTCTCAGTGATGATATCGATTGTTTTAAAATCCCAACAAATATAATATACTTATTTAGTAAAATTATTTTTGAATTTATTAAATGATTAAATTTTGAGTAAAATATATTAAATCTTTTAAATCAACCAAAATTTGGTTCGTTAACTGAGGATTGCTTGTACAATGAATTGATACACAGTATAATGTACCTACTGATATTATATAGGCACATATAAATAAATTATATCAAAGATAATATGTATAGGAATTTATGGACATACAAACACGACAGTGTGAGAGGTAATATCTGGAAAAACCAGCGAGAATTCATCTCTGGTAACACCAAATCATGCGTTAGGGGATTCCCATTGTAAATATTTATTTATAGAACTATGTATTTTCGTACATCTTACTGCTAATAGATTTATAATTGCAATACTGAAATTGACCAAAGACCTTATATACTAAAGTAATAAGGTCTTTGGAAATTGACATATATTTTTTTCAATTTTTTTGTTTAGTTCCTTCGTAACTAAATTATACATTTCCGTATTTAATAATTATTAAAATCACTCACGCGAGATATAGTTATTGGGAGGATCGTAGCTAAGTGGTAATCTTGAACGCAGGTCACTTTGGAGCCAGAGCCGCGTGTTTGGCTCAAAGCAGAGCAGAAATTTTGTTTGAAATAATAATATCTAACAATTCTCGCTTCCCTACGCTTAAGAACACAGAAATTTCCCATCAGCACCTTTAAAGGGTGCAAGGAATGATTCATTATTATCATTAGATATACTGGCCAACAAGATACATATTTTGTAAATCAAAGTAATTTTAAATTTAGTAATGTACCTAATATGTCAAAAATACAGGTGTACGGCGTTCGATTCTCTCTGCCTGCTTCGTAACAGACGTTGCAAAAGAGAAGATATATATTTTTAAGATAAAACAAAGTTTAATCTTAATTTTTAAGAAACATTATACGGAACCAAACTTGCACAGTAAATAAAAATATATACATTTTAATCACACACAAACACAATGATGAGAACAAATTAATTGTTTCTTAGATGTGTACATAAAATTCACATGAATACTATTATTTTGCAAAACACAAAACGATAAAGGAAATTAAAAACAACATTTTCATGGATGAGGAATCATAAATTTATCATTTGCAAAACACAATTATATATACATAAGCATATTAAAAAAAACTTATTTAAAAAAACAGTTTTTATGGATGAACGTATAAAGCACGTATATACAATAAAACAAATTAGAAAAAAAACACAATTTATCATGAAAAACACAGATGCAATCAAAATATTATATTACTGCACATTTGCACTAGCACAGGTCAACTTATACAACGAGAAGAAACTTAACTGATTTTGTATGAGATTACAGCATCACTAATCACGAAACACTGTAATGAAAGTATCAGCCATATCTTACAGAGGTGTATTTTGTTATTAAATTATCTTTCACTCCAGTTTGCATTTATTTAAGTATTTATTTCTTCGTCCTTTTGTGTTAGGTCATAGTATGATAAGTTTGTGAAAGCGGGATATCTTGAGAGGAAGGAGATTCAGTTGTCTTTCTATCTCTTGTGTTGTTTTCCCGATAGTGTTATATTATTGAAATTTCACCCATTTAAAAACAATACATTTCAATAGTCGTTCATACATAGGACAACAACAAGTATTGTAACATTGAACTCATTCTCAAGGATTTTTGGCCCAGTAAATGATAACGGACTTTGGAGGATGCGATATAATCACGAACTACAGGCATTATATGACAAACCCAACATTGTACAAGTCACAAAAGTACGTAAACTGCAGTGGTTGGGACATGTCAGTCGTATGAATGATGATCATGTCCCTTAAAAGGTTCTTAATACCAATCCAGAGGGCAGAAGAAGTAGAGGCAGGCCCAAGCTAAGATGGCTGGACGATACAGAAGACGACATAAGAGCGATCGGAATAGCAAACTGGAGGAGAGCGGTGGAGGACAGGGACGGCTGAAAAGGATTTTGGAGGAGGCCAGGGCCCACACAGGGCTGTAACGCCAATGATGATGATGGTGACAAAAATTGATTAATGGTACTTGTAATTCTAAAAACTTTTGAGCATTTCTAGAGTAGATCATAGCCAAAAAGTTGTGTTTTATGGCCCTTGTTTTCCCTGGGTAGGTATACGGATGTACACAAAAATGCACGCTAAATTACCTTCTGATGTATGAAACAGGGTACTGGGGAAATTATTTTCAAAATATACTATATAGCCTGCTATAGCATCTTAAGTTACCTTTTAATTGTATATATATATATATATATATATATATATATATATATATATATATATATATATATATATATATATATATATATATATATATATATATATATATATATATATATATATATATATATATATATATATATATATATATATATATATAAATCTGATCTTGAGCTTATGTATGTTGTAACTTGGTGATTATTTACAAAAAACCTGTTTTAAACGAAGGGCAGTTTGATAGCATAACTGAAGCGAATAAACACATTAAAGGCAAGAATGATCCAACTGTCGATTTGTTGAAGAGAACTTTGTTATCTTGAACAAATCGACAAAGTATCAACCCAAGAGACGCGAGATTTGTATAAAGGGTCTATATTTAACACGGTATTTCCAACTTAGAGGCTTCGCAGCATATATGTTCCATATATGGATTTACTCAGAATTCGGAGTAGAACATTTAGTGTGTCTGTGTGTGTGTATGTGTGAGTGTGACTGTGTGTGTGTGTCCAAAATTTCAGATATATAAACAATTATAGGCCTACAAAACTTTTATAGTCAGAATTTTGAAGTTTTGTTTCAGTCAGGGGTTATCAAATTTTGATTTTTTTCATTTATTTCACATTTAATTAACTATGTAGTTGCATGTAACAAAACTATTAACAAAAAATTTAAGTAAAATTGCATTACTAGCAAGATAAGCATGTATGAGATAGTGTATAAATGTTGATGAGGTGATGTATATGTGTCAAGATAGAAGAATGCGGTGTTCGGTTCTCTTCCCTACCCCCTGAGGAAGAGAGATGTGGAGAGTAAAAAATACAATTGTCTACAGAGACACATACAATATCAATATGAAGTTGATAAATTTTCCTTTACAGAACATATTTTACTTATGTATTTTTCATACAAATAAATTTATTTCACATCGATACTGCAGACCATACATTTTTTCTTAAAATTTGACAATCCTTGAATGCATTTTTGATGAGTGTATTTTTATTGTAACCAAACAGTATAAAAATACCTCCATTTTCAAGACTGTGAGAACATTTTGAAAATTTGGACAGATGAAATCATAGAGAAGAATTTAAAATTTGTCTATGGAAAACTAATCAGGATACCCGTTTAGAAAATATGGAGAATAAAAATAGCATTCTTATATTATAATATGTAAATATCGCAGATTAAGAATATAAATATTTTTATGAATAATACATATACGAATATTTTTAAAACAGCAATACCATCTGAAACTACTTTTAAATGTCATGGAATGCGTGTCAACGCACAAGGTCACACTGTTAAATTGGATATTTTTATTTTTTTATTTTTTTATTTTATTAAGTTTACAATAACATATACAAAATATAAAACAAACAAACTATATAGAAAAGATTCACAGTAAGACAAAACATATTTACCCTTTACTAGAGTGCAAGCACTCGTGTGCAAGGAGACAATTTAATACAGAATACACAAAATATTATACATACATAATTATTATCTATACAAAAAGAAGTTAATATAATTTACATATCAGTCAAATAATAAGTTTGATTTATTCTTTATTTTTTTTTTAAAATCATTATGTTCAATTGCCAGTCTCAAATCTGTTTCAAGTTGGTTGAACCACACCACCCCATTGTACGTGTAGTAGTGCTGTGTTGTGTATGTATGTGTTAATGGGGTACACAGTTGACCCACTATATTATGTCTATCACTCGCCACACGTACAAAGGCATGGTGCGACCTTCCAATGTCCTTATGTATTTGAAATAGCACATTTTTTTTATAGATATTTTTAAAAGATGGCACTTGAAAATCACGAAATAGTTGCAAAGTTGGGTAGTCAGATGGTTTTTTATTTATAATTTTTATTATCAACCTTTGCGTAATTTCTAGAGGCAAAATGGATGTTTTATACGCCCCCCCCCATGCAACAATGCCATATTGCATTATTGAATGGGCGAAAGCGTAATACACATTTTTAAGTAATTTTAAATTGAGAATGTTTCTAAGGTTGATAAATATGTAAATAAGCTTTCTTAATCTGTTTATAGTATTATTTATTTGAGTTTTCCATTTAAGGTTAATTAATTTTTAATAATATTAATTTTTTTGTGGGTATATATTTTTTTTAAATTGATGTAACTATCTCCTTTACACACCAGTGTTTGCATTCTGGTTAAGGGCTAATTTCCTTTCTTTTGATGTATTTTTTATATGCCTTTGATTGTGCATATTAAATATATGTGAATGAATTGTTGTATTATAAATAAATAAACAAAAAAGGGTGACCAATATTAAAATATAGTCACTCGATGTGAGACCTGTAACGCACTGAATAACACATAGCTGCCTACTTTGTTCTGATCTTCTAACCTAACCTAACGCATGAATAATTTCAGTATTCAAATTTGTCGTACTACTACACATATTTCTTTATGTTTTGGTACAGGGTCACAGAACAGTACACGGTTAATACACAATAGACATATAAGTACATATCAAACATACATAACAAAACAACCCTACACACAAAAATCCCACAAGGCATGGGGTATACTAGATTATTGGTCTGTGGGGTATAGTAATAATACGAGTTGCATGTAACACATGAGATCCAACTGTCGATAGCGATAGTATCTATAGTTGAAGAATATGTACCAAACTATAAACCCATAAATACAAATTATTGAATATTTTCAGATATTTTGTTTTCTATGCAACATATGTAGGTATGTATGTCAAGATAGGATAGTATGGAGGAAGTTCCTTTTTTCCTACCCAGAATATGAAAATAGCATGATAGTATGTATTTTTGGAGATGAAGTATCAAACTATTAAGTCTTCTTACATATTGTGTATAGGCGACTGCCATACAAAATGTATGAAGCGATGTCGTCACTAAATTCAATTTAAAAAAAAAAGGTTAAAAAAAATTGAGATCTTCTACTACAATTTAAATATTTTTTATAGAAAATTAAATTATCTAGTTGGGGTGTTTCGGCTTTTTTCGATAATTGTAAAAGTTTTGGAAATATAGGCAGTTAAACTCATAAATTTATCATAAAAAAAATATTTTTCTTAATAAAAAATGTTTGAGAAACCCTGGAATTTTTCTGAAAAAAAGATTTGAGATTTTGAATTTTTCTATGTTTGTACCAATTTTCAGCGTTCTATCTTTTATGGTTTCTGAGATATACGGAAAAATAAAATAAAAATTCAAAAGTTGATAGCCCCTGATTGAAACAAAAATTCAAAATTCTGAGTATAAAAGTTTTGTAGGCCTGTAACTTTTTATATATTCTGAAATTTTGGGCTCTGTAAATTGAGCGGATCAAAAGTTATAAGGGGGGGACGGACACACACACAGACACACGTGACACACAGACAGTGTGACGAAGGGTACACTGAGATTTAGATTTAAATTCACTAAGGAAATAATTGTTTGCATGTTTTTGGGATTTACTTAGTTCGTTTTTAAATATTTTGATATAATTTTATTGTAAAAATATGTGTATGTTTATGTATATATATGTAAACATACACATATATTTTATATGTATGTTAATATTGTATTCATAATTTTAGGCGATGGAATTTATATTGTATTTATATTGTAAGGCTATTTATATTGTATTTATATTGTAAGGCTATTTATATTGTATTCATTTAGAAATGGCCATCATGTTTTTATCATTCTTTCCATCATCTTTTCTTTTTAATATTTTTTTATTATTGTAGCCATTATATTTTATACTATTTTGACAATCATTTTAGTTATCTTTTTAATATTTTATATAATTTTATTGTGTTAATATGTGTATTTTTGTATTGTATTCATAATTTTATACGAAAGAAATAGCCATCATGTTTTTATCATTTTTTCAATATTTTTTTTTTTGAGATCTTTTAATTTTTTTTTAAAATGTGTTTATATGATTGTAAAAAAGCCATTATATTTTATAGAATTTATGTATATTTTTTTCTTAAATATTTTTATACAATTGTATTGTGTTAATATGTGTATGCTTATACTGTATTCATAATTTTATGCGAAAGAAATAGCCATCAAGACACAGGCTTTGCCTAGTTTGATGGTGATTAAAACACCTTAATGACACTGCTTTCTGCATCACTGTATAATATAATATGTATATGTTAATAATAATACGAATTATAAGTGTATCAATATTTGTCAGACATGAATAAAGAAATAAATAAATAAATAAACACACACAGACACACACACACACACAGACAAACACACAGACACACGAAATGTTCTACTCCGAATTCTGAGTAAATCCGTGTATGGAACATATATGCTGCGAAGCCTCTAAGTTGGTGTTTTTTGACTTCAAAGTTGGAAAAGCCGTGAAAAAAGTAGACCTCTGCATACAATTCTCGCGTATCTTGGCTTGAAACATTGTCGATATGTTAAGAGAACAAAGTTCTCCTGAACAAATCGACAGTTGGAATAGGAACATACTAAAATTGTAGATTTTAGATTTACGGTCTTATTTCAGCGTTATAAAATATCAACTTGGACTAAATGGAATAGGAACGTTTTGGCGGGAACGTTCTTAAAAAGTTATAGAATTAGACGCATTTTGAATAACTAGTTGCATGTAACACATGAGATCCAACTGTCGATAGCGATAGTATGTATAGTTGAAGAATATGTACCAAACTATAAACCCATAAATACAAATTATTGAATATTTTCAGATATTTTGTTTTCTATACAACATATATTATGTAGGTATGTATGTCAAGATAGGATAGTATGGAGGAAGTTCCTTTTTTCCTACCCAGAATATGAAAATAGCATGATGGTATGTATGTTTGGAGATGAAGTATCAAACTATTAAGTCTTCTTACATATTGTGTATAGGCGACTGCCATACAAAATGTATGAAGCGATGTCGTCACTAAATTCAATTTTTAAAAAAATTGTTAAAAAAAATTGAGATCTTCTACTACAATGTTTATATTTTTTATAGAAAATTAAATTATCTAGTTGGGATATTTCGGCTTTTTTCGATAATTGTATAAGTTTTGGAAATATAGGCAGTTAAACTCATAAATTTATCATAAAAAAAATATTTTTCTTAATAAAAAATGTTTGAGAAACCCTGGAATTTTTTTGAAAAAATTAATTTGAGATTTTTTATTTTTCTATGTTTGTACCAATTTTAAGCGTTCTAGCTTTTATAGTTTCTGAGATATATGGAAAAATAAAATAAAAATTCAAAAGTTGATAACCCCTGACTAAAACAAAAATACAAAATTCTGAGTATAAAATTTTTGTAGGCCTATAACTGTGTATATATTCTGAAATTTTGGGCTCTGTAAATTGAGCGGGTCAAAAGTTATAAGGGACACACACACACACACACACACACACACACACACAGACACACACACAGACACACACACAGACACACACACAGACACACACACAGACACACGAAATGTTCTACTCCGAATTCTGAGTAAATCCGTGTACGGAACATATATGCTGCGAAGCCTCTTAGTTGGTGTTTTTTGACTTCAAAGTTGGAAAAGCCGTGAAAAAAGTAGACCTCTCCATACAATTCTCGCGTATTCTGGCTTGATACATTGTCGATATGTTAAGAGAACAAAGTTCTCCTGAACAAATCGATAGTTGGATTATGACTAGTTGCATGTAACACATGAGATCCAACTGTCGACAGCGATAGTATGTATAGTTGAAGAATAAGTACCAAACCCATAAATACAAATTATTTACTAGTTGCATGTAACACATGAGATCCAACTGTCGATAGCGATAGTATGTATAGTTGAAGAATATGTACCAAACTATAAACCCATAAATACAAATTATTGAATATTTTCAGATATTTTGTTTTCTATACAACATATGTAGGTATGTATGTCAAGATAGGATAGTATGGAGGAAGTTCCTTTTTTCCTACCCAGAATATGAAAATAGCATGATGGTATGTATGTTTGGAGATGAAGTATCAAACTATTAAGTCTTCTTACATATTGTGTATAGGCGACTAACATACTAAATTCAATTTTTAAAAAAATTGTTAAAAAAAAATTGAGATCTTCTACTACAATGTTAATATTTTTTATAGAAAATTAAATTATCTAGTTGGGGTGTTTCGGCTTTTTTAGATAATTGTATAAGTTTTGGAAATATAGGCAGTTAAACTCATAATTTTATCATAAAAAAAATATTTTTCTTGATAAAAAATGTTTGAGAAACCCTGGAATTTTTTTGAAAAAATTAATTTGAGATTTTGTATTTGTCTATGTTTATACCAATTTTCAGCGTTCTAGCTTTTATGGTTTCTGAGATATAGGGAAAAATAAAATAAAAATTCAAAAGTTGATAACCCCTGACTGAAACAAAAATTCAAAATTCCGAGTAAAAAAGTTTTTTGGGCCTGTAACTTTTTATATATTCTGAAATTTTGGGCTCTGTAAATTGAGCGGATCAAAAGTTATAAGGGGGGGACACACACACACACAGACACACACACAGACACACAGACACACGAAATGTTCTACTCCGAATTCTGAGTAAATCCGTGTATGGAACATAGATGCTGCGAAGCCTCTAAGTTGGTGTTTTTTGACTTCAAAGATGGAAAAGCCGTGAAAAAAGTAGACCTCTCCATACAATTCTCGCGTATTCTGGCTTGATACATTGTCGATATGTTAAGAGAACAAAGTTCTCCTGAACAAATCGACAGTTGGATTAAGTCTTCTTACATATTGTGTGTAGGCGACTACCATACAAAATGTATGAAGCGATGTCGTCACTAAATTCAATTTTTAAAAAAATTGTTAGAAAAAAATTGAGATCTTCTACTACAATGTTAATATTTTTTATAGAAAGTTAAATTATCTAGTTGGGGTGTTTCGGCTTTTTTCGATAATTGTATAAGTTTTGGAAATATAGGCTGTTAAACTCATAATTTTATCATAAAAAAAATATTTTTCTTAATAAAAAATGTTTGAGAAACCCTAGAATTTTTTTGAAAAAATTTATTTGAGATTTTGTATTTGTCTATGTTTATACCAATTTTCAGCGTTCTAGCTTTTATGGTTTCTGAGATATAGGGAAAAATAAAATAAAAATTCAAAAGTTGATAACCCCTGACTGAAACAAAAATTCAAAATTCCGAGTATAAAATTTTTGTAGGCCTGTAACTTTTTATATATTCTGAAATTTTGGGCTCTGTTAATTGAGCGGATCAAAAGTTATAAGGGGGGGACGGACACACACACAGACACACGAAATGTTCTACTCCGAATTCTGAGTAAATCCGTGTATGGAACATATATGCTGCGAAGCCTCTAAGTTGGTGTTTTTTGACTTCAAAGTTGGAAAAGCCGTGAAAAAAGTAGACCTCTCCATACATTTCTCGCGTATTCTGGCTTGAAACATTGTCGATATGTTAAGAGAACAAAGTTCTCCTGAACAAATCGACAGTTGGACTAGCATGCAAAAAGTCCACTACACCATACAAAATTTTCCTTCGTACACGCATCTTGGCTTAATAATGTCGATTCATTAAGAGAATTGAATTCTCATGATCGAATCGACAGTTAGATAACTGTGTGAAAGAGCGAATGAAACAACAGAATCCCTCTGCATACCTACAAGCGAATATGACTTGACTATTCCTTCGTTTACTTAAAACTAGTTGCATGTAACACATGAGATCCAACTGTCGATAGCGATAGTATGTATAGTTGAAGAATATGTACCAAACTATAAACCCATAGGTAAATACAAATTATTGAATATTTTCAGATATTTTGTTTTCTATACAACATGTGTAGGTATGTATGTCAAGATAGGATAGTATGGAGGAAGTTCCTTTTTTCCTACCCAGAATATGAAAATATCATGATGGTATGTATGTTTGGAGATGAAGTATCAAACTATTAAGTCTTCTTACATATTGTGTATAGGCGACTGCCATACAAAATGTATGAAGCGATGTCGTCACTAAATTCAATTTTTAAAAAAATTGTTAAAAACAAATTGAGATCTTCTACTACAATGTTAATATTTTTTTATAGAAAATTAAATTATCCAGTTGGGGTGTTTCGGTTTTTTGCGATAATTGTATAAGTTTTGGAAATATAGGCAGTTAAACTCATAAATTTATCATAAAAAAAATATTTTTCTTAATAAAAAATGTTTGAGAAACCCTGGAATTTTTTTGAAAAAATTAATTTGAGATTTTTTATTTTTCTATGTTTGTACCAATTTTCAGCGTTCTAGCTTTTATGGTTTCTGAGATATATGGAAAAATAAAATAAAAATTAAAAAGTTGATAACCCCTGACTGAAACAAAAATTCAAAATTCTGAGTATAAAAGTTTTGTAGGCCTGTAACTTTTTATATATTCTGAAATTTTTGGCTCTGTAAATTGAGCGGATCAAAAGTTATAAGGGGGGGACGGACACACACACAGACACACAGACACACAGACACACACACACACACACACACAGACACACGAAATGTTCTACTCCGAATTCTGAGTAAATCCGTGTATGGAACATATATGCTGCGAAGCCTCTAAGTTGGTGTTTTTTGACTTCAAAGTTGGAAAAGCCGTGAAAAAAGTAGACCTCTGCATACAATTCTCGCGTATCCTGGCTTGATACATTGTCGATATGTTAAGAGAACAAAGTTCTCCTGAACAAATCGACAGTTGTATAACGTTGAAATAAGACCGTAAATCAAAAATCTACAATTTTAGAACGTTCCTTAATTTAGTTCCAATAGTTACTGAATACGGGGTATTGAATTTTTTTTCCCTATCGGGAGTCAAAAGGAATTTTTACAGACAAACTTTTTAACATCTCAATAGAGACGGAGTTGGGATATTATAGAAGAACCAGGATACTTGCGATACTAATAATGTCTTATTTTTAGGTGAATTGTTCCACATTATTGAAATATATAGAACTTTCAAAAATTACATTTATAAGGGAACTCAATAAGAAGGCATAATTGGTGAACGTTGGGCATAAAGTGATCACGTAAACCAGCCGATGATAGGTCGTAAGCCTTGACCTGAAAATGGCTTGTTTGAAAATAAGCTGAAAAATACCATCGCCATCTATGAAATAACGTAAAAACCTTTTAGTAAAGCCATCTATTGAGAAATTGGTTTGTAAACAATGAAAGCAACAGTCCTTGAAACAAAACAATGAAAAAACAAGCCGAAACTGAACTTATAATTCTGGCGCGGTTCGGAGGTAACATCTGTAGAAAAACACTGTTGGATTGGCAGTAATACAATTATGCAGTTCGAAGAGCCCCAATAACTTATTGTCTTTATTGTATTTTATTGTATTCATAATTTATTGGTAAAAATAAACCTATGGTTATTAAACCGCCAAAGTGTATTATTGTTTAATAATAGAAATATATGTTATAGGAAAAAATATATTATTAGACAGAAACCAGTAATTATTAATTATTGCTAGATTTAATAGAGTAATTATTTATTACGATGCTTGCACGAATAGTGTCGAGAATAATAATTAAATAATTTATACGAATATTCAATCATTATGTATATAAATATTACAATGTATATAACATTGATTACGCAACAGTGCCGGCATGCCGAAATTATACATTTAAAAAACTGTTCATTATATGTTTGTTCATCTTTTTGAATTAATTTTTATTTTTTTATTTACTCACAGAGAAATTACATTTAAACAACACGTCTTTCCAACTCATAATATAACAATTCTGATAATGCACTATGAAGTTACGTGTTAGTAAGAGTAACTATAACGCGCGTAAAAAAAGGGTTGAAACCTGATTTAAATGATCATTAACCCATAATTTGTGGATTTTTGTATTTAAGAACAAACCCATGGGCGACCGCAAGGGGGGCACTTTCCCCCCCCCCTGGATTGACTGAAACTAGTTGCATGTAACACATGAGATCCAACTGTCGATAGCGATAGTATGTATAGTTGAAGAATATGTACCAAACTATAAACCCATAGATACAAATTATTGAATATTTTCAGATATTTTGTTTTCTATACAACATATGTAGGTATGTATGTCAAGATAGGATAGTATAGAAGAAGATCCTTTTTCCTACCCAGAATATGCAAATTGCATGATGGTATGTATGTATGTTTGGAGATGAAGTAACAAACTATTAAGTCTTCTTACATATTGTGTATAGGCGACTGCCATACAAAATGTATGAAGCGATGTCGTCACTAAATTCAATTTTTAAAAAAATTGTTAAAAAAAAATTGAGATCTTCTACTACAATGTTAATATTTTTTATAGAAAATTAAATTATCTAGTTGGGGTGTTTCGGTTTTTTTCGATAATTGTAAAAGTTTTGGAAATATAGGCAGTTAAACTCATAAATTTATCATAAAAAAAATATTTTTCTTAATAAAAAATGTTTGAGAAACCCTGGAATTTTTTTGAAAAAACTAATTTGAGATTTTGTATTTGTCTATGTTTGTACCAATTTTCAGCGTTCTACCGTTTATGGTTTCTGAGATATATGGAAAAATAAAATAAAAATTCAAAAGTTGATAACCCCTGACTGAAACAAAAATTCAAAATTCCGAGTATAAAAGTTTTGTAGGCCTGTAACTGTTTATATATTCTGAAATTTTAGGCTCTGTAAATTGAGCGGATCAAAAGTTATAAGGGGGGGACGGACACACAGACACACAGACACACAGACACACACACACACACAGACACACACACACACACAGACACACGAAATGTTCTACTCCGAATTCTGAGTAAATCCGTGTATGGAACATATATGCTGCGAAGCCTCTAAGTTGGTGTTTTTTGACTTCAAAGTTGGAAAATCCATGAAAAAAGTAGACCTCTCCATACAATTCTCGCGTATTCTGGCTTGATACATTGTCGATATGTTAAGAGAACAAAGTTCTCCTGAACAAATCGACAGTTGGAATAGTCGAATAATGTTACGTTCGGCCCCCGCGCCTCATTACTCGAGCCGATCATTCTTTTCTGCCATCTGCATTAAAACATTACTAAAACTAGTTGCATGTAACACATGAGATCCAACTGTCGATAGCGATAGTATGTATAGTTGAAGAATATGTACCAAACTATAAACCCATAGATACAAATTATTGAATATTTTCAGATATTTTGTTTTCTATACAACATTGTAGGTATGTATGTCAAGATAGGATAGTATGGAGGAAGATCCTTTTTCCTACCCAGAATATGCAAATAGCATGATGGTATGTATGTATGTTTGGAGATGAAGTATCAAACTATTAAGTCTTCTTACATATTGTGTATAGGCGACTGCCATACAAAATGTATGAAGCGATGTCGTCACTAAATTCAATTTTTAAAAAAATTGTTAAAAAAAAATTGGGATCTTCTACTACAATGTTAATATTTTTTATAGAAAATTAAATTATCTAGTTGGGGTGTTTCGGCTTTTTTCGATATTTTAAAAAAAAATTACAGTATAAGCAGTTAAACTCATAAATTTATAATAAAAAAAAATACTTTTCTTAATAAAAAATGTTTGAGAAACCCTGGAATTTTTTTGAAAAAACTAATTTGAGATTTTGTATTTGTCTATGTTTGTACCAATTTTCAGCGTTCTAGCGTTTATGGTTTCTGAGATATATGGAAAAATAAAATAAAAATTCAAAAGTTGATAACCCCTGACTGAAACAAAAATTCAAAATTCCGAGTATAAAAGTTTTGTAGGCCTGTAACTGTTTATATATTCTGAAATTTTAGGCTCTGTAAATTGAGCGGATCAAAAGTTATAAGGGGGGGACGGACACACAGACACACACACAGACACACACACACACAGACACACACACACACAGACACACGAAATGTTCTACTCCGAATTCTGAGTAAATCCGTGTATGGAACATATATGCTGCGAAGCCTCTAAGTTGGTTTTTTTTTACTTCAAAGTTGGAAAAGCCGTGAAAAAAGTAGACCTCTCCATACAATTCTCGCGTATTCTGGCTTGATACATTGTCGATATGTTAAGAGAACAAAGTTCTCCTGAACAAATCGACAGTTGGAATATTTTGCCCCCCCCTAGAAAATTTTCTGCGGGCGCCCATGAACAAACCTGACTTGAAATAAACTAGTTGCATGTAACACATGAGATCCAACTGTCGATAGCGATAGTATGTATAGTTGAAGAATATGTACCAAACTATAAACCCATAGATACAAATTATTGAATATTTTCAGATATTTTGTTTTCTATACAAAATATATAGGTATGTATGTCAAGATAGGATAGTATGGAAGAAGATCCTTTTTCCTACCCAGAATATGCAAATTGCATGATGGTATGTATGTATGTTTGGAGATGAAGTAACAAACTATTAAGTCTTCTTACATATTGTGTATAGGCGACTGCCATACAAAATGTATGAAGCGATGTCGTCACTAAATTCAATTTTTAAAAAAATTGTTAAAAAAAAATTGAGATCTTCTACTTCAATGTTAATATTTTTTATAGAAAATTAAATTATCTAGTTGGGGTGTTTCGGCTTTTTTCGATAATTGTAAAAGTTTTGGAAATATAGGCAGTTAAACTCATAAATTTATCATAAAAAAAATATTTTTCTTAATAAAAAATGTTTGAGAAACCCTGGAATTTTTTTGAAAAAATTAATTTGAGATTTTGTATTTGTCTATGTTTGTACCAATTTTCAGCGTTCTACCGTTTATGGTTTCTGAGATATATGGAAAAATAAAATAAAAATTCAAAAGTTGATAACCCCTGACTGAAACAAAAATTCAAAATTCCGAGTATAAAAGTTTTGTAGGCCTGTAACTG
Organism: Molanna angustata; assembly: GCA_963576475.1. Classification (NCBI taxonomy): domain Eukaryota; kingdom Metazoa; phylum Arthropoda; class Insecta; order Trichoptera; family Molannidae; genus Molanna; species Molanna angustata. The sequence continues at coordinate 6,752,315 of OY754975.1, forward strand.
TTTATATATTCTGAAATTTTAGGCTCTGTAAATTGAGCGGATCAAAAGTTATAAGGGGGGGACGGACACACAGACACACACACACACAGACACACAGACACACACACAGACACACACACACACAGACACACGAAATGTTCTACTCCGAATTCTGAGTAAATCCGTGTATGGAACATATATGCTGCGAAGCCTCTAAGTTGGTGTTTTTTGACTTCAAAGTTGGAAAAGCCGTGAAAAAAGTAGACCTCTCCATACAATTCTGGCTTGATACATTGTCGATATGTTAAGAGAACAAAGTTCTCCTGAACAAATCGACAGTTGGATGACAAACATACTTGTGCTCTGCATTGTGTGGATGGAAAATTATATCAACACATCATATTGATGGAGTAAAGGTCCACGATTGCTAAAACTAGTTGCATGTAACACATGAGATCCAACTGTCGATAGCGATAGTATGTATAGTTGAAGAATATGTACCAAACTATAAACCCATAGATACAAATTATTGAATATTTTCAGATATTTTGTTTTCTATACAACATATGTAGGTATGTATGTCAAGATAGGATAGTATGGAGGAAGATCCTTTTTCCTACCCAGAATATGCAAATTGCATGATGGTATGTATGTATGTTTGGAGATGAAGTAACAAACTATTAAGTCTTCTTACATATTGTGTATAGGCGACTGCCATACAAAATGTATGAAGCGATGTCGTCACTAAATTCAATTTTTAAAAAAATTGTTAAAAAAAAATTGAGATCTTCTACTACAATGTTAATATTTTTTATAGAAAATTAAATTATCTAGTTGGGGTGTTTCGGCTTTTTTCGATAATTGTAAAAGTTTTGGAAATATAGGCAGTTAAACTCATAAATTTATCATAAAAAAAATATTTTTCTTAATAAAAAATGTTTGAGAAACCCTGGAATTTTTTTGAAAAAAATAATTTGAGATTTTGTATTTGTCTATGTTTGTACCAATTTTCAGCGTTCTAGCGTTTATGGTTTCTGAGATATATGGAAAAATAAAATAAAAATTCAAAAGTTGATAACCCCTGACTGAAACAAAAATTCAAAATTCCGAGTATAAAAGTTTTGTAGGCCTGTAACTGTTTATATATTCTGAAATTTTAGGCTCTGTAAATTGAGTGGATCAAAAGTTATAAGGGGGGGACGGACACACAGACACACACACACACAGACACACAGACACACACACAGACACACAGACACACACACACACAGACACACGAAATGTTCTACTCCGAATTCTGAGTAAATCCGTGTATGAAACATATATGCTGCGAAGCCTCTAAGTTGGTGTTTTTTGACTTCAAAGTTGGAAAAGCCATGAAAAAAGTAGACCTCTCCATACAATTCTCGCGTATTCTGGCTTGATACATTGTCGATATGTTAAGAGAACAAAGTTCTCCTGAACAAATCGACAGTTGGAAAAAAATATTAAAAAACGAAATATTGTTATGGAGTACTAAAAAGTACTATCAAAAAGGATATTTTTAATCGAATATTATAATAGTTACGCATACTTTATTATTATACTAGTTGCATGTAACACATGAGATCCAACTGTCGATAGCGATAGTATGTATAGTTGAAGAATATGTACCAAACTATAAACCCATAGATACAAATTATTGAATATTTTCAGATATTTTGTTTTCTATACAACATATGTAGGTATGTATGTCAAGATAGGATAGTATGGAAGAAGATCCTTTTTCCTACCCAGAATATGCAAATTGCATGATGGTATGTATGTATGTTTGGAGATGAAGTAACAAACTATTAAGTCTTCTTACATATTGTGTATAGGCGACTGCCATACAAAATGTATGAAGCGATGTCGTCACTAAATTCAATTTTTAAAAAAATTGTTAAAAAAAAATTGAGATCTTCTACTACAATGTTAATATTTTTTATAGAAAATTAAATTATCTAGTTCGGGTGTTTCGGCTTTTTTCGATAATTGTAAAAGTTTTGGAAATATAGGCAGTTAAACTCATAAATTTATCATAAAAAAAATATTTTTCTTAATAAAAAATGTTTGAGAAACCCTGGAATTTTTTTGAAAAAACTAATTTGAGATTTTGTATTTGTCTATGTTTGTACCAATTTTCAGCGTTCTACCGTTTATGGTTTCTGAGATATATGGAAAAATAAAATAAAAATTCAAAAGTTGATAACCCCTGACTGAAACAAAAATTCAAAATTCCGAGTATAAAAGTTTTGTAGGCCTGTAACTGTTTATATATTCTGAAATTTTAGGCTCTGTAAATTGAGCGGATCAAAAGTTATAAGGGGGGGACGGACACACAGACACACACACAGACACACACACAGACACACACACAGACACACACACAGACACACACACACACAGACACACGAAATGTTCTACTCCGAATTCTGAGTAAATCCGTGTATGGAACATATATGCTGCGAAGCCTCTAAGTTGGTGTTTTTTGACTTCAAAGTTGGAAAATCCATGAAAAAAGTAGACCTCTCCATACAATTCTCGCGTATTCTGGCTTGATACATTGTCGATATGTTAAGAGAACAAAGTTCTCCTGAACAAATCGACAGTTGGATTACGAATATTATTATAGTGAGGGGGCTAGTAACAAAGATACAAACAAAAAGAGCTTTAACTATGTAAGCAATGGTGAAATAATGAAATTATATTTATTGCAATGAAATAACTTATATTTACTTTGTATGTCTACTATGTATGAATAAGCTTATATTACCTTTAATTATTTTGTATCTTATATCTACTCTATGTTTTTGGATAGAAATAAATAAAAAATAAATAAATACGCAAACAATGGATATTTTAAATCGAATATTTCAATAATTGCGTACGCGTAAACAGTGGATATTTTTGATCGAATATTTTCATACACAAACGGATATTAACGAATATTTTAGTAATTACATACTTATACGTAAACAGTGGATATTTTTAATCGAATATTTTAGTAATTACATACTTATACGTAAACAGTGGATATTTTTAGTCGAATATTTTAGTAATTGCATACTTATACGTAAACAGTGGATATTTTTAATCGAATATTTTAGTAATTGCATACTTATACGTAAACAGTGGATATTTTTAATCGAATATTTTCATAATTCAAGATCCGTAAACAGTGGATATTTTTAATCGAATATTTTCATAGTTGCATATACACAAACATTGGATTTTATTCCCTTTCGGGAGTGATATTTTATGACAATTTTTAACAGACCGATGACAGGTCATAAGCCCTGAGATCCTGGTTCTTTTATAATCCAACTTCGTCTCTTTTGAAATATTAACAATTTGTCATGAAAATTTTATTTTAAATATTGTATTGAGAAATGTGAAATTGTGTAACGAACATTCACTAGTGAAATGTTATAAATACTTATGGTATATAGTTCCTGGTTCTTCTATAATATTCCAACTTCGTCTCTATTGAGATGCTAAAAAGTTTGTCATAAAAAATATCATTTTACTCCCGACAGGGGAAAAAATCCAATGATATGTATTTAAAACAAAAAATATATTCTGCTAGCTAGTCCGTGTTTTGCTGCTATTGAGTTTTAATCACGTTCTTCCTAACATTGATTTTAATATTAAGAGATTCAAATATCATTGACTTATTGTTGAAAGCAACTCTTGCCTATTGAACTGTAGTTATTAATTCTGCCTTTGAGCAGCCATCTTGAGATATCTTGTAGATAAATTTAGTTGCAGGTAAACTAAGAAAATGCCTACTTATTTGTATACCTATATTTTAAAGAATAATTTGTATCTACAAATGCGGGTTTTTTTGTCATAAGGTCATTTCTAAAATTTCATAAGAAGCTTATAATTTTGTTATGTTCAACGCAAAATTATTACGCACCCGTCAAATAATACAGGCCATCGAACTAGTTTTGCTGCAATAGGATTTTCCTACAACGGCTAGCGAATGACGAATCGGAAGTTTTGATAAAAATACAGATTATAAAATTGTGGGTTTCCTCAGATTACGTTTCTTATATGATGAGCAAAAATACTTACGCTATAAAATTATAATAATATGGGATGAGTTGAGACCGGATTGAAGTTGATCTGTATACAATGAGTCATTTTATAATTTATGTTTAGATATTATATACATACTAAATAGCTCTGCGGTTTCTGAATAATTGTTTTATTATTATATGTTATTTTGTATTAATTCTCAGGTAACAAATAGGATCTTTGTCAAATATTAATTTAACGTACATTATGAGGTAGAGACTTTATAAAATCTCAGCTGTCTCATATCTATACATTACTTGTTGCATGTTTTTTTTTTTGAAATATCGTATGAGTGCAATGAATGTTGGAATTTCAATATTATTATATATTACTTCAGGTACCATGTCAAATATTCATTTAATACGCAACCAATAACAAGTAGAGACTTGGGATATTAATCGTCTCACAGATCCAGACTAAAAACACAAATAAAAACTGTGTTTACATCTGGAATTGAACCCGGGGCCTTTGGATCAGCAGTCATATAACTAACCTATTGAACCACGAACGCCGGCATTCCGTGACTAATTTTGAAATTTTCCATGTTGTGATGACAGCTTTTATTATATTTGTAATTTGAGATACCCATTAGCGCATCATATCGTGCTTGAGCATGTGATAAGAAAAAGTCTAATGGACACCAATTCCAATATTTGCTACAAAAATAGTCATGTTGTCGGCTATGCGGATGATATTAGTACTATAGGAAGATCAATGACAGCCATTGAATAAGTCTTCGGCCCCTTAGAGACAGCAGCATGTGAAGTAGGATTGTGCATCAACAAAGATAAGACACAAAGCAGAAACCCGGCACATCGACCGAGAGGCAGTGTGCAATATAAGTATAATTACTAGTTTGAAGTAGTGGATCAATTCACTTGGGACTGAACTGAGTCTGAACGAAAATAATGAAGATCCAGCTGAGATAAGAAAAATAATTACGGCAGCTAACAAAACATATTTTTCATTGCTCGCGGTTTTTGAATCTTGCAGTATCAATCGTAAAACAAAAATCACACTTTAGAAGACCATAGTCAGAACAGTGTTGGCATATGGATTCGAGACATTGATCATAACGGTGAAGATGTCTGAAATGCTGAACACCTTTGAAAGAAAGGTACTACGTATAATATGCGACCCCGTGAAGGATGGCGATGAATGGCACATCAGACGTAACGATGAGTTGTGCAACATATAGGCAGGCCCCAAGTATTTCAACGTAAATGAAATTACTTAGTCTGAGATGGGCTGGACATGTACAACGAATGCCATCCCCACGGGTGCCGAAACGAATCATGACTGGACACCCGGGTGGGAGAAGAAGGGTAGGAAGACCAAGGCTGCGGTGGGAAGATGAGGTCAGAAACGATGCGGCTCAGCTTCTCCAGGAGAGGAGCTGGATAGTGGTAGCAGAGGACAGGATGGGATGGAGGCGAAACTTAACGGGGGCGAAGGCTCGATTTGGACTGTAGCGCCAACAAAGAAAAAGAAGATTCGCGCATCAAAATGTTTGAAAAAATCAAATATTTTTATAGTTACATATGCGTAAACATTGAAGTTTTTTATCTATCGGGAGTCTCTTTTTAAATGTTTAAATTGATAGTAAAAATATCATAGACTTCTGACAAAAAATCCAATGTTTGCGTAGATATATGCAAGTATTAAAATATTCGATATAATAATAAGAAAACAAACCAAAAATGAATTAATAATTATGGCACGGTTCAGGGATGACATCTATACGAAAGCATTGTCACCTTATGTACTGTTGCTTTCATTGCTTACAAACCAATTTCTCAATAGATAGCGTGACAAAATTTTTATTCACTTTATAGATGGTGATAGTGTTTAAGATTATTCTTAGGTGAAATGATTTTGATGTATAACATATATAACCATTAAAAATTGGATTGATATGAACTCAATAAAAAGGCATAATTGGTAAACGTTGCGCAAGCGCATAAAGTGGTTATGTGAACCATCCTATGACAGGTCGTAAGCCCTGCAGGTGCCTTGATTTCCAGATTCTCTTATAATATTCCAACTTCGTTTCTATTGAGATGTTAGTAAAATTTCATAAAAATATGATTGAAAACATGATTGTATGCGTTGTCGGTAGCCATCTCATAACAGCCCAGTCTACTTTGGTTTCAATCTTGGGGATAGGTTGGCAGCAAATAGATGTATACCTTCCTCTACTCCGCTCAATCTTCAGCGATTCTCTTCAACTCTGTGTAGGAGTGTTCCAGGTTCTTCCGGCGAGGACGCCCTCTGCCAGTCTTTACCTCAACAATTCCCTCCATGATGATGTGTATGATATCCTCGTGTCGCAGCACATGGCCTATCCTGTTTGCACGCCTTTTTATATAGTAAAAAATATAAATCTAATTGGAGCGCGGTGAACTCAATTATTAACAATTAGCTCGTTTATAAAAGTTCTCACATTTTCTTATTGAATAGAAATGAATACAAATTTTATTGAGGAAAATCATTATGTCGGTAATGAGTCTATATTATGTCGTCTGCCTTGTAAAATAAATAGGTTTATTAATAAATATACACAATTGTCAAGGTGTCGAGACGGATGCAGAATAAATGAAAGGTCAATACGAATTTTACAAAAAAAATATTTACATTTAAATAGCCTTATACAAAAAAAAATTACACGAAATATAAAATAATTTCGATAAAAATATAAAACAACAAAATGATAATAAATATACAGGGAAGATCAAAATGGTCGCAGTGCAGGGAATACTAAAGTCAGATTCCTACGCCGTAGGATACAAATATTTAAAGACCTGATTTCCTGACTCATTATTCATATTTACTTCTCTGAAAGAACTTTTAAAATATTCTTGGCTGTTGAAAGTATTTTGACCTCCCTCCCATACAATGTTTTACTCACAATGAGCCAAGGAATCAGCATTTGAAATATCCGTATACTAAGGCGGACCATCCAGTACAGACAGGAGAAAAATGTTATGCCCCGATCTCTGCAAACCAATCCTATTACTTTATATTTTATTTCTTTAGTAAGAGAAAAAACATCACATCACACATATACATTTTTGTTTTACTTATCAAGTTCATATGGATGTGTAGTCATATTATTTCCCATGGAAACGTTATCAAGAAATAATAGACGTGCTTGGAGATTATGAAAGAGGAAAAAATAGACATGCTTAGAGATTAAGAAAGAGAATCGATGCTTTCGAAATGTGGTGCTGGAGGCGTATGTTGCGCATCCCATGGAGAGCTAGAAGAACGAACGTGTTAATTCTAGACGAGCTGAAGATCGAGGATCGTCTGTCGACAATATGTTACAGACGTATCCTTCAATTCTTTGGACACATTGCCAGAAGGGAACCAGTCTGCCTCGAGAAGCTTGTTGTGATGGGCAGCGTGGAAGGACGGAGATCTCGTGGTCGCTCACCAACCAGATGAAGCGATTTGGTTAAGTCCACAATGGGTCTTCTGTGACTGGTGCTCTGCGTTCAGCCCAAAACAGATTGGCATGGAGGCGGACCATACGTGTGGCGACGGACTACACCCGCTATCCTCAGTCATGAGGAAAAGGACGAATATATAATATAGATATTAGGATAGAATTAAGATAAAAGTAATATAATATAAAAAGATCTATACATACTGTGAAGTATTAAGTATAATTTTGAATTCACAAGAATGAAGTTTTAAATATCATCCATATAACATAATTTCCTCAATAGTGCATTCCAGCCATACTGATATTGTTTATTATGGACACACAAATTATTATTTATACTTATTTGAAGAATTAGTTTAATTGCTAGTTGAACATTTACAGGTTAATTTGATTAGAGAAAAGAAATTTAGAAATTTTGTAATAAACGCGTTTTTTGTTGACTGATAATGGGTGGGCGATATTAAAAGGACGAGGAACATTAACAATAGAATCATAAAGATCAAATCACAGAACTATTAGAGATTCTTTGTTCTGTGGATCAAATGCAGATCTATTTGGGCAACAAAAGAACACATGGTGGGGTGACTCAACATCCAATCCACATTGGCAGATTGGATTATCCACAAATCTTATATAAGTGATAAGTTAATAATTACCAATTATTTACCAATTCGGAGTCGGCAAATATTGGATATTTCTCTTTTTTATATCTTCATCGCTTGAAACCAGGGATGTTTTGGTAAAGTGTTTTGAATTGATTTATAGTAAGATCATTTTCCTTTACTCGTATATTCCCATTCGTCAGAAAAACGCTTCCACGATTCACTACTCACACAAGCTATAATATCAGTCAATGGCAGAGTAAAATTTGGAACAGAAGAACGATTGGAGCAGTATTAAAATAATCTCGATATATTAAATTACATGAGAAAATGTTCACCTGGATAGGGCGTTGAACTAATGTTCAATTCCTCCTTGATCTTAGATAGGATGCCGTAAGAGGCAGAGCCGGTCTTACGATAATCTTCAACTGGTTTATGTAATGTGTAATTGATTAATTGACTGATTGACGATCTGCCGTTCCATATTAATCTGAATAGTGATCATTGATTTTGATCACGGATTGCGATCAAGGTGGACTGTGCATGCTGCCTATAAATTCATACCTTTTTTCATTGTTCGACTTTTTGGTACCTACTCCAGATTTATATCTGCGTCAGATCTTCTATTTGAACAAAAGGTGAAGGAAGCTTAATTAAAAAACAAATTCTTCATAGTTATTTGTTAGTCTGTCAACGAATATAATATTTCTATACATTCGATGAATTCATTCAATATAAGTTATTCATTGCGTGTTATTCTTTATTCGATATAGCTATATTTTATATTAGTTTTCACAGAATAATGTTTTTCTGTCATCAAACTACGGGATACATCTTTATACCGCCGAAAGTAATGCTCTTTCAGCTTTCTCATTTATTTTATTAAATATTTTTGTTCTTCTATTTGAGTAAATCTTATTACTGAAAAAATTATAAAAAACATAATTCCATTTAAAAATATAGTTTCGACATTTTAAGTTTATGTCGTTGATAAAAGATTAACATTTCATGTAAAATTGTAAAACTTTTACTTGGATTCATCTTTCGTAAAGATGTTTATTTAGACGTGTATTAGAATCCAAGTATGTAAGACAAATCAAAGAAATGGCAAAAACTTTTACTTGGATTTTTTTTTTCGTAAAGATGTTTATTTAGTCGTGTATTAGTATCCAAGTATGTAAGACAAAATAAAGAAATGGTAAAAACTTTTACATGGTTAAATTTTTCGTAAAGATGTTTATTTAGTCGTATATTAGTATCCAAATATGTAAGACGAAATAAAAAAATGGTAAAAACCTTAGATTATATATGATACAGATACCTAGTCAGCGCAATGAATGTATACCAACTAAAACTACGCTGAAATAGACGAATTTCTAGTATACGTACACCTACCGATACGCACACCTACATAATACGTAGACCAACCGATCTACATCCTCACACACACATGTAAAAAAAACTTGGCATACATTTGAATTCGAAATTTGTACTACACGCGGCTTCTGTACATTATACTTCTATGGTAAAAACTTTTACTTCGATTAATTTTTCGTAAAGATGTTTATTTAGTCGTGTATTAGCATTCAAGTACAGGGTGTCACAAAATAAAGTTTATATTTAGTGGATCGATAAAAAAAAATTAAGCCGTGTATCGAAAAAATGTTTATCAATTATTAAAGTACACAATTTGGGAATTTATTTCTTAAAAATAATATCGTCCAAATGTAGACCCTCGCGTTCGCAGCACTCATTTAATCGAACAGTAAAATTACTTATAACGGCTCAGCAGGTGGACTCAGTGATGGCTACCATTTCGTGACGGATATTTTCTTTCAAATGCGCCAGGGAAGTCGGTTTATTAGCGTAAACTTTAGATTTAAGATAACCTCATAGGAAAAAGTCCATAGGGGTTAAATCAGGACTGCGTGGAGGCCAATTTATGTCACCTCTCCTAGAGATCAATTTGCCTGGGAAAATTTAGTGGAAGAGATGACGTTGCTCCGTCCTGCTGGAATCATGTTCTTTGGTTATAGCCAGGAAAGTTTTACAGTTCAGGCACCAAGAAGTCGTCTAACATCTCCACATAATGCTCTGAATACAAATATAAACTTTCTTTTGAGACACCTTTTAATAAAGAAATGGTAAAAAAAATACTATACATTTATACATTATAATTCTTATAGATTTATACATTTCACTACATTCCATCACACCATGTTCCACACGGGATAACCGAGCGCCACATTTTTCTATGTTAACAGACATCCATTACCTCATCGACGTTCATGTTCATCTTTGTGAAAGCTTCTGTCATTACTTTCACACCATCGCGCCATCCTGTTTGTGGAAAATACTGATTTTTTTCCTATTCGGCTTTGTATATTTTCTTTGTCAGTCGTTCCTCATTCAATCTTTCCATGTGGTCAAACCATTAATGAAATGTTTCTTAATTTAAATTGTGTCCTCATTTGATTGATTTGATGATTTTTTATGTTGAACCCATGATCAGATCTTAATCAAATTAAAATTGAACCAATCGGAAGATACCCACTTTCAAATGAAAAAAAGAATCATCGAAATCGAACAACTTATATTTGATTATAACGCACCTTTATTTTCATAGTGACACTAAACAAAAAAAAATTTCACCATCAGGGATTAAAGTTTTGGATTTTTTTATTTAATTTGAAAAAATACAAATCGCAATAATGCCAATTGTATTCAATAGATAAAATACATAGCTGGTTATAAAAAATTAAAATTTAATATTTACAATTTTGTATAGTGTCACTATGAAAATAAAGGTGCGATTTATTAATAATATGAAGAAGAAGTCAATTAAATTGCATACTATATTATAAGTATGTGTGTAAATATAAGTGTGTGTATGTATGTGTGTTATTGATAAGTGTTTATTTGCGAGGGTACATTGAACACCTCACTAGGAAGTCCTGTGCCGAGGTGTTCATTTGAACAGTTGTGTGACATAAATAGTACTTTATGTGTAAAGTTCTTGAATTATTAAAGTTATATATAAAAAAAATCACGTCGAATTGATAACCTCTACGTTTTTAGATGTCGGTTAAAAATCTGCAAATTGCTGGATCTATCAATTTTATAGAAAATCCGCAAAAATCCTGCTCGATTGCAGTCCCTTCCTGAGACAGCAGTTATTTCTGGCACCAGCTATGAATCTTTCAAAAACGAATAGTTTGATACCTACAAAGATTTTTCAAATATAAATAAAAAAAATGAGTAGTATTTTTATTCATGAATTGCTATGTTCATAAGTAACCTAACGAACATTTGTACGCGTCCCACCTTAGTTATGTACCTACATGTAAAATACATGCGATTATATTTATTGCAGGTCATAGAAAGGTCAATTCTTCTTTAAAGTTCTTTTCCTGGCTGAGCTACGTGGCCTCTAGATCTTACAGCCGTATCCATAACATGTAATTAATACTCGCTCAATTTAAGTGTACGATTAACGCATTATCGTAATTATTTTTTCAATGAAATCTTTATTAATCTGTAGAAAATCATGCTTATGTTTTAAAAGCGTATATCTTTCTCAACAATTGACTCGTTTGGCTGAAACACCAATGATCTTGGGGTTAATTCTCCAAGATGTCCTTTCGTAATTGAATTCGTTTCCCGCAAATCATTGATACGCCTTGAAAATATTGTGTCAATCTTTAGTTATATCTTATTTGCTTTAATGTTTGCCACCAATCAGGCGTATCTTATAATATTCAATATTATGTTTTTATGAGATGTACTCTATAGGTACGCAATCCTCATTTTATGAACCTCATTTTTAAGAGGAAGGGAAATTTAAATGAATATTTACAGTTTTATTTTACAATATTTTGTTTATTAAATAATTACAATTTAAATGTGTAATAATACAATATAAAAAACAGTCATAATCAAGACAATACTCTTATTATAAAAACATAAAAATCACAATTTCATACAGAATCTTGATTAATATTTATTTATTATTTTCATACGGCACATTAAGAAGGTCACTATACGGAAATAGTTTGATGACCAGAAACTCACAATCCAATGCCACACGTTTTATACCTGACATACTGTACTATTTTAATATTTCATAGATTAATATTTATTTAAAATTTATAAAGAAATATATTGAATAAAATATAGTTTAGAATTCAATGAACTTTTAATATTCAAACTCGGCCGGATTTTAACGGGTATTTTTTTTTTTTTTTAAAAATGAATATGTGCTTGTTAAACGAGTACATATACATCTTCCTACGTTCCCTAAACTAAGCATAAATGCTTGTCCTATAGGTGAACGAGATCGGTCGAGGCAGGATTCGAACTCGCGACCACTGGATTACTAACCCAGCGCGCTAACCGCTCTGCCATCCACCCATCCATTTGAAGGAAATTTTGAAGGAAAAATATAAATATAAATTCTTGACCCAACCGGGAATCAATCTGTGTGGCTCAGGAGTCAGGTGATTAACTTAGTGAGAGAATATTAAATTAAAAATAAAAACCAACTTTCATTGTTAACATGAGTTGAAAGAAAGTTCACCAAAGCAAGGAATTTTTATTTTTTGAGAATAAATAAGTAAATTATCCTTGCACTACACTTTGATCTTAGCCAACAGGCCGAGAAGCTATAAATAAAAAATAGACAAATATTTTGAGTTATTTTATAATGAAAAAAATTTATTAAAAAAAATACACTAAGAAATAGCATATTTTAAAAATATTTAAATACATTTTACATTTATATTTTCCGATGCATCTTTTTATAGAGGTTGTGAGATTTTTTAATCAATAAAATTATTCATAAATATTGTAAATCGCATGAGCGTTTTGAATTTTAAATTGAGTTTAAAAACGATTTCTACACTCAAATACCTTATAACAAATAAAAAAAAAAACAATTCTCCCAGTCTCTATGATTAACCAGTATCTAAAAATACGCATGGGTAACTTTTTTTTATGAAGGTATTGATTATTATTATATCAAATTTATTTAAAAATAACTATAGGTAACCATTGAATTTATATTGCACATTAAAAGTGTATTTTTGATCTTAAATTACCCATTATATTTAAAACAATTACAAATAAACATAAGATTAGGTACTATATTTATGTTTTTTTATAGCTTTTTATTTTGTAAATAATTTAATGTACCTACATTAAAAATAATTTGACTTTAACGAATTATCTTATTAATTTATTATAGAATATTATAATTATTACGAATATTGCTATTTTTAATTTACCTACTTTTGTTGTTTTTTTTAATCTGTAAAAATACTAAAAAATAACTTTTTATTCAGCCCAATTCAATTTTTATATAAATAAAAATAGGTACGCTATACACATAAAATCATTGACCTTGCATTCATCTGCGTTATAAAAATTGTTTATATTCGTTTATATGGTAACTTGTAACGGTTATAATAATATGTGTACTGAGAAATTAAAAATAAAAATGTTGACGTAAAATAAAAATTTAAATCAATAATTTCTCGATGAAAAATTGTCACAGAACAACTCGATTATTTTCAACATAAAAATAATGAGTTAAAAATATTCCATCACATTATGGAATAGATTTTTTTTAATTACACCCTTTGACATATTTGAAGAGTCTTTTTTTACATTTCACCATGTTTTCAATTTAAAATCTTTCGACACTGTTCGAGAGTTTAATGCACATAATTTCACATAGTGTTTATTTTTATTCATTAATGTTCCTTGCAGCCAAGTCCTGCCGACCAGTTGCAGAGTCCGCCCACTGGATCGAAGCTGAGACCCTTTGGACAGGTGTAGGCCCAACCGTACACTCCTCCGTTCTCCATCTTGGCGCAAGAGATGAACTTCTTGCAAGATTCCGGATGGGGGAAGTTACCTTGATCCAAGCACTGGATTACTCCTGTAAGAATATTAAAAATAGTCCATAAAAATGAGCACATTCAAAATACTCGATTCTCAACTCAATTTCATTACGTATTTCAATTGCTTATAGTTTGGTACGTATTCTTCAATTGAACATAATAATAATAAAAATGAACAATTCCTTGCACCCAGCGCAAGAGGCGAGTTTATTGCCGTATGGCAATTTCTTCCAACTAATCAGTGTTTCCAGCCCAGAGAAGCAATATTTGCGTGAGAAATGAATTAAAATAAATTTTTCCTCTGCTGGAAATCGAACCCAGGACGCCCGCACAGAAACCGAACGGCTTACCAATTGTGCCACGGCGGTCGGCATACTATCTACATACTATCTCCATCGACAGTTGGAGCTCATGTGTTACATGCAACTAGTTATTAATATAGTTGTTAATTTGAAAACGAAATCCACTGAAAAAAATAGGAAAACCAAGATGTTTATAAACCATAACTAAATAACCAAACTGTTTGGACAAACTAACCAAATAACCAAACTCTTGTAAATATCAACTAAAGTTTAGCCATTATAATTGTACGTTTTGGCTGTGTAGGTACACAAAAAAATGGGCAAGTTAGATTTAACCAAATGTTTACTAGTCTTCTTCTTCTTGTTGTCATATGCCCATCCGGACCCATAAATCCATAAACTCCTTTGCATCGTCCTCTAGGTGGGCTTGTTCATTAAAAATTCCCAATCTCACTGGCCAGGAGCCATTGCACATGATAGGAGGTGCTCTCTATCCTGCGTTTGTCGCGTCTTCAGCCATTCCCTAAGTCCTAATCCTGTTGACGGTTTTCAACATTGTCCACGGTTGGTCATGTCCTGGGGGCAGTGCTTCAGTTGGTGTATTAAAAATGGCCCCTTGTGTGCCTCCACAGGCGCACTCTTGCAGTCTAACGAGTACCTATCTGCTAGGAGTCTTACGAGTATCTGCTTTGGTCGTGTTTAGGATACTCCTCCGAGATTTGAGGCGTCAAGATGGTGGTTAGTGTCCATAAAACATGTGTTGCTGATCTGTGACCTGTTTATAGTAGTCACTATTATCATGTTATTAGGTTTTTTTTTTTTTTTTTTTGTTTAAGGCAATTCACCCTGTAAAGAGTGCTATGTGCCAATTATTTCGTGTCAAAGGAGAAAAATTAATTTTTTTATAAATTTATGTCATTCAATGAAAGGAATTTTGAAATAACGGACAGTACACGTGAATTATTAAGAGACAAAAGATGTTGGATATTAAGTGGAGATTGGTGAGTGATTTTAATTAATTGTTTGTATATATTTTTGAAGGCGGAATTATTTTTACAGTTAAAAAATACATGATCAATTGTCTCATCCTCATCACCACACTGGCAAAGTGGGCTATTTAGAACTCTAATTCTATACAGATGGGAGGCAATTGAACAATGGCCAATTCTCATTCTAGAAATACATGATATTAATCGTTTAGATATGTTTCTATTATAAAACCATGGTTTAGAGGAAATTTTTTGTTGGATACCTGCATGATAAGCACCCTTATATTTTTTTGTTTTGTACCAATTTTCATCCCATTTGAAAAGCATATTTGATTTAAGGCGGGGTAAAAGATCTGAGATTGGGATAATAAAGTTATCTGGAATTGTGCCCGAAGTAGTTCCCAATTTCGCAAGTTCATCAGCCTTTTCATTGCCCTCAATCCCAAGATGTCCAGGGACCCATGATAGAACTATGTCAAATTCATCGTTTTTTAGATAATATAGAAAACTTTTAATGGAACATGTGATTCTGTCCTCTGGATAATTTAGAGGATTGGATGAAATTTTTTGAAGAGCACTACGGGAATCTGTACATATTAGGGCGCGGTTGATATTTTGCGATCGAGTAAGAGCCAAAGCTTGGTTGATCGCAAAGCTTTCGGCTGTGAAAATGGACACTTCATTTGGCAATTTGTAAGAAACATTAATGCCGAAATCAGGAATGTGAACCGAAGCACCACAGTTCTGATTTTCAGATTTGGATCCATCTGTATATATGAGGGTATATTCCGGGAATTTGGAATTAGCAATTTGTGTAAATTTTGTGTTTATATTAAGTGTATTTGAACTATAATATTTTTTATCTAGCCCGAACGCTGAAATTTCGACATTTGGAATATAGTTTAAAGATTCAAATGGGGTATTGTATATTGGAAGTTTATTTTCTTTTTGTAGGTTTTGTAGTGATAATAGTAAAGATTCATATTCAGAGTAGGTCTTAACCAGGAGAGGGGTATTTATTTGTGGAAGGTGTCTTGTGTTTCCTTTTTGTAGAACAGTTGAAAGATCTTTAAGGCTCTCTTTTATCGGATGATGAGAGAAGGATAGAGCTTTAAAAAGGAATTTTTCTGCTAGAAATTGTCTCCTTAGAAATAAAGGAGGTTCAGCACATTCTACTTGCAAAGCATTGATTGGAGAAGACTTCATTGCTCCTATAATAATAATAATAATAATAATAATAATAATTCTTTATTGGCTAAAATAACATAACAAAATAAGTGCAAACAAGAGCAAGTTAAAACATTAAAAAAGCCAAAAGGCGGACTTGTTAATAAAATTAACATCTTCCAGTCAACCTTAGAAAATAAAAATAATATAAGAATATATAAGAACATATATATCAGAACATATATATACATATACACACACATACATACATACACACATAAACACACATATGCATTTAGGGGGATGGGAAGGAGAAAAAAGGAAGGGGCGGAGATAGTGGTAAGGAGGAAAATGAGGCAGGGAGGGAAGAGAGACATCAGAGTTTCACCCGCTGTTTGAAAGAGAAAAATGATGGTAAGGTTCGAGTATCAACGGGAAGTTGATTCCAGAGCCTAGCACTATGAACAGTAAAAGAATTAGTGTAGAAGTCCGATCGGTGGGAGGGAATCACAAGAAGACCGTTATTACCCGATCTCAGAGGAAGACCATGCTCCGATGAAAAATGAAACCTGTCTCTGAGATACTTTGGTGCCACCTCACTATACAAAATCTTATAGAGAAGACAGAGTGTGTGAACATCCCTGCGTTTGCCCATTGAAGACCAGCCCAGTTTTGTACGAAATTCCGATACATGGTCAAACTTTTTCAGACCGAAGATGTATCTAATGCAGACATTCTGCAGACGGTCTAATTTAGATAAGAACTCAGATTTGATGTCGAGATAGCAGACGTCAGCATAATCAAAAATAGGAAAAATCAAGGACTGGATCAACAGGGTTTTTATCTCAGTAGATAGAAACCGCTGCAGTCTCTTAAGAGAGTGAAGAGTGGCAAACGTCCTACGGCTAACCTCGCCAATCTGCTTCCACCAGGATAGACTAGTGTCAAGGTAAACTCCCAGGTCCTTAACAGACTGGAAGAAAGAGATGACTGAGCCATTAAGCATGAGCATGGGCAAAGAAGTCATATCGACGTGAGAAATCATTCTATGGCTTCCCAAAATAATTGCCTGCGACTTTGTAGGATTCACAAGCAGACCATTCCGAGAGCACCACAGACCAATCCGATGAAGATCCAGGTTCATTGAGTTAATTGATGAGGTTATGTTTTCAGACTTAAAGTGAGAATATAGTTGAAGGTCGTCCGCATACAAATGATACGAACAGGAGATGCCACAAGTCATTGTTGTGATGAAGATAGAAAATAAGAGTGGAGACAGGATTCCTCCCTGGGGAACACCAGTAGTCAGAGATAATTCATTTGAAGAAATCTCAGAAGTAACAATTTTCTGCTTTCTCCCCAACAGATATGAACTAAACCATCGAAGAGACACATCCGATAAATTAAGAGATCTCAGTTTAGAGAGGAGCAAGTCAAAATCAATACTACCGAAGGCGTTGGTGAAGTCCAATAAGGTAAGAAGAGTGAGTTTTCCCTCCTCCATGGCCAGTCTCACATCCTCAGTGATCTTAAGCAACGCAGTGGTAGTACTATGACCCCTCTTAAAACCAGACTGCAAAGGATCGAGAAGGTTAAGGTCATTGAGATATGATGTTAATTGAGAGTTTGCCACCTTTTCGACTATCTTAGACAAAGTAGGGAGGATGGAAATAGGACGAAAGTCCTTAACTGTAGATGGTGTATTACATTTGGGTAGAGGAATAATATGGGCTGACTTCCACTGAACTGGCAAACAGCCATTTAACAAGGAAAAATTGATAATGTGAGTGATGATAGGAAGAATTTGCTCAAGGATGGGCGAAAGCATTCTTTTACTGATGCCATCACATCCCACCGCAGAGGAGTCAATAGAAGAAAATATTTTACGCACGACATATGTAGTTACTGGAGAGAAGCTGAAGGGTTCTGAGCTGAGTGGTGCAATGTTGGAGATAGCCTCAAGCATTTCGCGTTTTAAATCAGGATCAATTTCAACCGGTTTCAATGCAAAGTGATTGTTCATGACATTCAGGTCAAATTGCCCAACACTAAAGGGCTGTGAGGCGGAACCAATCCCATGTTGTCTTAGGAAGCTCCAAGTAGCTTTGGGTGAGGAAGACGACAGGGCTAGCCGAAAATATTCTCTTTTTGCAAACCTACACTTAGCCGAACAGAGATTCCTCAATGATCTGTAGTTTTCCCAATAGATAGGCTCATTCTTCCGCTTACATTTGATTTTGGCCCTATCGCGCCTGGCCATCAATCCGCGAATGTCATCAGTCAGCCAAGGAGATGGTGGGTGTTTTCGATTTAAGGTAACTATAGGAGCATGTTTATCATAGAGTTCAATAATTTTAGTGTTAAAAAAAGATAATTTAGTGTCAATATCATCGGAGGTATATAGATCAGACCATTCAATATTCGAAGCATCCGCACTAAGGCATTCAGGTTTCACCCTCCTGAAGTTTCGAAATGTGTGTTTCTTTTTGGCGTGTTTCGGTAATTTCAGTTTTAAACAGGCAAAAATTAGATCATGATTGGAAAATCCAGCAGCTGTATGTTGTCCATGGTTCGTAACAAGATCTGGAGAGGAGGTAATCATCAGATCAAGTAGAGTTGCTGAAGTCTGAGTGAAATGAGTAGGAGAAAGGGGCAATATGTTTAAATCAAGTCCCGTTACTATTGTATTCAGCTTGTTGGCGCGATAATCGTTCTTTAGCAAGCAAGTGTTCAAGTCACCCATTATTAAAATAGTGGAATAATTAGGGACCAGCATTTCAAGAGTTGCTTCGAATTTAGAGAAATAATCGCTGTTCGGAGGACAGTAAACAACCCCAAGCAACAGCTTTATACCTCCAATAATTACTTCCAAAAACATAAACTCCGCATGACGCATGCATCTGTCGTCCGAAGTGCACACAGTTTTGTACTGCAAGTTATCACGCAAATAAACCGCGACACCACCACCCACTCGTTCGATTCTGTCGTGACGTATAAGGTTAAAACCCGGTATCGAGAAAATATTAGACGGAAGGGATGGTTTAAGCCACGATTCACTAACAAGAATAGCGTGGAGTGGCAAGTCAGAGAAAGTATCTAACATTTCAGTGTGATGGGCTGGAATGCTTTGGGCATTTATATGACATGCGTTAAAAAAATGCCTTGATGTGGAAAAGGACTCTCGTAAACGGTCAGAAAGGTTGGCAACAGATGACACAGAAGAGTTATTTAGATCACAGTAGTCTAGTGAGTTCCAAATGGTAGATTCGGGCGAAGAAAATGGTTGAAATGGTAAGGAAGGAGACGTGGGCGAAACATTGTTGGAGATGGGAAAGGGAAAAGAAGTAGATGGAAGAGGAGATGGAGGTATGATGGGGGAGAGGGGGAATGGGGGTATAGAGGAAATGTTTACCAAAGGAGGAGTGGGGACAGTGAGTAAAAAAAAAATCAAATTTAAAACTAATAATCATGAGTGCCTTCAGCAGTTGTAGATCTAGGTGCGAGCATAAAGAGGTAAAATAGTAAACAAATCAAAATAAATACTAGAAGAGTAGAAAGAAGACAATAAAAATATTAATAAAAATAATATTTGGCACAATCCAAAAAAAAATAAAAAAACAAATTTGAAACTAATATTCATGAGTGCCTTAAGCAATTGTAGATCTAGGTGCGAGTACAAATAGGTAAAATACTAAACAAATCAAAATAAATACAAGAAGAGAAGAAAGAAGACAATAAAAATATTAATAAAAATAATATTTGGCATCATACAAAAAATCAAAATTTAAAACTAATATTCATGAGTGCCTTAAACAATTGTAGATCTAGGTGCGAGCATAAAGAGGTAAATAGTAAGCAAATCAAAATAAATACTAGAAGAGAATAAAGAAGACAATAAAAATATTAATAAAAATAATATTTGGCGTCATACAAAAAAATCAAATTTTAAACTAATATTCATGAGTGACTTAAGCAATTGTGGATCTAGGTGCGAGTACAAAGAGGTAAAATACTAAACAAATTAAAATAAATACTAGAAGAGAAGAAAGAAGACAATAAAAAAATTAATAAAAATAATATTTGGCATTATACAAAAAACAAAAAAAAAACAAATTTGAAACTAATAGTCATGAGTACCTTAAGCAATTGTGGATCTAGGTGCGAGTACAAAGAGGTAAAATAGTAAACAAATCAAAATAAATACTAGAAGAGTAGAATGAAGACAATAATAATATTAAAAAAATAATATTTGGCATTATACACAAAAAAAAGTAATAAATAAAAAATCAAATTTACAACGAATATTCATGAGTAGGTACCTACCTTAAGCAATAATTTGTAAATTTAGGTACGAGCACAAAGAGGAAAACGAGTAAACAAATCAAAATAGAGACTAGAAGAAAAGAAAATAATAATATTAATAAAAATAATATATGGCATTATACACAGTATGATAAAGTAAAATATTTGTGCATGATTACAGGATAAAAATAATAAAAACAAACAAAAACAAAAAAAAAAAAATAATAATAGTAAGAGTTTACAGCGACCCGGAGAATCGAACCATGGACCTCCGAGCTCGCAAGCCGACGCCTTAGCCACTCGGCCAAACTAGGGAGCCGTCAAAGTAACCTATGTGCAAAATAATATCAACAAAAAATAGGCAAGTAGGTACCTACTTGATATAAACAATCTTACATAGAAATAATATAGTAGGTACAAGCAGAGACAGAATCATTTTAATTTCTCAATAGTTAGAACACTATTAAGTAAGATTGGCTTATCTTCATCACTTTTCTTAATATACACAATGCCGTTTTTCGTCCACGCGTACTTATAATTTAGCTCTCTCCTTTTGACTCGCGCAAGGTAGAACAAATGTCTGGCTATAATTTGTCTTAATGCTTTTGATTGTACTTTTTCAAGTCTCTTATCGAGATATTTAGGCAATGGATCTAAAAGAAATGAGGCATAGTCTATGTGACTTCGTACTAGAGAGTTATACATAAGTTTAAGAGTGGAGGGGTGTGACCCCCACCATACTCTAGTGACAGCTCGCATCATATTTAACCCTTTTTCACACTTTGTAGAAATGTGTTCGACCTGAGTCAGCCAGGAAAGTTTACTATTTAGATTCAAGCCAAGAAATTTGATTTGTTTGACAATTTGCAATGGTTCGTTATTAAAATACACTGAAAAATTTGGGATTTTCCGTTTGCGGGTAAAGTTAACCACCTTTGTTTTAGTTATCGACAGATTCAGTCCATTTCTAAGTAGCCAATCCTTAATCGCCCCCAACGCCGTGGTTATCTGCCTCGCAGCCTCGATAATATTTTTATGAGACAAATATATCAGTATATCATCAGCAAAAAAAAGTCGTTTTATACATGGATGAAACATTAGATCTAAGTCGCTCATGTATATATTGAAAAGTATAGGGGAAATAACGGATCCCTGAGGTAAGCCTCTCCACAATTTCCGTACAATTTTATTAGAGAAGTTGTCGATTATAATGGTTCTGTCTGTGAGTATGTTGGTAATAAATTGCACCAATTTGGCGGGTATACGTAGTTTAGATAGTTTTTCTTTCAGGACCGAAATTAGAACATCATCGTATGCAGATGAGAGATCAAGAAAAGTGGCAAGTGTATATGAATTAGAAAATTGAGAGATACGAATATCAGTTGTGAATAGACTTAGGTTATCCATTGTGGACTTTTTTTTACGAAAACCATATTGGTTTTGAGGTATTATGTTGTGGTTTTCTACAAACCAATCTAATCTATTTTTTATTAGTCGTTCTGCAATTTTTAGAAGGCATGAAGACATTGCAATAGGACGGTATGACCCACTTTTGTTATTAGGTTACTATTAATATGAAATTTTGGTAGTTTGTAAGCCTAAGGTACGGTCAGATATTAGTTACTATAGTGAAATAATGACATACCTGATCCCCGAATGATGACCTTATTCTGCACCCTTGTCTTTTCGACAATCCTCACGTCGTCATCATCGTAATACTCGTAGTCGATGACCGGTCTGTAGTGTCTCACCACGGGGGCGATCTTCTCGAAGGTCGCCGGAGGACGTGGCTTCCTCTTCCTCACTACCGCCGGCCGTGGCGAAGAACTGGGAGAGTACGAGAAGTGCGGAGCGACAGTTGTTGATATGCGACGTCCTTTGGTCGAATATTGGAAGCTACTGCTCGTCGATGGATACTCAGTGGAAGCAATAAAGTCTAAAAATAAAATTTCTCATTTGATAAAGTTTCCGACAAAAAAATAAAATGATGCAATATATCTAATTAGATAAATTTTCCGAAAAATAATTTGAGTATAATGATCGTGTTTCGTACATGTATAATTTTCGCCAAACATCTTGAACGAGCTTTCGGTTGCGCAGAGCGCAAATTTGTGTCTTTTTGCTTCGTTGGTTTACGTGCAAATCGCCCCACTTCTCGGCTAAAAGTTCAATATATTTGGCGTCAACTCTACATATCTACCGACCAAGCAAAAAACCTAAATTTGCACCCTGAATAGCTGACGTGATTTCTCAAGTTATTTTCCAAAAACTAAACAACAGATAACCAGGCTTGAAAGGCATCGGTAAGTTTACGTACACAGAAAAAATATTGGTTGAATAACCAGAATCTCTTCAAAAACCTTATTTTCGTTGTTGGAAATAGAATTCTGATTATTTTTTTCCCAATGTGGTCACTCGTGTGTGCAAGGTTTACGGATAATGATTATATTGATTTTCTTAGTAATTCATTTTTGAAAGTTTACAGCAAGTCAATTGTTTCAACAATTTATATTTAATTTAAAGAGCAGTCAATATTTTGGTGTCGTTTGACAATGTTTGACAACGAAATAACCAAATAAAGTATTGCACTAAAAAAATCTAAGTACTTTACGATATCTTTACTTAGTCCTTGATATTATAAGTAGGTATCCGATGGGGAAAATTTTAATTTTATATTACATCTTTAAATATTTAAATTGGCTTGATTTTACCATAAAAAACAAAACGAATCCACCTCCATTTTTTGTAGTCGGTTCAACATAATTGTCTTTGAGTGCATTTTTTTCGTTTGAAAATGTATTCGAATTTGCCATGTACCAAAATGATAGTTATACGACTTACCCGCTGGACTGATGATTGGAGGTAATGTAGAGGCCATAAGATATGCTCTAGTGAAGGTGACTTCTCCGTTAGAAGTGGAGAAGCTGCCATGATCCTCATTAACCTCATAAGATGGTGACGTTGGAAGAGGAGCTGACAACAGTTGGTGAGCTGCAACAGCTACAGCTGCAGTTACATCTCCGCCGATATCTAATGAAAGAAAAAGGGCAAAGATAATATTATCGTAGTTAATCATTATTCGTGGATAGACAGCTAGATGCTGGAATGAGCATGTGAATACAAGCCAGAAAAAAGGCTTTCACGTATCATGCTTCGTGGTAACCCCGAAGGCAGAAAACCCTCATGCAAACCCCCGAAAATATGACGAGAAAGCTGGCAGTCGATCTCCCAGGAGACTAATACAGCGCATAGACAGATCCTTCAGATCTATAGAAAGGAACAAGATAGACAGCTATTAAAGTTGACCTAAAACGGTTTTATTGTCAACAGTTTTGTCTCAATAAGTAAGAGTCTAGTTTAATCTTTAGTGCACAAACTGAAAGAAACAAGGTTGCGATGTTTTAGAAATGTATGTAATACGTCGGGACGAGTATCATACTGTGAGAAGAAGCCTGAACATACCAACTATTCAGCGGAGGAATCTTTTGCCGGTAACTTGGTGGTCAAGGGTCAAAAAAAAAACTACAGGGGATTGCATCGATATTTCGACCCAGGACCGATGTTCTAGTGATTATGTTCCGAATAAGACGGAAAAAGACAAAGAAGGTACATAGATTGAGCAGTGACGATATCTCTTGAGAGTTTATTGCAGCTATGCACTACTCGAGTAGTGAGAAATGCTTGCTCGAATTATGATTGAGTGGTGGCTTCTTGAGTTCGTAATGATATTTAGTTCTTCAGTTTTGGATAAGCGTTAAAATTTCGTATTATTTTGAAAGTCAATCTTTCTTCTTTCTTTTCGACTTTTCAAAATTGTTTGTTTTAGGAATTGAGAATAGGTATTTTTAGATAATTATGAGGAGGAAAACAAATATTGGGACAAACTGATTGATATTTTCATGGATTGCTCAGAAACGATTTGATTCTCAAACCGCATATATACATAAGAAAATAGATTTTTCAACTTACTGTCTAGATTAACATCTTCCAGCGTTTCTTCGCTGACTTCTTTCTGTACCAGGGTGTTGTCTTGCTTAATGACCGAACTGTACTTTTTCTTGTTAGTTTTTTCCTCCTCTGCCTTGTGCTCTTCGTTTGTAGGATCTTTGGAAACCTCCGAGGAAAATTGGTTGTCCTTGAAGCCATTGCTCAAAGGACGCTTTTGTATCTTGATCTTTTTGTGTGATATTGAAGGCAACGGTTTTCCATCTATCTGGTGGATCGTTGAATGGAATTCTTGATCATGGATACCTGCAATGGAAAAAAAACTATACATGGCTACGTAGGAGAATTTGGCTTCATTGTATTATTTCAAAGAAGCGCATTACGTAGCGTTGAGGTTGGGTATAAAATATTGATTCGGACCTTGGAAAGACTTGGGTGGTTCTCTTTGCTAATGCAACTGTTGAAAACTAGTTGTGCCAATACTAAATATCTGTAAATTCATTTATTATTATTTTAACTTTTATCTTTTATTCTGTACCTATTTTTTTTCGGGTAAGTAAAAGGTCCTACTTTAAATATTAACGACAAAAAATATTACTTTGTTGCCACATTCTGGAGACTTGCAATGTTTATCGTCTCACAAATCTAACTGAATCACAATACACCGGAGATTGAATCTGGGACCTTGGGCTCAGCAGAGAGATATCTAACAAAATGAGCCACGTAGGCCGACTTTATGATGTTTAGTAAGAGTGAAAAGACTGATTAGGTTTCTAGTATAAGATAAGTTACTTGAATCCGTTTCAGTAGGCGGTTTCGTGGTGGATTCTTCAGCGATGACGGAAGTCTCATCGGGAATTGGAGGAGATGTCGTGGTAGAAGTTGTCGTGGTTGTCCTTCTTCTGAGTCCAACTCTATACACCCTTCTGCTGTTCCCATCCAAGGTCTGTCTTATGGTGCTTTGGGCTGAACGTTGAGTTGTGGCTGAAAAAAATAGCATTTGTAAATTATAATTTCATTTCAGGACCCAAGTAGACTTTCGAATATTTTTATTATTGCATATGCGCAAACATTGGATTTTTTCCCTGTTGGGAGTCAAAGATATTTTTTAACAGATTTTTAACTATCTCAAAAGAGACGAAGTTTGAATATTTACTGTAGGAGAAACCGGGAAATCAAGGCACCTACAGGGCTTACGACCTGTGATCACGTAAACCAGCCGATGACAGGTCGTAAGCCCTGTAGGTGCCTTGATTTCCCGGTTTCTCCTACAGTAAATATTCCAACTTAGTCTCTATTGAGATAATTAAAAATCTGTTAAAAAACAGGTAGACTTTATTATATTTTCAATCATACTGCAATACTACTTTATATGACTTAGCGGCAGATGATTCAGTGTAGCTGACATCGGCGTGAAAATCGAAGAACTGAAAGTACTGTCAGTGTGTGGTGAAGGTTTGCTGTTGAGTCGCCTGTTACCAAGCACTTTTAGGACGGGAGACCTTCCCCATGGCTGGCAGGCCTCCACGACTGTGGTTGGACTCTTAGGCTGTGTTTCTCGAACAAAGATTAAAGTAAAAGAATAATTAAAATACTTTGATTTCATAAAATTGTTCAAATTTTTTGGTGTTTCATTGAAATATAATGCCGTCAAACGACGCATTTTTGAACAATTTCATGAAATCAAAGTATTTTAACTATACTGTTACCGTTACTTTTGTTGAAAAAACCCTGCCTTAGGGGTAGTGGTATGAAATATGCTTGAAATTAGTTTCTTGTTTCATCCGATGAGCAGCCACTCCGGAGAAGAAAGAGCTACAAGCTCTGAAACATTCCCAATGGAGTAGGGTAGAAGACTACGAAATTCTATATATTTATGACACTAGCGGACCCGACAGACGTTGTCCTGCCCGAAAGTTGGCTTGCCTGCTTAAATGGTTCAGCAAACATAAAAATAACCACACACATCATCACGCCAAATCGGGTGAGCATTATCTTATAAAAAAAAGGAAACACGACACACGCGTGTATAGCCACACAACAGTTTCGCCTTTCCTAAAAATGGTGACATTCAGAATGGGTGGTGAACTTGACATGATGTTATTTTGCCTGCTCTTAAGCTTAAGGGACACTAGAAAATGATTAAAATCATCACAATTGGTCCAATATGTTTAATATGTACATTCCTATGTCACCGATTAGATTTATAAGTTTCCGCGTACTTTTGTGCACAAATTACATACATTTATATATAGTCAACATGTATATATTTAACTTTCACTTGTAAATTAATCATGTCTGGTGGCTTTTTATAATTTATTGCAAGTATTTCATATAATATAGTACACACTCACTACACAATGTATGGCATTATATAAAATAATCTACATAATATCTAGTCAGGTCAGGTTAGAGGTTTTGGTATTTTTGAAAATACTTCAATTTTAATGTAAATATTTTCGTTAACACTGTCGAAGTTCATTTTACAAATAAGTATCGTTTCAGTGAAATTGATGATGTCTTCATCTTTTTTTTTTTGAATGTCAATAGTTTTTGATGGGTTTTCATAATCATGTCAGCCGTCTTTCATCCAGTAATGGACATAGGCCTCTCCTTGAGACATACATAGCTCCCTATCAATAAATTATTGAATGCCACGCCATTTTAGTTTACTAATGCAACGGGGAATTTCGCGCGTTGACAGGGCAACCCTTAATCACTAATGAGAAGAGGGGCTACTCATGACACGTTCTTAATATGTTCTTACTCTGTCTCAATCTTAAAAATGTATAAATCAGTACTCGATCATCATCTAATTTTAATCTTTCTCTAAATTTAATAATGAATATTTGTTATTATCAACGTTTAGAATGAAATTGTCATTAATTGTTGTATAAATTAATATTATTATTCAATTAATTTAACTTCAAATTTTGGGGCTCAAATTTGGGTAAGGTCGTGGTGGTACATATTTTGCTGGAAAATATGTACCTATAAAATGCCACGTAACGCCATAGTTGCATACCATCAGCAACACTACCAATAGTCCTACTCCCTAGCGTCCACGAGTGGTCTTCTAGGCCCCGCGAGCCCTGGGCAATGTGGCCACTGGCATTAACATCAGTGCCATAGCAGATAGGGAGAGGATGAATGGCGAGTGCCCGGCGCCACAAAACTGGACCCCCCCAGCTAAGGGAAGGAAAACCCCTACAGAAAAACCCTGGTCCTCCTAGTAAGGGGGTTAGGCGTTGGGCCAACAACCCAACCCTACAAAACAACCGAAGTTACGAAACCAACAAGAGAAAGAACCGGACTGATCTTAAAACCACGACCTGGCAAACGTTTTGAGGAATTACGAATTGGAACATGGAATGTGTTGACTCTAAGTTGCTTATCGACCAAACAAACAAATACAGATGTGACATTACAGCCCGGCAAGAGATGCGATGGACAGGAAACGGAATCATGGAGAAGCGCGACTGCACAGTGCTATATAGCTGTCACCCGAAAGACCATACATTTGGAACTGGCTTCTTAGTTCATAATCGCGCCAAACACCTTATCTTGGATTTTGAGCCTATTAGTCCTAAAATAGCTACTTTACGCATCAAAGGCAAGTTCTTTAACTACACACTAATTAACTGTCATGCGCCAACAGAGGATAAGTCGGACGAGGATAAGGATGACTTCTATGACATGCTAACTGGTGTCCAAGACACGACGTGAAGATTGTGCTTGGAGACATGAACGCCAAGGTGGGTCATGAACAGATATATGAAGCAACAACAGGTAAATATAGCTTGCATGCCCAAAGTAATGATAATGGCATAAGACTGATAAACTTTGCGGCAGAACACAACATGAACATTGGAAGTACCATCTTTCAGCGGAAAGACATTCACAAGGGAACATGGAAATCACCCAATGGACGTACAGTCACTCAGATTGACCATGTGCTAATAGATAATAGACACAGATCCGACCTAATGAATGTGAGATCATACCGAGGTGCAAACGTTGACTCTGACCACATGCTAGTCTGTGCTAGACTCAGAGCCAGAATATCAAAAGCTAAAAGAGTGTCAACATCAAGAGCTGCACGATACAACCTCGAAAGACTCACAGACAATGATATCAGTAAACAATACAGAGAACAAATACAGAACCGACTACCACCAACAAACACTTCCAATGATAATCTAGAAATTATTGTAGACCAATATTGGCAACAATGCAAGGAGGCTGTAATATCAAGCGCAAACGACACCATTGGAGTTAAAACACCAGTAAGGAGAGGTGAATGGTTTGATGAAGAATGTCAACTGGCTACTGATAGAAAGAATATTGCATATCAGAAAATGATCCAGTGCAGCAGAACTCGCGGTACCACAGAGGAATATAAGCGGTTAAGACGGGATGAAAAGAAAACCCACAAAAGAAAGAAAAGAGCGTTCATAAAGCAGCAAATTGAACAGATACAGGATCATTATAGTGCCAATAACAGCAGAGCGTTTTACCAGAAGGTAAATACCATGCGACACGAATTCAAACCGCGTAGCAACATGTGCAAGAACGATAATGGCATAATCCTAACCGAAAAAACGGAAATTCTTGCACAATGGGTTAAACACTTTGACACGCTTCTCAATGGTGATCACAGCCTGCCAAGTACATCAACAAGTCTCAACAGTACAACCGAAGATCTGACACAAAGCGCGCCCACACTTCAAGAAGTGAAAGATGTGATCAAAAAGCTAAAGAATAATAAATCCCCTGGCAAGGATAATATTCAGAGTGAACTAATTAAATATGGAGGTGAACATCTTCACAAACATCTGCACATACTTGTACATCTTATCTGGGAAACCGAGGCAATTCCGAAGGAATGGAATGAGGGACTCATCTGCCCATTGCATAAAAAGGGAGACCAGATGTTATGTAGTAATTACAGGGGGATAACTCTACTAAACACGGCATATAAGGTCTTGTCAAACATTATATTTCAGAGACTTGAACCATTTGTAGAGAGAAAGTTGGGACGCTACCAGACTGGATTTCGGAGTGGGAAATCTTGCGTTGACCAAATATTCGTTTTGAGACAGATATTACGTGAATTCAACATCGACACACATAACCTGTTTGTGGATTTTAAAGCGGCTTATGACAGCATAGAGAGCAACTCTACTCGGCAATGAATTATCTTGATATGCCAACAAAGCTGACCAATATGGTGAGATTAACAATGTCTGAAGTATTTTCTCAGATTAAAATACAATCAGACATATCTGATAGCTTTAGATCATACAACGGCTTAAGACAAGGAGATGCCCTGGCATGCCTTTTGTTCAACATAGCATTGGAAAAAGCCATAAGGGATTCGGGAATTGAACTAAATGGGACCATATACACAAAGTCAGTCCAAATCTTGGTATACGCTGATGATATCGATATTATTGCAAGATCAGAATCATCCCTACGAGAAGCATTTTCAGTTCTAGAGTCATCAGCTAGAAGGATGGGTCTCCGAATCAATGAGGCAAAGACTAAGTACATGCCAGTCACAATGATACCCGGCACCAGCCAATCCTCAATAACTATCAGTAATTACACATTTGAAACAGTGGAGCAATTTACATACCTCGGTTCCATCGTTAATAACGAGAATGATATAAGTACTGAGATTCGGAAGAGGATTCTTGCAGCTAACTGGAGTTACTTTGGTCTCATTGGACAATTGAAATCACGCCTATTGTCCAGAAAAACTAAAGCCACACTATACAAGACACTAATTAGACCAGTCTTAACATATGCCTCGGAGACTTGGACACTAACCAAGCACGATGAAAACAGACTAGACGCCTTTGAAAGAAAAATCTTACGCAGAATATATGGACCAATTAATGATGGTCAAACATGGCGTAAGAGATACAACACTGAGCTCTATGATCTTTACCAGGACATCAGCGTGGTCAAGTTTATTAAGATTAGCAGACTACGCTGGCTGGGTCATGTACACCGTACGGATGATCTGGAGCTCCCAAAAAGGGTGTTGACTAACAACCCAACCGGTAGAAGAAGCGTTGGGAGACCTACATAAGCTACGATGGTTGGACGGCGTTGTCGCAGATTGTCGGGCTATGGGGCAGCAGAACTGGAAAGTGGCAGCCAACAATAGAGCAGTTTGGAGAAGATTCTTGGAGGCAGCTAGGACCCATCAAGGGTTGTAACGCTGAGGATGATGATGATGATAATTTAACTTCAAAGATTGCTTTAGTCTGAAGCTGATCTTAATTTTACTGTTATCAACTTTACGAGTAACGCTGCAGCAGGTCTAGAAGATTAATCTGTATTGAACATGTCGTCAGATAGAAAGAAGAAAAAGCCAGAAAACGCATCCTACAAAATAATCTTGTGAGCAAAAGACCTCTTGGAAGACAAAGAGAGAGAACAATGGACAAATTCACCCGAGATCTGAATGTGTTGATTGCTTGTGAAGACTAGGAGTCAACTACAGCTTACAGGAAGGCTTAGAAATCCGTAGTTCAGGAAGCTAAACCTCTACCGGAACCATACGGCCATCGGAAGTAATAAAATACATAATGCATTAGAAAACACATACGCTTTCATGTATGTATTTTTTAATACACTTACATACACATCATGCATCCAAGGTAAATTAAATGTTTTATCTAAGCAGCTTTATATGTCACACATTATTTTCTCGTGTATTTTATATGTGGGTCTCTAAGATAATGTCATAAAGATATTATGAAAACAGAACTGTTGCATAAACTTTAATGTGGAAATTTAGCCTGAAGGTAAATACGTATTTTTACCTGATAATGTTTTTCTGGACATAATGATGAAACAGTATATTAACACACATACAGTACGTATATAAATTAATATATTACATAACATGAATCTTTGATATTTACTTATTAAATTGACGCTTGAGTACACGAGTATGACTCATTTAATTATCACAATTCGTTGTATGCACTAAAATCTATAATAATTTAATATTCTATGGCTTTATTTATTAAATTTATGTACAAAGGCGTATCTATTGAAGCATCATCATGTATAACTTGTTTATGGTCCAAAGACAAATAGCCACAATTGAGACTTGATATTATTACTTCATACAAATACAAAGGGATATCAGCAACAATATTTTCACAGATACAAATAATAGTACTAGAAATTAATAACACCTCTATTTCGAACCACTACAGCACAGCATCATTATGTATATATGTATAAGGACATAAAATTGTTTAATAACTAACCATGAAATATCAGAACAGAAACGAATTACGAAGACTTAAAAAAGAAACTTAAAAAAATTTGAAACACTCTCCCTAATATTAAATTCATTTTTATATGTGTTGTTTAGTTATTGTTGTGGTTTTGATGATGATTTTAATTATTTTTATATTTTCTTGATTTGAAATGTAAATCCTTTTTGTAGTACTTTTGGTTTTGAAATGTTTGTTTTTTTACTATTGTTAATTAATTACTTATTTTAGTTTTGTTTATTTGTTAGTTTCTGTGTTAAATATTTTTATTGTGTAAGCAAAAAGCTGCGGCTTTTCTAAACACAATCTTCCAGCTTAAATTAAGAAAGGAAACATTAATAAGTTTTTTTAAAAAACTAATTAATGAAAACAATATATTAAATGAATAAAAAAAGCCATAAAAAAACATCAGCACAATATGTCAGTTTAAAAATTGATACTTGATTCATTTTTCTATTTTTATTTGATTTATTTTTAACTTTATTCCCTCATTTTATTTCATTTTTTCTACACGAAAATTGTGTTACATGTTAACTTGGAAGAATCTTGTGAGGATACCGTTAGGACCAAATGGTTAGCACTTTGAATCCTATGCTCAATTTCTAGTTTGCAAATAAACTAGTCATTACTAGGCATTCCTTCAATGAAAGTGTAGTGAAAGTTTTATTTAATTAGTTTTAAGATATAAGTAATGAAGAATTTCCACAAAGTAATCAATTAAACTCGAGAAATAAAAAAAATATTGTGAAAAAATTTGTGACCGAACCTACAAAGGTATAAAATTAGTACCTTAAACGTATAAGTAGGTACATGTATATTGTTATTATATTTTACAAAACTGTGAAGAAATGTTTTTTTTTTATAACTTAATATTTCAAAAATATTTCACGCACATTAGTGTGACCAATCAGAAAACAAAGGCGTTGATGAGACATATCTAATCTGAGACACTGTTGCGAGACATCCTCGTGTTGTTTGAACCGTCGAAATCTTCAATGTTGCAAAATGACCCATTGCCAAATTTAATTCAACTAATCTAGTTAGGGGAGATAATTAATTGACTCTATTTAGTAATGCTCTACCGCATCTTTTCTCACGGAATGTAATATTGCCATTGTCAAAGATCAAACGACATTGTGATCTAATCGACTAATCGTTTCGTAATGAAAATAAAAAAAGGATTTTTTCATTTAAATCTTCTAAATCATAAAACTTAACAAAAAAAGATATATTCTTCTATGATACATTAAATCTCTCAATAGAGACGAAACAAAAATAGGTATAGGAGAAACGGAAAATCGAGCACCTACAGGGCGTACGACCTGTCATCGGCTGCGCAACTATCATCATTAATGATTTCTTATTGAATATCTTCTTCTTCTTCTTCTTCGTTTAGTAGACCTAGTTGGTCTGTTCTTCAGAAACTATGCCTCCTGTGATGACGAAGTCCAGCTATCCTTCCATCTCTTGGGTGGTCTACCGGGCAGGCGGCGGCCAGAAGGAATTTCATTTGCTGCTATATTTGCAAGCCGATCACTGTCCATCCTGGCTACGTGGTCTCTCCAATGCCTTCTTCTGGATCTACTCCATCGAACGATGTCCTGTATTCCACATGTTTTCCTTATTTGAACATTGCGAACACGATCTCGGAGAGTTTTACCAGTGATTGACCTTAGGACCTTCATCTCCGTTGTCCTTAGGAACCCCTTGGTTCGTACAGTATCTGCTCGCGTTTCCACAGCATACGTCATGATCGGTCGCACACATGTTTTATATATTCTGACCTTACTGTCAATACGCATGTGTTTATTTTCCAGATCATATTTTTCAGACATCCAGATACGACAGATGCTTTATTGACTTGTTCGCGGACTTCAGTGTATAAGTCGTTATGGCTGCAGATCTCTACTCCTAAATATTTGAAACTCATTACTTGTTCCACGGGCTTATCATCAACAGTTAGCTTACACCTTGAAGGTTGTTTGGATATAGTAATACTTTTTGTTTTACTGACTGATATAGCCATGTTTAGCCTCTTTGATACCACATAGAATTTGTTCAACATTATTTGCAAGTCATTCTCAGTTTCAGCTATTATCACCGCATCATCTGCATAACAGATAACATTAACATTATTGAATATATTAAAATAAAATATTTATTTATAATTTTCTTCCCCTAGATTTAAAAGACTAAATAGTTTCGCTCTACACGAACATATTCTAACTAGTTAGTCTATTCAATCAATTGGAAGAAAATTATCAATCAGTACTTTAATTTAATATATTATAATGAATCGAAAAAGTTAAAAAAACTTTCTTATTGATTTCCCATATGAATACAATTTTGAAAATTATGAATATGTTACAACCTGACTACACATCGTCAGCTTGTAACATATAGGTACATAATATATAAAAAAAACTCATGCAATAGAATAAAGATGTACCTACATAAAAACTGTTCCTTATTTCAAAGACGTATCTTTTGAGGGTACTGGGGAAGGATTTTCAAAATATACTATAAAGCCTACTATAGCCACTTAAGTTGATTGCTTCCATTGGCCGCAGTACCATTGCGTCGCTCCAGATACCTTATTACTGAACAATACAATGAAATGAAAAAATGATTGAACTATATCAGTAGCAATTATATGACATAATAGTAATATAAAATTAAATTGTACAGTGAATTATGTATTGGTTATGGAATGAATTGCGTCATTTAGCAATTATCTTGATTCTAGATGATTGTGTACAGTTTTTTAATAATTTCACGCAACACAATGACCTGAAACACATCAAGAAAGCAATGCCATCTGATGGAAACTGGGGTAAGCGTATGAAAGTACATTTCTCTATTTATTTATTTATTTATTTTATTTTGGGAAACAAAACAGCTGTTACATGTTTTACATTAATAAAAAAATAACAATCAGGAAAGTAAGCCAATTACATTGTTCCACAGATTAATATACATAATAAAGACAATTCAGTACAAAGTCAAAGACAAAAGTGTGGTGTAAGTGTACAATTGTGATGTGTGTGTATGTGTGTGTGTGTGTGTGTGTGTGTGTATTTTATGAAGCGAGGGTGGGACATGAAGAAAGGTAGGAGAGGAGGAAAGGGTGAGTTGTCATATTAATACAGTATTGGACATACCAAAAATTGTACAATTTGGTACATAAAGTATTCATTATAATATTGATGTTAGTTGTTTTTTTAATGAATGTAGGCTATTGTTAAAAATATCTGGCTTATGATTAAGGTTATTGTACATATTGCAGCTGCGGTTAATAAAAGTGTTGTTTGCATAGTTTGTTCTTGAGTATTTAGTGTAAAAGAGGAGGTTCTGGCGGTTTTGTCTGGCGGGGCAGTTGAATGGGATTTGTCCTAAGAGATACGGACTATCTATTTGGTTGTTAAGTAATTTATATAGGAAACATATATCAGTTATACCCCTTCTTTTGTTAAGTGGTAACATTTGGTGATGTTTTAAAGATTCCTCATAACTGATACCAAATCGCCTAGTTCTAAAATCGAGGTGTTTGATGAATTTTTTTTGGATTCTTTCTATGTTATTTATGTGCAACTTATAATGAGGATTCCATACAGTGGTTGCGAATTCCACGTGACTTCGAACATATGCGTTAAATAAAATTTTTAGACAGTCAATATTCTTAAATGGTTTGGTCACCCTTAGGACAAAGCCTAAACCCTTGTAGCTTCTACTAATAACATTATTAATGTGGGAAATAAAGTTAAGCTTATCGTCCACAATTACTCCCAGGTCTTTTGCCTCGGATTTACGGGAGAGACTGGAGTCATTGATTTTGTAAATGAATTCGATGGGAGTTTTTATTCTTTTAAATGTTACAATGAAACATTTTCCGGTGTTAAGGTAAAGATGGTTTTTTTTGCAGTATTCGGCAAACATGTAAACTCTACAACAAAATTATATTGAATGATTAAGTATAAATAATATATACCTTCTCATTTATTGAATTGAGATTAAATATCATGTAAGGAGTTCATTCTACGAGTTTCGTCGTGATTTGTTTGTGTGTATTACCATAAGTTTATAATATGTCATCTGTACAGTCACAGTCAAAACTATATGGTAGTTCAACCGACTTTATATCGATTTCATACAATTATATGAACATTTTGATTTCCTCTATCAAAATGTTCATATATAATCAATAACAATCCAACTGTCGATTTGTTCAAGAGAACTTATTTCTCTTAACATATCGACATAGTAACAAGCCTAGATATGCGAGATTTGTATGCAGGGTCTATATTTTTCACGGTTTTTTCAACTTTGAAGTAAAAAAAAACACCAACTTAGAGACTTCGCAGCACATAATGTACCATATATGGATTTAACTCAGAATTCGGAGTAGAACATTTAATGTGTCTGTGTCCCCCCCCCTTATAACCTTTGATCCGCTCTATTTACTGAGCCCAAAATTTCAGAATATATTGATAATTATACCTATGTATACCTACAAAACTTTTATTCTGAGAATTTTGAATTTTTGTTTGAGTCAGGGGTTATCAACTTGAATTTTTACTTTGTTTTTTTATATATCCCAAAAACCATAAAGCTAGAACGCTGAAAATTGGTGTTAATATAGACAAATACAAAACTCAATTTTTTTTTAAATATTCCGGAGTTTTTCAAACATTTAATATGAGGAAAAAAAAATATGATAAATTTAAGTATAACTGCCTTTATTTCCAAAGTTATAAAAATATCAAAAAAAGCCGAAACATTCCAACTAGATAATTTAAATTTCTATAAAAAATAGTAACATTATTACAATAGTACCAACATCTCAAATCTTTTAAACAATTTTTATAAAAATTGAATTTAGTGGCGGCATCGTTTCATACAATTTGTGAGGCAGTATATCTACACAATATCTACGGGGACTCAATAGTTTGATACTTAATCTCCAATCATACATACATACATAACATCACGGTGTTTTCATATTCTGGGTATGAAAAAACACTGACCTCCATATTATTCTATCCTGACATACATACTTACATATTTAATATTGAAAACAAAATACATATCTTAAAATGTTTATAGTTTGGTACGTATTCTTCAATTATACATACTATCGCCATCGACATTTGGATCTTATGAGTTATATGCAACTAGTTTTATGCTTAGATTAATTAATAAATAAAATAAATAATAAAACCTCTCCCATTCGTTAAAAATTTAAACCAATAAAATATTGCAATTTCCTGCCGCTAATAATATAATACTTGTGTGCTTCAACATCAAAAATTTCCGTCTCAAATTGAACTTTGACATTTGACCAGTGGAACCCACATTTGTTTTCATAGTTGCCAAATTTTTATTTCAAAACCAGTGACATCACGAGAATCAACAACAATCGTACAACGAAATAACCTTTGTTGAATATAACAATCATCTGATTTAAGAATTGCCTCCGGGTATAAAATTAAC
The DNA here is from genome assembly GCA_963576475.1 of Molanna angustata. Lineage (NCBI taxonomy): Eukaryota > Metazoa > Arthropoda > Insecta > Trichoptera > Molannidae > Molanna > Molanna angustata. Next base: position 6,789,841 of record OY754975.1, read on the forward strand.
CGTAATAATTTTGACCGCATCACGGAGAAAAATATTTTTTTATAATTATATTACTTCTCGGACAGAGCGGTGAAAGCCCAGCGGTAAGGTCGTTACCTCACATGCGTGAGGTCGACGGTTCGAATCCGGGCGGGGCACAAACTCCTGAATTTTCAAAAAAATCTATGTGCGAATTTATATCACTAGCTATGTGTAGCCATGATTCAATTTGTCTGGTTCCCCTTTCTAAGGGTTATGAAGGTCAGATGGCAGTCGCTTCAATGTCATAATCTGACTCACCAATTCCAGGATCATGCTCAAAGCGTACCCCGATAGAATCAGGACAAAAGCGCTAAGGAGAAAATATTACTTCTCGGACAACTAACAGGTACTATGTCAAATATTAATTTAACACGCACCCAATAGCAAGTTGCCACATTCTGGAGACTTACGATATTAATCGTCTCTCAGATCCCGACTGAAAAACACAATATAAAAATGTGTCTCCACCGGGAATCGAAGCCAGGACCTTCAGATCAGCAGTCAGATACCTTACCAACTGAGCCACGAAAAACATAAAAGAAAATGATGATATTTCAAACTGCTTCCGAAAAAATGTTGGTTGGTTGGTTTCTAGAGGCGTGTTCTCCATGTTTGATTTCGTCCGACGATATTATTATTTGTGAAACTATCCGGCCACACGATTTCACAAAACAAATTTGTCAATATTCCACAGCTTGGGTACATAATTGTTTGTTAATTTCATCAACTGATAGTAATTCACCGTAAGTGGATATTTGAGTAATTCTCTTTACTTTATTCTTTGCGAAATTCTTTTCATCGGACAAATTTCGTACAAGGTTGAAATACAAATTGGCTTTTAATGAAAATATTACTATGAAATTACATGTCTTTAAGAAATTCCTTTTCTGACAAAGGTTTGAATAAACAAGGTCATTCTTTAAAAAACCTTAATAGGTACATCTATTGAAATCTTTGGACAAAACATAGATTTCTTTGTACTGTTATTACAAAGATTTCGACAAGGAGTCATGTAGCCTTACTCTTAATATTTGAATCCGGTCTCAAATATCAATTATCGTTTCGATCTTAACTTCCTATAGCCTACGTACATTCAAATTATCTATGTACTATTACGATTAAAGCAATCGGGCGTCCCTGGAAACGGCAGAATATCGGCTAATCGTTCCACCACCGGAAGACCATCACCAAATACGGAAATGTTACAACTCATCTCACGCAAAAAGGGTTGATGTGGCAATCAATGAAACCGACCACCACCAAAGAACTCTATCCAATTGAGGGCATCAAACGGCGTACTTTTTTTTTTTTTTTTTTTTTTTTTTTTTTTTTTTTTTTTTTTTTTTAACATGTCTACGTAGGGGACGCCAGCTATTAGGATTTGGGTCCATTTTACTCTTCCGAAGAAGCGCACTACGTAGCGTTGGGAGGGGTTTGCAATCTAGAAGAGTTTATTAATTCGGATTTTAAAAAGACCCGGGTTGTACGAAGATGGAAACACAGAATTCGGAAGATCGTTCCACAGTCGGGCTGCTGAGTTAATAAAGGAGTTCGAGAAGCGACTTGTTCGTATATGTTGAAGGTCCACTGTGAATGGATGCTGCGATTGAGTGAAGCGAGTGACTCTGTTGCGAGTGGGTGGAGGAGGGACCAAAGATGCAAGTTCTTCTGAGCAATTCCCGTGGTAGTATCTATAGAATAAACTTAAAATACCGACTCTGCGTCTGTGTTCTGGTGATTGCAATCCATCAGTCAGTGATGGATCATCAATCAGACGTATAGCACGCCTTTGGACAGCGTCGAGGGTATTCAGTAGGTATTGGGGGGCGCCACTCCAGAGGTGACTGCCATATTCAATAATTGGGCGTATTTGCGCTTTGTAGAGTATACAGATCTGGGTCTTAGTAAAATATCTGCGCGCTCTATATAGTACGCTCAATTTTTTGGAGGCGAGTTTCACCTTAGCTTCGATGGAGCCCTTGTAGTGTAATTGGTTCGTTATAGATACTCCAAGCAGGTCGATAGAGCTGCTGTTAGGTAGGGTGCTTCCGTTGAAAGACACTTGCAATTCATTGGGGTTTCTCTTCGCAGAAATTAGACAGGCTTGGGTTTTTGAGACGTTAAATGAAACAAGATTACTTTCACCCCAGGTATTGATTGAGTGGAGGTAGCTATTTATTTTTTGATGAAGGTCTTTCCGGGCTTCTGATATTTCACTCTGTTTAGGAGGTTTGTCAAAAGAGAAATTGTCATGGACTGTGCTGTCATCAGCGTAACAGTGGATGGGGGCGCGTAAGAGCAAGTCATTGATATGTAGGAGGAATAGGGTTGGAGATAGAATGGACCCTTGAGGGACTCCCGCATTAATGGAATGGGGAGAAGAAGAGCAACCGTCCACTACAGTACTGCAGCAAACTGACCCTACATAGACACCAAATGTCTGGCTCACAGCCACATCAGTGCAGACTGAAGTCTAGAAGAAGCTTCCTGTAGATGACCGCCTCTATAGTTGGCCTCCCGGGGTCCGATGGCTGTCACTGAGTCACTGTGTCATGATTGTGTCAAACTCACGCAGTTGCCACCGACGGAGAACGTGTCAGTGGGACATGACCTGCCTTACCCAAAATGGAGAGCGCTCAATGGGCTCAGAACGGGTGTCTCCTGCTGCTACAGTGACCTGAAGAAATGAGGTCACAGAGAGGAAAACACCTTCGAGTGTGTAGCGCCACACAGGGCAGCGTGCACTTACTGTCATGTCCCATGATATGAGTGTCATGCGCGCACAAAGACACAGTGGTAGAAAACACGGATGGAATCCGGGCGGCCGAATGGACTACTGAATATTCACACCTACCGCTTAATTCTTCGTTACAAAGTTAGGTTCTTCGCGAAAAATTCAGAATTTGGGTCGGATTTATGATAGAGAGTAAGAACGCAGGTCCTTTACAAAAGAATATTTCGAATTTTATACGTTTCTTCATCTTTCAAATGACGATACTTTTATCATCCTTAGAATGTCTTTTAATATAAAAATGGAAAGTGTACCCACCAAAAATGGTTTTTATTTATTTAATAATCCGGTCAAATCAGTGTAGTGTTTTTGTTCAAATACAGTTGATATCTTTGGGAAGCATGTGATTCGTATTAAGTACACCAACGTAGTTACTAGTCTCTTTTCTATGGTTCTGAAATGAAAAATCACGTCAGAGATTGGATTGATGACAGGTATTATGGCGGAGATCAGGACCAGCCCCCCTAGACAACATGTCATTAAAGCTAAGCGTTATATCGCTAAGCGATAGAAATGTATGAAATTGGTGGCTGTCACATGATGTCATAGCCACCAATTCCATACATTTACTATCGCTTAGCGATATAACGCTTAGCTTAAATGGCATGTTGTCTAGGGGGGCTGGTTGATCCATTTTGTGTGAGCCCATATATTTGTTGAGGTAATGACTGTGATTGCAGAATGTTGAGATTGTGTGCCTATTTAATGTGGAACGGGAACAATCACTTGGTTCATAATTGCTTATAATACCCTTTATTCAGTAACTAAAATAGGAACGTACTAAAATTGTACATTTTAGATTTACGGTTTTATTTCAGCGTTATAAAATATCAACTTGGACTAAATGGAATAGGAACGTACCTATACTGGCCGGAATGTTCCTAAAAAGTTACTGAATTAGACGTATTTTGAATAATTATGAAAATTATGAAATTTATAATTTCATAATTTTCAAAAAACGTCTAATTCAGTAACTTTTTAAGAACGTTCCGGCCAATATAGGTACGTTACTATTCCATTTAGTCCAGTTGATATTTTATAACGCTGAAATAAGACCGTAAATCTAAAATCTACAATTTTAGTATGTTCCTATTTTAGTTACAATAGTTACTGAATACGGGGTATAGTCACTAAAAATTGTTGTTGCGTTTATATTATCACTAAAGTTGTAAGCCCTAGAACAGAATTTGCTGGGTTGGGCAGCAGTAATCTACTTATTGTTGTAATTGTAAATATGGTGTGATTAAAAGTAAATAAAATATAAAATCTTGATACCTTGGAATTCGCGAATCGCTATACTTAAATATATTTTTATTTTATTTTTTGGTAAATTCACAAAATATATTACTCAACATTGTGCACAATCCTTTAAATATAAATGTATTCTAATTACGAATGTACACGTGAAATTTTACACATTCAATGCTTGGTACAATTTTTTCAACAAATAAAATATACAAAACAAAATTGATAGAGGAAATAACAACAAATAAAATAAACAAAACAAAATTGATAAAAGGAAATAAAAACAAATAAAATAAACAATAAAGTTACATAGCGAGATGAATTAAATACAATTATTTACTAATCGAATAATTAAAATAAATTAAAGATTCAAGATCAATTTATCATTGAAATTACAAAAGCTTACAACTGCTTTTTTCTTCCATTTTCTATACGAACTCATGGATAATCAGTCAGACTGTTAAAACTATACCTAAATCTTACTATCGAAGAAAAACAAAACATCTCATTGGATGTTTTGATCCAATAATAATTATTTAACCAAGATATTATTTCAATATCAAATCTTAACAACCGGCCTTGGTCTTATAATAACTAAACTATTCAACCGATGAATTACTCGTTAGGTAACTATGCCATTCATTTATCAGTAGCATTTTTGAAATACCTAACATACATTATGAATAATTAATTTATTATATAATTTATTAATTGTAAAAAAATGCACTGTTTGTCATGTGTTTGAAAAATTAAATATCACGATACAAAAGAGCTACCTTAAATATATATAATGTATAGTTTTCGGCAAATAACTCAACAAATGACGTGTGCTTCGCAGAGTACAATGTTTTTATTTTTAGTAATTTGCCGGCATCTATACCATATCATCACTTTCCTATCGAGGTAGGCAGATATGATCGAACATCACATACTTCTAATTTTCTAACCAAACGTTACATGCTGTCTACAATACATATAATCTTCACATCATTCAGTTTTCTTCATGACTCCATATTTATTATATCATACTTCTTTATGTTTAATCCTCTAGGTACTTTCGCATGGTTATTTTACCTAGGCCACTTCCAGGTTTCACTAGCATACGTAAAAGTAGACCAGAGGCTCCCAACTTTTTTTGATCAACCGCCCCTGTGTGGAATAGATTTTCACAATCACCGGGTTGCATTACATTAAAATAATCCTAAACGAAAATTGCCGCGCAGTGAGAACGTTTCAGTCTTATTGTGTTTGTATAAACAAAATGAACGAAAATTGCCACGCAGCGAGAAAATTTCAGTCTTGTAATGTTTGTACCAATAAATCAAAACGAAAATTTCCACTCAGCGAAAACATTTCAGTCTTATTGTGTTTGTATCAACAAAATAAACGAAAATGCCGCGCAATGAGAACATTTCAGTTTTATTGTGTTTGTATCAACAAAATAAACGAAAATTGCCGCACAGTGAGAACGTTTCAGTCTTGTAATTTTTATATCAATAAATTAAAACGAAAATTGCCACGCAGCGAGAAAATTTCAGTCTTGTAATGTTCGTATCAATAAATCAAAACGGGCGTCCACTCCGATCTGCTGAACGTACTTTACTATCTATTCCAATTCATAGTACTGATTTATTTAGCTCTCCATTCGAAGTACAATCAGCAAGGCAATGGAATAGTATAAGTCCTGATATTGTTTCGACAATCTCATCAAAAAAAGGCTTAAGCAAAAATATTTATTTATTTATTAACGGGTAGGTACAAACAGTCACAATTACAAAACGCATTAAATAAGACAATTAATAAATAACCCACATAAATACCAGAAAATATAACACAAATATTAAATAACTAATAAACATACAAGAATGATGGTGAATCTGAATCAAAACGATCTAGGAAAGGATTAAATATTTTCCATTTGTTAAAACCTGATTTCTTCTTCCTCTACTTATCCTTTTGTTTTCCTATCATTGATATGAACTGTTATTATAATAATTTTTCCTTATTTTCCTTTCTTCTGTCATTATTATATATTTTTTTTAATTTTTATCATGTCATAACCTTATTTATTGCCATAGTACACATTGTATTATTTGTTATCATTAACTTTGATTGGTTGCAAGAAATTGCCGTTTGGCAATAAACCAGGCAGTGTATTTTACAAGAAGATAATATATTAAAGAGATAGAAATATTGCCCCGCAGAGAGAAAATTTCAGTCTTGTGTTTGGATCAACTAGATCAACAGAAATTGGCGCGCAACGAGAAAATTTCACTCTTTTAATGTTTGTATCGATAAACTATATTTTTTCAACCTGTCCACGCCCTCACTGTGCCATCTTAACGTCCTCTAATTTTCTCTCCGTCATCTACTGCATCCCTGAAAGTCTCAAACGCCCACAAGGGGGCGTTATCGCTCACTTTGAGAACCTATGAAGTTAACATTATAACTGCATTATGAATTAACAAAATCCTAATGAAATATATGACATTTGATTATCAAGTGAAAACAAATGAGTATCCAATATGTTCATTTCCCATTTTAGAAAACTTTAAATCTTCTATACAAATACGAAAATGGCGGTCAAGTCAATTTACTTTCAAGCATCCATTTAAAAAATATTTCAGTGAAATTGAATGTCAGTGTTCCGTTTGAAAGTTTGATATCTCATTATATATAAATCATTGAAGTTTAATTATTTGTCTAAGCTGATCTTAGTCACGCTATGACTAATGCTATTCACCATGAATTCGTAATATATATATATATATATAGACAAAGAATTGTTTACTGTTCAACATTCATGATAAGTAGGATATGTCAAAAGTTGTCATATCTCATGTGAACACTGCACTATTGTAGGGTGGATGAAGATGACAAGTACATTAAATACTGCAGACAGACCGTGAACTGACAGAAAAAAGACTTAATTTTTTTATTGTGGTGAATGTGGATATATAGCAATAGACGTAGATGAATTCTACAACGATCTTCAAAATCTTTGGCCAACGAATTGTTCTATAAGTCGAAAAATATGATCATACATACTTATTGGAATTGTAAATAAATAAATATTGTAGAACTCCATTTTAGAGTTTCATATTGTGCGACGAATCTTATTTATGTGTTGCCAAAATCAGTTAATTTGATTTAATAAAACCACAATTCTAAGGTAGATGCGGTAACTTTGTGAATATTCTTTAAAACTGAATTATTTAAAATAATAAATTAACTTGTTCATTTCCACTTCTTCGTTATTTTATCGCTACTAGTTTCAAGAACAACCGTTCTCTTCTTCAGATGAGTCATATCATGTCATGGGTACAGCACAGCGGGCCTGTTCCGGTTCATTTATCGCGGCAATATACACAAGTTTTTACGCTACATGTGTTTCTTAGAGCAGATCATTATTATGTTTTCCGCGGACACTAGCCCGCATAAACTTCCGCGCATTATGTCGAGAAAACCTCCGTTTGCCGTTGGTAACGCGGTTATCTGATTGTAGCGAAATACGTATAGTATGACATTCGACAGATGAATTTATCCGCCATGTTTTATACGGCATATCGAGGTGGTGTTAAGTTTTGTGTAAAGACATAAAGCGACGCGTACACACATTCATTCGTTTCACAGATTATAGACATTAATGACAGCTCCTGATACGTAACTTTCACTTTACATTTTGTGATACCTAAAGATTAGCGGGACTTATCGCAAAATATTACACGTGAACGGATATAAGGCCCAGGAGGTGAGGGTGGACGTTAACAGGAACACATAAATGGTGAGGTGTTAGGTTGAGTTTGTTTAAGGTGGGATAGGCTCCAAGATACTTTTTGGATGCTCATTACGCCGTACTCTCAAAAGTTACGTCTTCAACAAAGATATAATATTATTCTCTCATTATTTGTCTTTACCTACAATGGCCCGACACACTTTTATCATATTGTGTACTTTTTTTTATAATATTTTTTAATAATACCTTTTTTTCCGAGATTTTTTATCCATAACTCAATACGTATAAGACTTAGAAATGAATGTTTTTTTTTAAATGATAGGTATTTTATATATCAAAACATTGACTAGATACGTTTTCACGCAATATTCTCCCTTTTTTGTAAAACCAAATAAACTATTATTTTACGTAAAATACTATTATTTTATGTATATATTTTATTATCTTAAATATTTTTTTAAACCCCAATTCTTTAATTCATTTTAACCGAATAAATAGTGCACTGTCCATGTATCGAAGTGTCGTAAAATACATTGATGTTATAAAATTAATAGAATTTATTTCAAAAACAGGTGAACAACATTCAAATGTAGGTAAGTATATCTAACAGGTGTACCAACATAAGTAACATATTACTATTACGAATAAAGTACAAACTTTGAAGTATGAGACGACCTTCCTTAAACTACTGTTAGCTTTTGATTGTGAAATTTGTATGTAAATGTTTATTGAAAACGTGATTGAACAATTATTTAGTGCGTTGCTTATATATTTCATAGCCTATGAATGCGAACATGGTGTCAAAATTTAACATTTAAAATTTACGCAACACGCAATCGAAGAATGTTAGTGGTTTCTGAGTTATTAGAGATCAGTGAAATTAAAACGTACACATTGCAAGGTTGAAAGAAAATAAATGGACGAAAAGATTTCTGGAGGCGATAAAAGAACACAAGAGCTGCCATCTATAAAATGGATGGATGAATTAAAGAAAAAGAAAATTCAACAAAAACTAGAGGTAATCAATAGACGCTCCTACCAGAACTATCAAATTAATTACAATAAAGCTTATTTCTAAAATATTTGTTAAAACGACCTTATATTATCATCTGTTGATATCAGCTTATCCACAAGTTGAACTTATTGTATTTGAATTGAAGTACAAACCCTAAAACTTCTGTAAAGTTATTGCGATGGACAGTTTTATGCATTCAGAAGATTTAAGAAAATCTTTATTTGAAAGGAAATCAAAGTTATTTTTTATTTTTTTTATGAATGGAGGTAATATCTAATGCTATAAAGAAATTAAATAAGATTAATGTTTAGATAATGCCATATCTTTGTCCAACGAAGTACATAATATTTCTACAAGTCGAGACGAAACATGATATTGAGCAGTACATTCAAATACTTTACTGATAAATTATGGAAAAAGGACGTTTGATTTGTTAAATGTTTGAAAAAATATGAGGCTATTTTTTACAATTATTGTGAATCATTATAGCATCTCTGTAAGCCGTATCACAAATGAACATATTTAAATGCTTTCAGCTTTATTTATACTGGATGATGTCTTCGTGACCGCACGATCTTCGTGATTGTAGGTAGCTCACGATTATATTAGAATACTCGTACCTCTTCTTCTTCAATATCGGAACCCCATCTGTCCTCCATTTTTCCCTTCATGGCCAATGGAAGCAAAGATTACTTTTATTTGACAGTGTGGAAATAATGGGACAAAAACTACAAACAATTCAGAAAACATGTTATTTATGATGACAATGCCTCAGAAATACAACATTTCTAGATACCTACAAAGAAACGACGACTTTTAACATAAAATTAAAATTCCTACAACTTCGTTTTCACCACTATAGAGTATATTATGTTTATACCGATATCAGCTCATGTTTTTATTTATTTATTTCATATTTCTTCTCGGGCAACTAACAGGTACTATGTCAAATATTAATTTAACACGCACCCAATAACAAGTTGCCACATTCTGGAAACTTACGATATTAATCGTCTCACAGATCCAGACTGAAAACACAATTAAAAACTGTGTCTCCACCGGGAATCGAACCCGGGACCTTTGGATCAGCAGCCAGGTAAATTGAATTGTTGAATTGTGCCACAAAGGAATAGCTGTCAAGTGTGAAGATATTAAAATTACAACTTTTTGCGATTTTGCATATTCTAAAGCATTCGTGTTTTGACCACTGTTTTACGTTTGGACATATTTCAACTTCCTGGCATGAGCATTAATATTAGCACATTCAATAACTTACGAATTGTAAATATTTGTTTGTATATTTATGTATTATTGAATAAATTTCAAATGATATTTGTATCAGATGTCGAAGAAAAATATATAAATGGATTCTGTCAAATTGGACCTGATTAATTAGATAAGACTGGCGGAGACGATTTCTGGAAGAGGTCAGGGTCCACAGCGGACTGTAGCGCCAGTAATTATGATGAGTTATTACAAATTATTGAAAGATAAACTATTAAATTTAATACAAAACTCTTGTAGATAAATATAATCAATTTCTCACAGTGAGTTACTGAACTAAAAACTTAATAATCACCGATACAAAACTTAATTAATACGAACAGATTAGGTAAACATGCAGATAAATGTTATTCTTTGTTTTTCTTAGCACATATTTTTAACGAAAATTTCATGTGGCACGCGATAGTAATAGTGAGTTGTCGTGCTAGAACAAATTATATACTTTTTATATGCAAATGAATTAAAGATTGCTATCTTTTTGATAATACCATGGTGCCGAGATCGCTAATCTAGAGGGCTCCATGAGCTACTCTTCGTGCCATGCATTGTTTTTTTGTCATTCATTCTAGCGTTCTGCGAAGGGGCCGTTGACAGTCCCCATATGCGGAGCGGGTGGTGGTGGGAGTAGCGATAATACCATCGTCCATTTTTGTTCCAGTTTCGTACCGCCAATAATAATCAGATAAATATAAGACACGGACATCAAAGATTAAAATAAATTGCTAATGTAAATCACCACCATTGGCACTACAGTCCGCTGGGAAACCTGGCTTCATTAATAAATTATCTCAATCGCTAGCTCCCTATCGACAGTCAGTCTTCTCCAATTGTTGGCCAATTCCATTGCTCTGGTATCACATAATTATCACATCGTCCAGCCATCTCAATCTGGCACCAGGTCTATCTATAAATCGTCTTCCTTCGGGACTAGTGTCTGATACTTTTCGAAGTGCGGTCATCATCATCCATCCGGCAAACATGTCCAAGCCAACGCTGGCCCTGAATTATTATGCTATTTATGCGAATTTGCTCAAGTATCGGGTGGATAGATTACAAATAGTTTTCAACGCAGCTGCGAGGTTGATATAATATGGAGCTGACAAAAGATGTCTTATAACACCTCCTCTTAACGAACTTCACCGGTTGAAATGTCCAGAACGAGTGGAGTATAAGGTTTGCCTGTTTGTGTTTAAGGCTCTGAATGACTTGACTCCACACTACATTCAAGAACTGTACCAAAAGAATGTTCCATCAGAAAGACAGCTTACATTGAGATAATCTAAATCACAGAGTACCAACTCTTTAAAAGAATTGGACAAAGTCGATGAGGCGGCTTACTATGATCGCGGTTTCAGTGAGAACGGGGATTTAAAGTGGAATGAATTACCTCTTGACATACGTAGAGCTCAGAGCATCGACACCATTGGTAGACTTCTTAATACTGCCTTGTTTCGTAGAGCCAACAAATAAGCTACACCTTAGAGTGATCTTGTATCACTAAACGGCCCTTTATAAATACTATTTATTATATATTATTGTCGGATCAACTTGGGGAGTATGCCCTGAGCTCTTGCGCACTTCTGCTCTGGGACTGTGCCTCTCTGCCGTTGAATATGCTTGCCCTGTATGGTTTGGATCAGCTCATGCCAACCAAGTGGATGTTGCAGTTAATGAAATGGCACGAATTATATCAGGATGTCTTAGACCCACAGCCATAAACAAATTGTATCCCATAATAGGCATAGCACCCCCTAACATCAGAAGAAGAGTGGCAGCAGATGCGGAGAGGCATAAGCAGATACACGACCCAAGACACCCACTCTATGAACACAAAACACCAAACCCTCGCCTCAAGTCAAGGAATAGCTTCCTAAAGTCCACAGCCGACCTGCAGACCTCCCAGAAGCAACGCCGAGAGGAGTTGTGGATGGACGACCCAATCTCTGCATGGATGGACACAAGCGAGAAGGCGAATAGGGCGCACTGCCTGCCATTCCCAATATGGAAGACATTGAACAGGCTGAGGGTGGGTGTTAGTGGCTGCACAAACAACCTGCACAGGTGGGGCTTCTCGACAGAGGATGATACCTTCTGTAATTGTGGAGCAGTGCAGGATGACGACCATCTGCTCTCCTGCCCAGAATTGGACGAGGGTTGCCACATGGACGACCTGATTAAACTAACCGACAGGGCGATTTCCGCCGCCACACATTAGAGTGGCAAAATCTGAGTTCCGGACTCGATAAGTAAGTAAGTAAGTATTATATATTATTATTAACATTATGTAACATACCTACTAATAAATTTAGGAACATATATTGGATAGTGCCAGCATTGTGTTTTTCGAAATACAATACTCAAAAGAGATAGTTAGTGTGTAAATAATATTATGTAGTTGTACAATTATAGATTGCACCTGTTGTTGTATTCATTGTAATATTTGATTTTCTATAGAATCAATAGACCGGAACAAGATAATCTTCTATCACGTAAATGAGCTTGTTTCGAATGGCGTCATTGAAATCGATCAAAACGACAGTCAAATCAAATCTTTATTTTTTTCATTTATAAACTTTATTGCTAATTCACAAAATTTTTTGCTAAGTTACAAACTGTGTTGCAAATATTCTTCTTCAGTGTTACAATCCTAAGATTGGTTTGCAAATACAGTCATCATAAAATGTATAATGTAAGCTGAAATTCTACGCCATTTTTTTGTACGGATTATATTTGCGACTGTCAGAAAACTAAGAGTGGCACAGCGAAAATGAAAGAGCCATGCTGAATCTCAGACTCTCAGATAGAGTGATATAGATCTCAAATATATTTTTTTTGTACTTATTTGAAGCCACTCGTTGCTGGGGATAGGTCACCCGCACTACCGAATTAGCTAATTTCAAATAACACGAATTTGACTGGGGCCATAAAACTATACCTATATAGTATTCACCTGCGTATAGCCGCGTGAATATTCTTTGGATATTCGACATTTATTTATTTATGTACACGTAGGTGGGTACTGTGTGTGTACTGCGTGGAATCTGCAGTAACGAGATGGTTTCAATTAACTTAGTTAAAAACTTTGTTATTACTCTTAACCAGTGTATAATATAATAATTATATAATGTTCGTCTATAATTGGCTTCATTTAAATGTAAAATGTTTATCTGTAATTTTTTTTATATAGCTGTTGACAAACTGTTAAATAAAATAAATAAATAAATAAAAATAAATACGTATGAAGATCAGGAGTTACTGACGTCGTTGAAAGAGTTGCAAACCTGAAATGGTCATGGACGGGACATATTGCCAGAGTGAAGGACCATAGATGGACCAAGAGGACCCTGGAATGAAGACCACGTGAGGACAAAAGAAGTAGAGGCAGACCACCTATGCGATGTTCCGATGATATAAAGAAGGTTGCGGGTGACTGGATGCAGAGGGGGCAGGATAGAGAAACCAGGAAAGATACGAGGAAGGCATATGTCCAGCAGTGCAGGACAGAGACTTTATTCTGCTCCATCATTGGCTGTCCCCTTCAAATGAAGCAGACAATTAAAAAGGTATCGTGTTATTGCAGTAAAACGCCTTGCCGTAAAGACTTATAATTTGATAAATAAATTATTCAAGAATATATCATTAAATATTACAACGCAAATTTGTCACGCAAACAAGTACGTTTTTTAACAAAAATAAGTATAGACATTAAAAACCATAGACAACAATAAGTATAATAAATCATTATTCTTTCGTTTACCAATATTTATCTCTGAGAATATTTCCTCATGTGTTACATACATACATTATTATTGAAAAAATATATGTATAAAAAAAAAATAATGAATTGTTTATTGGGCCACACTGTTTCGTAATGGTTGTGTATCAAAACCATGTGGGAATCTCAACATTGTTAACGAGGCAATTACTGCCTTATACTCAAATACTCTGAGTTCATTTTCCCATGACATCGCTGTGTCTTATGAAACATTTTCGATGAAACAGTTCAAATAGTGTGAACTACTTTTGCAACGTGTGTACCGGAAAATGTGTATCGTAAAAATCCATAAAAATATAGGTTTAAAAATTCAATGAATAAAAGAAGCATTGCGATTTGTAAATACTTTGAAAGTGATGAGTTTTTTGCCCACTGGCAGATTCTGAATTCAGGAAATAAAAAAATGTTCGAGATAATATACTATTTAGATTTTGTCTATGGTTATTAGGTCCTGAGTCCGAATCTCACCTTGATCAATTTCGTTCACCCATAACACAAGCATTTATGCTTATTTTACGGAATGTATACGAACTTGTCTCAAGGACATATTCATTCTTATATTTCCATTAACTGTATTATTAGTTGTTGAATAATGACACCTCTTTTACAAGAAAAGATTCTCCTACTAAAAATAATAATGAACACTGCCTAATTATAATGATTCTCCTAAAACACTTCCAATAATCATATTTCTTCTTATAATAATAATGAACACTTCCTTGTATTCCAGTTTTTTTCTTGTATTAGCGTCATTTTTTTTCAATCAGTGTTTCCTGTCCAAAGAACAAATTATTATTCCTTAAGAATATTTTGCCGCATTTTTTATGGAACATATATGAAGAATTAAGTTGCCATTATTTTTATTATTAATTCACAACAACACGCTTAAAATGTTATTGTTATTCGTGACAAATAAATCTAAAACATTTTATATATTTAAATATTTCTGTTACAATATCGCATCGTAACTTGGCAATAATAATAAACGCAAAGTTCTCACGATACTCATCGCAAAATGCTGTAATGGCGATTATATTTGACATTATAACTGTATATCTACTATTTAAGTAGAACACCGCATGATAAAATCGTTTCCTTAACATAATAAATATTTATTTAAGCTGATTACTGATATCAGAATAATATTGTATTAAGTAATAATAAGGAATGAATTATGAAATCGAGATTAACATGGAGTATGGAACGTTGTTTCCATAGATTTGTATTATAATCAGAGGTTTTCATATAATACACTAGATGTCGTAGTTTTATATGAATCAAAGTAGTAAATTTTGTATGAATCGAATGTGAGTCATTTTACAGGGGGGATTTTTGACGTTTTGGTTCCAGATCACATCGTTTTTCTATAGAAAATAACGACTAATGTGAATTTTTATCGGATTTATTTGTCTAAAAAACATTTTTATTATTAATAATTTAGAGAAAATTTATCTAGGATGTGTTGACATGTAAGGAAAACTGAAATATGTTGCCAACCAAAACGTCAAACTCGCGATATTCCATGACTCACTTTTTGCACAGAGTAGGTAGGTACTACATCAAGGTATATTATAATAAAAATCTATGATGATAATATAATAATCATAGATTTTTATTATAATATACTAGATGTTGTAGTAAGCAAATGTTGTATTAATCGAAGAGAGGCATTTTTCCGGGGGATTTTCGACGTTTTGGTTGGCAGATCACATCGTTTTTCCATAGAGAATAACGACTAATGTGAATTGTTTTCGGACTGGTTTGTCGAAAAAACATTTTGTTTATTAAGATTTAGAGAACAGTTATCTAGGATGTGTTGAAATGTAAGGAAAACCGAAATATGTTGCGAAACAAAACGTCAAACGCGCGATATTCCATGACTCACTTTTTGCACGGAGTACTCCATCTAGTATATTATAATAAAAATCTATGAGTATAATAAAAACTATGATTGTTTCAAAATATAACCATAGAACAAAAGAAATAAAGGTAACTGCATTTGAAAATAAGAAATCACATTTTGACGTTATGTTTAATATTCTTCAAAACTTCGAGATAATAATCCTGCATGCTTATACACTCGTTTGTACATACTTACATTATTCATTAAATATATAAACATTCTGAAAAAATAAAGTCAATCAAAAAATATTGACTACCTACTAAAGTTCCGTTGTTATGAAACATCAATATTTATTATCGTAATTCGAACGAAACCGAAAGTTCTATAATTTGAATCTGGAATGCGGTGCGTCATCTGCGCGCGCGCTCGAGAAGCGGGAAAATTTTCATACAGGGACAAGTGCTATGAACATGACCATAGACTATGAAAGAATCAAAATGCGAAACAAAAACCAGTTTACTCACAATTATTGATATTGCCGGCCCCACTTCTCTGGTTGTAATACTTCCTCACGAACACTCTCGTGGGCCGCGTCGAGGCGATCGAAGTCGTAGCCTCCGCGTCAGTCGCGTTTGAATCGGCCTGCTGCAATGATGGCCGCCTTCGTTCGTACGTCGGCCTCTTCCGGAGATTCCCGAGGGCGGAAAATCTGTTTGTTTGAGTGCTTGAAGCTTCCGTAGTCGTCGTCGTAGTGGTACTCCTTCGCTGTTGTTGTTCGGATTTCAAATTGTTGCTATATCGATTTGACGATCTGCGCGGGAAAAATGTCGGTTTGACGTTTGGTGCATCGCTGGTTTTTTTCGCATTGTCGGAGTATCCAGGATTTATTGTGTTGTCTGAAGATGGTATTTCTGTGATACCTTCCACCGTTGTCGTTTCTATGGATATCTGTGGAATGAAACAGGAGGTAAAATTAATTTTTAAATGACTTTATCATTAATTTTTGTCATTTAGAGATAATAATAATGGAATTTTTATATTTTAAATTAAGAACATGATATTTTTTTATCCACCAAATTAAATATTATTGTTAAATACTATAACCATACTTATTATAATGAAACACAGGAATTATTTAAATATTAATATTACTTAAATATAAATAGGTGATTTTTTCGGCACAATATCAACATAAGTCTAGTACTGGCAGTGATCACAAACATTTTTTACATTAAATTATAAATAACATGAAATGACATTTTTAATATAAGTTAAAGTTTTCAAACCATGATTTTGACTAACATATTAATAAATAATGATTTTTGTGTATTGCAAATATGCGATTTTCGATACATATTTCGTGCTTGTAAAACTAAACATTTAGGAAAATTAGTAATGAATGGAGTGAATTAAAAATCGATATGAATTGTTAGATTAATTAATTATTATATTTCGTTCAATATAGCACAAGCATTAATGCTTTATTTATGGAAATTATGAGGCTGTATATTATATACCTACTAGTTATACGACACATTATTTATTTACAGTAAAAAAAAATGATTTCTTTTTTTTAAAGGGTACAACGATTCATTATAGGGTATGATAGGAAAACAAAAGGGTAAGGAGAGAAAAAAGAAATCAGGTATTACCAGACAGATAATTTTGCTGTAGACCTTTTTAGAATATGTTTAGTGAGATAGACTACATCATATCAGAACTTAGACTTTTCCATATTCTTGCTGATTGAAGTTCAAAAGAAGAGCTGATCAATTTACTATACATATTTTTTTATTTTATCTCTATCATAATATCTATGCATGTTATATGTAGGTTATAAAAAACGAGTGGGTTGTGGCCAACGTTATACTTCTATTCAAATAAGTATTCAAATTTTGTATGGAAAATTTTCAACATTTTTATGAATTGAGTTTGTTCGATATTTTTTTATTTAAATATTTTATTATGAAAAGTTGATATTTCTTCAATGCCATTTTATGAAAGTGATGTGCCTTTTTACCAATTTGAAAATGAGAATTTCACATTTAAAGTTTTCTGAGCTTGGGATCACTTTAAATATTTGACGTTTAAAAAAATTGAGAAGCACTATTCAGATATCCTTCAAAATCTAACGGGGTCTAAGCGAGTATTTGATATACATATTTGCAAAATTCGAAAATAATCGAATAAGTACTTTAGTCTATAATTGATAAAGTAAAATAAACACGCCGTACATAGCACACAGTACATAGCACACACACAGATACGTTGTGATGAAACTTTCAAAATACAATCTCAGCATGATACTAGTTGATAATCTGCAATAAAAAAATAGCCTTGAAAATTGCGAAAACATAACTCCCTACTATATCCCCTTGGGTTAGTGAGGAGTATAAATATACTTTAACCCTATACATGAAATGCGTCTTCTTGACTATTATTTTTTTATTGATTTAAACTTTAACTTTTAATTTAATTATAGTATTATATATTTTACTTACTACTTTATCAAGTTATATTGTACCTATTTTTGATATTATTATACTCGTAAAAATGGATTTTTAATAAATAAATAAATAATTAATAAATACATCCGGAAATGCGTTGTAGTCATAAGAAAAATAAGCTTTTTACGATCTGTTAAGTAATAATCCGGAGATTAACTGTTATGAGACCACGTGTGCACCTACCTATAGTAATAATCATCATCATCATCATTTGTTATTTGATTCTTAACGACTATTCCGGTTTATGATGTAGGTAACTATGAATACCTTTAAGAGTGAAAGTTTACATACAAGTATAAAGACGTGAACTCTTGTATAGTATGGAGTAGGTGTATCATACTGTGCTTCCATAGCACATACTGTCACGCCGTGGCTCTAACGGGATAGGCAGACAAAACAGAACGCCAAACACCTTCCTACTTATAATTTCACCTACATACATAATTTCAGACTTTTTGAGGCACATGTTTAAACAATTATATATCTATATACCTAAATAAAAGAAAGTCGGGTTAGTTACACCATTTACGAGTATAACTCAAGATCGGTTGGACCAATTGTAATGATCTCTTTTTTGTTGGATTTATCTCCGCCTCGAATAGCAGAATAATTATTAAAATATTGGAAAAATCAACGGACAAAAAAGACATATCGGAAAATTCACGTAAAAAAATATACATAAATTCAATTTAAAATAAATTAAAGCACACCGCAATGCCAGCGTGATTATTTTTCATTTTTATTTATTTATTTATTTCCATAATAGAGTACAATATATTCAATATAGCAAAAAATAAATATTTAATGGAATTTATTATCTCACTAGGCAAAGCCTGTTCTGAGGTAATACTAACAATAATTATGAAATACATTTTTGCTACACAAATTTTCTATAGTATAATATTAAAAAAAAAGTATAAAAATATGTATAAAGAACAATAAATAACTAAATAAGTGGACCAAAAAACAAGTGTATTTATGAGGGTGAGGGTGAAGTGATAGGGTCGTATTACAGGAGTTATTTGAGAATTATGTAAGAAAAAGTTGAGGTCCCGTAAGCAGTATTCTCGCAGTACGGGACCATACATTTTTCTCAAATAACTCTTGTAATATTATACGACCCATATTATTATATCCTAATAACCTATTGAACTTAATCATTTTGTTTTTGTAATAATTTATAACGTTAATAAAATCCCAATTTAATTACCAACTATACAGCGGCTCCGCGCGCCATGGTACAGTTGGTAAGCCGTTTGGTTTCTGTGCGGGCGTCCTGGGTTCGATCCCCAGCAAAGGATAAATTTATTTAAATTAATTCTCACGCTAACATTGCTTCTCTGGGCTGGAAACACTGGTTAGTAGCCACTTGCACAGGGTGCAAGGAAGTGTTTACTATTATTTATTAATTTAAGTACGTATAGCTAAAACTTAATACGACATTCATGGACTGACGCCGGATCAGCTAGTTATTAATATTTTAGGAATTAACTATGTGGCATATTTCAAACCATATCGTAAAAAAATCATCATTCGTGGTTAAAACAGTGTGAATTGCAATATAAAATTGTATTATTTACAAATTAAAATCACGAGTGAGTCATTTGATGAGACCCGTTTCGAATCGACCGCTCCTTCGTCAGGGCAATTTTTTTTTTTTTTTTTATTTATTTAATTGAATTTCGATGTCACCATGTTATAATATGTCCGACCCGGACCTGCACCTTGTTTGCAAGATGCGGAGGTCCATGGTGGGATGAAGAAACATCTGCTAATGTTATGGCGCAATATAATTCCTATTATATGATCATCTTTGGAATTCATCTTATATACTCGTGTATATATTTATATAGACAATAAATACACACGAAGCATCCGCAATATATACGTAGGCACTACAAAACCATTCAATATTTTATAATGGAGATATAGATTTCTATATTTCATGTACTAGTGATGTGCAAGTGATATTGTAAGTTTGGTCTTAAAATATCCACCCGCACAAATATCGGTTAGAAATTCTCATTCATTTATTTATTTAATTTAGGGGGAAACATACAGAAATTTATAAACCACAAATAAAACAATAACAAATATCAGTCATTTGCCAAAATAGTTCCCACAACATGCGTAATACGAGTCGTATATAAAAAAGATAACTTAACATAAAAACATATACAGTGGAGTGAGTTAAAAACTAAATTAAAGTATACAACTTCAAAAAAACAAGGAATATAAACTAGATAAGTAATTCAAAATTATGGATATAGATAGTGGGGTATGAGGAATTGCGGGGAGTGGGGGAATAAAGGGGATTGGTATACCATGCTTCGTATCACTGCGTTTTTGGTGATAATACTCCTGCGATATTGCGGATATGTGCTGTTAGTACATCAATGTCGTAAAACCTTGTGTAATACTGCTTACAAATGAATGCAATTCATTGAATGCAACTTAATAATAATAAACACACTCTTGCACACACTTCCTTTTAGCAATATTTGCGTGAGAAATGAATTTAAATAAATATATCCTCTGCTGGGGATCAAACTCAGGATGCCAGAAACCAATTGCATACGTTGGTATGAAAAATATATTTAAAGCTACAAACAATGACACAATATTTTTTATTTGTAAATTTTCTATGACAAATAATGTCATTACACGTCAAATGAATCAACTTTTTGTAAAAAACACAAATATATAAGTGCAATACGTAATAGCTTTTTTTCGTAAAAAAAATAAATAACTATGAACATTACAATCTTTCCCATTAATTAACTCAATAGTTTTCCCAATCTAAAATCATTTTTATAATACTATATAGTAATGTTATAGATTTTCTTCTAACTTTTCATCGAAGTGTTGAAGCATAAGTTAAATTGTGGAAATGTTTATTTATGATGTGAACGAAAGGTTGAGTTTCTTAAGTCTTAACAAAATAAAATACACTCCACGTTAGAAAATTTTTCTACCATATTGAGAATTGAAACTGTGTTGTAATAATGTGTTGATTAATTAAATCAAATATATACATTTTGCAACAAAAGGTCAAGTAAATAAATAAATTATAAAATTCATGCATAAAAAACACTCGAAATTTGCTTTGAAAATGACTTTTCATGCTGAAATATTGAAAAACTATACTTGTCGACAGTCAAATTTTAATTTAACAAATAGTTTCGTAGCACTCGAGTAAGATACGCTTTGAAAAAGAGTTTAGCATTAACCACTATTGTACGACTTTTGGTATTTTAGACCAAGAAAGACAACACAACTCTTTGGTCATACAATTGCCCATCACTAAATATAATAATTACATATGTTCTCGTATTGTGGACTCGCCTACACAAGTCACGATTCGACCTGGTGCATCAAGCCTTGAACATTCTCAATAAAATATTAATAAAATGAAAACATCAATAAAATATTCAAAATATTAGTGGGTACATGAATAGCTATTTATGTATTTTCTTGTTTTCGTCAACGATTATATAAGCAATTGATTTGTTACTTAAAAATGCACGAAAAGGCTTTTGTCTAATTTTCATGTCGTCCTAAGGTTAGACTTCCACGAAAACTGCAATATCCAATTTTTTGATATATGTACATAAGTACTTGCTGAATCAAATTCATAAATATTTCGGTGAGGATTAAAAAATAAATAACTACCATTTTTGATGACATTTGTCGTCATACAAAGACCCATAATTTAGCAAGTTTTAAAACATTTGGTATAGGATGGAATAATATTTTATTGGTTAGGTATGCAACTTTATACTCAATAATAATTATTGTAATATAAATCGATATTTGTCTTTGGTAACCATTTCTAATTTATTACTTTTTCCAAACAATTTTTTTTTTACAAAGAATGTGAAAAAAATGAATATGTTCTTGTAGAAAGTACATATTCATTCTCATACATTCTCTTAACTAAACATAAATGCTTGTGCTATAGGTGAACGAAATCGGTCGTGGCAGGATTCGAACTTGCGACCACTAGATTACATACTCAGCGCGCCAATCGCTAAGCTACTACACATTTATACTTTATTATTGAAGTACGAGTAGGTATACAAGTGTGGCGATACAAGCCAAAAATGAGATAATATTTATGGCGTAGTTCAGGAGTGACAAACTGTGCGAGAACACTGTCACCTCATATATTATAAGGACTGTCGCTTTCATTATTTACAAAAAAAACAGTTTCTCAATAGATGGCGTTACTAAAAAAGATTTCTTCGTTACTTCATATATGGCGATGGTAAAAACAACTTATTTTCAAACAATCTGCTCCTCATTATTAAAATATATAGAACTTTCAAAATTGCATCTATAAGGGAACTCAATATGAAGGCATAATCGGTGAACGTTGCGCAAGCGCATTAAGTGATCACGTAAACCAGCCGATGAATGGTCTTAAGCCCTGTAGGTGCCTTAAGTTCCTGGTTCTCCTATAATATTCCATCTTCGTCTCTATTGGAAGTTAAAAATTTGTAAACAAAAATAATTAATCAAAAACGTCAATGTCCACAAAAAAGTTTATCGATACAAATTTTAGATAACTTTTAATTTCAAATTGATACAATATGGCGCACAAAAAAACGTACATATAATATATGAAAAAATGTATTTTGTAAGGATTGGACTTTTTATTATTCTCTACCTAATAATATTTTTTTGTATTTTTTATTTAATAATTTTATATACTTAACATTCTAAAATAGTAGTTTTCGATTTTGTTGTTTGATTGTGTTTCAATTTCCAGTATTTTCCTTATTTTTATTTTTGAATATGCGTTTTGGTATATTTGAATCGTCTATATTACTCATTTTTCAATTATTTTCATGTTTTTTCCTTCTGATATATTTTCTCATTTGTATATTCCTCTTTTTCATTTATTTTCAAACTTTTTTAATGTTTATTTGATTTTTTTTGTTCATATATGATTTTATTTTATTTACTTTTATGTTGACTTTGCTTTGTATTGATATTTTTTATTTTTTTTATAAGTGCTTCCCTCATCAAGCACAAGATTGTAATCTTTTTGATGAGGTACTGCAAGTAAAAATATTATTACTAGTGAATTTATATATTGATTTGTATTAAAAAATTATTATGTTAAATAAATAAAATAAATAAATATTCATTTATATGATAAATTTTTATTACTTCCAACAGTTTATAACTGGTTATTCAATAAAATTTCTCAAATTTATTACCGAGTGTTTGTGTAACCTAATTTAATCAACCTGAAGGTGTATATTTTCCAAAGTAAACAAACTAATGATTACTCAGTATAAAATTAACGCGGAAGATAAAATGTCCTCGACAAAACAGGTATTAATGAGTTAATAAATATGCATATCACAACACAAATATAATGCTAATTCAATCAATAACATAATCTCACTTTTCGTATTTGGTATTGACAAACACACGAGAAAAAACATGATGATTTCACTTAGATACAAGGTATTCAGAGGAAAAAATATTATTACACATAAAATATTTAGTCTGTATTAGACAATTATTGTTGATAGAACTGTCGCGATGTTCGTACACGCTAATCTCCGAAACCGTCCGACCTATTTCGATGAAATTTTCAAAATTTGGTTGGTTCCGAAATGAAAGATAGGTTAGTTTTGAACCCGATAGGTGTCTCTTTTATTCACATATAAAATATATATTTTTATTTTTTTTAGATTTCTCATCAAATATAGATATAAAGTTAAATTTTGATTACCTTACACCTCCTCAAGATTTTTTTTAGGATAAAAAGGTCGTCATTTATTTTAAGTTGTGTAATCTTTCAATATATGACGTTTTTTTTAGGATAAAAAGGTCGCAATTTATTTTAAGTTGTGTAATCTTTCAATAGATGGCATTTTTTGAGGATAAAAAGATCGTAGTTTAATTAAAGTTGTGTAATCTTTCAATATATGACGTTTTTTTAGGATAAAAAGGTCGTATTTTATTTTAAGTCCTGTAATCTTTCAAAAGATGGCATTTTTTAGGATAAAAAGATCGTAATTTATTTTAAATTGTGTAATGTTTCAATAGATGGCGTTTTTTTTAGAATAAAAAGGTCGTAATTTATTTAAAGTTGTGTAATCTTTCAATATATAACGTTTTTTTAAGATAAAAAGGTCGTAATTTATTTCAAGTCATGTAATCTTTCAATTGATGGCGTTTTTTTCGGATAAAATGGTCGTAATTTATTTTAAGTTGAGTAATCTTTCAATAGATGGCGGTGTGGACAAATCTATTGACATTGTATTACGCATCTAAAGAATATACCACACTCAAATGTTTGAAAAAAATGAATAAAATACATAAAATGCGATCTACACAGAAGGCGGTCTGTGGCAGAACAGCGTCTAAATAAATAAAACAATATGTCGACAGTCGTTGAGATAACATTTGTTCTTTCCCACAGTAATTTTGTAATCAAAATATATCTTTGGCAGGAATTTTGTATAAAATGTAATATGATGTCATACCTGTTTTTTTTTTTCGATTTTTAATCTTTTTCTATCTTCTTTCGCTTCGCAGTCGCCATATTACGTTACGTTTAATGAAAAACAATAATAAACACGTCCTTACACCCTGCGCAAGAGGCAATTTCTTCCAACTAACCAGTGTTTTCGGCACAGAAAAGCAAGAATTGCGTGAGAAATTAATTTAAATAAATTTTTCCTCTGCTGGGGATCGAACCCAGAACGCCCGCACAGAAACCAAACGACTTACCAACTGTGCCACGGCGGTCGATGTTTAATTCATTCATTGATTTTTCAATTTAATATTATTTTAAGGTGCCATATAAACCTAAACACCTCAATTTCAAATCAAATCCCTCAAATATGTTAAACAGTGTGTTTCTAGAAAAAATAGTATAAGTCTTTTCAACATTTCTCTGGTGAATGTTCGTGACATAATTTTAAAATTCATATAAAGAAATTATTAAAAATATTCTTTTTTACAGCATTTTTGTTAAATTACTCCATAAGCACGTGTCGTAGAGAAATAAATCTTTTATACGCTTAAAGAGTGCATAAAATCAATGTGAATGACCGATAAAGTTTTTTCATTTCAACTAAGGTTTGCTCTTAAAATACAAAAAATAAACAAATTTGGGGTTTCTGATATTTTAAATCACGTAACTATATACCTTTTTTAACGCACGCGATATTTACACTTACTAACGCGTAACTTCATAGTGCATTGGGCGGTTTTAAGATATCATGTTTTCAGTCACTAAGTTTAGCGTTATATGTCCTCTTAAGTAATTTTTTTAAATAATTATTTTTGAATAATACAAAGTTCATTGTCATTATTGTCATGTTCGAGAGCAAAATTATTAAAAACGTCTTAAAAGGCGAATATTCATTAAATGGCTATAATATAAGGAAACAAATGGAAATATAAGGACTATAAATGGAAATGATTTCATTATCTGATAAAAATACAAATATAGATGGGCGGTGGCTGGACGGTTAACGCGCTGGCTTGGTAATCCAGTGGTCGCGAGTTCGAATCCCGCCACGACCGATTTCGTTCAACCATATGTTTAATTTAGGAAAGTTATCAGGCTGTTTATTTGTTCTTGTTACAAGGACATATTGATTCTATAAAAAAAATAGCGCCGATTCAACATAACAACTTCATTCCAATAAAAAAAAATATTGAATATACCTAATATCTTTCATATTATCTTTACTTTGAAATAACTGATTAAAATAATTATAATAAATATTTATTTCTTTTGTTTCAGACGGAGAGATTCTACTTCAAGCGGGAAGTGTCACCTTTTTAAAAAAAAGTACAAACACAAGAATTTGTAAAAAAAAACACAAATATATTTTTTACTGGGCGTGCGTGTGGGAGATTGTAATTATTTCAACACCTGTCATGACTAATATGGAAAAATAACTAACAAACCTTTCCAACTTTTTGGCCAATCAATATTCTTACCGATAATATTAAATTATTTTTTATTATTTTGTTATTACAAATGGAGTTACATATTTATAATTTTATAAAACTTTCATAAAAATATATATTTTGTCTCTAATAATCCTTCCCTTTAATCCTTTTTTGGTCCTTTTTCTATATGATAAAACAGAAACTACTTACCACATGTTTATATCTGATATTTACATTAACAAACTATTATGAATTAACTATATTATATGAATTAATAATTCTTCTTTGATATTTTTAATTGTTGACTATGATTTTTGATTACATTTATCCAGAGATGCAGTTTAGAGTCGATTCATAGAAAAAACGATTGGGATTTGGCCAACACTAAACTCTCAACAACATAAAATATTATAAATAAATAAGTATATAAGCTAATATTTATGAAAAAAATATATATATCAAAAGGTAGACATATCTGGAATTAAAAACAGAAATTGAAAGAAATGAAAAAACTAAATTATCTTAGCATATTGAAAGTTTAAATCATGCAGAAAGAAATGTATTATTATTAATTGACAACTAATCAGAGATGATTTACACGAAAATTGATAAATAATAACCCCATCACTTAGTAGTGGACACATAAGGAATATATTAAAATAGGAGGGAGACTTTTTTGTCCACACGAATATAAAAAAATATTTCATATCTAATTTTTAACCTTTAGATATACAGAGACGAAGTTCTAATATTATAAGAGACCACCTCGGAACAGGCCTGGCCTACTGAGGTTATCTAAACCAAATTAATTTATTTATTATGTTACTTATATAAATAATGTTACTTTTGGTAGTTTATGTAATGAAAAAAGAGAGAATTATAAAATCAAGGTACCCACAAGTCTTACGACCTGTCATCGCCTGGTTTACGTGATCGCTTTATGCGCTTGCGTAACGTTCAACCTAAACTTGCCATAAAATATACTTGACTCCCGACAGGGAAAAAATCTAATATTTGCGTATATGCAGTTATAAAAATATTCGTGGCTCATTTAGTTAAATATCTGACTTTTGAGCCCCGGGTGTGATTCCCCGGTGGACACAGTTTTGATTTAATTCAGTCTAGATCTGCAAGACGACGAATAACATAAGTACAAATAAATGATCTATTAAATACGTTACGAATTGGGTATGTGTTTCTACTATTCAATATTTGAACCATGTCATAAAACATTCCAATGCTTTAAGGATTGCCACTTGATGATATTCAAATATTTAATTCTGAATAAATAACCAAAGAGAAGGTTTAGCAATATATAATATACGCCTAATGAATTTCTAAATACGCAGTAATGGAATATTTAACATTTGTCATATGTACCTACGTTTACAGATTATAAATAATTTGACTTTTGTGTTATATAAATACTTGGATATGTTGAGTAATTATCAGGGCCGTATTCGACTTCAGTTAAATGAATGTAAAATACACCAAACACAAAAAATTTCAGGTATTATATTAAATATTTATTCAATACGCACACAATAACAAGTTGCCACGTTCTGGAGGCATACGATAAGTATCATCTCTTCTTCTCTTCTTCTTTCTCAGCCATCTCTCCGCTGCTGGATGTAGGCCTCTTCTAATAGCTTCCACTCGTCTTTTTTTCTGGGCTTTTCGAACCCATCCGCTTCCAGCGACAGGGACAATATCATCGGCCCACCTTTTCTGGGGCCGGCCTTTTCCCCTTTTCATATCCCATGGTCTCCAATTTAGAATTCTGGGTGCCCATCTGTCCGTACCCTGTCTGGCAACATGACTTGCCCATTGCCATTTAAGTTTTGCAACTCGATCCATGACATCAACAACTTTTGTCTGGCGTCTGATTTCTTCATTTCTAATTTTGTCTCTTAGACTTACGCCTATCATTTGCCTTTCCATGGATCTCTGAGTGCATTTTAGCTTATGTATGGTCCTCGCAGTTAGCGTGATAGTTTCCAGACCATACGTAAGCACAGGCAGGATACATGTTTCAAAAACTTTTCTTTTTAGACATGTGGGAATATCTCTGTTTTTTAGGACATGTTTAAGTTTTCCAAAGGCTGCCCAACCTAGTCCGATCCTTCTGGGTATTTCTGCTGTCTGGTTATCCTTTCCTAATTTTATCTTGTGTCCAAGGTATATATATTCTTAAACAGCTTCAATTATTTTACTATCAATTGTGATAGTGCTGTTAGACGATGGACTCATGATTTTCGTTTTGTTAATATTTATTTCCAGGCCGACCATTAGGGAAGCATCGTGGAGTTCTTTTATCATAACATGAAGTTCTTCCAGATCATCACTTATAAGCACTATGTCATCTGCAAAACGGAGGTGGTTTAAGTTTGTTCCATTTATTTTTATTCCCTTGTCTTCCCAGTTCAAAGTTTTAAATATGCCCTCCAAAACCAATGTAAACAGTTTAGGTGATATGGTATCTCCTTGTCTGACACCTCTTTTTATATTGATTTTTTCTGTTTTTGTATTTTCATCGATTCTTACATCCATGGTGGCGTGTTCATATATAAAATATCATCTCACAGGTTCATATTGAAAACACAACCAAAAACTATTGTCTCCGCCAAGAAGCGAACCCGCGATATTTCGCTCAGAAGTCAGATGTCAAATCAACTGAGCTACGAAGGCCGATGTGTCAATATTTGAATGGGAGTTAATACGAATTATATGTATCTACCTCAAGTAAACCAAGATAATCTAAGATGTTAAATCTGAAAAGATTACAACTTGATCGAAAGAAATTCTTAAGAGGGTGACTGCTGCCAACGTACCTATTTTTTTCAAGTTGAATTTGCATAATTACTACAAAACGAATCATTTTGAATAAAATAACCTAGTTAGTTTGGATATTACTAAAGAAAAATATATCTTAACTTTTTAATTATGTTCTGTATATATTCTTGTAGGAAAATAATAAGCATACCCCGATTTTTGACATTTATCTTAAATTTCTAAAAAACTATAAGGTATAGAGCAATATATTTTTTTATAAATTAAAGAAGATCAAAATACCTGAAAAAGTACAATGCATCAGGTTAAGTTAATAAACCAAAAAAACTTTTATTTCGTAATGGCGCTGAATGGAATATAAATGTTTTTTTAGGTTTATTTACTAAACCTGAAGCTTATGCAACGTCACATCATATTTTTCTAGATATTTTTGTCTTCCTTAATTAAAAAAAATATGTTGAACTACGCCTTATATTTTATAAAAAATATAAGATAAAGGTTGAAAATCGGGGTATGCCATTATTTTTCTACAAGAATTTATACAGAATATTATGAAAAAATAAATATATATTTTTTTAGTAATACCCAAACTATCTAAATTATTTTTTTCAAAACGATTTGATAAGAAATAATGATGGTATATCAAATTGAAAAATAGGTACGTTGGCAGCAGTCCCCCCTTAAGTCTAGTGATTTCGTAATAAATGTACTTTTAGAATTAATAGTTAACCACTTTGAATCTTTATTTTAGAAAGTATGTTTCGTAGTATGCTAGGTTTCTTAGTTTAATTCGTGTTTTAAATAAATTTGATTACAATTAACAAAACCAATTGAAAAAAAAAAATTTTTTTAATTTTCATGGATGAAATTTAAAGGTCATTAGACAAACAACAAACGACTTACTGACAATATCAAAATAAAAAATAATCGTACTTAAATAATTTCATAATAGTATATCGTAATTACTGTATCTGATTGCATTGTACGAAAGAGCTTACACTGAAAGACTGTTTTTATAGTTTAGGTAGTGTAAACAAATATATTCTTATGTAAAAATGTTTAAAAATAAATAGATAAATGAATAATTTAAAATAAATAAACCGTGGAAAAAGATGAAAAAGGTATTTAGGTAGGTATCTGTTTATACGTATTTCTCCTTAAGAAAATAATCATTTCATGATATTGCTGTTCCGTAACCTTCAAGATTGGCTGAGGGCAAGACATGGGAAGAATTCTTCAACCTTTTTTGAGGAGTGACATTGCAGAACAAGTTTGAAATGACCTCTGAAGTACGAAATATAATATATCATCGTCAATTGGTAGAGGTATCGTGAAACGACACTTTACACACCAGCGTGTAAGTTGATTATAACATAATTTATTTATTTAATATTGCTTCTCGGGCAACTAACAGGTACTATGTCAAATATAATTTAACACGCACCCAATAACAATTTGCCACATTCTGGAGACTTACGATATTAATCGTCTCTCAGATCCAGACTGAAAACACAATCAAAAACTGTGTCTCCACCGGGAATCGAACCCGGGACCTTTGGCTCAGTAGTCAGATATCTAACCAACTGAGCCACGAAGGCCGACAAAAATTTATAAGCAGTAAGTATGAACAACGTAATATTAAATTAAAAAATATATCAAGAAGAATCTTCTATTAGGAAATATAGCCATATTATGTTTTCATTTCCACAGTATCTATAATATTCATAACTCATTGAATGACAATCAAATATATTTACAGAGTAATTCATTTTAAACTAAAATATATGTAGTAAAATACAATACCCCGTATTCAGTAACAGTTGTAACTAAATTAGGAACATTCTAAAATTGTAGATTTTAAATTTACAGTCTTATTTCAGCGTTATAAAATATATAATTGTACTAAATGGAATAGGAACTTACCTATTTTGGCCGGAACGTTCTTAAAAAGTTACTGAATTAGACGTATTATGAATAATTATGAAAATTATGAAATTTTCATAATTATTCAAAATACGTCTAATTCAGTAACTTTTTAAGAACGCTCCGGCCAATATAGGTGCGTTCCTATTCCATTTAGTCCAAGTTGATATTTTATAACGCTGAAAATCTAAAATCTACAATTTTAGTACGTCCCTATTTTAGTTACAATAGTTACTGAATAGGGGGTATTGTATAACAAGTCATCAAGACTGTTTTAATCCCATAAATAACTAACTAATCACTAGTTTTTTTTTCGAATAAATACTGAAGTAATCAATTGTTTCTTTTTATCGCGTAAATAACCAAGTTATTATGTTATTAATTACGCACATTTTTTTTAATTAGTTGTCGATTGTTAATCGTGTCACGATAATAATAGAGATTTTATATAGCGCCGTTTGATGATACAAGATCATTTCAAGTACGCTGATAGATTGGCTACATGCTTCTCTACGAAACAAGGCTGTCCGCAGTGCTCTTGCTCACACCAAAGTATCGGTCATAGTAAGCCGCTTTGATGACTCCTTCCAACTCCTTTAGAGAGAGATGACTCCCAGAGAACTTTTTTTCTCTGACACAGCTCTTGAATGTTTTTGTGGTGCTAGATTGAAACACCGTCAAACAAATTTTGTAATCAACTCGCTAACAAAGTTATCTTAGGGAATCAAAGTAGAAAACTTATCTGGTTGAAAACTCTCTTATAGGGTGCAGAGCCATAAAAATAAAGTATCGCGATTCTTAATCACGTAAGTAAATTATTGAATGATAAATTCGCATTTTAAGATGAATCTTGCGTTGTATCATAATAGCCTTGAATGATACCTTTAAAGATCCATAAATGGACTTGATTCTAGATCTTCAATGAAAGCAATGATAAATGGAAAATTGAGGGCATCAAGGTTTTCGCTAATTATATATTTGCGATGTAAGATGCTCGTTTAGCTATCATTTCAGAATACAAATTGACCATAATTATGCGCACATGACGATGTTGAAAGGACAAACCAGTACAATTATTAATGTAAGTACTATGTGCATGTGTTGTGCAATACAAGAAGACAACTTGTTGCGTATAAATTAGTAAAATGATGAATGTCTCGACAGTAATAATTTGTTACCAATTCACGAACAGGTTCATTACGAACTCTGTCTTATTATTTTTTTTAAATCATGCGTTCCCTCAAAATAAAACGAGTGGGTTGGGACCAACGCTATACTCCTCCCTACCAAGTCACTCCGCAATATATTCATATTTTGCATGGAAAATTTTCAACGTTTTTATGAAATGAGTTTGTTCAATAATTTTTTTATTCAATTATTTTTTGATATTTCTTCAATGCTATTTTATGAAAATGGTGTGCCTTTTTACTAATTTGAAATAAAAACAAATTTTATGTTTCCTGAGCTTGGGGTCATATTGAAAAATTTGAAAGTTAAAAAAAATGAGAAGCACTATTCAGATATCCTTTATACAACAAGATTTTGAAGGATATCTGTTATTGGAAATTGTTATTTTTCTTCTTCTTGTGCCGCTCCTAACGGAGGTTGGCTGCCGTCACACCAAACTCATCCCGAACATGCGCCAACCTAATTAGTGACTCCACTTACGGAATCTCGAACCACTGCCTGAGATTTTTAAGCCACAATATTATATTACGCACAAAAAAGAAAGCAGCATGAGATAGTTTGGTCACATGGTGCGCAGAGATGAAGATTATACGGTAAAGAAAGCGCTCAACGTCCCAGCTAGACCTAGGGGTAGACACAGATCCTCAGCAACATGGTGGCAGTAGCGGAATTGCTTATAGAAGCCGAAAATCTTGACTTGCCTAAGAATATTATTGAGACACGTGGGGTATAAATCATAATATGAGTTTCCAATAGTCGATGCTTCCCCCTACTCCCCTCCCTACCTCTCTCCTTTCCCATACTGTTTTCAAAATTGAAATATTTTCAAAATTGTTAACGTCTTGTAATATACTTTAGAATACTATAATTGACAATATAAAAATTACGATTGTATATTTGTATAATTTTTTCTTGTTTGCTATTGTATTCCATAAAATAAATAAAATAAAATTCAATACCTAATAATTTTTTCATACTACAATATTAAAAATTGAACCGTGTATAGATACGATGCTTTACAGGGCCACAAATGTAAATATTATTTTGGCATTTGATTTTAAAAATATTTTTCCTGGCCACTAATATGAGCAACGATGCTTACAACATTAAATTTTCAACATTTCAACGTTTGCGTAGTCCGAAGGTTCTAGGCACGCCCCTGCCGGGTGGTCCAGTTTTGGAAAGGAGCTGGCTGCTCAGAGTGTTCCCATTGTGACGACCCAGGACAGAAGATCCTGGGGCATACGTACAAGGAGGCCCGACCCTGGATAAACTGGGATAGAGTGTCAAGAAAAAGAAGAAGAACTCCGTCTTCCCTACATCTTTCCCTTCACTATAAGTTGCTGAAGGGTATATCTATCACCACGGAATAAGTGGCCAAAGTATAGGTACATACGTCTCTTGACAGTGGTCAGTCGAGCTACAGATGCGCATCAACCTCCTGTATAGCCACCTCTCGAATGAACGACTATCAACTAATGAACGACTATCAACGTGATATTTAGTTGTCATCCATCCTGAGGAAGAAGCGGTTTAAAACATCTCGTTCATGATTTAAAACATGTTAACTCAGAAGATATTATTATTTTTATTATTGAGGTGACAAGCAGGCAACATAAAGCTGATGTGCTTGAATGATTCCACAGTGTCACTGTAATCTAGTCCATCTAGTCCGTTCTTAAAGAAGTTGACGCTCTCAGCAACAACCAGATCCTGAGGCAGCCTGTTCCAAGCATCCAACACTCTATTACTTAGGAAGTGTTTATGTGGATTCTGAGCAAACACACTTGTATTAAACTTCAGGCTATGGCCACGCAAGTGCTCATTTTGATTTAGAGTGTATATATGGGTCAGTTCAGGACAATCATAATGATTGTTCGAAAATTCAAATGTCTCAATGAGGTCACCCCACATTCTTCTTTCTTTAATCGTTGTCAGTCCCAAGGCTTGGAGCCGCTCCTCATATGTCCAAATCTATTACTGACATTATATGATGTCCCCTATGTGACTTGTTAATAGTTGCTTGTTATATTTTTCTGCTTGGCATGTGCTGAAAACATTAATAATATTTTTTACTGTCTCAATTATTGATAGATACGGACTGACTCGTTTCCTGATATTGAGGTTATGTAATATGTTTGATCGACAACCTCAATACAAAAATGTCGAAGACAGATTATTAGGCAAACGTATTAAATAATCACACATACTAAGTTAAGGCAGCAAATGATAAAACCTGATTGTAATAAATGTGGATCAGTAGGTAGGTGGTTAGAATCATTTAGTTTTTTACTCTCCACTATTATGTAATAGAGAAGAGTTATAATTTGGCAGTTTTTACGTGCTGAATCGAGAATATTAAATTTATTTTACATACATAAATCCAATCATGTAGGTCCCTATCGATATTGATATAATGAATAGTACATATGTACAATATGTTGTTAAATAACTGTTTATAATTTTCAATTGTTGACTTAATATAAACAAGATAAGCTGAGATAATCGAATGCCATATGTTTCTATCTTAACACATATTCACCGTCTCGTGTAATATTCTTGCAACGTCTTTTTACATTTTTTCTTTTAACATTCTTTCCTTGTGTCCTCATTACTTATCCTGTCAAACATAGTCCTTTTACAAATTATTTTTCAACTGCTTTCATGGCATGTGACTTCTGCCATGTCTAGCGTCTAGCGACAGATGAATCAGGGGAAAATTATATGGGATGCAATAAAATACGACAACGAAATAATAGTATGATGTGTACGTAAATCCTATTCCCATTATTTTTTTGGTTAGGTTCATTTAATATTTAATAATGATAGCGAGTCGCGTGAGCAAGTTGTTTTAAAAATTGGGTAGATAATTGGTCGCCGGAAAATGTTATCAAGACGTCGCAAGACGCTTGCTAAAAAAACATACTCGTAATCCAACTATCGATTTGTTCAAGAAAATTTTATTCTCTTAACATATCGACAAAGTATCAAGCGAAGATACGCGAGATTTGTATGCAGGGTCTATATTTTTCACGGTTTTTCTAACTTTTTTAAAGTCAAAAAACACAAACTTAGAAGCTTCGCAGCATATATGTTCTATATATACACACTACAAGATATCTCAATCAATAGTTTGATACATTCTTAATCTACAAATATAAGTAGGTACATCATGCTGTTTCATATTCTGG
The DNA here is from genome assembly GCA_963576475.1 of Molanna angustata. Lineage (NCBI taxonomy): Eukaryota > Metazoa > Arthropoda > Insecta > Trichoptera > Molannidae > Molanna > Molanna angustata. The sequence continues at coordinate 6,825,079 of OY754975.1, forward strand.
ATAGGAAAAACAGACTGACCTCCATACTATCCTGGCCTTATATGTTCACCTTAATGTTTTATGTAGAAAACAAAATATCTAAAAATATTTATTAAATTGTGTTTAAGTGTTTATAGTTTGTTACGTATTCTTCAATTATACATACTATCGCCATCGACAGTTGGATCTCATGTGTTACATGCAACTAGTATTATAAAATTAAGCGTACCTATAAAGCGTTGGACGCATACCACTTGTTAAATTTGCTAAGAACAGACTCTTCATATTATATTTTGTACTTGTAAAAAATGAGGTGAAACATGTTATACAATGATTCATTAGTACCTACGAAATGGATTTTAATATTTTGCATATTTATATCGTATTAAAAAAGCGTTACATAAACTGTATGTACCTATGTGACCAATTTAGCATAACAGGTAAGCATTGATACCTATTGATAGATTGATATACAAAGAATAGTTGTGGTCGTATTGATAGTAGGTACCAGTATTATGAAGTCATTTGACAAGTTATGAAACCTCTGTGAGCCCCACTGAATAAGAATAAAAAATGAATTAATCATCTCAACCTTATTCAAACATATATTGCGTTATTTCTCCTCACTACCCGTCATCAAGTATGTATTCCTCCGTCACTACCCGTTCTGCTTGTGGGGACTTTTGCTGGATCTCGCATCCAATATCAGCTGGATCAAGTGCTTTTCGGCTTGCTAAATCCACCAAAAAGCTCAGATTCGTAATTTATTAATTTTCCAAATTATGGCGTAAAATTCTTTATTTTTTTTTGTAAAGAAGTTATAATTCGAGTATTAGACATATGGAGATTTACCAATATTGAAAAATATTAAATCAATTTATTTGCTTTATACTTACGAGAGTATTTTAGTTTTTATTAAAATTCAAAAATTGCTGATTTTATCACGGATTTAGTATTTTTTAAGAAAAATCTGCTGTATTTCAATCCCTATACGCCATACAACGTAAAAAATATAAATCCTTATGAAAATTATTAGGTATTTTGTATTTATAAAATTCTATAATGAATGTATAAGAATAATAATATTACCCTACGGAAAACCTCTATAACGATTTTAAAGTATTTGACCCGAGACAAATATATATCCAGCATATACTAACTTATTTTCATAAAAATATAATACATCACCAGAAAACACAACAATCCAGAACCACACGAACAAGCATTACTTTAAATTACATAATCCCTCATATGAAAACAACTTTCGGACAAAGAAATGCATCATTTATCGCTCCACGAATTTATAATACTTTACCTATGTCTCTCAAGGTAATAACTTCACATACATTATTTAAAACAAGAATAAAAAAATATATAGGGAATTACGGAAGGACAGAAATTGCCCAAATATTAAACATCCAACAATAATTCTGAGAAATAATATTAAATAATATAACTACACGCTACACAAGCTGGTTCGAGGAGAGGATTGTCTTTACATTGCATCTTATTTTAAGACAAATAAACTCTAAAACATTTCTCTTTTTTTATTAGATTTATTTCAAAGAAGAAATCTTGATTTTGTATTTTATTTGATTTGTGACTCAAGTCAAATAATATTGTTACTGAGTATATAGGTACGTTGAGAAGACCACAGAGCAAATTTTAATGTCAAACTGCTACATAACATAAATGACAACAACGGGTGTGCATATTATGGTAGAAATAATATTAGAATAATAACATATCAAAATTTACTGTATCAGTTTATACTTTTGTGTTTAAGATATTGGTAACTATGTAATATTGTAATTTACTGTGTTGTGATGTCTGGTGTCCGCTCTATGTAACTATGTATAACCAAAATGTCAAATATTTGGCTTGGTAAAATTGTAAACTGCTAGCCCTAGAACAGGGTTACCTAGTTGGGCAGCAGTAATCTTCATAATAGTCTTTGTGATAAAGGTGTGAAAAATAAATAAATAAATAAATAAATAAATTCATATTTATTTCAGTATAAAAAGCCTCTACCAGGCTAACCGATATTCATATTAAAAATAAAATAAAATTACGTAGAATATCAAGTCTAGTTCGATTTACCAATATAATTTTGGAAGTCTACAGTAGAAACGTTGTGTCAATAGCCTGTGTTCAAAAGTACAATTAAAAATCTCTGCGATAAATAGACCTAGAATAACTAATACACTCATCTCCGTAGATCACTTATGATGTATGTACAAAGGTATTTGTTTGCGGTTTATCTTATTCATTCAGCCACTGTATATAGATCACAATAGCTCAAGGCCTTTAAGTACCTACCTATGTAAAGTGAGTTCTGCAGATTACTAATATTGCAAATCTAATTGAAATATTACGATGAGTCATTTACAGTAAGTTTCTCAACTTAAGATGGCAAAATTATTTTACGAAATTGTATTTTAGCCACTGCAGAGACAAAAATAATATTTACTCGTTATGGCCCAGTATTTCAGTAGGCCGTTAGGAGTTTAACTCAAGTTTAACAAAAATATTGCGTATTTCAGTACCTAATCTTCCCTTAAATACGTCACTAAACGACAAATATTTAACTCAACGTTTCTGGCGGATCGCGTGTCTAAATCTTAGGTTAAGTATTGTTTCTAGTCTTTTTCGCCAGGTGGCGTACTAATCGTCGCACGCTTTAATGTTTTATTTCATTTTATACTACAAATAACTATGCATAATAATTATAATCATGATTTATTTTTGTTGTTAAAATAAAAGACTTGATATAGAAGTGGTTCATGTATTTAATATTTATTTTCTTTTTTACATAATTATGATGTATTGCCTGACAACAAACTGCAACAAACGAAATAAACTGTCAGCCATAATGAAACGTCAGGCACGCAACTTTATTTTTGCGATGTTTTTCATCCCACTTCTTAAATTGATCCATCCTGTTTCTATATATATAATGTGTATTCTTAAATTTTCTACATAAGACACTATTTTACCATTATCACTTAGTTCCATATCCAACTGTAATTGAGAAGTTTATTTTTGTAAATAATGAAAGCAACCATCCTTATACAGGTGACAGTGTTTGACAAGACAGTGTTTCTTCGCATAGATATCCCCCTGAATTGCGCCAGAAATATTATTTCATTTTTGGCTTGTTTGTCTACTTTTACCAATGTATACGTAAATCGAATATTTTAAAAGTTGCATGTACCCAAACATAGGATTTTTCAATGTATTTTTTTTGTTTCAAATTCTCAACGGGTATTAAGTGTTTAAATATACTTAGAATAAGCTTTGTATGTTGACTTATGCCATAATATTTTGCATTTCCCACTGCGAGAATAATGCAATAAAATAAATTAAAAACCAAAATACCAGAAATCGTGATTAAAGATGAAGAATGCTAGCTTCGATTCAATTTGTTTTCAATATTTCATTCACGCGATTATAATATATGGGCTAATGCGAAATAGTGCATGTAATACATATTATATGATGGAGTGTTCAGCACAACTTAATGCGCATTACTTGCGACACATGCTTGTTTCCTTGCACACCAGGCACGTCACACTTAAAAAGGCGCTACATTTAGGATGGGTGGTGAACTTCGTTTCTTCATAACTTAGTGAGATGTTATTTTGCCTCTAGTATTTTCGGTTACCCAGCTCTCCGGTGCATCGCAGCAAATTAAATAAGGCAGGTACGTTATATAAGTGGTGTCATCTGCCTCTCATGCAGTTCAATGAAACTTAAAGACCTAATTGCTCAAATAAAGTTGGGGAATATTTTGAGAAGTTAACTACTTTATACCCCACCAGCATCAACGAACTATCGTGTGTTTATTCGGAAATTCGGTTGGCACCAGCGCGCAGCTTTGCCAATTTGTGAGGAATTCCCCAAATTGCGGGGAATCTCAACTCGACTGTAGATTTTGTGGGGAATGGCTTTTTGTAGGGAAAATGTGGGGATTCTAGCATTTTACCATTCATCGATAGCTGATACATCGATATTTTGATGTTTAGTGATTAAAACGTCTATTAAATTGAAAATATATGAAAATGTACACTGTTCGTCTATTACATATTTCATTAAAATGTGTCAAGATTTTTATAATGAATTAACGTCGGATATTGTTAAGATATTTGATTTTAGAGATCCTTTTTATTTCTATTATTATATATTATGAATCCTTCAAAAGCTCAACAAATCAAAGTAAAATCACTGATGCCTGTTATGAAAGGATTTCCAGTGTTTGAAAACTTTGTGCAAATATAAAAATTAAAGACGAATGGCAAGTTCACGCTATGCTGGATTTTACTCTACATGGCCTTGATGGATATGATGATGCGGAGAGTTACTGGATGAAAAATGTTTAATGTGTAAATATTATTGTTTATTTTTTATAAAATCTTGTATTTTTCCTGATATTATAATAATGTGGGGAATTTGTGGGTAATTGGGACTCTGTACTTCCCCAATTTGGGGAATTCGATCTAGATTTTTGGGGAATTTGGAAATTTGGCATTGGCAACGCTGGTTGTCACACGCTTGGAGGATATCTGAATGATGCATGTGGGTACTTTCAAAAACAACTAGGTACACTTTAGATGAAAAAGTTAAAATATATATGTTCATGTGTTCAATGTTTGGACAAATCTCAAATTTGTAATGTGTATACAGCTACAAGAAAATGCCCGTTAATAACAGCATGAAAATGGTAATTTGCAGATGTATCGTTGGTACGTGTTGTTAACAATCTTATTAAGTATTCGCATTCTGAGAATGATGAGTAAAGGAGTATATATGATACCTACTAGGGTGAGGCTAATGTCAAATATTTTCGCAAGTTCATTGCCAAATAATATTATAAATGCCGTCAAAGATGACCCCGCTGGACGGATACGTGTTGAGAATTATAATTAATGGATAAACTATACAAAAAACTAATATGAGAGAATTGTTTCCCACAGAAAAAAATCAAGCATGCTCATCTGTTAATTCTTATATTTTTCTTATTAAACAACAATAATCTGAATGAAATAGGTATTCAAATACCTACCTACTTTACCTAATTTATTAACTTTGTTTGTCACAAGGTATCCACTAACCAACGTGTCTGTAAATGAAAGAAGTTATTTCTAATAGTCTTCCACAGTAAAAATAACTATTTCAATATAAGTTGGTATCGCCACTTGCGTGGGATGCAAGGAAGTGTTTCTTCTTCTTATTATTATTATAATGGTTTCATTTTTTATTTTTAGTATTTGGCCCAGGTGTGCGAGGACTTGAACTGCGCCACATATTTTGAGCTGAAGAGGGCTGCCGAGGATAGAGAGATAGAGAGAAGAAAGCGAGAGAACGAAAAGTAGAGGTCGGCCAAGAAAGAGTTGGCACGATCACATAAATGGGATTTTGAAAGATGGTGATGTTAGAAGTAAGAATAATAGAAGAGCGTGTATGGACGTAAATGAAGCGAGGAATGTATGTCAAGAGAGAGGAGTCTGGCGTTCGGTTGTCTCTGCCTACCCAAATAGGGAAATGACGTGATGGTATATGTATATATGGAAAGCGAGATGTAGACGTCTTCTGCAAACCAATCCGCAGGATTGAGACTTTTTTATTAATTAAAAAATGAATATGTCCTTGTTAAACAAGTACATATACATCTGCCTACGTTCCCTCGAGGCAGGATTCGAAGTCGCGACCACTGGATTGCTAACCCAGTGCGCTAACCGCCCCGCCCTGACATCTTTTGATGATGAATGTTTCATATTTTTTAATTTCTAAATAGTAATTTTCCACACATTGATGACTGTTATCTGCGAAATGCAGTAGGTACTCAGGGTTCACATTATGCAATCGATGTTATCTGCTATATTATCCCTTTACGGAAAAAAATCAGTCTTTATACTATAATGTGACTATGACAGTCGCTGACTCTTACTCTATAGGTAGGACCTACCGACAAAAATATTTCATCATTGCAAATGAATAATCAACATGATTATAAAAGAAAAGAATTAATAAATGGTAATTAAAAAATCATTACTGAAGGTGCCAATGCCAGTAAAAATGTACAAGAAATATTTTCATATTATTGTAAGAATTTGTATTTTAATTGTATTTACAATGTAGGTACATACCTATGCCTATACATGGTGCTATTATGTGTTACGAAAGAAATTTCATTGTGTATTGATACTTGAAATATTATTTATGTCCATCATGCATCAAACAGAGGTTATTGTTATAGTAGGGACGTGCATGTCCAAAGAAAACAATTAAAAAAAATCGTATGGTATTTTATATTTTCACTCTCCCCTAGTATGATGAATTATGTATGAGGACTTTTTATTTCACAATAATTAAGCGATTTTTCTACATAGATTCTCAACAAGCATCATGCAGCGAGTGCATATTATGACATATGAGTGTATGGCTTAATATGAAATTCTAAGTCCACACCACAAACAAATGTTCGATGGATATCATATATTTAAAATGTTTTTAATTTAGAGCTTTCCATAGACAACGCGACCGAGTTTTTTCTATGGTTTCGTGTCATAACCTTAAAAATGCATTTTTTTAGAAGATACAAAAGAAAAGGGTTGCATCAAATGCATTCAGAGAGCTTTAAAAAATATTCTCTAATACAAAGCTAAAAAAGATAAACGATGATTATTAATTGAACGATGTTAAAGGAATATTACGAAGTAGGTATATTATATATTTTGGAAATAATTGAATTGCAAGTTAATAGTCGGCTTTCGTGGTTCAGTTGGTTATATACCGAACACCTGAGACAAAATTCCCTGGTTCGATTCCCTACGGAGACACGATTTTTAATTGTGTTTGCAGTTTGGATCAGAGACGATAAAAATTATACAGAATGTGGTAACCTGTTATTGGGTGCGTGTTAAATTAATAATTGGCATTTTACCTGTTTGCCCTAGAAGCAATTATAATTAAGTAATAAATATGGATTCATAATGTTATTACACGTTGACATAGTAAAAACTGATACGTAGAAAACCATGAAGACCACTTCTTCGTAATCCTTTACAAATAAAAACAATTATTACCGTAGGTATATAACTCAATTACTTCGACTTGTACATCACTATTGCCATAAATGTACGTGTACGTTAATTATTCAACGGAAACATCAAGTTAAATATCCTCACTGACACAACAAACAATGATTCATTTCTTTCCATTATTTTATCATCTCGTTCACCATTTTGGTCTCGAAACAATGGAATAGAAAATCTGGCCATGTTGTAAATTAAAGACAGTAGACCATAATTTGTAACATAATCTACAAGATGTGTTATATAAAGCTGATACCGCGAATTTCTGAGCTGCATTCATTAAGAAATCTTTTAATCTTTCTTTGATTCTTCAAACCTGACCCGAAACTCGAAAATATGGAGAAATATGACATAAAACGGTGACTTAACGACTTAAATATTGTTTTATTTTTGCAAGTATAACTATGGAGTTCAATCACACATTTTCTACTGTCCTTCGATATAGAGACTGAAATAAAAAAATACAAATAATACATAACCGAGCTATAAGAATTGTTTTAAATAGTAATAAAAGAACAAAGATAAATAAAACGTTAAATGATTTAAACCTATTATTGTCTGTCACTTTCGCGTTTTAATTTTTACACATTAAATGCTCCGTGGCATGATAAAATAAATCTAAACATCAAAATTAGATATCACATATTATAATAAAGAATGTCACGATTATAAACAGAGAAGATATTAGTTACACAAACGAAATAAAGTCGCAACGCAGAATGATTCTCTAATGTACGATGAGCTTAAATTATTTCTGGAAAACTCTGAACAGACTAAGAACGGGGTGTGGAAGGAGCGAGGACAATTTGGCGAGATGGGGAATGTCAGAGAGCAATCAAGATGGACTTTGTGACTGCGGCGAAGATCAGGCGATGGCACACCTATGGGAGTGCCGTCTGGTTGGGGCGAAGTGCACCGAAGGGGAGTTGTGGGAGGAACCAACTGGGAGGATCGTCTCAATCCTGACTTACTGGTCTGAGAAGAGAGTTTAGGACGCAGCTGACACGATAGAAGAAGAAGCTGAAATTATATGAAATCATGCCGAGGGACATAAAAAAAGAAAAAAGCTTGTCTTTTTAAGAAAAAATGTGTCAACTTTATTATGAAAAATTGAAGTAATTGTTTATATGTTACTACAGATTAGGCTTTGTATTGTAATAATATGTAGATATATTTAAACAAATAATCTAAACGATGTATCAATCTCTGAAATCAAATGAACAGTTTTTGTTGAACGTTCACATAGTACTTAAGTACCTACAGAGGAATTTTCTGTTGTACCACGACAGTTGATTTATGATTGAATTTATTAACTCTACCGACAATGCCTATCTATTGCAAAACCACCGTTGAATGATAATCATTTATTTGAGATGCAAATCAGTCACATTGTTCAAGAGATCAAATGGCAACGATTAGAGGTATATATGACACACAGAATCAATACAAATCACAACATGTAGTCACATATTTTACCTCGCGTGTCTATAATATATACAACATACCCACTATGTTAGCATAGGTACATAGTAATATAACTGGTGGACAATTTATTGTCTATTAATATGCAAGAAGTTTGTTAGGTTGTTTTTTATGAATATGTAGACTCATATAGGTATCGTTAACACTTAGGTACTCAAAAAAATCTACTGAACTAATCTCGATTTGAACCCAATATCGGTAGGTACACATGAAAAAATAGTCAGATAGTGGGATATGCGGATGACCTAAGTATACTTGGAAGAACCCAAACAGCCATTAAGGAAGTTCTCGACCCCCTGTTATCTGCAGCACATGAGGTGGGCTTAAAGATTAATAACGAAAAGACAAAGTTTATGATACAAAGCCGAAACGCACCTAATAGAACAAGAGGAAACGTGCAGCTAGCAGAAAATCACACATTCGAATCAGTCAATCAATTCACATACTTGAGATCTCATCTCACGGAATGCAATGAGGAAGCGGAGGAAATAAAGAAAAGAATCTCAGCAGGTAACAGGACATATTTCTCCTTGGTGCCAGTGTTTAAGTCTCGAAACGTCCATAGGAAAACCAAAATTAACCTATACAAGACAATTATAAGGAATGTGGTTACATATGGGTGCGAGACGTTGACACTTACAATAAAATCTGCTGAAGCTTTGGATATATTTGAGAGGAAAGTTCTCCGCCGCATATGTGGACCAGTGAAAAATGGGGAAGAGTGGCGTATAAGGCGAAACGATGAACTTTCCCGAATATATGAAACACCCAGTATCTCAACATTTATAAGACTATCGAGATTGAGATGGGCTGGACATGTTCAGAGAATGCCAAATATGCGAATTCCCAAGAGAATTGTGACTGATCATCCAGGAGGAAAAAGGAAGATAGGAAGACCCAGGTTGCGATGGCAGGACGAGGTGAGGAGGGATGCGGTACAGCTCCTAAGCATTACAAACTGGAGGACGGCAGCTGAGGACAGACGGGGTTGGCGGCTGAAGTTGAAGGAGGCCAAGGCTCGACTTGGGCTGTAGCGCCATCGAAGAAGAAGAAGACACATAATTATTTTTTTTTTTTGGAAATTTTTACTAATCTGGGGATCAATGAATAATAAATAAATAATGATAAATAATTCCTTGAACCCTGCGGAAGTGGCTAGTTTATTGTCGTTTGGCAATTTCTTCCAATAAACCAGTGTTTCCAGGCCAAACACACAAGAATTGCGTGATGTTGTATGAATTTGAATAAAAAAACTTCTCTGCTGTGGATCGAACCCATCACACCCGCACAGAAGTTCAACGGGTGTAGAAATATTGACGGGTGTCAAATGTATCGTATATTTTTATGATGAGTCATACCAAAGTCAAGCTTGGACGAACTATCCAATATACGACTATAGAGATAATATGCCATTGTAGTTGTATCAGTAATGAAAAGCTGAGTAAGCTTTCCCACATAACTTCAAACCAGTTGGTTATTCAACATATTATAAAACAGAACTGTACAAACCGCACGATTTATATATTTTCATGTTTTGACGTTCATGTCTTGGGAGATTAATAAAATACGAAGAATTTGGTACTATGTGAAAAAGACATTTAGGTACACTACAGAAAACATTAAGGACAATCAACGAATACACAGACTGTCATATTAAAATGAGATTTACTTCCTTGAGAAAATCTACAATTAAGATATAACGCTACATCTACTTAAAACATAATATACTAAAACCGTCTAATACACGATGAAGTTTCGTGCTAGTAAGGGTAACTATCGCGTGTGTGAAAAAGGGTTTATACGTGATTTAAATGATCGGAAACTCAACGTTTATTTATTTATACAACACTTCTTTGTACATACATAAAATTACATAGTACAAATGGCGGACTTATTGCCTGGAGGCAATTTCTTCCAGTCAACCATCTGAGATTAAAAGTACATAACATAGTTTCGGCATATACATAATAACACAACCAGTATAAGACAGCAAAACAAAAAGTGAGAAATTACACAAATTCAGAAAGGAGAGGAAAATCAGAAAGGGAAAGGGAGAGGATGAGGAGCGATCAAAAGGGATGGAAAGTGAAATTGGGATATATGTTCGTTATGGAATTGATAGGAAGAGTGAGCATTTAAGACGAGATTTGAAAATTGGAAGTAACGTGGCAGTTCTAATATCAAATGCTAAAATGTTCCACAGCCGGGCAGCATGAATAGTGAAGGAAGATGAATAGTATTCTGTAACGTGAGGTGGGATGGCAAGGGTTCTTTCTTCTCTAGACCGAAGTGGGAGTCCATGAGAGGCCAACGGTTGAAACCTTTCTTTCAGATATGTGGGGGCATTCGGATTGTTTAATACATTAAACAGGAGGCAGAGGGTGTGCTGATCTCGGCGCAGATGGATGGGAAGCCATTTAAGTTGTTTGCGAAGATGCGATATATGGTCGTACTTACGGAGGTTAAATATGAATCGTATGCAGACATTTTGTAGACGATCTAGTTTGTTTAGATGTTCTTGATAGAGATCTAAGTAGCAAATGTCTGCACGTTTGATGATTCTTTGCATTTTAAGAACAAACCTGACTTAAAACGAATAAACTTTATCGGTCATTCGTTTTGATTTTGTGCACTCTTTGAGCACATACAAAAATATTTCTCTGCGACATAACATAGTTACGGAGTAATATAAAATGAATGCTGTAATAACGGATATTTTTAATATATATGTACGGGAATATACGCTGCATTTTACGTTGAAATCTTGAAAATACTTATGGCATTTTCATAAACACACTGTTTATCATTATGTGATTCCGAATATATTAAAAATAATTAAAAAGACTTACCAAGATCCCCAGTTCAGTAAATTTGGCACAACACTAAGCAAACTTAATTAAAAACTTCACTTGACTATAAAAAAACATAAAAACATTTTGTTTTTACTAAAAGAGTAAAATCCAACAAATGATCATTGTGCACCGAAAAAATCACGTGTTTAAAAAAGCCTTTTTTTAAGTTTCATAATTAAACAATTTATTTATTTTTTACAAAAGTAATAAATGGAAAAAATAAGGTACATCATATTAACAAATTAAAATAATACTCTTATATATCTATGTTACGAATGAATTTGTTTAATTATATTACATTGTAATAGATATTTTAAATCTAATGACGAAAACACTTAATTAAGTAGGTTTAACAAATATTTTTACCAGTATTTCAATCATTATAAATTGTACTTAAACAAATTGAATACAAAAATATACAAGTTAACCAAAGATCTTATATTCTAAGTACCAAAACATATGTATAGTAATAATTCAACACATTTTGAAATAAATTCAATACATTTAAGATAATAATCTTACATGCTCGATAATTATTTGTACATATTATCTTAAATGTATTATTAATTTATATTAATGAAAAAAAAATGTAAATAATACTTAGTTTAAAAATTATTAACATTAGAAATTGCTACATTTCCTAATAATGAACGCGTCAGTTTTAATTTGAAGTATCAATTCGACAGTGTTTTATTTGTATAGATAATAGCGTTAATCTAATATATTATAAAAAATTATGTAATCCCCACCAATGTTAGATATTTTGCAATTTCATCAGACTGACTGCGTCCTTCTTTCGATTTTTTTAAAGAAAATTACACGATGAAATTTGTCGTTATTATGAACAGGAGAAATAATTAAAAATTATACAATTTAATCCCTTAATGTCGCCTAGAAACTTGCCAAATATATTAAAATTTTCATTAGTTAAAATTAAAAGTTATCAAGTTCAATTCATGATTAATAATGTCGATAACACCTCGGGTGTTCCCCATTACATATGGATTATTTAAAATAGTCATCAATTACATAAAATGTATTCCAATCGCTGCTATTTCTCTAGCATGTACATAATATGTATTAGCTATTCTTCAAAACTTAGCAGATATATTTGTAGCATCAGAATCTGACTCGCCACTTCTTTATAAATTTTAAAATTAATTTTAATTGTGTTATCAGGTGTATTATAGAAATTAATTCTAAAGAATTCATTATCCAATTATTAAGGGACATATTACGGGATTTATTGAATAATGTAAGAAAAAGTTGAGGTCCCGTAAGCAGTATTCTTGCAGTACGGGACTTTACATTTTTCTCAAATAAATCTTGTAATACGACCATTCACATCCAAATAAAACACATATTTTTTTTGTACATTGACGCGTTCATATTTTGATTACTATACTTACATTATTTCTAAATCATCTATATTTACGGAGGTATTCAAAATGTGTTGATTTCCTTTATATTCCTAAAATTATTATACATTTTGACGCAACTTAAAATATTATTTCGACGTGCATCAACAGCAACCATAAATTAATAAAATTTTGGCATTTAAATAAATAATAATTATCATTGTATTTACATAAACATAAAAAATGTGAATTCTTACAAAAAAGGTGATTTCGATAATGTATAAAATTCTCATTTTAAAATGTTAGACTCAATTATGAAAATAAAAAATGTTCCTTATTAGTTACATAAAGTTTGTACATCATTTTTAAATTAAATAAGTGGAAATTCCAGTAAAATATTGTAATAAAAACAATTAAATTTTACTGTGTTAATGAAGTAGTTTGGATCTTGTGCAATGTGCATGTGAATTTTCAAAATCGTTTCAGTAACGAAGTTTATCGTAAAGTAACAACTCTGCAAAGCTCCGCATAGCTCTATTAGCTTCATGCAAATAACACTTGGTGAAAAGGATATTCTGCTTTGCATAAACAGGTGCAGTTTGTGTATCCAATTTTTATCGTTTATTCATTTGAAGTTCGTATGATTTCCTATCCCCTTAAATTCCTAATACCAATATACTAAAACAAACAAACTATTCTCTTAAAACTTCGGGATATAAACGTTTAATTATCTTCAAAACTACAATCGTAAAGAGATATTATTTGGATGTTCTCTATGACTAAAATGCTTATGGTGTATTTACATGTTTAAATTTCAGAGATGAACAACTTTCTTTAACTCCAGCACCCTATGACACAGAGTAGTTAATTTAAATTAAAAGTAAATAACTACATCGACTTTTTCTCCTGTTAATGACAACAATCTATCACTTGTTAAATATATATGGTACACTTTGGATAATTTTGTTGTTCTGTGTTTAGTTTACAAGGGCCACTCCCGGGATTTTTTTTCATTCCAGATTTTATTTTGGCATGCTTTGTGAGTACATGGGGCTATTCACCGACATTTTTGTCGACCGTCAATCTCTATGGGTCGATGGGAAGGGTTTTGCATTATATCTCACCATTTGTTTTTATTTTATTGTTAATCCAATGCTTCGTACCGAAACTACTCTTCACTGACCTGTGTCGTAGCTTCAGTCGTAGTTCTTCGTGCTAAAAATGGCGACAATCTTAAGTTCGGTCTGAAAGGTCTGATCGTTACTCTTTTAACTGATTCAGTGTTAGCACTCAATGTCTTTGGCGGTGCCTCCGTTGTGGAATTCGGTTTGAATCTGTTTGTTTCTATTTTCTTCCTTGCGTCCACCGGAACGTTTTGAGTTCGGACAGCACTGAACCTTGATCTACCTGATGTATAACTATTGGTTCGATTATATTTTGGCGGAATGTGTGGGACATTTTTAATATCCGTCGAAATGTTGAACGAGCGATTTTTAATGTTCGGTTTGGAATATGAACTTATCGATACTTTTGTGGTGTTTGTTGAATTTTTTTGGATTCCTTGGTAACGCCTAAAGGGTAGTTTTGAACGATTTTTAGCAAGTTTTGACAACGTATCGTTGGCTGACAAAGATATTGGTTGAATTTTAACGGATGTTATATTATTTTGTTTCGGTTCTTCTGTAGTTACTGTTGTAACTTCCACAGTAGTAGTTTCTGTAGCGGTATCTATCGTTGATGTTGATTCACTTATAACTGTAGTGTCATTAATGCCCACTATAGATGTTACGGATGATGTAGATGGTACAGAAGATGATGGTTCAGAAAATGGTTCGGTTTCTGGCATTTGTGTAGAAGTATTTATCATTTCTGTTTTATTTAGTACGTCTATATTTTTAGTGGTTACCTTGTTTATTTCAGAAGTCTTAGGTGTAGTACTTTGGGTAGAATCAGTGTCTTTAGTTAAAATAGTTATCATTATTGGAGATTTTGTTGTTTGTTGTTTTTCAGTGATAACATCAACGGCGGCAGGTACTCCTTTAAATTCGCTTCCTTTCATACTTTTGAGGTTAACTTCCTCGTCAGGTTTCAGGACTTGAATTTGAACTATATTCGTTATAGATCTACTATTTGATATTCTTGATGAATTTTCACTATTAAAAGTATTATTTTCATCGCTGAAAATAGATGGTGGTGCAGCATAAACAACAAATGGTTGTGATCCAGTAACAACATTGACCTTATCTTGTTTTTCGGTAGTGGAATTGGCATCATAATTAAACAATGATTCAAGCGATATAGTAGAGGATTCACTTGATTTCGGTGTTATAACATCAATTTTTTTGTTAACTAATTCGATATCTATAGCTCCCGGTACAAATTTGTATTCCGTTGATGATTCCATAGTTGTTGGAATTAAAGTAGATTCTGTTTCGGCTTCTTCAATAACAGTCGAGCTTTCTACTATGTAAACTTTATTACTTTTACTGGTCATAATATCTTTGGAATCATCGATATCAACAAAAGATTCTACAAAATTAGCATACCCATGTTTGTGATTATATGCCGCATTAACACTTTCCGATGCAATCAAATTTTCTTTGCCACTATCTGAAAATGAATTCAAGTTACGCGCATTACGAGCTTCGTCAATTCTAATTGGATTGAATGGCGGGTTTTCAACCGGGTACTCGTGACTTAGATTTGTCAAATATATAGGAATATCTCCTTCGACTATTTTAATTAATGTAAATCTGCTTACTTCTCCAATTTTGTCTAATGTGGGTTTCTTTTCTTGTTTTATTTCTCCTTCTTCGATCAAGCGACTTTCATTCTTACTATTCAATCTATGCTTGTCTTGTTTGGATGACACTTCAACAATACGACTCACAGCAAATAACCTATCTAGTTGTGTACTTGTTTTAACCAATTCCTTATTTTCAGATATTATTTCTGTAGAAATTTCAATATTATTAGGTGTCGTAGTTTCGAGTTGTTTTTCTGTTACATTTTGACTTTCCGGATACATTGTTGTTTCTTGAGCGTTATTTGAAATTTCAGTACCTGAAACAGATTGAGTCAAACCTTCATTGACAGTGCTCATTTCATCTGTTGAATTTTCTGTTATTGATAACCACACATCAGATTCAGTTTCCATATCCGTAGTTTCCAAAATATCGACTGTTGTTTCTGGATAAATTTCAGTAGTGAATATTTCATCCTGCTCCGTTACAGTCTCTTTCAATGAACTTGGTGCAATAGTTGTATAACGTTTCGGATTGCTAAAAAGCTGTTTATGCTTTGCGTTAATAACTTCTTTATTCGATTCTTCTACTACCGTGCTTTCAGATAATGGTTTGGTTGGTGTATATTTTCTAGCATACTGTTTAGTAGTCGTTTCTGTTGGCGTTGATGATGTAGGTCCGCCAAAACGATTCAATTTATTTGGCTGGAATGCAACTGGACGATTGAATCTTTTATTTGAATCATCTGTGGATGGTTTAAAACCAATTGGACGATTAATCGGTCTATTTGACTCTCGTCCAGATGATAACCCAGATCTACTTGGTAAAGTCGGTCTCTGACCTGCAGCAAATCTATTGGGAGGTCTTGTAGATGGTGTAGTTCTTATTTCTTCGTCTTCTTCTTCACTTTCATATTCTTGTGAATCTAATTCATCATCATTTTTGTCATCTGAGTTGATTGTTTCAATGTCAGTCGGTTTTGATAACGGTGCTCGTGTAAATAATTGATCAAGAGGAACAAATACAAGCTTATTTTCTTCTTCTTCCTCTTTTTCATTTGCATTATCTTCTTCGTTATCATATTCATCTTCTTCGTCAGTTGTTGTTGTACGAGCAGTAGAACTAGGTCGTCTGCTAAATGGTCTAGCACTAAATACAGGTTTTCGAGGTATATCTATACGAACTCTTTCACTTACCAAACCTTGATCTCTGTCTATTGGAGAGCTTGGAGTTGTAAAAGATCCAACATTATATTTTCTACTATAAACTTTTGCTGTAGTTGAAGCCTCAGTAGTTGTACTTAAACTCAATGGCCGTTTCACTGGTCTATAAGATGGTCTGTCAAATCTGGCCTTAGTAGTAGATAATGGCGATGTATTTAAATCATTTAACTCATTGTCTACTGATTCTGTAACTGTGACTATATCTTCATTACTGATTGAAACGTCTGTTATCAGTTCTGTGGGTTTTTCTGTGGTAATGTTAGAAATTTCATTTTCATCATCAACTACATTTTCATTTTGAGTTTGAAGAATTCTAACCTTGCCTTCTTCGGTTACTACAGGTTTCAATTTCTTTCTTACAATTTTCCTTTTTCTTTGTATTGGATTAGTTTGATTCGTTTGTAACCTTGCATTAGATAACAGTACATTTTGATTTTGAATATTTTCAGGAGATATTTCTGGCAAACTAGTAGTAGTAGATGTCGCAGGTCTTCGCTTTAGAACTTTTCTAACTCGAGGTCTTACATCCTTATTTTCGGATAAAACTGGTTCTCCATTATCTTTTTCGGACTCTGTTATTTCATAAAGTGTGCTTTCAGTCACTGGGCTGTCCACTGATGTTGTAGGTCTAAGTTTTTTTACTATGATTCGTTTACGTGGTCGATCTGATACTGTAGAAATAATATCATCCACGTTCTCATGCTCTGATTCTTCAATATTTGACTCAGATAAATGAATTTTCTCTAGATTTTCTTCAGTGTTCTTTGAATCATTGCTTTCACCATTGACTGGACGGGATGGTCTTCTTAATAAAAGGATTCCACTTTTGTTATTAGTTTGACCCAAGAGAATATTTGAATTTATCACTTTAGTAACATTAATTTCCGACAAAGGTACTGGTGAAGTTGTTTTTGCAGACACATCCTCTTGGACTTGAATAGCTGGAGCAGTCAGCCTAGCCGTACCTATTAATTTAGACTCGTGTTGAATATCGGTATTGAGTTCATTTTCTTCTGCCAACTCCGTATCAATTGCATCTTCTAAATCATAAATGTTATCTGATATTCTTGAAAAAGGTCTCGGAGTAAATCTAGATACATTTACTTTTCTACCACTAACTACAACCGATGATTCAGATGCTTCAGCATTTAGCTCTTCCTCGGAAATTGATGGAGTTGTAAATCTTCCTCCTCTTAATACTAATTTTCGTTGTCTATTGGAAATTACTGGAGTAATTGATGAATCACTATCTACAGAATCTGCAATTGGAGGCTTGGTTGATGCAAATGAAGGTCTAAACCTTCTATTTACTTGAGTATTTCTTATTCCAGTGGAAACTTCTTCACCATCTTTTCTGTTTCTAGCATTATCGAGGGCAGTCAACGAAGACAAATCAGAATCGAAACTATTAAAAGTTGGTCTATACTGTCGACGAGGTTGGGGTCTTCTCGATATTGTTTCAGTTTCTGACTCACTTACTGCAGCATCCAAAGCCACTTCTCGTGAAGTATTTTGCAAAGTTCTGGATTTAAACGTTCTTCTTGGAGATAATTCTTTAATAATCGAAGAACGATTTCCAACTAATCTATTGTTTTCATTTGTGATATTGAAAGAATTTTCCGAGTTTTTTAATTGTGTGTTTGACTGTATTGTAGCTCTTCTTGTATTAAATTGAGACTGAGGTCGAGAAAATCTTTTATTTCCATAATTTGCCACGACTTCCGTTTTATTATCATTTTGATTTTCTTCGCTAGATGGAGTAGTTGACCTAATTAACCTTCTTCGCTTTTTAAACCTATCTTTAGAAACCGTATTATTCGTTTCTCCTAAAACATTATCACGGCTAATATCTTCTCCTACAATTCCTTTTTCCACTTCCGAAACAATCTCATTAGTCAAGCGTGCTTTAAAATCTGGTGTCGTTGTGTTTGTTGAAGCAGAAATACGTGTGCGCTTAATATTAGCATATTTCCTGTCAAAACTCACCTTGTTAGCCGAAGTAGTCTGTTCGCTATTTTCTGGAGATTTGGTTGTAGTTGGGCGCGTTCGTTTAGCAAACAACTGGGGGATTCTTTGGGTAGAGGAATAAGGATCTTCTGATATGGTTACTTCAGTTGAATAAGTTATAGATGTTGGAGTACTTTCGTTTTCTTTGTATTTGGGAATATTCGAAAATGTTGTTATTTGAGCATTGAGGATAGATGAGCTATCAACAGTTTTTATAACACCATTTTCAGAAGCAAAGGATGGTAATGCTATTTCTACATTAATGTCATTGGAATCTGTTAAATTATTAGTTAACTTAATATCGGATTCTATAACCTCGGGTGGCAAGGTGGTTGGGAAACGAGCTACAGTAGCATATTTAGGAGAGGTTTGAATAGGATTATCAGTGGATGGAATAAATTCCTTTTGAGGAATTTCTGTAGGGTTTTCGGTAACTGGTTCAGTACTTCCTTCATTTGATTTTGAAAACGTTTCTGGTGTTGTTGTCCTCACTCTTTGAATTGTTTTATATCTACAAAAAAACAACATTTTAAATAAACGATAGATAAAAATCAAATTATGAAATATATTAGAGATTAAAACTTTTTTCAAATAATATGTCTCAATTAATGAAATCTTAGCCATCAGATATGGTTCATTTTATTGCATTCTTTTAAAGATATTTCAAGGATATTCATATTTACATGTACAATATCTTTGTTTCAAATAAATAACGAACCTAGACGTTGTAGTTTCTTGCGTTTCTGGTCGGAATCTTTTGACAGTTGCATATTCAAAAGATTGAACTCCATTTTTAACGTCATCAACGTCTGACACGATATTTTCGGGTTCTCTATCAAACAAGGCATTGCTGAAACAAATAATGATAAATTATCATAATGACGTTATCAATTGTTTTTTATTGCTAAACTTACACGAGAAAATAATTACATAACCAGGAAGTTCCTAAAGCGATAAAATTTTGAAGTATTAAAATGCAAAGATGGAGACGTTGGCAGAGCGGGAAATGATAGTGAGTTCGAACACAACCCTACCTCGACCGATTTCGTTCGCCTATAACACAAGCATTATGCTTAATTTAAGAAATTATGAGGATATTTATGTACTTTTCACAAGGACGTGCATATTCTTTCTTATAAATAATAAAAATTATTCAAATCCTAATAAGAACACGTCTCATTGAATAACCATGATTTTTTGACAACTCATTGTTTATTTGAAAAATAATGAGAAATTAAAAAAATTAGATAGTATTTTGTAATGTAATAATAATAAACAATTCCTTGCACCTGCGCAAGTGACGAGTTTATTGCTATTTGAAAGCAAGAAAAAGAAGAAATATATAATACATTATGACTGATTGTACTTCAAATTACAAAATATTTACTTACATGACAGTTGGATCAGGTTGCTCGGTGGTTGTAGGTCTTCCTCTTCTGATATTGACATACTGTGGGATGCTCGCTCTATGGGTGGAAGATGGAGCTTCGCTTACATCTTCTTCCTCAAACTCGGCGCTTTCTTCAGAAGCCACAACAGATTCTTCGGACGATGGTCTTTGTGGTCTCTGGCGGTTGATAGTCGTATACCTTAAACCGAGAAAATTTAATTAGGCTACAAAGATTTGACATTGAAAATGTGTAAATACGTATCTATTTTTTCAAAAATAGATTCTAAAAAAACTGTTACGTGGAAGAATTGTTATTGGGTGTGTGCTAAATTAATATTTGACATAGCACCTGTTCGTTACTTGAATACAAAAGTAAATAAAAGTACCGTTTTTTTCGAACTCTTAACGTTCCGGTTAGCTCAAGGCAGATATGCCAAAGCCGACGTCAGACGGACCTGACATGTTAAGAAGAAGAAACATAACAGCTCTAGAATATATCATTTAAAAAAAAAAGAGGCATTTACCCAACCGGGAACTTTGGGGAAAAATTGATGGAGTCCAGATGGTCGAGAATCCTCTCAAAGACCAGAAAATGTTACTTCTAGTGGAGCTGTATTTAGTGGAGTGGAGTTGCAAGTCACGGGGAAAACATAAATTGTTTTATCAATTGATTTAAAAAATGTCTTACTGTGGGCGTTCCCATCTTGAAGATGTTTTGACTTCAGTTTCACGGAATTTCTCTAGACCGGCAGCTTGGGGTCCTCGACTATTTATCTGAGGTGGAGCCCTGCAAAAAGAAGGTTAATTAAATATGGATAAGCAACTAACTATCGGAGTCTTAATTCATAGATCTACCCAAAACATCCTGACATAGAGGCAGACCATTTTTTGAGTAATTGAGTGTAGCCGCCATCCTTAGTTGAGACCAAAGAGAAAGAAAAATTAGCTTATTGAGTTGAACAGTTTAATCATCAGAAGAATCGCATGCGAATATACCATTCATACTCGATAATAATTGTTATTTTCTAACAATGATGACGAAATTGCTAACTGGCCATACGATGTTTATGTTATAATTTTTATTCTTTTTTAAACACTTGAATTCTTTGGAAACATTTTTTAAAGGCAATTGGCCCGGTCTTTCGTTGTGACCTTTTCAATCATTTGCATTTTTCCTGTTCGCATTGTGAAGGTAATGATTACAATCTCCATAATATGTAAATCGAGTTGTAGTGATTAGCAATATTATATGTAATGTAAACTTTGAAGGATTTGTAAAGAATTGTTCTGCAACATCATGGTTCATCATGCAAGGACATGGTTCCCGTTGAAATATTATATGTGTTAGATAAGTAATTAATTATACCTTTCACCCAAAGGTCTTGCTTGAGAGAGTACTCTCTCATACAGCAGTCTGGAAACAGTGGGTGGAGTCGTGATTCTAGATCCCTGTGTTCCTTGATTTGATCCTGATGCATCTAGATACTTCTCTAACTGCTCAACACCCCCTGAAAAGCAGTCATAAGAAATTATGCATTATCTTTAAATATACAATTTTTTAAAGAACACTTAGTCTGCCCCAAAACATCGTTAAGCGCATAACCGTTAACAGATAATTTTCAAAAGACAACATATTTTAGAGTCTAAAGCCATAGAACACACTGTCTAGAGCGAACTAAATTTTAAAAATGCCCCCTTTGCTCATTACTATAAAACATGCTACACAAACAAAAATAAATGATTTTATCAGTTTTATAATTGTTAAGTTGTGTTTCGTCAGTTGGTGTTATGAAAAATATGAAAGTCTTTTATTATTGAGGTATGTTTCAAAAATGTATTGATTCTTCAAATTACATATTAATAATCATCTTACCCAATTTCTTGATGAGATCAATTAGTTCTTTTATTACTTTGGGGTCTTCTTCTGCATCTGGAGATTCTTTTGATCCATCTACATCTTCAACGACATCTTCTTCATATTCTTCCTGTAAATGTATTTTTTTATGGTTACTATCGTTTTCAACACAAGGCAGAAGGAACTAGTAAATCTACGCATCTTTTATTGAAATTCTTTTGAGATTCTGTAAGACCGAGACTAGTGGTTATATACAAAATTTACATGACAGGTGTATAAAAATGTTGGTTTTTTCATTTGCATTATATAAATTATTTTTCAACCGTTCAAAAACCAACATTTTTATACATCTGTCATATGTATTTTGTATATAACCACTAGTCTCAATCTTGTAGAGTACTATTCTGACGATGTGCCTTGCACGAAACGCGTCTATAATCAAATAAATTTCGATAGAACTAATACCAAGTATTTTTTTATATGTGTAATATATCTGCATATTTATTATATTGTTAAAAAAATATTACGGTACCACTATTCTTACGACTGAAATTTATTTGAAATTTATTGAAAAGTGTTTCCCGCCAAAAAGTGACTATTCCTACGACAGGTTTAAGGTCTTTTATAACCATAGAAAGCGCAGATAAATCAAGTTACAAAAATATTTACCTTTGTCATTTTTTTCAATAGTCATAAATGTATCATGGAAACTAACTTGAAGAAAAAATAAATAATATTGGCATCTTATTACATTTACTTAATTTTATAAATCATTTTTTCATCGAGATCTACTATTATAACAAAGTATAAACAAAGGTAAATATTTTTATAACTTAATTTATCTGTGCTTTCTATGGGTATGGAGAGAATGATAAGAATTTATCTATGGTTGAGTCGTAAGAATATCCCTGGCCAAAATATTAATGTAAATTGCCCATTATTTCAAAGAAACAAAAAATAAAAAAATCACATCATCTAATTTCGCATTGCGTGAAAAATGATAACATTTTACTTATGTAGCCATTTAGTAAAGGAAAATCCGATTTAAATTATTCAAACCTCTGGTGTGATTTCTGTGGTAGTCGTGAATCTGGAGAGCGTTGTGCTGCTGGTCGCCGCCGTGATCTTTACCGGTGGTCTCCTCGACGTGAAGAGATTGGACAGCTGCGAGGACAGTCTACTAGCTGCCGTAGTACTCCTGGTGCCTGGAGTCGTGGTGGAAGGAGCAGCCGTTGTTGCAGTGGTGGTAGAGGCCGGTGGTGCGCTGGTCACAGCCGCCTTCTTCTTGTTGCACAAGACGTTGCGGGCAAAGTCACACGAATCGGCATTTTTGTTGAAATACAATCCTGAAAAAGTACAAAAAAAATATTTATTTATTTATTTTATTTTATTGATATATACAACTAACAGTTTTTCATAGTATTAACGAAGGTATATTAAATTACTAATCATGTTTTAAACGTTTTAAGGCTTTTTGAGTATGTACAATCAATTTGGTAAAACGAATATTTTTTTAATTGCATATACGCAAACATTGGATTTTTTTCACTGTCGGGAGTCAAATGATATTTTTATTGACAATAACATCTCAATAGAGACGAAGTTGGGATACTATAGAAGAACCAGGAACTCAAGGCACCTACAGGGCATACGACTTGTCATCGGCTGGTTTATTATGCCTTCTTATTGAGTTCCCTTATATTTGAAAAAGGTGTAACATTTCACCTGAAAACAAGGAATTATATTATCGCCATCTATGAAATAACGAAGAAACCTTTTTGTAACGCCATATATTGAGAAATTAGTTTATTTGTAAACAATGAAAGCAACAGTCCTTATAAATGAGGTGACGGTGTCTCGCACAGATGTCACCCCTGAACTGCGCCAGAAATATTATTTAGTTTTTGGCTTGTTTACCTACATACTTGTACCAATGTGTATATAAATCAAATATTTTTTTAATTGCATATACGCAAACATTGGAAAACATTCCAATCATTCATCTTGACCAAATTTAAATGGAACCACCTATGAATATACATTGTACATCTTTCTAACGAAAAAAAATATCAATTCGTACAATGTGGTAAAGTATTATCGCTGAACATACATTAACGAGTGGGTTGTGGCCAACGCTATACTCCTCACTACCAAGTCACTCCATAAAGTGGAAAATATTCATGAAATATTTTTTTATTTTATATTTGGTTCTAATATTTGATTACGAAAACTTGATAATTCTTCAATGCCATTTTATGAAAGAGATGTGCCTTTTTAGCAATTTGATACTAAAAATATCACGTTTTAAGTTTCCTGAGCTTGAGATCACATTGAAATATTTGACAGTTAATCAAAATGAGAAGCACTGATCAAAATCCGTCAAAATCTAACGGGGTCTAAGCGAGTATTAGATATACAAATTCGCAAAATTTGAAAAGAATCGAATGAGTACTTTAGTCCATAATTGATAAAGTAGAATAAACACGCCGTACATAGCACATAGTACACAGCACACACACTGGTACATTGTGATGAAACTTTCAGAATACAATCTCAGCATGATATAGTTTTCGCCAAATATCTTGAATCAGGCCTCCGGGTGCATAGAGCGCAAATTTGTGTATTTTTGCATCGTTGGTATACGTGTAAATCGCCCCCCTTCTCGGCGAAATGGCCAAGATATTTGTCGACAACTTTTCTAATTGATAATCTACAGTAAAAAAAAAATCATTTTTTCTTTTTTTTCTCTTTCGCAAAAAATCCTTATTATTTTATAAATTTTGTGCTGTCGTAATTTGATCTGAGACTCGACTGAATAAATATATGACTTATGGATCACATCTATGCTCTGTCAGTTCATTATTCCCAAGAGATACTATTTCAGATTATTTGTGCAATTAACAAATAAAGATATGACTTATGGATCACATCTATGCTCTGTCAGTTCAGTATTCCCAAGAGATACTATTTCAGATTATTTGTGCAATTAACAAATAAAAATTAAAGATACCTACATACACAATATGTATGTATATACATATCATGATGACTCCAATTCCATTTTTTATCTGTGTACAATAGTTCAGTTTATATTGTTTACATACTTTTTTAAAATGCAAATAGGTACAACCTATATGTCTCCTGTGAAATATTATAATAATAATATGTACACTGCTAGCCCTAGAACAACAGGTATACCTAGTTGGGCAGCAGTTATCTATTTTTAATGAAGATTATTTAAATGGTGTATTAAATACAGAAATAAATAAATAAATAACTCCCCACTGTATCCTCTTGGGGTAGTGAGGAGTGAAAAATCATGTCCAACCTCCTCCGTTCTTGAAGTTTTTTTTTTATTTTATTTATTTTGGATATCCAACAGTACAGTAGAGCATAATGATATTAAATACAATGAAAAAAAAAACAAGTAAATGTAGACTACAGTACATAATAATAGGACATCATATCAAATAATTTTAAAAGCTTAACATACAATTTACGAAAAATGAGAAAAAAACTAAATTATAGGAACACACCAGAAACATACAGGGAATAGTACAGAGAGGATTGTATGTATTCTAGAATCATAACATCGGATTCTAACTCACTTAAGGATCAACGAAGAAGGTGTTGCAACCATTATGGTGACACATAAATAATACATTCATGCATATACTAGAGAGTGGAATTTTGAGTTATGTTATCAGTGCAAAGTTGGCGCTTTATCGCAATTTTGAACGAGTGTAGAGATTGAGTATGAAAAAAGTCAATGTTATTGAGCAGGTTGTTAAAATTGGAGGTGGCCCGGTTAGTAAAGAAATTTTTCCTAAGATTAGTTTTAGAGTGTGAAATAGAAAAAGTAGGTTTTGATCTGACATTGCGGTTTGGAATGTGAAGTGAGATATTTTCTAATAAATTTGGACAATCAACGACGTAATGTTTTTTTCTGTTGCGTTATTCAGAGAAGAAACATCTCTGTCAGTGGGTACCTGATTTTAACGTTAATAATAATTGCCGTTTATCAAAAAACACATTTCCATTCCAGATCAATTCTTAAAAGGATAAAATCAATAGCTCACCTGATGGACAAGTGAACTGGTGAGCTACTATTCCAAGATTAGAAGGTCCACTCTCCAAACACCAAAAGTATTTCTTGCAGTCTCTGGGGTGAGGGAAGAATCCTTCTTCTTCGCATTTAAAGTCTGAAAAAAGTATATTTAGTTGT
Source organism: Molanna angustata (assembly GCA_963576475.1). NCBI lineage: Eukaryota > Metazoa > Arthropoda > Insecta > Trichoptera > Molannidae > Molanna > Molanna angustata. The sequence goes on from OY754975.1 coordinate 6,851,288, forward strand.
TTATTTTAAATTGTAACTGGAAAAAATAAAATAAATACTATTCAAAGGTAATACTATAAAACGAATTCAATTGAAACGTTTAATTTTATAAGGATCTGTACAAATGTATTTTGTTCTTCAGCAGATGGGAATGTAAAGAGACAGCATTTCAATAAATTACAACCAAACAACCAAATTACAAAAAAAATATATAAAAATAGTTAACAGTTTTTGTATGTTTGTCTGTGACAGGAAGGAAATGGAAGAAACAAAGATAGGAGAAGGTTTAAATTCGTTACTACTTGATATAAGATAAAAACAAATAATTAAAGTAGAAGAAATATGGATGTTAATGAAGCGATAAATATGAATGACAGGAAATTGATGACAGGACATCAGCGTGGTCAAGTTTATTAAGATTAGCAGACTACGCTGGCTGGGTCATGTACACCGTATGGATGATCTGGAGCTCCCAAAAAGGGTGTTGACCAACAACCCAACCGTTAGAAGAAGCGTAGGGAGACCTAAGCTACGATGGTTGGACGGCGGTGTCGCCGATTGTCGGGCTATGGGGCAGCAGAACTGGAAAGTGGCAGCCAACAATAGAGCAGTTTGGAGAAGATTCTTGGAGGCAGCTAGGACCCATCAAGGGTTGTAATGCTGAGGATGATGATGATGATGACAGGAAATTAATATGAGACAATATTGGTCTTATCTGTCTATTTCGTGAGAAATAATATTATTTATATGAAGGTTTTAAATATAATTATAAGAATATTATAGGATATGAAGAAAATGCTGGATAAATCAAAATCTTTGGCTGGATTTATCCAGCATTCTGAGACGACTAACAACACGTATGCATCGCAAAATCGAAATATATTATTATGTAACATTTAAATTAAACATTTGACGCATTTTCACAAGAAGCAATGTAAAAAAATGTGAACGTCTTGAAGTTGTACCTGTTCCAGGATCTGGAGTAGTCGGAGGTTCTGGAGTGTTGAGTCCCCATTCTGGAGTTGCTGGTTGGACTGACGACTCTGTTGTGGTGCTTCCACGTTTCAAATTCTGTCTGCGGCGACTGTAATCAAAATTGAAACTTATTTTTCACAACATTTTTATGTTAAATTCAATTAACAATTACAAATGACTGCCGAATGCTGAATTTTAAAATTGTGTGACAAACAACCAGACCAGAGAAACGTTGAAAATACTTATGGTATATTTTTTAGAAACACACTTTTTAACATGGGGTTTTGGAGTGTAATTTCTGAAATATCAAAAATCAAAAATTAAATTTAGATTTCACTTTTAATCTTAAGATGGGTAGTGGCAGAGGGGTTAGCGCGAGTTCGAATCCTACCACGACCGATGTCGTTCACCTATAGCACAAGCATTTATACTTAATTTAGAAAATGTTGTATAAGGTGTATATGTACTTGTTTCGAGGACATATTCATTCTTTAAAAAAAATTCTTACGATGAAGATTCAGTTGTAGGTTCCTCGACTGGGGCTTGTGTCCTCTTCCGAGTGTTTCTGATTGTGTTCTTTGATATGTCTTCTTCGGTATCTTTGGAAGGTTTCGAGGGTTTTGGTCGTTTTCGTGTTGGTTGAGCTTTCTTCGGTGGGGTTATCTTCTCGGTAAGGCTGAAGAATGAAAATATGATATTAAAATTTGTTGATATTACCTTCACTTTTATTTTTTGATATGTAATGATCCAGAGAGGGGCTTGACATTACCGCTATAATACTATTCGAATGTTATATCAAATATTTTTGTCAGTTGTTTTTACAAGAATTTGACTTCTTGGAATCTCAAAGATGCAAAAAAAAAGCTTTAACACTTTGATTCCATAATATTGTGCAACGTATTATGGAATCAAAATTAATTTATTCATAAAAATAAAATGGTCAATTGACACAATTTTTGAGATTGTCGGCCTTCGTAGCTCAGTTGTTTAGATATCTGACTACTGATCCAAGGGTGTTTTCAGTCTGGATCTGTGAGACGATTAATATCGCAAGTCTCTAGAATGTGACAACTTTTTATTGAGTGCGTGTTAAATAATTTGACATATGTAGTACTACTACCTGTTAGTTGTCCGAGAAGTTATGTGCATATAAATAAAATAAAATGGCAATTTTATCTATTCCATTTTGTATTGTCGTGGTAATTGTGAAAATTGGAATCAAAACATGCTAATATCAGTCCATACACAGTCAATCTGCACGCATCGGCAGCCCGTTAATCAATAAAATAGTTAATCTGGATCGCGATCATTGATTTTTGGTCACGGATCATGATCTAGATTGACTGTGAAGGTACGGGCTGCCAATGTGTTCCAGAAATATTTTAACTTCCTACTAATGTGCAGCAATTTTGATTGCTTTATTGAAATTCAAGTTTGTCGATCGGCACGATTTTGAAAATTGTTTATATAAAAATGTGCAACAATATAATATTGAAAATACTTTTAAAGCAAAACATTATGCAACAATTTTAGTTGTTCCATTGAAATTTACTATTGTTAATAAACATAATTTGGATTTTTTTTTAATCAAATTATTTAAAGTTGTAACAACATAGTTTATAAATATATCTAACTCACCCAAGACTCTTGTATAGAGCGGATTTAGCTGCTTCAATCAGTGGATAGGGTTTACCATGACATTTCCCTCGGAAATCATCATTATCGATAGACCAGAACATGATACCTGAAATAATAAAAAAGGATTGTTCAACTGGATGATAAAAATTAAGAATATAGGCAATATTGAACCTATGTAAGAAATTTGTTAGTCATTTGGACATTGTGACAATACTTCGACAAACCTTTAGTCGTTAGTTTTTTTGTAAAAACGCTTTCTAAATGTGCGCTTCTAAGTTCACACTATGAACGCACCTAGCTCCTTCAGAACCACTTCAAAACCGTCAAAAACACGTGGAACGAATTGTTGGACATCATTATAATGTTCCGACAACTTATTAGTTTTTTATACGAAAGTTTGTTTTTTATACGAATTTTCAAAATATTAAAAATAAGAATGTAACTTTGTTTATTTCCACATATTTATTTTTATTCCACAACTTCTTTCAAAAACTACCGTTCTCTTCTTCAGGTGGCTTTAAACCCACCAAACTAGTTGTGGAATCAGCAAAGTTTCCTGACATCAACGCAGCCACTTCCATCTCACCCTGAGCAGGAAAGGCTCCGTCTATGGCAGCAAGAGGCCCCCGATAACTTCGTCAGTCTTCCCCCGGGCCACAACGTGGAGTGGCGTACGTGGAAGTCACTAAACAGACTGAGGACGGGAGAACGTTGGATAACCTGTCTACATGGGGCTTCCTGCAACAGGGATTACCTGTGGACTGTGCAGCTGCCCCTCAAGTCCAGTAAACTGCACCATGCACAATCTTATGGTAGGCAATGTTTGTGCGATAGGCACTAGCAGAAAATTATTTAAATGCGTTGCTGACACGAAAGAAGAAGAAGAAGTTGTGGAATAAAAATAAACAAGTGGAAATAAACAAATTTACATTTTTATTTTAATGTTTTACAATGAATTTCCACAATGTAAACGCCTCTACCTTAGAATATTGTTATACAAAATTATTGTAAAATTGTAATTAGGTATAAATTAAATTGTATTTTGTTCCTTTGTAATATTTATACTGTTGGAAATATATTATTCATTCATTCATTCATATTGAAAGATAAAACAGGCGGATATTATGGATCATTGTCGCATCATATTTTCGAATATATCGCATATACGGTCATCCAATTGTCAATCCGCTTTATGCACAGGCAGCACAGGACCAAGTTTTTTAGCAGTTCTAAAATATTGGCCTACAAAAATTTTATACTCAAAGTTTTTTCCACATTACCTACTTGAAAAGCATTCAAGCTAGAACATTGAAAAGAAAAAAACAATGTCTCGAAATATACAAATTATTTCTATAAAAAAGTTCCAGTAGTTGTCAAACATTTTTTTTAATATTCTTACCCTGTAAAAACAGTTTTTTATGACACTTTATTATTTTCATCCTACTAACAATTGCCCGGTAAGGAAAAATCATATATTTGCGTAAATATAATATGCGATCATAAAAATATTCGATTATGAAATAAGTTAAAAATGAAATAATAATTATGGTGCAATTCAGCAGAGACATCTATGCAAAAGCATTGTCACCTCATGTATAAGGATCGTGGTTTTCATTATTCACCAAAGAATCTCTCAACAGATAGCGTTAGAAAATATTGTTTTATTGTCATTCAATAGATGGTGATGGTGTTCTCAGCTTATTTTCTTATTTTCATAATGTATAATTTTCAAGATTCAGATTGGTAAGGGAAGTCAATAAAGCGGCACAATTGGTGAACGTTGCGCAAGCGCTTAAAGTTATCACGTAAATCAGTCGATGACAGGTCGTAAGCCCTGTAGGTGCCTAATTTCCCGGTTCTCCTATTAATATATATTCCCTCCTCGTCTCTATTGAGGCATTAAATTTGTCAAAAAGATAAAAACAATTGGCTATCAAAATATTTAAAATTACCTCCTAATCCATTTTCTGCAACATATTCTGCCTTCTTCTTGACAATGTCTATATCGTCGTATCCTACCCACTGGTTTCCTCTGTAAGCGTAGGGTCCCATGGCAGAAGGATTCGGTTGTACCACGGTCCATTCCTCAGCTTCTTCGTCATATGAGTCTTCATCGTCATCGTCGTCGTCAGATGCTCTCTTGGACCTCGTCTTGGGCAGAAGACTTTCGCAAATCTAGACAGGCAATAAAAAAAAATATAGAGAATTACAATAAAATAAAGCAGGACTGACCGTTGGCAATAAGTGGTATTATAGTCTGATAAAGCACATGAGGTCCAAACTGTTTACAAGGAAATTAAAAATCCTGATATACAAAACTCTTCTCAGACTTGTCGTTGTGTATGGAGCTGAATGTTGGGTCATAACAAAATGAAACGAAAATAGCCTCTTGGTATTTCAAAGGAAAATCCTGAGAAACAATTTTGTCCCTGTAAATGATAATGGACTTTGAAGAATGCGATATAATCATAAACTACAGGCATTACAGGTATTTAAAAGTGCGCAGACTGGAGTGGTTGGGTACCAGTTCTGGTAAATACATTTATGTTTTTGATGACTAATTTTCATTCAAATTTTAATTAGTTTTCGGAATTGAAACCGATTTAGCATTGTTGTTTAATGATATATTATTTCAAATAAATCACATCACACGCCAAACACGTTGACGTAGCACTTAACGACACCTATGTCTAACGACACCTATATATTTTAACTAATAATGCCTAAATTTATTCATATAAACTATTCAAACATTCCGTTTATTTACAGTAATATTCTTTTATTTTGTACAGAGAATCCCAAACACGCGACTACCCAAAAAAAATCATGGTTGGTCACCCGGGAGGTAACCGGAAGATGGGGAGACCAAGACTCAGATGGGAGGACGACATACGGAGAGATGCAGAACAGCTCCTGCAGGTACCTAACTGGAGAACGGCAGCTGAGGATAGAAGAGGTTGGAGGCGCTTGCTGAAGGAGGCCAAGGCTCGATTTGGGCTGTAGCGCCATCGAAGACGAAGAATTATTTTATTGATTTTAAATAGATTATCGAGTTTATCGAGAGTGCAGAATTGGAGAGAAAAGGCCATGGATAGGGTGCAATGGAGACGATTCCTTGAGGAGACCAAGGCCCATCCTTACCCACTGGAGCCACTGTTGATAACGATATCGAGTTTATAGTGTCAATTTTTGAGTTTTTATTTAATTTTTTTTAGTTTCAACTCAATTACTTATTGAGTTGGAATATACGGAATATATATAAACGGAACGATGAATGAATGTCAGTGAGGCGATATAATTTTTATTTACCTCGTAATATGCGAGATATCATTTTATTTACCCCGGAATGTGCAAGATATTCTTTTTATTTACCTCGTAATATGCGAGATATCATTTTATTTACCCCGGAATGTGCAAGATATTCTTTTTATTTACCTCGTAAGTAATATGCGAGATATCATTTTATTTACCCCGGAATGTGCAAGATATTCTTTTTATTTACCTCGTAATATGCGAGATATCATTTTATTTACCCCGGAATGTGCAAGATATTCTTTTTATTTACCTCGTAATATGCGAGATATCATTTTATTTACCCCGGAATGTGCAAGATATTCTTTTTATTTTCCTCGTAATATGCGAGATATCATTTTATTTACCCCGGAATGTGCAAGATATTCTTTTTATTTACCTCGTAATATGCGAGATATCATTTTATTTACCCCGGAATGTGCAAGATATTCTTTTTATTTACCTCGTAATATGCGAGATATCATTTTATTTACCCCGGAATGTGCAAGATATTCTTTTTATTTACCTCGTAATATGCGAGATATCATTTTATTTACCCCGGAATGTGCAAGATATTCTTTTTATTTACCTCGTAATATGCGAGATATCATTTTATTTACCCCGGAATGTGCAAGATATTCTTTTTATTTACCTCGTAATATGCAAGATATCCCTTTTCTCTGGTCGCATCACCCTGCTCTCCGGGTCCATCAGCAGGAGATCCGATGGCGGTGGAATCGGGATTGAAGAGTGTGAAGGTTCTTCCGTAAGTTGGTATGCCCAACACCAACTTGTCCCTGTCAGCGCCGGCTTCCAAATAATGTTTGATCGTAAAGTCCTGTGTATACAAAACGAATAATTATATACATATGTAATACAACAATGTCTATTAAAATTATGCAACCCTTAGCATAAATGCAGAGTTTCAAAACTGGTGAGGAGAGATTTTCGAACGTCAAAAGCCGCTTTGTTGACTGTCTACTTCTTTGATGAAGATATTTTTACATCTGCAAATGCAAATTGTAGATGACTCAACACTTTTTCATCATTTTATAAAAATTAACCACTTTGATACGATTTCTAGAATATGTATATAATATTTTTTTGATAAATATATTATACGATCATAATTTACTTAGAAAAAAAGTGGAAGCACTTCTTTAAGCCGGTGCCTCACAGCCAATGCTTGTGTCGTGCTCCTTTTTATAAGGTTATTCACACCAGCACACCTGTCGCTGGTTACGCCACATTGTGGGGATATGCCGTGATGGTATGTATCATAAGGTACCTGCCTACTTCCAGCAGGGCTACTCATGAAGTTGATTACAGTAAAATTAAGATTAGCTTCAGACTTTAGCAATCTTTGAGGTTAAATTAATTGAATAATAATATTAATTTACACAACAATTATTAACAATTTCATACTAAACCTTGATATTAACAAATTTCCATGATTAAATGTAGAGAAATATAAAGGTTGGATTATAAATGAGTACTGATTTATACATTTTTAAGATTAAGGCAAGCTAAGAACGCATTTAGAACGTGTCATGAGTACCTAGCCCCACTGACTCAAGTTTTGACAATAGCAAAGTAAACTTACGATGTTGAGTTCAGTATCATAGTTGTATTCTGATGGGGCTTCAAGGGCGTAAAGTGGAGAATGATGATCCACAGCTGGTTCGAATGCTGAATGATAATCGTATGATAAGATGTTCATCCAATCAAGATATCTGAAAACAGAATAACATGAAAATAAAGAGTTCGGTGTCAAGACTCATATATTAACAAAATAATTGGCCTATATAACAAAAATATAAAATAATTGATGACTCAAACAGAGCTTTCGCCGCGAGTGACGAGTTGCTGTTGAGCAAGACATGAATCCATCTTCCTGGCTCTTCCAGAGGTAAGAATTGAAGCGATCACCAACATTTTACCTAGAATCCTGGGATGGGGATGCGGTCACCCTAACTTTACGGGCTAGGCCCCTAACACCGCAACCTAGCCCCAAAAGTCATATATAAAAAAATTGAATTTATAAAATTGGTCGTGACAGAATTCGAACGAGCGACCACTGGATTATGAACCCAGCGCGCTAACTCTGCCATCACAGTTTATTATAAATAAACTATCAATAAATAATTTCTATCCAGCTGGGAATAGAACCCGTGGCACTTACATATCAATCAATACATAAAAAACACGTACATTGTTGATATAATGATAGACGATCGTCATTCATTCATTCATTCTTTCTTGTGATTTTCAGTCAGAAAGAACGAGTATGAACGGTAATTTCGCGTCACAGTGATATAATGACAATATTACCTATAATATTGCAGTCACCATTTCTAAAAATTATATGTTTTTTTGTCTAATATAAAAACCACGTGCATATATTGTAAAGGTATAACATTTCAACTATGTACATATCATAATGTTTATATATCTGCTTCTATGATTATCAATTTTCATCAAAATTATAATTGAATTAATAAGTAAATTAATAATGATATAATAAATTCAATAAATTATTTAACTATTGATAGGTTAAGATTTTTGTAGTTTTAGTTAGTTTGTATGTTTTTGTGAAATTTGACTCACTTCAAAACACGAGATAATTCTCTTTTTGATGTTGAATCATTCATAAATCATTGTATAATATGTAAATATTGTGTATTTTGTATCCGTTTTTTTTAAATAAATAAATAAATAATTAAAATATTAATTTAATAAATAATTAAAATATTAAAATAATAAAAAAGTAAAGTATTTATTTAATAAATAATGTAAATATTAAAATAATAAAAAAGTAAAGTATTTATTTAATAAATAATTTAAATATTAATTTAATAAATAATTCAATTATTAATTCATTAATTATTTCACTATTTATTTATTTATTTATTTATTTATACATCTTCTTGTGCATAATATAAACAAATATAATTGTACACTGGCGGGCTTATTGCCATTAGGAAATTTCTTCCAACCAACCAGATATATTTATATCATTTAATGATTTGGCGGATATTTTGTGGTAGTTAATATTAACCATATTTGAATTATCGGGGTTCGAATGGATGGTAGGGTCTCGGAGGTGCATGTTTTGCTGGAGGACATGTGCCACTAAATCCCGAGTAACGCCACGTTGCATAACACCAGCAACACTACCAGCAAGTCCGACTCACTAGCGTCCTCGTCGCGAACCCTGGTAATATGACCTACTGTAATAATGGTGGGCCATAGCAGATAGCTGAGAGGGCGATGGCGAGTCTTCGGCGCCAGAAATCCGGAACCACCCAGCTAAAGGAAGGAAAACCCCTACAGAAAAACCCTGGCCCTCCAGGCTGGAGGTTGGGCGTAGGGCTGACAACCTGACCTCGTAAAACAAACCCTTGTTACGAAACCTCAGGAAGATAGCCTCGGACACCCTACTTCCCGAATACGACCCCGGAAACGAAATAAGGATAATGATTGGAAACAAATTTGAATAGGCACATGGAATGTATTATCATTGTATCGAGCCGGTGCGGTGCCTTGCGGTGTCAGACCAGCTGGATGTGTACCGGTCCTGCGTGACGGCTATTCAGGAGGTAAGGTGGCTGGGAAATGGAATAATGGAAAAGCGCAGCCACACAATTTTCTATAGCTGCCATGAAAGGCTTCATCAACAAGGAACGGCCTTTGTAGTCAGCAAACAAATCAAACACCTCGTCATGGATTTTAAACCGATTAGCCCAAGGATCTGCTATATACGAATAAAAGGACGTTTCTTTAACATGTCTCTAATCAATGTGTATGCACCAACAGAAGAGGCAACCGATATAGAAAAGGAAGAGTTCTATGACAAGCTGGTAAACACAGTAAGTAAAGTCCCTTCTCACGATATGAAGATTGTATTAGGGGACATGAATGCCAAGATAGGAAAGGAAAAAATTTAAAAAACCTGTAATTGGACCGCACAGTTTACACGATGTCTCTAATGATAATGGGACTAGACTCATAGACTTTGCTACCTCCCAAGGTATTGTCATAGGCACAACCTTCTTCCAACACAAGAATATACACAAGGGTACCTGGACATCTCCAGATGGAAGGACGGTAAATCAGATCGACCACATCTTGATAGAGGGGAGACATAGATCGAGCCTTATAGACGCTAGAGTTTATAGAGGAGTAAATGTGGAATCTGACCACCATCTAGTGTCAGCCACCTTGAGAGCACGCATTTGTAACGCGAAGAAAGAAATGGGTAAACGCACAAAGAAATACAACACGGATGACCTAAAAAAACCCAGAGAAGGTACAATCCTTTAAGGAGTCCATCAAAGATAACCTGAATGTGCCCTTGCCTGAATCCCTTGAACGAAAATGGGAGGTATGTAAGAACGCCACACTGTCATCAGCGGATAATGTAATTGGACAAGCACCAACTAGTAGAAGAGCCTTGTGGTTTGATGACGAATGTCAGACCGCCACACACCTGAAAAACGAAGCGTATAAAAGGATGCTGCAACGCAGCCGCACTAGACAATCACAGCTTGAATATAAAACCTGTAGACAAAATGAAAAACGGATACACCGAAGGAAGAAAAGAAAACACCTGAAGAAGGAAATGGAGGATGCGGAAAAGTTTAACAGAGAGAACAATAGCAGGATGTTCTATAAGAAGATAAATGATCAAAGGAAGAAATTTAAACCACGATCATGCCTCTGTAAGGACACTGAAAGCAACATACTCAGTGATAAACAAGCCATCCTGAACAGATGGGTACAACATTTTGACCAACTCCTAAATACAGGAGCGGAAACCACTGATCCCATCGATCCACCACAAAGTGCGAACATTCAGGATGATGATGATGCTAGACAACCATCTCTCTGCGAAGTTCGAAGTGCCATTCGTAACCTCAAAAACTACAAGGCACCTGGATTAGACGGTATACCGGCGGAGCTATATAAGAACGGTGGAGAAGATCTGATTAATATGATCCACAAGATTATGACACAGATATGGATGGATGAGACTCTACCAAGTGAATGGAATAAAGGAATTATATGCCCGATTCATAAGAAAGACGATTAACTGACATGCTCAAATTACAGGGGAATTACATTGCTAAACGTTGCATAAAAAATATTCTCGATAATACTATGCCAGCGTCTCTCAAGAATTGTTGGCCAGTATCAAACTGGATTCAGATCGGGCAGATCATGTACGGACCAGATATTTACCATACGTCAGGTGTTAGAGAAGACCCGAGAATATAATATCGAAACCCACCATCTATTTATCGACTTTAAAGCAGCGTATGATAGCATAAATAGAAGGAAACTGTACCTGGCAATGAGAGAGTTCAGTATACCAGAAAAACTCATTCGAATGACTGAGCTCTCGATGTCGAGAGTGAAATGTCAAATAAGAATACAGTCAGACCTTTCGGAATCGCTCAACACATTGAATGGCTTACGTCAGGGCGATGCACTCGCCTGCATTCTCTTCAATATTGCTCTCGAAAAGGCAGTGCATGATTCAAAAATTGATATTAATGGAATAATTTTTCACAAATCCATACAAATCTTGGCCTATGCTGACGACATAGATATTATGGCGAGAAATGAGAGAGCACTGCGAGAGGGTTTCATTGGCCTTGAAAGAGCTGCAAGGGAGGTTGGACTGATTATTAACGAACAAAAGACAAAATATTTACTGTCCAACCCATTGATTACGAGCCCATCTCTGGTGCCCTTTGATGTTGGAAACTATAGTTTCGAAGCGGTGGACAGGTTTACCTATCTTGACTCACTCATAACCAACAACAATGAAGTTGGGGATGAAATAAAAAGAAGAGTAACAGCAGCAAACAAATGTTATTTTGGGTTGCAAAACCAATTAAAGTCTGGTATAGTATCAAAGAGAACAAAAGTCCAATTGTACAAGACTCTCATACGACCAGTCTTAACATATGCTGCTGAAACGTGGACCCTAACAAAGGCCGATGAAACAAGGTTAAACACCTTTGAAAGAAAAATATTGAGACGCATTTATGGCCCCGTATGCGAAAATGGAGCCTGGCGTATCAGGTACAACCACGAACTGTACCAGTTGTACTCTGATGTACACGTCACCGGTACATTAAAATATGCCGGCTCCGATGGCTGGGTCACGTAGCGAGAATGGACGAAACCTGTCCACTAAAAAGGATATTCGCTACAAGTACAATGGGCAGAAGAAGCGTTGGTAGGCCAAAACTGAGATGGTTAGATGGAGCAGAGAGGGATTTGCGGACGATGGGCATTGTAAATTGGCGGCAGGAAGCGATGGTCAGGGAGGGGTGGAGGGAGCTTCTGGAGGAGGCCAGGACCCATGATGGGTTGTAGCGCCACTGATTATTATTATTATTATTATATTTGAATTATCAATTAGCTTTAAACCACTTGTTTTTTGAGCACAAGTGGTTTATAGCTAATTGATAATTCAAATATGGTTATTTCACTATTATAAAATTGATAATTTTACAAATAATTTCATTAATAATATCATTAAAATTTAATTAATAATTTAATTAATAATTTCACAGTTAATTTAATTACTAACAAAATTTCTAATTTAAATTATAATTTAATTAAATATTTATTAATAAATTAATTGATAATTTCATTAATAATTCAATTATTTTTATTTTACCTGTTCAATTTTGGTACGTCGTATCCTTTGTTGATATATTCAATACCAGCTGGTACAGCCATGGTGAGGAGCAGTCTCGATCTTCCAGTGGCAGCCGATTCCTTCTCAAACTCCTCCCTCAGTTCTTGGACAAGACGGGCATAGTTGGCGCGATCCTTTGGTTTTCCACCGTCCCTGAAGGCTGGATACTCCCAGTCAAGATCCAAACCGTCGAACTTGTTCTGACGTAAGAACTGTGGAAGAAAAACACTCGGTTATTAAATAATTTATTCATTTATTTTAGAGAATACCACAGCTTTCTACAATTGTTTGCTTACATATGGTACTTTTTTAATTAATTACCAGCCAAGAATGTTAATTTCGAATAAAAAAAATGAAATTAAATTATCAAACAACATGTTGAGCAGTAGATATAGGAATAACAGTAATAAAAATAAAGATTAATTAAAAATCAAATAGCAAAAAAGAAAAAATAAACCATGTGTAATTAGAACAAAGTGAGAAAAAAGGAGGGGATTATTGGTAGGAAGGAAAGTGCTCGTTTGAAGGAATTATGTAACGGGGTTGAAAAATGTCTGCGTGTTTAAATTTTGGGTTAATCACGTTGAATTCTGAAAAAAATTATGAAAAATTAAATCATATTTGAAATTAATTGAATTTTTTTTCACCTAGCTAGGTACCACAAAGCCATGTCTTATCTGGGATAGGCATAGAAAAGTCAGCATCACTTACTTCTGTCTTTGAAAATATTTTTCGTCTCACTCCCAAACACACACAGTCTCATACATGTATAAATTTCTTGTATTTCTCTTATTCAAAATATGGTTTACATTAGCGATAAGCAAATGCTAGACCTAGATCAGGTTAAAATTGGTCTTAATCTTATTTATACAGCACTTTTATAGAGCTATGTTAGCTTTACGACTGACAGAATAGAATTCAACTGACAATAATGTGTTGAATTTTCAACTGGCAAGGGTCAGCATTCACCAATAATATCTTGAATTTTCAACTGACAAGGGTCAGCATTCACCAATAATGTCTAGAATTTTTAACTGCTAAGGGTCAGCATTCACCAATCTTATTCTCCTTCGTTAGCCGTCCTTGGGAGCTGTGGGTGAGGCACCACTGGACACGGCCTCACCCACAGCTCCTTATCCTGGGCAGACCGCGTCTATCCGCCTCCAGCCACTCGTCTAATATTCACCAATAATGTTTTATCATTATAAAGGGATACATGCAGAATAAAGGTCGGACTGGGAGATCCATGTTGAACACTGGACGAATAATGACTGTTGAAGATGAAGGGAAAGCTAAAAATTTATTGTCATTAGAACTAACTGAAAAGGGCCAGTATTCACCAATAATGGCACAAGTGCTGTCAAATATCAATAATATTCATTCCATAGTACAATCGACGATAAGATTACGTCATCTCGATCCCTACAAATATCTAAAGATAAACTAAAAAGCTTTATCTGTCAAATAGTTCTTGAATATTCTATATTCTTGCGTATTATTTATTTAAGATTTGGTACATGGTTAACATAGAATATACATAAACATAATATCAATCAAAATAAATCAACTGAATAAAATAATATTGTTTTACAACTGTCATGAGGACTGTCAAATTCACGATTTCAATATCAAATATAACATTTATCGAGGTCATCGCTATTATATCACTAAAAGTGAAAATATTATGTAAATACTACAACATCCTGTCATATTAACATCTTGCGATCTTTAGTTATGCGTTAATATGTTGTATGTGTTTATATTGCGTCAAATCATTTATTTACCAATTACGACATTATATAACAAGATGGTGTTCGTTATAATATTCTGAACTAAACCGGCATCATATCTACTGATAGTTGATCGCATACCCTAAAGGCTTAGATCAATATGGAAGAAAAGAACTACCTGTTTTTTTAACCATGTCAATATGTGTACTACTTTCATCTATGTAATAGAAATTCAGTGATCACAAGAAATATTTTAATTGCGAATATTTGTGGGTATCTCGATGTCAAAACTAATGGGTTGTGGCCTCACTACCAACTTTGCATGGAAAATATTCAGCATTTTCATCAAATGAGGTTTTATTATTTTTTTTTTGTTATTTAAATATTTTATTATGAAAACTTGATAATTCTTCAATGTCATTCTATAAAAGTGATGTGCCTTTTTAGCAATATGAAATAAAATTATAAAATTTTAAGTTTCCTACGCTTTGGATCACTTTGAAATATTTGACGGGTAAAATAAAATTAGAAGCACTGATCTGATATCCTAGACAACGTGTCATTTGTCTCGAGAAAAGAAACAAGAAAAGATAACTCAATGTATGGAACTGACAGTTGCCAGTCACGTGATAACTGTCACTTCCATACATTGAGTTATCTTTTCTTGTTTCTTTTCTTGAGCTAAATAGCACGTTGTCTAGGGGGGCAGATACCGTTCAAAATCTAATGGGGTCTAAGCAAGTATGAGACATACAAATTTATTAAGTTTGAAAAGAATCGAATGAGTAGGTACTTTAAATGTTCCCTTAAATGTTCCCTAACCCTTATTTCAAAGTTTCTTATTGTTTTTTTAATGTTGTCAATACTGACGGTGTTGAATATGTAGAATTCATAATAATAGGTATTTTAAATCAAACAAATGGCCAGATGATAAGGGCCTAATAAGCTGAAACGGTCGTCCTGGATTCAGGAAAAAATATATGTAGACCAAATCATTCGTTTGATTTAAAATACCTATTATTATTGTTTCTTATTGTTTTTCCTATAAAAAAGTTATCAAAATCTTTACAATTTAACTGATAAGCTCCAGACTTCTTCGTGGTCGAATCTTTATCTTAATTATTTCATTTTTTTAACTTATTAGTGTAAAATGCAGGTTTATTCGTCTTAATTATAATTTATTTATCGAGTAGGAAATATCATTATTTATGAACAAAAATTTTCGCCAATCATCTTTTAAATGTTTATCTCTCTATAAATAATGTTACCTTCTATATAGTCACCCTAACCTTTTTTGCCCCTTTACTCCTCCTTTCTTCCCCTCTCACTACTTTTACCTACACATATTATTTTTAAGTTTTGTTAACTAGTGCACTAAGTATCCTGAGGAAGAGAACATTGTTCTTGAAACATGTAGACTTGTTTTCAATAAAAGTGGTTTATACAAAGTAATTTTATTGTTATTATATTAATAATTAAGTATTCACAACTCCCCCCTGAATCCCATCGGGGAAGTGGGGAGTGAAACTGAATGCTCTAATATATTCTGTATCGATACGGACTATGCCTAGTAAGATGTATATGTAAATGTCAACTTATGGACACTTTATTAACAACTTCTTCTTTCCCTGAGCGCTTTGTCCCGTTTCTATCGGGGTACGCTTTTGACCATGATCCTGGAATTGGCGAGTCTGGTTATTACTTTGAAGCGACTGCCATCTGACCTTCGTAACCCTTAGAAAGGGGATCCAGACAAATTGGATCATGGCTACACATAGCTAGTGATATAAATGATATAAATCCGGACATAGATTTTTTGAAAATCCAGAGGTGCGTGCCCCGCCCGGGTTCGAACCGTCGACCTCACGCATGTGAGGCGACGACCTTACCGCTGGGCTATCACCGCTTTATTAACAACAATACATGTAAATAAATAAATACATTTTTGCTTCACGACCAACATAGCAATATTGTTTTGGTTGAAATGAGATGTTATAGTCTAAAGCAGTCATGGGCAAGTACGGCCCGCAACATGGTTTCCAATAACCTCTAAAATTACACCTAGAATAGGACAAAATGACGTATTTTCTGCGTAGCTAGAATAGAATAATGGTTTCTAATGGTCGCGTTTTAAGTACCTACGGTATTATTTTAGGGACGTATTTATAAACCATTCTCTGCTCAAGTCAATACTTATCACACAGAAATGTATGAAATTTGTCATGCTAAGCATTGAGAAAATTCTTAGTACGTTTTATAAATTCGGGCCTTGACTCTAAAGGCTTGCTCAAGGTCAATTCCCAGACCATAGATTCCCAGGGCTGCGTTCAGAAACAACGCTCGACATCGACGACTATGGCGCTTTTCACGCCTATCTCACTGAACGCTTTCTCGTCAGTTTCTTATCATAAAAAGATCTGAAGTCAATAACAGTCCACGAATGTGAATCTTTCATTCATATTCGTCGATTGTTATTTTTGCACTATGGTACCAAGATTGCTAATCTAGAGGGCTCCATGGCTCGTGCTACGCATTTTTTTCTTGTCGCTCACTTAGCGTCCTGTGAAAGGACCGTTTACAGTCCCCAAATGCAGAGCGGGTAGTGATGGAGGCAACGAAATCCTTATCAGTAGCCTTACTCTTGAAACTCGAATCCGATCCCAATTTAAAATTTTCATTTAAAACTTACCTATCTGTCACCTGCGTACATTCAAATGAATGACTATTACTATTAAAACATACCTACCTACCACATTCATTCTCCGTTACAAAGGTAGGTTCTTAGCGAATGGGATCGTATTGGGATCGGATTTGCAGTGGAGAATAAGGCCGCTGGCCGAAGGATTCTTATTCAAAAACTTCTTTGTTAAATGTAAATTCCTACATCTCAACTAATTTAATTATATTACACCAAGGATTGTTTGTATGCAAATAGGTTATGATACAATTGTCGTATAAAGTTAATGTCTCATTACTCCACCCTATTTAGCTTTAAGAACATGACAACAAACATTGAAGGATAACTTCTTATCGATGTCTGACATGTCTGGTTTTTAACTGGGTAATAATAACATTGTCATCGTATGAATAGTGCAAAATTATTCAATGTCCAAATAACTAGTTTCGACTGCAGTAACCTTCGTTTAATTGTAGTGTCAGTACTTACTGAATATTTTATTAATAGCCTTGCTCAAATATTTTGGCATTCTTTAAGTTCAACGCATTCCATGTGCATGACAACGTGAATGCTGTCATATGCTAAATAAACCATGAATACGATTCCTGTGGAGACACAGTTTTTAATTGTGTTTTAAGTCTGGATCTGTGAGACGATTAATATCGTAAGTCTCCAGAATGAGGCAATGAGTTATTGGGTGTGTGTTAAATTAAATAATTTGACATAGTACATGTTAGTTGCCCGAGAGTAAAAGTAAAATAAAATGAAAATTTTATGTTATCAGATCAATATTACAATGGATTGCCATTTAAATCGATTCATACAAAAATAAAACTGCAAAGTTCACACTTATCAGTCATTTTACATATTAAGTATACTAAAATTGAAGCAATCGGAACACATGTATCAACAAAGACAATTTTAATACGTCAATTATTTTAAAATAAAGAAATAACAGCTTTTATTTATCTTTTAGTCGTCCTCGTTTTTTTAATATTTAACAGTTTCATACATATGTATTTCAAATTATGTTTTCTAGGTAGACGATAAAAAGTTTGAACAAGTTACTTTAAATGCGTCTCTGAAAAGTTCACATACACCTACCTACTTATTTCCTGATATTTTACATGCTTGATATAAACCAATAGATTCACTGTGTGTTTTCTATTCTGTAAGTACATATTTATTGCAAGTTCAAAACAACTTTTGAGAAAAAAACAATTTTCCTAGTATCTGATCTTATCGCAAATACCCTTAAAAATCTTACCTGCCTATTAAAATACCACATTTTCCTAGTATCTTAAATGATAGTCAAATCACGTATTTCCTTATAGACATTACCTGTCTGGTAAAATAAAGCAATTTCCTTGTATTTTAAATGATAGTCAAATTACGTATTCCCTTATAGATATTACCTGCCTGTTAAATAACACATTTACCTCAAGAACAAATATCAGAATACATATATTCGAAGAAATACACTAAATTAAATTGATTTTTAAAGCAAAAAGGATGTAAAGGCGAGTTTATTGCTATACAACAATCATTTACAACAAGCCCTAAAAACCCTACCAAATTAGGTGACGATAGTGGATGGTCTTATTCGAAACAATAATACGAGAAAGTTAAAAGTGCGACTGATGCAGTTAACAAACTATTCATAGCAATGAGGAATGGAAGGGAATCGGAGGACGCAGAAGAAATGTAGGTTAAAAAATGTTGACAAATGTTAATTCTTTAACATCAAGCATACATGCAGAAACGCAAAGCGCCGACACATCCATGCTTCTTTAAATAATTCCAACCCAAGAGACTCTTGGAAGTTCCTCAACTCCCTAGGGATCGGTAAATGTAACAGTAACGATAATTCAA
The DNA here is from genome assembly GCA_963576475.1 of Molanna angustata. Classification (NCBI taxonomy): domain Eukaryota; kingdom Metazoa; phylum Arthropoda; class Insecta; order Trichoptera; family Molannidae; genus Molanna; species Molanna angustata. The sequence continues at coordinate 6,870,165 of OY754975.1, forward strand.
CTTTAATAGATGTAAATGATCTTAACAAACATTTTGCTCAACCTCCTGTCTCTATTGACAATATAATAAAATCTGACACACTCGCTTGTATTGACCAAATTCCATTACCAAATTGTGAAAAAATGTTTTTTTCCGAAGTTTCCGAATCAGAAGTATCGAAAATTATTGCATCCATAAAGACCAAATCGGTTGGCAGTGATGGTCTTTCAATTGATATGATCAACCTGATTATGAATATAGTCCTACCTATCATTACCCACATAATTAATTTTTCACTTACATCCAATAAGTTTCCGTCTGCATGGAAAACGGCTTTCGTTATACCTTTGCCCAAATCCAATTCGCCAACAAGCCTAAAAGACTTCCGTCCAATATCTATTCTTCCTGTGCTATCCAAAATCCTTGAAAAAATAGTCTTTTTTCAGACTTCCAACTTTCTTTCTTCCAATAATCTAATGGACCCATTTCAATCTGGTTTCCGTAGTGGACATAGCACAACGACCTCTCTTGTCAAAATCACAGACGACATTAGGCGTGCTATGAACGATAAACAAATTACTATCCTCACCCTTCTTGATTTTAGTAGTGCATTCAACTCTGTCGACTTCGATATTCTTTTGGCGAGGCTCCGGTCCGCTAATCTCTCAGACTCAGTTATTCGGTGGTTCATGAGTTTCTTAATGGATAGGCATCAGCGTTTCAAATCTCAGAAAAACCTGTCAGATTTGGTAAATTTGTCTGCCGGTGTTCCTCAGGGTAGCGTTTTATCACCACTGCTTTTTTCAGTTTTCATTAACTCTATACCTAACATACTAAAGTGCTCTTATCACTTTTATGCCGATGATCTTCAATTATATTTGCATTGTGATTTAAATAACATAAACCCAACTCTAAACTGTTTGAATCACAATCTAAGCCAAATTTTTACATGGACAACAGCTAATGGTATTATCATAAATCCCTCTAAGTCACAGGCAATCTTAATAGGCAGCTGCAAACTTTTATCCAAAATTGATTGGCCATCCTTAATCCCTTTATCTATCAACAATAACATTATACCACTTTGTAAGAAAGTAAAAGACCTGGGGATAATAATAGACCAAAACCTATCTTGGCGGGAACAGGTTGCTGAGGTGAGCAGGAAATTTCATTATACCCTTCACTCATTAAAAAGATTGCAAAATTTCTTGCCTTTCTCCGTCAAAATATCGTTATGCCAATCAATATTACTCCCTTTCCTTGATTACGCTGATGTATGTTATTTAGACGCTAATCAGGAACTCTTAGATAAATTGGAGCGATTACAAAATACATGCATTCGATATATTTTTAAATTGAAAAAATTTGACCACATATCGGAATACCGATCTCTTTTAAGGTGGTTGCCCATCAGGCAGCGTAGGAACCTACATACCCTCACACTTCTATACAAGGTCTTAAACAACTCCAATGCTCCAGTTTATCTACGAAATCAATTTCACTTCCTCTCTGAACACGGGTTGCCTCTTCGATCAAATACTGAAAGAACGCTCAGTATCCCAGTACACAATACTTCTTTTTTCACCACCTCTTTCTCCGTACAGGCAGCTCGTCTTTGGAATCACATCCCATCGCAACTTCGAGTTTCATTAACACTTCCCACTTTCAAAAGAAATATGAGAAATCATTTCCTTTCACATAACACCTAAATTTGTCTCCTTATCCTATCCTTGTCCCCCCCCCCCTCTCCAGTCACCTCCGTTTCTTTATTGTTTTTGCTTATATGTTTTTTTTTCATTTTGTTTGTTTTATTTTCTTTATAGCTCTTGCTTGTATTGTATAAAAATTTTGCTACATACCATAATTGTAATAGTTTTTCACTAAATGTATATGGTTGGTTGGAAGATATTGCCATTTGGCAATAAGCCCGCCATTGTGCACTTGTGCTCAGAAAGTTTTAAAATAAATAAATAAAATACATAGACAGATAATTTGACTTTTTAAAAATGTAATTCTTATCAGAATTCACTGTGTAAAATGAGTCATTACTATAAGTATAATAAAGATCTTATTGGAATTCGCTATCTTATCAAAACTAGCCACCTTGAATTTTTTTAAATGTTACATATACGCAAACATTGGATATTTTTTCCTTTTCGGGAGTCAACGATATCTGTGGCTTTCTTTATGTTATATTCAGATTCGTCTAAATTTATCCGTCTGAATTTTAGCATACGATTTAGTATATTCAGTCACACCGCGCGGATAAAATCCCTTATGGTCGCCTGTTGATATAGATGTTTTCGTATTGTGAAACGAATCAGAATAGGACATATTGTTTACTAACCAATTTCTCAATAGATGGCGTTACAAAAAAAATCTTCGTCACTTTATAGACGGCAATGGTGTTTTATCTTATTGTCAAGCGAAAAGATTTTTATGATTAACATACATAAAACTTTCAAAAATTGGATTCATAGGGAACTCAATGAAAAGGCATAAATGGTGAACGTTGCGCTAGCGCATAAAGTGAGCGTGTAAACCAGCCGATGACAGATCGAAAGCCCTTTAGATGTCTTGAATTCCTGGTTGTCCTATAATATTCTAACTTCGTCTTTGTTGCGATGTTAAAAAAATATGCTGAAGTACCTACTTTGACTTTCTTACCTCCTCCGAAAAATCTCTTTCAACTGCCCAATGAGAACAACGCGCCAAAATCACCTTTTCTATACACCATATTGCAGAACAAATTACGCACATAATAATTATATAAACTAGTTGCATGTAACACATGAGATCCAACTGTCGATAGCGATAGTATGTATAGTTGAAGAATATGTACCAAACTATAAACCCATAGATACAAATTATTGAATATTTTCAGATATTTTGTTTTCTATACAACATATGTAGGTATGTATGTCAAGATAGGATAGTATGGAGGAAGATCCTTTTTCCTACCCAGAATATGCAAATAGCATGATGGTATGTATGTATGTTTGGAGATGAAGTATCAAACTATTAAGTCTTCTTACATATTGTGTATAGGCGACTGCCATACAAAATGTATGAAGCGATGTCGTCACTAAATTCAATTTTTAAAAAAATTGTTAAAAAAAAATTGAGATCTTCTACTACAATGTTAATATTTTTTATAGAAAATTAAATTATCTAGTTGAGGTGTTTCGGCTTTTTTCGATAATTGTAAAAGTTTTGGAAATATAGGCAGTTAAACTCATAAATTTATCATAAAAAAAATATTTTTCTTAATAAAAAATGTTTGAGAAACCCTGGAATTTTTTTGAAAAAAATAATTTGAGATTTTGTATTTGTCTATGTTTGTACCAATTTTCAGCGTTCTAGCGTTTATGGTTTCTGAGATATATGGAAAAATAAAATAAAAATTCAAAAGTTGATAACCCCTGACTGAAACAAAAATTCAAAATTCCGAGTATAAAAGTTTTGTAGGCCTGTAACTGTTTATATATTCTGAAATTTTAGGCTCTGTAAATTGAGCGGATCAAAAGTTATAAGGGGGGGACGGACACACACACACACAGACACACAGACACACAGACACACAGACACACACACACACACACAGACACACGAAATGTTCTACTCCGAATTCTGAGTAAATCCGTGTATGGAACATATATGCTGCGAAGCCTCTAAGTTGGTGTTTTTTGACTTCAAAGTTGGAAAAGCCGTGAAAAAAGTAGACCTCTCCATACAATTCTCGCGTATTCTGGCTTGATACATTGTCGATATGTTAAGAGAACAAAGTTCTCCTGAACAAATCGACAGTTGGACTATTACAGCAGTCTTGACCCCCAAACATATATACTAGTTGCATGTAACACATGAGATCCAACTGTCGATAGCGATAGTATATATAGTTGAAGAATATGTACCAAACTATAAACCCATAGATACAAATTATTGAATATTTTCAGATATTTTGTTTTCTATACAACATATGTAGGTTTGTATGTCAAGATAGGATAGTATGGAGGAAGATCCTTTTTCCTACCCAGAATATGCAAATAGCATGATGGTATGTGTGTATGTTTGGAGATGAAGTATCAAACTATTAAGTCTTCTTACATATTGTGTATAGGCGACTGCCATACAAAATGTATGAAGCGATGTCGTCACTAAATTCAATTTTTAAAAAAATTGTTAAAAAAAAATTGAGATCTTCTACTACAATGCTAATATTTTTTATAGAAAATTAAATTATCTAGTTGGGGTGTTTCGGCTTTTTTCGATAATTGTAAAAGTTTTGGAAATATAAGCAGTTAAACTCATAAATTTATCATTAAAAAAATATTTTTCTTAATAAAAAATGTTTGAGAAACCCTGGAATTTTTTTGAAAAAACTAATTTGAGATTTTGTATTTGTCTATGTTTGTACCAATTTTCAGCGTTCTAGCTTTTATGGTTTCTGAGATATATGGAAAAATAAAATAAAAATTCAAAAGTTGATAACCCCTGACTGAAACAAAAATTCAAAATTCCGAGTAAAAAAGTTTTGTAGGCCTGTAACTGTTTATATATTCTGAAATTTAAGGCTCTGTAAATTGAGCGGATCAAAAGTTATAAGGGGTGGACGGACACACAGACACACAGACACACACACACACAGACACACGAAATGTTCTACTCCGAATTCTGAGTAAATCCGTGTATGGAACATATATGCTGCGAAGCCTCTAAGTTGATGTTTTTTGACTTCAAAGTTGGAAATGCCGTGAAAAAAGTAGACCTCTCCATACAATTCTCGCGTATTCTGGCTTGATACATTGTCGATATGTTAAGAGAACAAAGTTCTCCTGAACAAATCGACAGTTGGAACATAGGGGCGCGGCCTGTCTGTTTACAAACGCTGAAGTAGTAAGTATAACTAGTTGCATGTAACACATGAGATCCAACTGTCGATAGCGATAGTATGTATAGTTGAAGAATATGTACCAAACTATAAACCCATAAATACAAATTATTGAATATTTTCAGATATTTTGTTTTCTATACAACATATGTAGGTATGTATGTCAAGATAGGATAGTATGGAGGAAGATCCTTTTTTCCTACCCAGAATATGAAAATAGCATGATGGTATGTATGTTTGTTTGGAGATGAAGTATCAAACTATTAAGTCTTCTCACATATTGTGTATAGGCGACTGCCATACAAAATGTATGAAGCGATGTCGTCACTAAATTCAATTTTTAAAAAAATTGTTAAAAAAAAATTGAGATCTTTTACTACAATGTTAATATTTTTTATAGAAAATTAAATTATCTAGTTGGGGTGTTTCGGCTTTTTTCGATAATTGTAAAAGTTTTGGAAATATAGGCAGTTAAACTCATAAATTTATCATAAAAAAAATATTTTTCTTAATAGAAAATGTTTGAGAAACCCTGGAATTTTTTTGAAAAAACTAATTTGAGATTTTGTATTTTTCTATGTTTGTACCAATTTTCAGCGTTCTAGCGTTTATGGTTTTGAGATATATGGAAAAATAAAATAAAAATTCAAAAGTTGATAACCCCTGACTGAAACAAAAATTCAAAATTCCGAGTATAAAAGTTTTGTAGGCCTGTAACTGTTTATATATTCTGAAATTTTAGGCTCTGTAAATTGAGCGGATCAAAAGTTATAAGGGGGGGACGGACACACAGACACACAGACACACACACACACACACACAGACACACGAAATGTTCTACTCCGAATTCTGAATAAATCCGTGTATGGAACATATATGCTGCGAAGCCTCTAAGTTGGTGTTTTTTGACTTCAAAGTTGGAAAAGCCGTGAAAAAAGTAGACCTCTCCATACAATTCTCGCGTATTCTGGCTTGATACATTGTCGATATGTTAAGAGAACAAAGTTCTCCTGAACAAATCGACAGTTGGATTAAGCCTACTCACTGTAATTTTTTACCTAATGTTGTTTGTGTGCAATTTAACTAGTTGCATGTAACACATGAGATCCAACTGTCGATAGCGATAGTATGTATAGTTGAAGTATGTACCAAACTATAAACCCATAAATACAAATTATTGAATATTTTCAGATATTTTGTTTTCTATACAACATATGTAGGTATGTATGTCAAGATAGGATAGTATGGAGGAAGTTCCTTTTTTCCTACCCAGAAAATGAAAATAGCATGATGGTTCTGTATGTTTGTTTGGATATTAAAATCCTATCAAACTATTAAGTCTTCTTACATATTGTGTATAGGCGACTGCCATATAAATTGTATGAAGCGATGTCGTCACTAAATTCTATTTTTATAAAAATTGTTAAAAAAAATTTGGGATGTACAAATACAATGTTTGTATTTTTTATAGAAAATTAAATTATCTAGTTGGGGTGTTTCGGCTTTTTTCGATATTTTTAAAAAGTTTGGAAATATAGGCAGTTAAACTCATAAATTTATCATAAAAAAAATATTTTTCTTAATAAAAAATGTTTGAGAAACCCTGGAATTTTTTTGAATAAATTAATTTGAGATTTTGTATTTGTCTATATTTGTACCAATTTTCAGCGTTCTAGCTTTTATGGTTTCTGAGATATATGAAAAAATAAAGTAAAAATTCAAAAGTTGATAACCCCTGACTAAAACAAAAATTCGAAATTCTGAGTAAAAAAGTTTTGTAGGCCTATAACTGTGTATATATTCTGAAATTTTGGGCTCTGTAAATTGAGCGGATCAAAAGTTATAAGGGGGGGACGGACACACAGACACACAGACACACACACAGACACACAGACACACACACAGACACACACACACACAGACACACGAAATGTTCTACTCCGAATTCTGAGTAAATCCGTCTATGGAACATATATGCTGCGAAGCCTCTAAGTTGGTGTTTTTTGACTTCAAAGTTGGAAAAGCCGTGAAAAAAGTAGACCTCTCCATACAATTCTCGCGTATTCTGGCTTGATACATTGTCGATATGTTAAGAGAACAAAGTTCTCCTGAACAAATCGACAGTTGGATTATCTCAACGCAGACATCGAGGAAACGTCAATTACGCGCAGTTATTGGTTAAAAATCAAACATATCTTACTTAAACCTTCATTCCTTCCTTATCAACTCTTTTCTATATTCATTACCCTTCCCTTCCCCCTGCATAAACTCACCATCATACAATATCTCAACTACTCAAAATTTACAATATATTTTAATGAAATTAAGTGAGACGTTATAATTGGCTCATTTTATGTAAACATATTTATAATTAAACGTAAAATATTGTATAGCTGTTAAGTTTCATATTGTTTCATGTTAAAATATTGTTTTTGTTCCTCGCAGTGGCTAAAATACAATTTCGTCAAATAATTTTGCCATCTTAACTCGAAAAACTGTACATAGTTGACTCGTCGTAATATTTCAATTAGAACTTCGCTTCCATTGAGATTTAATTTTTTTTCTTAAAATTAGTCACCTTATTTTTATTGACTTATCAAAACTCGCGCCATATCGGAATTCGCTGCCTTGTATTATCTGAATTCGTAGCCTCGTTTTTATTGTTCATACTAGATCTTTGATTCGTCCAATCTTACATCATAAGCAGGATTTGAGATTGCGTTTGCTCACAACAGACACCTCAATATTTCATTCCAAACTGGTCTAAATGCATTCCAATCTGCCCAACTTAACCGCCGCCGCTCACAAAACCAATATTAATTGCGATAAATATATACTGTCTATCAAAAAAATTAACTAATGGATAAAATGTAACCTTGATCATCCTACAAAAGTCACGACTCAACAGGATAGACTTGTTCAAAAGATCTGTAATAGTTTTTATCTCTTCGTTTAGCCCACGGCGGTCATTGTTTAAACATTACAGCACCCTGATGAGAAAATACTATTTATGGAGATCATAGATGATGATGAATTTGGTTGCATGAGGTCATAGTCAATCTTTGCACGAGATTATTATCATTAAATGATTATTGAATTCGAAAAACCACATTAAAACATCAATTATTCTCTTACCACATTAGATGGAAATTAAAAGTTAATTTAATGCAGAATCATCGGCACACATCTTGAAAAATTACGAGGGCTACGCAGAACATAATTTTTGTTTTTTTTTTTCACTATTTAAAAATTCATATACATTCATTCGATCTCAACAGTAAACGCTAATTTGATAAACCGTAAGTTAAAAATACTAATATTTGCCCATAAAAAGAAGAATATTTATATTGATCTCCATCACCACGTTTTCATTAATTAAAATGTTAAACTTAATCTACATCATTAATTATTGGAGTTAATTTGAATGTATCATTTATTATTTTTTAAAAATCATGTCTGGTTTTGATATGCGTGAATTTAGGCTACGTATTGTTTCAAATACATTATAATATGTGGGCAGGGAAAATGCGTCAAAGTATGGTAGGTGTGACAGCATATTAGTATCATATCGTTATACTGTAATATGTTATGTGATATCATTATTACATATTTGTTCCTTATTGTGTATGATATGATAGCAGTGGGAGTACCTACCTATACCTACTCAACAGTGTCAATGTACTTGAAAACAAGATGGCGCCTTCATGAGGATACCTAATAAAGATTAAAACAAAAACATCTTCCGTACACCCCCATGCAAAATGCATTCATCTGAAATCACTGAGTGGGATTATAAAAATAATGAGAATTATCTTCATATTATGTTGCAGCTATTTCTTTGAGGCACATTTTAACTAATGCAATTAAAATTAAAATAATTATCTAGTGTCTACCACGCTTTATGAACCACGTAATGCGAAATATTTTAAAGGAATGATCTATGTCTTGCTTTTCGAACAACTAACAGCAATGTTTTGGAGACAGAAAATCTTTTTTTTTCCGAATCTTTCCCTCGATGAATAACTCAACGATCCTACATTTGTCACAGGTGCTATGTCAAATTTTAATATTTCAAGCACCCAATAATAAGTTGTCACATCATGTACGAAATCGGTAGAAGAAAAACAGATTGGAAAAGTTTGAAGGTCTTTCTTCTCTCTTTCGCGTAGAGTTCTTCCTTCTTTTTGCCTCTGGTTCAACAATGGTTCACTTTATGTCTATAATAAGTACGTGGGAATTCCGCGAACGTATATAAAAACTTTTTAACTATGCGCACGGCGCTGTTATTAGATTTGGTACGAGTATATTATATTGGGCAAGGCGCTGTTATTAGATTTGGTACGAGTATATTATATTGGGCAAGGCGCTGTTATTAGATTTGGCACGAGTATATTATATTGGGCACGGCACGAAATGAGTATTGTGACTGCAGAAGGTGGTCTACTCGCGCGCGGACATACGCGAGATTATTGTTGCTACGTTTAAGGTATGTAGGGGGGTATGTCAGGAAGATGAGGATAGGTATAAATGGGAAATAGCGCCAGCCAATCATATAGGAGATTTTTGATCTTCCAACGAATCAAGACTGAAAAAACTGTGACGCCAATCGGAATTCGAACATGAGGCTTACCGATTTTAACAATAGTTGTGATTTCGCATGATATCAAAATCTTAATGAGTTTCTTACCTTAATAGCATTTTTTACAAGTTCTCGTCTTCTCTCAGAACTTGCAACAAGAGATGAGAAGCGGCTTGATCCTTCGTTCCATCCTCCTATGGCTATCATAGTCTTGAGATTTGGGTTATATGTCTTCAAACCGGTAAACTTAGCATATCCGCCTGAAAATTAATGAAAAAAATAATGAGAAAGTCGATTGAAAAATCAAATTTCCTCATCTCTTACAAATCATCACTCACTCAATTTTATCTCCTTATTCAATTCTTGTCCCCTCCTTTTCTCACCACTCCCCATTAAGAACTTTATTTTATTTACACGTTGATTACCATACACGCTGCACGCCATATTGCACGCTCATTTTGCCATTAGGCAGCAAACCCGCCACCGCTATTTTTTATAGGTTTATCATGACGCACCACACATATGCATGCACTTTCACATACGCACCACACTCACATATATACACCCTCAAACAAACACATACACATAAAAAAATACATTTTAAAATGGAAACCCCATATCTCAATTTAAAGCATGAAATTAAAAAAAATTAATTTCATTTTTCGCTCCATCAGAAATGTTTTACCAAAATCTGTCATTAAATTAATGTACTATTCACTTTACCAATCAATAGTAGAATATGGTATTATAGGGTGGGGTGGCACTTACAAAACAAATATATGTAGATCCAACAGTTAAAGCCCAAAAATCCGTTTTGAAAATAATATTTAATGTACTTATTAGCACAACCTCAGCCGAACTATTCAAAAAAACTTGACATACTAGACATACCACAGTTATATGCTAAAAACATTTGCACTTATATCTATTCACACCTTAACCTTAATCGACCCAAACTACACGTCAGACTAGACAGACTAGACAAGCAAATATACAGATACCGAGAACCAAGTCGACTTATGGACAAAGAAATTTTCATTTCAGTGGAATAAAAATTTTCAATTTGCTTCCAATTGAATTGAAGAAAACAACAAATATAAACAGCTTCAAATGTGGATTAAAGAAGTGGGTAAAAAACAGACAAGACACTGATAAATAAACAACTCTACGTTAACATACAATGACACACACGCACACCTAAACAATATACCTATATAATTATAAGCTGCTTCAGAACAGGTTTTTAACCTAGTGAAGCAGTTTACATTCCGCATCTAGTTCTTAAGTATCTTCTTTTTGTAAAAATATTGTATTGTTAAACTTTGATGTGTACCTTGTATATTATTTCTTATGTAACAAATGAAATAAAAAAAAACATCCTCACACACATAACACACTCACTCTCACACACATACACACTACAGATATATATGTACATAGTATATACATACATAGTAACCTAACCACTCAACACACCAACTATGCTCAACATGCAACAATGTACAGAACCTGTAATACATACAATAGGCATTTCCAAGAGATCGACATATTCTTACTTAGCGCCCCCACATTTAAAAAATATATCAAACTTAAAATTTCATCTTCATAATCAAACTCAACACTTAATATACTGCACACATTTATATATGCAATTTCACACATCATTCACATAATATCTCACCATAATATGCAAACATTCCTAATACGATAACCTGTAATTGGTTTTAATATTAATCAAATCATCTTTATTTTATATAATTTATTATATGTTGTAAGTTGCCCTCTAAATAAATAAATAAATAGTATCAACACACAGATATACAGGTACCTACCTATAAAATAATATATTACTTATGATTATATTGTAAGCTTATAATTGATGTATGGAGTGTGTATTTATCCAAGTCATTTTATATTCTGTATTTCATTTTAACTTCATACATTGATAGCTTCAATTTAAAAAATAAAAATAAATAAAGCGAACAGATAAAATTTTAAAAATTTATAAACCAGACACGAAGAAGCTTAACAAGTTGACATTTAAAATCTAGCCTGCATAAATTTATGAATCATGTGTTAGTCTGAAGATGAACCTTGGATTTAATAATATGGAAATGTTTATTTTATACATCGCTTTCTCCAAATTTGACATAATTGTCACAATTTATATTGATGCCAACAGGTATACAGTTCATAGGTTTATTTGATCTTATATAAAGATTATTAGATTTTATTTTGATTCAATTTCAATTAACTTTTATTTCGTTGTCACACAATTTGATTTTTGCTACCACACAATTTGATTTTTGTTATCACACAATTTGATTTTTTGCTATCACACAGTTCATCAGTTAATAGCAGGTGCACAAGTTTAACCTTTCTAAAACACTCATACAAAATTTCGAATCCCTCGGTATCATAGTTCCGTCGTTATCCCGGCCTCAGATGTACAGACAGACACTTCGTTTTATTAACATTATGATTATATGACTGATTCTTAGATTGAATTTTTAGGCTTACATTAAATATTAGTTCTTCATTTGTAAACAATGCTTTTATTTTATATGCAGAACACATATTACTTTCTATAGATCAATGACATCTTTTGAAACCAACCTAATTTTTCTTAGAACATCCTGGTTGGTCAAATTCAACGTAAAATTAAAAAATATAAAAATAAAGTACCTTTTTCGATGTCCTGATATTTATCGAATGGCTTCAATGTATTCTCTTTGGTGAATCCGCCGAAAGCGTATATCAGATGAGTGCAGAGGTATGGATTGATGTTTTGTGGGTTGAACTTTGCTGTGCCGGGCCTGTATACTGACCAATTAGTGTAGTAGCACACTACGCGTGTCTCTGCAGCTGACCCTGAAAAGACACAATTTAAAGAAATAGTTTTAATTTTCTTCTATTTAGAAATATTTTTTAACAATGTTTCGAACTAAACTACTGGAGAGACTTCCCTTTGGAATGTTATAACCACTAAATTTTCCCACACAGAAGTTATTTTATTTCTAGCTATGAGGCACCGGCTTAGAATAGTGCTTCCACTCTTTTCTATTATTGTTTTCGAGTGTCCCATAAGAGCCGGGTAATCGAAAATACAACAGGCAACTATAACATCTCACATAGTTCAGCAATGAGGTTCACCACCCATTCTGAATATAGTGCCTTTTTAGGTGAGACGAGACTGGTGTGTGAGTATACACAGATATGTTGTGCTCCCTTTTATAAGGCAATGTACACCCGCACACCTTTCGCTGGTTACCCCACATTGTGGGATATGCCGTGATGGTATGAATGAATGAATATATACATTTTTTATACAAATAGGAAATTTGTTTCACATTGATATAGCAGACCATAGATTTTTTTCTTTAAATTTTGACAATCCTTAAATGCATTTTTGATGACTATGTTTATTGTATCAAAATTTTAAACAGTATAAAAATACCTCGATTTTCCAGACCTTGAGAGTATTTTTAAAATTTGGACAGATGAAATCATAGAGAAAAAATTAACGGATGTCTATGGAAAACTAATCAGCTTTTAGTTTATAGACTTTACATATATGATATCAAAATGAAGTCAATCGGACTTATAGTTTGGGATGTAGAGAGGACACAAAAAAAACCATAGAGGAGAAATTAATACTTGTCTATGGAAAACGTCTGCCCTGGCTTATTGGTTTTCAATAAAATATAGTATACGATTTTCTATGAATGACGGGAAGAGTTATTACTCAATTTTTTATTTTTCATTACCAAGTGTTACTAACCAAAGACAAATAAGAATTATTTTGAAAAACATTTTTTATGTAAATAGTATTTTCGAATCGCACAATTATCTTTCAAAAACACGTTAGAATTAAAGGTTTTTCTTTTAGGTCAATGACACATTGAATTTTAGAAATATTTTTGCAAACAAATATTGATAATATCTTTATTAATATTTAGAGATGTGTATTGTTTATTTCATTCCAACACAATGGATAGATCAAGTCGATTTTTAATATATTGTTAATTATATTAACATATTAATTATTTTTAAGACATTAATTAAGAAATAAAGATATTAAAAATGCCATTCCGTGAAGACAATGGCGTTGTTGTCCTCGTAAATACTAGAAGAATGTTTAATTGTTGAAATCGAAATCGAAATCAAGGAATTTTCATTCTTGAATCTACATAATAAACTACATAAGTGAAATTGTAATATACTCTGTGAATTACTTCGAAAGAAAAATTTTGAGAGAAATTATCGGTCCCCTCTGTGATCAAGGCACGTGGAGAATCAGGTACAACCACGAACTACATAGCCTATTCAAGGAACCAAATATCGTCCAAACGATAAAAATATCGTATGGAAGATGACCAGACACCAAAAAGAATCCTCACATCACGTCCTTAGGGAAAAAGAGGTGTGGGAAGACCAAAACTACGATGGATGGATGGAGTCGAGAGGGACCTTCAGATAGTCGGTGTGCGGAATTGTAGAGAAAAGGCCGTGGATAGGGTGCAATGGAGACAATTCCTTGAAGAGGCCAAGGCCATCCTGGGCTGTGGAGCCTCTGATGATGATGATGACTTTTTATACTGGTGTCAATTCCTATTTAGGTATTTCGTCTCCTTTCCATACACTCTTGGATTGCCTCTTTTTTACACCCTTTTCTCTGTCTGTACTGTAATTCTGTCTGTACTGTAATTTTGCAATTGGTTTTTATCTTACTTCCCAACCAGTTAGAGTTGTGAAACTTTCAGAATTTGCGTATTTGCGTTTCAGCTTGATTTATTACATAAAATTAATCAATTATTTATTTCATACAAATTTTAAAAATCTTTGCAAATCCGGCTGAACGATAATAAAATTTAATTTGTTGATGAATAATTTGAAACTCAAGAAAACAATAGAAACATGGATTAGAAACAAGGGCATTATTTTTTTTTTCTTTTAAATAAAAAATGAATATGTCCTTGTTTAACAAGTACATATACATCTTCCTAAGTTCCCTAAAATAAGCAAATAAATGCTTGTAAATATTATATACTGCGGAAACATGATTAAGTTACAATAGTTTATATTTTTATTTTATAAAAGGTATATTTTATAACAAGTTCTAGTTTATAACAAGTTTAATATTTTTCTTCAGTCAGATATAACGCAAAAAAAATTTTGCCACCTCGGAATAGGCTCAGCCTAGTGAGGTTGTTTATACCAAGTATAAAATATAAAAAATAATATTACATACGTACTATTTATTTAAATAGTAGGTACTTTTTCTGATATTTTACTCTCTGTATATTCAATAAAAAAAAATTCGGTTAGATGCAACAATAATATCTTACCGTTTTTAGGTTTCCGATAGTTTTATTTATTTATTTATTAAACTTCATGTACAATACTGTGTACAATGGCGGGTTTATTGCCACAAGGCAATTTCTTCCAACCAACAAAAGCGACGTGAGTTCATAGATAGTATATTGGCATGTAGATAGGAGGGAGGATGGATATGGGGTGTTAGTTAAGAATTTTTAGACAGGTATAACAGCTTTAGTTTCTTTTTAAAAGTTGAATCGATTGAGACGTCGTAGTATCATTACTTAAGGTGTTCCATAGTCTTGCTGATTGTACTTCAAAAGTGGGACTGAGAAATTCAGTAGAATGAATGGGAATAGCTAGTGTGGTACGTTCAGCAGATCAATGAGGCAGACCGTATTTTGACAAGAAAATAACCTTATTCTTGAGATATTGTGGTGAATTTGTGTTGTTAATAAAATTATACAGTAGAGAAAGTAAATGAATATTACGACGTTGACGTATCTTAGGCCAGCGAAGAAGATTTCGGTAAGTGGAAACATGATCATTTTTTTTAAGATTGTAAATAAAGCGTATACAAACATTTTGCAATCGTTCAAGTTTATTAAGGAGTTCTTCGTTATCATCCAGATAACAGACGTCAGCATAATCAAGCAAAGAGAGAAGTAAGGATTGTGCAAGCGTGATTTTTGAATGTGTCGGAAGAAAATTTTTCAGTCTATTGAGAGAATGTATGTATACTAAAGAACAGATTCTTTCTAATCACTTATGAACCCTTTTTATAGCACAGTATAGTGACCCTTACAAACACGTAACGTCATAGTATATTATGCGGTTTTAATCGTGTTTTCATTCACTAGGTTTAGCGTTATATGCCATCTTGAAATGATACGATTATTTTATATTATGTAGGTACATACTAAGTCTATTTCATCATCAAAAGTCTCAATCCTATGGATTGGTTTGCAGAAGAAGTCTACATCTCGATTTCCACTTCTCTCTATCCTGTACAGCCCTTTTCAGCTCAACATATGTGGCGCAGTTCATGTCCTCGCACACCTGGGCCAAATATTCCCGTCGGGGGCGCCCCCTGTGGTTTGTCCCCTCAACCATTCCCTCCATTAGGTCATGTAGGAGTCCCTCGTGGCGCAAGATGTGCCCAATCCAGCGAGCACGTCTCTCGGAGATGGTATTGAGTAGGTGTCTGCCTTCTTCAACTTTGTTGAGAACCTCGGCATTCGTGATGTGGTCCCTCCAGGAAATTCCCAGTATTCTTCTGTAACACCACATCTCGAAAGCCTCAAGTCTACTTCTGTCTCTTTCGGTAAGACACCATGTCTCACAGCCATACAACAGTATGCTCCACACATATGTTTTTGTGAGTCTCTTACGGAGCTTCAAGTCTAGGTTGTTTGACTCAAGGATCTTCGACTTCTTGTTGAAAGCCAGCCTTGCCTGATGTATTCGGCTGTCAACTTCTTTCCTTGTTCTCCCATCCCAAGAGATCCTACTTCCGAGGTACACGAACTCTTTTGGTTTTTCAATGTTTCTCCGAACATTACCACATTAATTTGCTGCTCCTCACGGCCTACAGTCATCACTTTAGTCTTATTTTTATTAATTTTCATATTAAAATCCTTGTTCAAGACATTCTCCATGACTATCAAAGCTTCTGTGAGTTCCTCTTCACTTGCAGCAACCAGTGCGATGTCGTCAGCAAATCTAATCATGTCAATCTTCTTCCCGTGTATTTTCACCCCTTCTCTATGACTCATTTTATCTCTGATTACATCTATTGCACACTGAACATACCCATTGAAAAGCACTGGAGATAGAGAGCATCCCTGTCTGACCCCTTGTCTTATTTTGGCTTCTTTTTGGTCATTTCCACATGCAATTATAGCAGCTTCATTCTTATACAACTCAAATATAATTCTCCTATCTCTGTATTTCACTCCTAAATTTCTTGTAACATTAAAGAGCTTTCTCCATTCTACCTTATCAAATGCTTTTTCTAAATCCACAAAAGCAATATATGTGTTTTGATTTCTCTTTATTCGTTTCTCTAATAACACACGTAACGACAGTATGGCCTCCCTAGTTCCCATGCCTCTTCTAAATCCAAATTGGTCTCTTGTAAGAGAATCCTCTACTTTTGGTTCGATTCTCTTTAAAACAATATTAGTCAGTATTTTGGAGGCATGAGATATTAAGCTTAGTGTTCTATGTTGCTCACATTTTGTCGTACCCGCTTTTTTGGGTAAAGTAACAATTAGACATTTTTTGAAGTCTTCTGGCAGAATTCCTGTATCATGAATCATCTGGGTCATTCTAAACAATGCATCTGTAACTCCTTTTCCTGCTGATTTCATTAGCTCGGCCGGTAGTTCATCAATTCCTGGAGATTTTCCATCTTTGAGCTTTTTTAAAGCGTAGTCAAATTCTTCTCTGGTGATTGGGTCTCCCAAATCATCAGCGTCCGCATCAACTTCATTTTCTATTAAATTTACAAGATTATCAGTACTGTTTCCATTATAAAGTCTATATATTATGCCATAAGTGATCTGTTTGGTATGTGTTCGTGTTAATATACCTTTAATGTGAAAGGTAATGTCATATCCGTAAAACACACCAATAACCTACATAACATTACATACGAGTCTAATAACATTAGGTAGGTACATTAATATAATATATGAACTTATTTTTAATTATAGCTCGATTAATCATGTTTGTAGAACGAATATAACAAAAATACTAACATAGAATATAATTATTTCAAGCAGAAGTGAATATGAGTAAGATTTACGTATACAAAAGAATAAGATTCATTTAGATGGTTGGTTGGAAGATATTGCCATTTAGCAATAAGCCCGCCATTGTGCACATGTGCTCAAAAAGCTTCAAATAAATAAATAAAAAATATACATAGGTACATAAATTGATGGTCATCACAAGAATTGTGTCTGTAATGCCCCACTAGGGAAAAACCTGTGCTGGGGCTAATGCATTTCGAGATTACATACACAGTTATAGTGAATGCCAACATCAATCGTATCTAAAAAAGTGCATCTATATGAAAACCTCGTTTGGACAGAGACGTTTTGGAGTCATTGCTCCTAAAACATTCAATAAGCTCGACAAAAAATTAAGCAAAAGGAAAATAGTCATGCCTTTAAAATTTTTAAAGGAATGGCTCTTAGTATCAGGCAGACACTATGCAGAGGAGATTTTCCACCCATAACTTTCGATTCGTGCTTTTTTTGTATATGTTTATTTTTATTCTATTTTTTTTTTTCGTTATTATTTGTAACATAATCACTTTTTATGTACGATTTTTGTTAGCATCCACTAATACAGTGTCACTATTTCGAGACGCATTGGCCCTGGCACAGGTTTTTTTGCCTAGTGGGACATTGCAGATTGAATAAGTATTGTAATGTCTATCAGTGTATGTATAAATAAATAAATATAATATTACAAATCAAATGATGGGTGGTGGCGCGCTGGATTAGAATCCTGCCACGACCGATTTCGTTTACCTATAATACAAGCATTAATGCTCAGTTAGCTTTAAGTTTCTTAAATTTTGTATAAAGTATGAATTTTTGTATGTATTTTGTTTTGCGTTTTATGTATTTTGTATGTTCTAGGAGCAATGACTCCAAAACTTCTGTGTCCAAACGAGAAATAACATATTAATATATTAAAGGAATAGATAAATACGAATTTTGTATGACATTGCAAAATGTTTTTAAAATATAATTCTTGTAGTTTTGAATGATAATTATTATATTTGTTAATATAATAGTGATGGAATAAATGGCTGTCTGAGTTGGTTCAATTTCAGACTGCTGAGCCAAAGGTCACGGGTTCAATGACTGGTTCAATGACTGGACACAGTTTTTTTACTGTGTTTTCAGTCCGGATTTGTTAGACAACTGGCACGCTAAGTCTTCGAAATGTGACAATTTTCTACGTACTACGGTACTACACGTGAAAATTTCGTCCCTGCTCAGAGTCGACCTCGTGAACTCGGCGATCGTAGTCAAAAGAGGTACCATTTCAACCAACACCACAAGTCATACATACATGGAGACATTTCAAAATAACGTGATAGAATTTAATCTAGTTTATCTTACGAATAACGATCATTATACAATCTCACAAGACGTACCTACCAACACAATATTATATGGACTAATGCTGTGTTACTATTTATAATGTAGATATGACGCAAAACCGCAACGTTACACCGCAAACAAAATGATAGTTTTTATTTTTATTGCTGTATAATCTTGGTAATCTGAGTTTCGCACAGCTCAAATCTGTATTAATTACAATACTTACTCGAGAGAACGTTGAATATCATTTAAATAAACACGAGGTCAGAATCCTATTTGGCAAAAATATATCAGATAGTCCTAGCCTATCCTGACTTAACGTGTCCGGACATACACATTAGGGCTTTCCACTTCAATACGTTGCGGCAGCAATTGCCACGTCATTTGTTACAACCAAGACTTCATCGTTACATCCCTGTATCATGTTTCTACAGACAAGAAGTTGCTTATCATCTTGGACATCTCCGCAATCGCAAGATACATATTCTTTTCGTCCTATACCCAACCTGTACAAGTTATTTTTACACCTTGTGATCAATGTCGTGGAAACGTGTGGTAGAGTAGATGGTGTCGCGGTACTAAAGTCTCTTACAGTTTCAACCTCGACTCTATTGTTCTTGCTTTGCCCTTTCTAGCGGCACCTGAAGTACCTACAGTCGAGGACACAATATCCCCCATATGTGGTCAGGAAAATTTTTCTCGATTTTGATCTCGACATCGGAGACATGTGACCAAACAGAGGATGCTATTGGGTCCGTTTCTTGCTTCTTTCTTTCTGAGTTTGCATCTACCTTTTTTCTTACATTTGGAGGAGCAATACCTGCCTATTATCGGGTATATCTCACTTACTCTGATAGGCTGCAAGCAGCCAGATATTATACGCTCGGTTTCATTTATAGAGCATAGATCACTCGATAATAATAATACATTTGGATAATTTATATAGCGCCGTTTTTGTGAATATCTCACCTCAAGGGCGCTGAAAAAATGATTACGTTGTATCATTTCGGCTCTGGTAAGATTTGCGAAAAAGGTGCGTTTTGAGTTTTTTCCTGAACGAAGATATATTTTCGGTTTGTCTGAGGGTGTGTGGGAGCTTATTCCATGCATTTGGTCCTGCCACAGCAAATGCACGATCACCGAAATTAGTTGTGTGCACCCTGTTTATTTCAACTAATTTCCCAACCATGGATGAAGAGGCAGAAGTGATGATTGTCTGTCATTTATTGAAAGCGGAATGCACAGTTCGGAGAGGTAAGTAGGAGCCATACCACGAAGTGCTTTAAAGATTATGAGACAGAGCTTATATTCAATTCTTTCGGGGACTTTAAGCCAATGTAGATTGCGAAGATGGTGAGAGATGTGAGAAAATTTGGAGGCTCCAGTGATGAGTCTGGCTGCAGCATTGAAAACTGACTGAATTACCCATTAGGAGCTCAAATCCTTGAGTGAAGTATGCGCAGTACTACGCCTATTCAAACCCATTGTTTTTGTTGACAGTTGACTTTTGATAAAGCAACGAATACAATTTAAAAGAGATGGTCTACAAATATCAATGAAATGTAAAATTAGTATGAGACGGTTTCGTGCCCAAATTGTTGTTAAAATTCTTGATGATTAGTTTAATCTTCTATAGTCCGCCACTTATACGCCGTTGATGCGCTGTCACTAAGCGAAGGTTAGATTGTTTTTTTAATTATTATTATATAAGGCAACTCACTCTTAGCAGAGAGATATGTGCCAAACGGAAGAAAAAGTTAAAAAACTGTTAGTGAATGTTAAGACTTACAGATTGATACCATTTATTTTCCCTTAGCGCTTTTTGTCCCGTTTCTATCGGGGTACGCTTTGACCATGATCCTGGAATTGGCGAGTCTGGTTATTACGTTGAAGCGACTGTCATCTGACCTTCGTAACCCTTAGAAAAGGGAACCAGACAAATTGGATTATGGCTACACATAGCTAGTGATATAACTCCGCACATAGATTTTTTTTTTAAATCCAGAGGTGCGTGCCCCGCCCGGATTCGAACTGATACCATTAATTTAGATAAATTTAGTTTTTGCGGAATAAATAGGAAGAGAGTTAAGCGATAAGAGATGCGACATGTTGACTGGTAGAGGGACTTTTAAGTTGGGATAGATATTATATTCGTAGTACATCGGACACTCGAAGAACACGTGATCGAGTATTTTTAAATCTGCCCCACATGCACATTATAGTTATGTGTTCCTTTGGTTTCGGAAGGTATTTTCCACAGGTCTTGCCATTTGCCTTTAGCAATGTTGCAGTGGTAAAATTTTGCCCTGAAAATTTTATTCCAAAAAAATTAAAACAAAACAATAATAGATTAATTATGTCTAATCAATATATAGAAATATATTTTCGTAACTTAATAATATGACTCACATCATTTTTGCATAATTTATATTGGTGAAGTATGCGGTTTTTATCAATTAATTAATTACAACCAAAAATATCAAGTGATTAAAATTGTGTTTAAAACCGGAATAACTACATTTGATGAAGAATTTTATATATTTTCATTGGTATTTTGTAAAATTAATATTATCAAATATTTCTAATTTATTAATTTAATTCAATATAGCGATTAAATCAATTAATTTGGAGGTCCAATAAAATATTTATATGTACCACAGATTGACTGTGTGTAAATGAATCAATTATGACGTACTGAATGCAGTAAAGATATGGATATCTTTGAGATTGGTTGCTGAATATGTACATTTTGTATATGATCATGCGTTTAAATGTCTCCAAGTTTCAAGAAAAAGGAAGTTTTTCGTTAGAAAAACTTTCAAACAATATTATTCTCGATTTTTTCTCTATCGACACACTCAGAAAGGGAAAAGTACCTGAAAAAGCTCGGTAAGATAATTTAATATAGACGATTAACTCATTTTTTATGGTGCTATCAAATTAACACTATCAAATTAGTATTACCAAATTTGGCCAGACAAGGAGATACTAGATGATAACCCAGAATAGTGAAGACCTTGTACAAAGAATAGGAGTGTTATAAGACCACCCAAAAAGATGATCTGATGACATAATTCCAGTGACCGGTAAAACCTGGATGCGTAGGGGACAGAACAGAGACGAGTAGAAGCGTATAGAAGAGGCCTACATCCACGCAGCAGTAGAGAGGCGAGGGCTAGAGAAGAAGAAAAAGAAAGTTGCTTTTTTCTTTTTAAGTAAGTACCATATAACATTGTTTTGAAACATCCGCATTTACTAAGAAAATGATGGAAAAGCTAAGAGTGACACAAAGAGCGACGGAAATAAGAATGTTGAATATCTCGCTTAGGGACCATAAAACTAATGAATGGATTAGGAAGAACACAGGAGTAGCGGATGTGGCCAAAAGAATAGCGGATTTAAAGTGGAGTTGGGCGGGTCATGTATCTCGGATGTCAGATGGACGATGGACAAAAATTGTGATGGACTGGAGGCCAAGAACGGGAAGCAGAAGCGTGAGAAGGCCCCAGACCAGATGGTCCGATGACATCAAAAAAGGGGCAGGTCCTGAATGGCGAAGAATGGCACAGGATAGAGACCAGTGGAAGTCCAAGCGGGAGGCCTTTGTCCAATACCTACTGGACTCAAGAAGAGGCTGAGTAAGTAAGTAATATAACATTGTACCAATTTAACTTGAGGGTTCACGATGCCTAGGTATATTAGTTGGAAGACATGTTGGAAGATAATGTTGCCACATAAAATAAATTGATTAGTTCTGAACGAAGTAAATAAGTCAGAACTTGGTTTAACTTAAGTAACAAAATTGTAAATAGAATGAAAGCAAACACACTACGATGGTTTAGCCATGTGAAAATAATTAAAGAAGTATAACTGCTAAGTTTAAGACCATATCAGGATCTATGAACAAATCCATTAGGTAAAAGTTAAGTTCTTTAACTGCTTCGTCCGTCCATTCGTCTATAGCGTCTACCTTCAACTGTCTAAAATAATCACCTAATCACCAGCTTGTTTAATACAAATACCGGAAATACATTATGGGTGCTTTAGAGATAGTTGCATCATCGTCCGTGGGAACTGAGGTACCTAATATTGAAGCAACGACATGCATTGTATAAGTAATTTGCTAATACTGTTCCATATCTCCAACTCTCAACTTCACTATACTCACAATACAAGAATATTTCACATGAGAAAGATTTAATCAACACAATAGTTGCTGTTTTGTTCAATTACCTACCGACCATTACTAAAGTTAAGTCCGACCATTAGGACATATGTCATGTCATTATATATGTATATCGTAATTACAATCAATTTTCATTTATTACAATTTGTTCGATAAATACGCAGATCATTAATTCCAGTAGATACTTACTATGTATTTAAAACAATTACATCTTTTATAATTATAGTAATTACTTCCATGTGACGAGAATTTCGCCAAAAAGATATTAACATCAAACTACCCAGTTTTTAATATTGATAAAATCAAACTTGTTTTACTAATGATGCTCAAAACTTGCATCTTTGGTCCCTCTTCCACCCATTCACAGTAAAACTTCAAAATATACGACGAACCAGTCACATTACGAACTCTTTTATTAACACAGCAGTCTGACTGTAAAACGATCTTCAGAAAAACAGTTTATCCACTTTCTTACAACCCGAACCATTTAAGATCCGATTACATGTTTTCTTGAGCAGATTGCAAACCCTCCCCAACGCTACGCAGTGCTTGTCTTCAGGAGAGTATAATGGACCCAAATCCTATAAGCTGGTGCCCCCTGCGTAGCCATGTTAAAAATATTGTCCGTATCTTCAAACTAAATAAATTTTCTATTTATAGTTTTACAAAGTTAACTCATATTTTCTATTTTTATTGACAAACTTTTAATATCTCAATAGAGACAAAGTTGGGATATTATAGAAGAACCAGGAACTCAAGGCGCCTACAGGGGTTACGACCTGTCATCGGCTGGTTTACGTGATCACTTTATGCGTTTGCGCAACTTCACCAATTATGCCTTCTTATTGAGTTCCAAAGTTTGTCAATAAAAACATCATTTGACTCCCGATAGGGAACGAAATCCAATGTTTGCATATATGCAATTAAAAAATATTCTATTTTCATATTATCTAATATATAAATCATTAGTATTCTTATTATTTTGCAAAAAACACGCACAATGTATTTGAATTTCAGTGGGTGGAATGCCACATCAGCTAAAAAGAATTTCATACAGATAAATTAAACCAGTGAATCTGGAAAACTTCGTATAGTTGAAATAAAATAACCAATCTAATATGATAACAGTCATTACCTACTAACTAATATGTAGAAATTTCATGTCAATAAATAATCTTTAAAAACACCCCAAAGAATCTGGTGAAATTCGACCATGATTCCAATAAATTGGAGACTTATTTAATCATTTTTTATCAATTGATATTGCCAAAAAGGAACTGACTTACCTGTTTGTACAGCTAGAAAGACGAGGCAAGCAATCAATGTCCATTTTGATATCCCTCTCTGAAACAAATATATAAGTTTATTGTTAATAAGATTTATTTCAATATATACAGTTATGTTTATTTCCGTTTGAAATATAGTAATTTATTACTATATTTGTTTTTCGTACAAAATAGGTATATCGTCAATAAAACCACATCCTCACACGCACACGCACACCCATACTTCAAATAGCACGAAGCAGGTTGTACTTACATATAATTTAAAATAAGAAATAATGAAAAAAGGGCTTGATTTTTAAATATTTTTTTAAAAATATTGAAAATTTTGAAATGTAATTCCATGAACTATCGGTCGAAATATTAAATTGGATTTTTTTTTATATATTCATGAATTATATCACGTATTATTAGTAAGTTACGTAACATCGTATTAAAAATATATCCTCATGTTAAAAATGTAACATCAAAGTTCATTGCTCTGTTTTTAATGCAATATTTTTTATACCTGCAATTCGAATATAGTTTAACTGTGTAACGAATTGACACGTCTTATATAATGAACAATCAATTATGTGACATTGTTAATATGTTTACTTATAATTAATGCAAAACACATTGCACCTTTGTATGTCTGAATAAAATATTGAATGGGATTCTTGAAAAATCAAACAGTAATGTCGATGACTGTTGGTGAATGGCGAACATCAAATACCATTACATAATATGCTTCATAGGGTAAGCAGACAGGACCATGAGCCACGTTTATTTTTACTTAATTTTTAACTATCTTTAAATATATATAATTCTTTTGTACGTGTGTATGTCACTGAACTCTTCCTAAACGGCTGAACCGATTTTGATTATTTTTTTGTGTGAGTCGCTGAATGGTTTAGATTCACAAAATGGAATTTTAAACATAAACATAATAAAATGAAAATAAAAAAACATGTCACTTGCGTCGTAGTTTGGCTTTTTTGACATTTAAAGTTCTCTTCGCACTTTTTCGTTCGTTTCCGTGTCCAGATCATCTATGCTGTATTATAAACGAAATGACAATCAATCTAACCTCAAAGTGTTAAGCGGCTCATCGAACAAGAAAATGTAAGTTTGCTCAGCGAATAATAACATCCATACGATTCAAATATATCTTGCGTATAGTACGAGCACAAATAGTTCGAGCAGGACAACGTCTGTCGGGTCCGCTATCTTATAAAACTTCTATGATATCGACCTGCATGACTCAGATAGAAATATTTATCCTCTCTTGTGAGCTTAAGATCCTCAGATTCTTGGCGGAGACACATATTTTCAATGTGTTTTTAGTTCGGATTTGTATGACGAGAATTCTCTTAAGTGACTTTGTTATCGAATGTTCTCTAATAAAGTCTAGTTCACAAAAGCTATCTAATGCGGCATGGTTCATAAATGTTTATTTTCAAAGTTCTCTAAAGGAAAACCGTGGAAGTGTCTGTGATACTACGGTCAATGTTCGATCAACCAATAACGAACGGTCAGCTCCGTATTTGCATACAGTTCGTTCCTGATTATTGTTTTATACAAAGGAAATGATACTCATGTACGTCCACACATTCCTATAAAGGTAATTTAACAGTACAGTCAGGAAGGTATCTGTATATATGGATCCATTGTTTCCATTTAACTGTTACATACATACGTAGATCGAACGACCTGCCTTCACAATGGTTTGTCTTCACAATGGTTTTACAATTGATACTGTCTTACAACCATCAGTAATATCTACCTGTTGATGCTTTGAATTATGTATTTCTTTTTCAGATGCCGTGCCTCCTGAGATGATGAGGTTCAAATGTCCTTTCATATCCTTGGTGGTTTTACTGTGTCCAGAGGGGATTTCATTGATTACTGCAGTATAAGCAAGCTTGTCACTTTTCACTCTGACTGGTTTATTAATTGTTTTAAAATAAAATAAAGCCTTGATATACAGCTTATCAGACATTGCTCAATGCGGATCAGACATTGCTCAATGCGGATCAGACATTGCTCAATGCGGATCAGACATTGCTCAATGCGGATCAGACATTGCTCAATGCGGATCAGACATTGCTCAATGCGGATCAGACATTGCTCAATAGCCTCTCATTTGTTCAGAATAGTAGTCGTTAACAGCCCATCCTGCAAGTGCGGTCAGGATCTCGAGATACTGAACCACGTATTCTTTGCCTGCCAGTTGGTCTCGGATAAAGATATGTACGGAGAAGTGGTGAAAATTGAAAGACCATTTAATATGGAGCATCTGTTGGCGATTGGCTCACGACATGTAATATTAGATATAGAAATTCATCTGCACCACGGGTATAAAGATATACTGAGTGTAGGAAGCCTTTCTCTAGACCATTTGCTGAAAGTGATGTATTTATATTTAGTTGCTTGTACATATGCTTTCCTTTTGCAATCGTATAGTGTAAACCCTTTTTTCTCTGAGATCTAATGTAACTGTGTTTTTACTCTTCTTATCAACAGTAAATATATGATCTAAATTGTGGTGGTAGTGCCTTATTAAAAAAAGTAATCTTTTTTTAAATGAATTTGTCCTTGTTAAACAAGTACATATTTTTTTATTTATTTATTTATTTTCACACCTTTATCACAAAGACTATTATGAAGATTACTGCTGCCCAACTAGGTAACCCTGTTCTAGGGTTAGCAGTTTACAATTTTACCAAGCCAAATATTTGACATTTTGGTTATACATAGTTACATAGAGCGGACACCAGACATCACAACACAGTAAATTACAATATTACGTAGTTACCAATATCTTAAACACAAAAGTATAAACTGATACAGTAAATTTTGATATGTTATTATTCTAATATTATTTCTACCATAATATACACACCCGTTGTTGTCATTTATGTTATGTAGCAGTTTGACATTAAAATTTGCTCTGTGTTCTTCTCAACGTATATACTCAGTAACAATATTATTTGACTTGAGTCACAAATCAAATAAAATACAAAATCAAGATTTCTTCTTTGAAATTAATCTAATAAAAAAAGAGAAATGTTTTAGAGTTTATTTGTCTTAAAATAAGATGCAATGTAAAGACAATCCTCGAACCAGCTTGTGTAGCGTGTAGTTATATTATTTAATATTATTTCTCAGAATTATTGTTGGATGTTTAATATTTGGGCAATTTCTGTCCTTCCGTAATTCCCTATAGGTATATATTTTTATTCTTGTTTTAAATAATGTATGTGAAGTTATTACCTTGAGAGACATAGGTAATAACTTATAAATTATTAATTATAATTATAGGTATTATAAATTCGTGGAGCGATAAATGATGCATTTCTTTGTCCGAAAGTTATTTTCATATGAGGGATTATGTAATTTAAAGTAATGCTTGTTCGTGTGGTTCTGGATTGTTGTGTTTTCTGGTGATGTATTATATTTTTATGAAAATAAGTTAGTATATGCTGGATATATATTTGTCTCGGGTCAAATACTTTAAAATCGTTATAGAGGTTTTCCGTAGGGTAATCAAACGGTTTTTGGATAATTATCTTCACAATGCATCTTTGAGCTAGACGAAGTTTTTCCAAGATAGTTTTGGCACATCCACCCCAACCAACAATTCCATATGAGATCAATGAATGAGTCAATGCGAAATAGACAGTTTTTAATGTTTTTTGTTTTAGAATTTTTCGAAGGTTTCTATAAATATAACCAAGTTTTAGAATTCTATGTATTTGTTAGTGTCTCTATGTGATCTTGCCATCTTAGATTATTATCTATGGTCAGACCTAAATAATTTATAGCAGTGACTCTCTCCAAAGAGATACAGTCACAAGAGTCTCTAGGTACTCAACAATGTATTTTTATAGAAAACGTCGAATTTAGTAAAGGTTGCCCTGCTTGTGTGGCGCTAAATGTAAGGTATTTAGTTTTACTATTGTTTAATGTAAGAAGTCTGTTATCCAGACAGTTTTTTATTTTGTTAATTGCCATACCAGCTATTTTGTAGCTCTGTTTCCAAGTTTTTTCACTTACTATTAGTATAGTGTCATCAGCAAAACTTATTATTTTTCCATCTACAGGAAGACGGCACAAATTATCAATATATATGAGAAACAAAACTGGTCCAAGTACACTACCCTGCGGGACTCCATAGGAAATATATTGCTCTTCACTACGATAATTTCCAATAGTGACAATTTGCTTACGGTTACATATACATCATCCTTCTTTTTTCACAATTATTACTATTCTTATTTTCAAACAAAATCAGTTGAATCATGGAATAACGTAAGTGATTATGTTACTTCGTCTCAATCTGTATAAAAAAAAAGGTTGAGACGAAAATAACAGATTGAAATATGTAAATTGTAAAATCATATTACACGACACTTGTTATTAATTTATTTTAAACATTTTGTACACATGAGCACAATGGCGGGCTTATTGCCATATGTCAATATCTTCCAACCAACCATATTCATTTGGTGAGGCAGATTGTGATTACCAATTTATGTTAATAAAATATAAATATATTGAAACATATAAAACAGGGGAGAGGAGAGGAAGGGACTAGGGAATGATAATTTTTAGTGTTATGTGTAAGGAAATGATTCCTCGGGTTTCTTTTGAAAGCGGGAAGTGTTAATGAAACTCGAAGTTGCGATAGGATATGATTCCAAAGACGGGCTGCTTGCTAGTATTATTTTGTCATTCAAATGTCGGCTTGAATACTCTTTTAAATATAATTTGTATCACATTAATAATGTATTCAATAATTTGGATTTCTATGGTGATGACATAAAAAAACATTCAGCAATTAAAGTAATCTGTCATTATGAACGCTCCACAATGCACGGTACAATATTGTGAGTCATGTTTAGACTTCCTTTCCAATTTGCTCCTTTCCAGTTTCCTCTTCCTTGATTCTGCTGCCTTTACAGCTGAAAAAAAAACTTAAATTTATGTGTATTTTCTAATTATTGTACTTTTGTTTTCATTTCTTTTTTTTTAGTGTTATTTTTATGTTTATTTTTCCATGATACCTTATGATTATTTCGCAGAATTCACTTAGTGGATTCTGTCATGCACTAACTCTTTATATATGTATTTTTTGTAATATTATAAAAGTTGTTGGTTTTTACAGACTACATCTTATCATTTTTAAACGATATTCCGATATAATTTCCCAAGAACAGTGATATGAGTGACATTCTTGCCAAAGAGCATTCAAAGTTATAGGTCATTGAAAATTAAGGAAAAACGGAAGACACGTTGGATATTTGACTTCCGTACGGTTCCGCGTTCGAAATCCGATATTCGTTTGTTTTTAATATACCTCAAGTTTTTTAGTGCATTATTCTCACTTTTTCTTTGCATAATTGTTTCTACATCAGGGGGGCAAGTCTGGTTCAATCGGCGAAATGAAAACCCTCGTGATTACCCATATCATGGATATAATTATTATATGGAGTTCTACAATATCTTAAGATGTCACAGAACTCCATACGATAATTATATCCATGATATGGGTAATCACTGGGATTTTGATTTCGCCGATCGAACCAGACTTGCCCCCCAGATCTTTCTAAACGTTGAAATGAACGCATTTTTATCAACTTGCTCAAAATATTCGTTACATTTGTAAATACCTCTATATTTTTTATATGCAATCGAAATTTCGATTTCTAAAACATGATATTTACACGTTCGGGTACAAATTAAGTAGAAATCTTCTGTATACGTACTTTGATTTGGAGAGAACATTGTCTTTATGTAATTAAAGACACAGGCAGCTATCTAGATTTACAGTTTCATCATATAATTTTTTTTTTTATTTTCAATTTGTTTAATAATGTGCAATGAATGTACAAGATTATTTTGTTTACAAACACTTTCTATTGTTGTTATTATAGTGGTGCCTAATTAGTCAAACCCATGACACCAAACCTATCTGATTATTTGACATCCAAAGTAAACTTTATCAACGAAGCAGAAATCTTCAACGAAATTCATCAGATTGGATCTGCGATGCAGAACCGTTCATGATCATAATTTTTGGTTTAAGAGAAGAAATCTAACATAGTTAATTATTATCACTTTGCAAGGTTTGAGTTTTAGAATAACAATAATAGGTACCTATAACCGTATTTCTGATATTTTATAGAATAACTCAAATTCGTATTTCTGATATTTTTTAGATTAACAATAATATATAAACTCGTATTTCTTATTTTTAGAGTAACAATTATAGCTAAATGATATTCATCATCTCACAGATTTTGATTTAGATATCTTACTAACTTAGCCACGAAAGCCTACGATATGAAAACTTTCAAATATTAATTTTATTCATTTACATCATTCATTATGTACTTTTACCTACTTATTCATTTATTAATACAAAAAATATTATTTTCCTTTATTTGGTAGACCTGTTGGTCTGTAATTCAAAAACTATGCCTCCTCAGATGACGAAGTCCAACTATCCTTCCATCTCTTTTGTGGTCTTCCAGGACCAGGGAGGATTTCATTTGCTGCTATAAACAGAAGTCTATCACTGTCCATTCTGGCTACGTTGTCCATCAAATGTCTTCTTCTGGATCTACTTCACCAAACGATGTCCTCTATTCCACATGTTTTTCTCGTTTCAACATAGCAAAACAAAAATATTTTATGTATGTACATATTGTACATATTACTAAAATACAGGCTGTCGAGCTTAAGATTATAATATTGTTGATGTACACTAGCATACTTTTTGCTATTCAGCATATTCTTTCAACCAATCAGATACAAAGTAAAATTACTAAATTGGTATGAATGTGTATTACAGAAAAACAAATATTTTAAAAATTAATAAAGAAATATACCTAAGAATTTTTCCACAAAATTCGATTATAATGACCAAACGTTTTCGCCGAGGTGACAAAGACTTTAAAATCTTTAAATTTTATTTTGTATTGCTTCTTGTTTAGCTAACAGGTAGGTACTATGATTTTTTATATAAAAAAATAATATGTCCTTGTCAAACAAGTACATATACATCTTGCTACATTCCCTAAATTAAGCATAAATGCTTGTGCTTTTTTGGTGAACGAAATCGGTCGAGGCAGGATTCTAACTCGCGACCACTAGCCCAGCGATCTAACCTAACCGCTCTGCCATTGAACCATTTAATCAAAATCTAATGTCAAATATTAATTTAATTTTTTAGCGAAATTTATTTATTTATAATAGAATGTACCTATTCCTTCCCCTTAGCGCATTTGTCCCGCTTCTATCAGGGTACGCTTTGACCATGATCCTGGAATTGGCGAGTCTGGTTATTACATTGAAGTGACTGCCATCTGACCTTCGTAACCCTTAGAAAGGGGAACCAGAAAAATCGGATCATGGTTACACATAGCTATTGATATAAATCCGCACATAGATTTTTTTGAAAATCCAGAGGTGCGAGCCCCGCCCGGATTCGAACCGTCGACCTCACGATTTATTTGCTTATTTTAGGGAACGT
This sequence comes from Molanna angustata, assembly GCA_963576475.1. Classification (NCBI taxonomy): domain Eukaryota; kingdom Metazoa; phylum Arthropoda; class Insecta; order Trichoptera; family Molannidae; genus Molanna; species Molanna angustata. Next base: position 6,902,045 of record OY754975.1, read on the forward strand.
ATGAAGATGTATATGTACTTGTTTAACAAGGACATTTTCATTTTTTAGTTTAAAAAAAAATAGAACTTCTTTATCAATCCAAACCACATTTTCCAACTGTCGATTCGTTCATGAGAATTCAATTCTCTGAATGAATCGACATTATTAAGCCAAGATGCGTGTACGAAGGAACTTACGAAGAACTTTTGCATGCTAATAACACCAACTAGAGGCCTAGCAGCATACATGTTCCCGTACATGGATTTACTCAGAATTCGGAGTAGAACATTTTATGTGAGTTTTGTGTGTCTGTGTGTGTGTCTGTGTGTCTGTCTGTCCCCCCCTTATAACTTTTGATCCGCTCAATTTTCAGAGCCCAAAATTTCAAAATATATAAACACTTATAAACTTACAAAATTTTATACTCAGAATGGTGAATTTTTGTTTCAGTCAGGGGTTATCAACTTTTGAATTTTTGGTTTATTTTTCCATGTATCTCAGAAACCATAAAAGCTAGAACACTGAAATTTGGTATAAACATAGACAAATACAAAATCTCAAATTAATTTTTTTGAAAAAATTCCAGGGTTTCTCAAACATTTTTTATTAAGAAAAATATTTTTTTATGATAAATTTATGAGTTTAACTGCCTATATTTCCAAATTTATTAAAAATTCGAAAAAAGCCGAAACACCCTAACAATTTTTATTAAAATTGAATTTAGTGACGACATTTTTTTATACAATTTGTATGGAAGTAGCCTACATACAATATCTAAGAAGACTTAATAGTTTGATACCTACTATCTCCAAACACACATACATACTATCATGCTGTTTTCACATTCTGGGTAAGATCAAAGGACTGACCTCCATACTGTCCTATCTTGACATACATACCAACATGGATTAAAATTTTCAATAATTTGGATTTATGGGTTTATAGTTTGATTCTTATTCTTCAACTATACATACTATAGCTATCGACAGTTGGATCTCAGGTATTACATGCAACTAGTTATAAAGTAAATTTAGAATGTAACACGAAATTATCTCGCTGTCTGCATTTCTTTAATTCATTATTGTGTAATTTCGACATTCTTTGATTCATTCAACCATACAACAATGTTTTATTATAATTATATTATTCGCAACAATAAAAAGATAAAATTAACGCGTGCAAATCACAGGTTCTTCTCGTTTTATAATACAGATATATAGTAAGATAATAATCGAGCTGCAATTAAAGCATCCGATATAAATGGTTTTAATGCGATTTCTGGCTGTTACTTCATTAATTTATTTATTGTGTTGTGTAATTCAACATAAATATGTAATTCGTCGTAGGTATTTTGCGTAAAACTTTGTAGGAGACATTTTTTTTTTCAACAAAACCTTAACATAACTTTGTATAACCCCCCTCCCTCCCTTTCAACTACCCCTCATTCGTCTCACCTTTGTAGATAAGTTGAAATTTTATTTAGTTTTGGTGTTTTTTTTTTTTTTTAATTTATTTGAAAAAATGGACAACGTACAATAATATTTTTTTAAACAAATATAAAAGATAAGAATAGCAACATAAGTAATTGTAACTTAATCAGCCCACCTTTGATTTCATGGTGCACTGTACTCACTATTGGTAACAAAAAAAAAATTATTATTCCTGTCTAACGTGGCTCCTGAAAAGAGTCCTGGACATACAGAATATGTCCACGGACCTGATCTTTTCCAAATTATTATACGTGGTAAGGCATCGGTACAATGGCGAATTTTGAGCGGCATTAGTGTTTTTTTTTTGTCTAAAAAGAACGTTGAGGTGTGTCTTGTTCGTCTGTTTGGTATGTTGAAGTTAATAATTTTCAGAAGGTCTGTACAGTCAATATTGGAGTTTATTATGTCATAAAGGTACATTAAGTCTGAATATAGAGAGAGGCTCGAATATTTCCAAACAATCAAGTCAAAACAATGAAGAAATGTTACATTTTTATTTATTTCGTAACATTGTAGCTATTTTGTAGAAAAATAAATTTAATACCTACATTTGGTCGAGTGGCATTTTAATTTTATTATTTTTAATATAGATTTTTTGTATATTTCATTTGATTCAAATCGCTAATAATATATATACAAAAACATATTGTTTAATTGAAATCAGTGATGATACGCTACATCATTTCATTCGAATCGAAAAAAATGTAAATACTTACTTATCATTAAGGTTTTTTTCATTTGAACGAGTTGAAATTAAATTGTTATCATGTAAGTAGTATATTGGGGATGGCTAGACATGTCCAGAGAATTCCGTCATGGCGGGTACCCAAAAAGATTCTGGAAGAGCAAACGAGAGGAAGAAGGAAGGTGGGCAGGCCGAGGCTACGAGGATGAAGTTGGGGAGGACTCATCCCAGCTGAATAGAAGAACCTCAGCGGATGACAGCAAGAGTTGGATGCGAGGGTTGATGGATGCCAAAGCTCGGTGTGGGCTGTAGAACCATCGAAGAAGAAGAAAAGTACGTGTTTATTTCATTACATTATATAATTGTTTTATTTAAATCCGAAAGCATATCTGTTTAATTGACCAAACTAACAAATACTTCCCTTGGTATAAATTAACATAACTAACTAGAAAGATAGATAAATACTTGGACTATCGTCCGATGTTTGCAATAACGGATACCGACCATTTCCTCAGATTACCTATTGCCGATTATAAATGTATTGTATGTATTTTGTATTACTAACAGTTTCATGATGGCTTATAAAGATATATTTATTCTATTGGAAGAATAATCTAAAAATAAATTTAAAACTGAAATAGTTTTTCTCTGAATAAAAATAAAAACGGATATTTTTACTGTTTGATTCATTTGTTTTTTTTAATGGCAGAATATAATGAAAATAAAACAATCACTCTGTTTTACTTTTTTTATGATTTATCGTTAAAATTACATCGCAATAGTTCAAGTGTCGTATTTCGTACGTCTAATATACATAAGTCGTAGTCTAACCGTGCGTTGAAATCTTTTGAAAATAAATGACGCGAGTTGTTGGGTGGTGCGAATAATAACTGAAGGGGGCAAGTCTGGTCCAACCGGCGAAATCAAAACCCTCACGATTACCCATATCATAGATAGAATTATTATATGGAGTTCTATAAAATCTTTAAACGTCATAGAACTCCATACGATAATAATTATATCCATGATATGGGTAATCACGAGGGTTTTGATTTCGCCAGATGGACCAGACTTGCCCCCCCGGAATGTAATATATATTATTTTGTTATTTTTACTTTTTTCGCAAAATTTTAAGGTGTTTGTTGCATCGAATAATATAATATGATTTTTATAAAATTTTATTCATTGTTTAACTCATTAGTAGGAACTTATCCTCGATCCTTATAATCGTAATAATCCTAGATATTTTGTAAAAATTTTAATCTAATTGAAAATTTAATGATTCGGCGGATATTTTGTGGAAGTTAATATTAACCATATATGAATCATAAATTCGCTATAAACCACTTGTTTTTTCCAAACTAATCACTCATCCAATAACCACAAACTAAAACTAATACACGAAACACAACATAAAGAACACCGACTTAACAACTACGAAACGCTCGAAATACACAAACACATAAATTCCGGTTTAAAACTTATAAATAACCATACCTTTCATAATTCTTCTCCAATACTTAATATATTCCCCATCAAAAACAAAAACATTACACAATACTCCCCTCCCCCCACTAACCCAACCAACCCTCAACCGCCACACCCCTCGCTTCACAGATAGATACACACAAATTCAACATATTAGTCTAGACACGCCGGTCGATGGAAGGACAGCGCTTCCGAAACATGTCGCGAAGTGACTCAAAAAACAAGCGGTTTATAGCGAATTTATGATTCAAATATGGTTAGTAGAAAATTTCTTATCCAACAATCTAAATAAAAAATCGTTTAATTCTGTACATATTCAGATATCATAATAAGAATATAAATGTTTATTTACAGAATTGAAGAAATCGATATACCAGTATCAAGAACTGATTAAAAAAAATGCTTCTTATAGAAAAAGTTTAGTAAGTACACTCCTCGCAAATTTGTAAGGAGAAAGGTTAACATAGGCCTATTGGAAAGTTTGAAGTGATTTATTTCCTTATGTTTGTGAAATTAAGAGTACCTACCTACTTAAATCTTGTTCATGGAAAGCAGTTTAGAATGTCAGAGATCTCATTAGTGAATACCAGCACAGAAAGCTGTTTTAAACCTTGACTATACTTGGACTGAGTATTATGTTTGATTCATTTCCTTTTATATATAAAAATGATTAAAAAAGAAACCCACCACTTCATCTTTAGTTTTCACTGCAGCCCATCAGCTGAGTGAATGTTTTTACGTGGTGTAAAACAGCTATGAAATAATAATTGGTTATTAACAAATACATACTCCATCATCTATGCTGAATGTTGAACTTTCAAGGTGAGAAGAGACAGGTATTATAAGGTAATGCACACCCTCTTTGAATAAGAGGTCGGGGGCGCCCAAGAAAAGGATGACTCGACCATGTGAACGATATTCTGCAAGACGGAAATGTAAGTAGCGTGAAGATACGATTCATGAATGTTGACGAAGCGATGAATGTGTGTCAAGATAGAAAATGTGGAGTTCGATTCTCTCTGCCTACCCCGTGAGGGACATGGCGATATGGTAATATTTGTTTCTGGTGCAAAGCAGTATTCTTAAACAAAAATAAAAATATCAAACATTTTGAAGTGAACTCTAGCACAAACTGCGCTGTATAAATTGTCCAATAATTAATGTATATTTTAATGTTTTTTTTTTTCAATCGAATAACGTGGAATTTAAGGAAAATATAATATACTTGGCATTGGTATCCAAATACAATGTTACATTCCTTTTCGCGAAGGTCACTCGTTTAATGAATAATTAAACTACCTCTTGATATCATTTATAACCACTTCACGCCATATTTTTAATTTGGATTCACTTTTTATAGCCAACTGCAAAATTTTATTATTTTCATTGTTTAAGTTGATTTTTTCACCTAATGATGTGTTGAATACAACTTTAATGTTTTACCAAATTTATCGTTTCAACAGTAATATTTTTTGTTAATTATATATCAAAACAATAAAACAATGAATTCATGACAAATAATTATTGAATAATTGTGGGGAAAAGATTTATATCCGCCCATTATATAATTATTTGTATTTTTAATTTTAAATACGTACCTACTTATACTTGTTTCTTTGTCATAGATGTACGTTTGATTCTAAAGGTCATTAAGTATTTAAAAACAGACCTTAAATTTACATCACTCATCAAATTATGTCATTCATTCATTCATATCATCACGGCAAATCCAACACAATGGGGTAAGTAACCAGTGACAGGTGTGCATGTACATTATTTTGTAAAATAAAATACGACACATGCGTAGATTTAAATTACCACACACCAGTCTCGTTTCACCTAAAAAGGCAGTAAATTTAGAATGGGTGGTGAACCTCATTGCTGAACTATGTGAGATGTTATTTTGCCTGTAACATCCTAAAACGATGGTTATATAAAATAGTGGAAGCACTATTCTAAGTCGGTGCCTCACAGCAAAATTATCAAATTTTATGGATGAAAAAATTGGTTTGGAAAAAATAGTAAAAAACAAATGCAAATTTAGAAAATATATATACTATTATGTCACGTGACGTCCATTATTTTTTACGGGATCAATTTATTTATTTATTATTTATTAAGGACCACTCAGGGGCGTACCTAGAACCTTCAGACTAGGCAAACCCTGAACGAAAATTGGGAAACGTTAAAAATTTAATGGTTTTTTAAGCATCACTATTCATTTGAGTGGCCATGAAAATATTTTAAAATCACATTCCTACCAAAATAATATTTACATTTGTGGCCCTGTCAAGCATCGCATCTACATACGGTTCAATTTTTAATCTTGTAGTATGGTTTCAATAAAACAGTCAAAAAAATATTAGGTCTTGAATTTCTTAACATTATATTCAAAGGCAAGCCAAGATTTTCGACTTCTATAAGCAATTCCGCTAATGGGACCACTTACAGCTAACAAGTTATTATACATCAATAGTTCCATAAAATAAGCGCAAGCTAATACAAAACTGGTCAGCCAATTACAAGCGTCCACATCCTGCATTAAAAATTGGCGTACATATATATAATAAAATAAAAATATCTTAAATGGAATTTATATAAAAATGAAGAGATACAATAGAAACTAAGATCACAACAAAGGAAATTAGTGAAAGATGTTAACAAAAGAAAACATAAAAGATACAATTAAGCACAAACAGATAAAAAAGAAAATATTATAGCTAGAAAAAAAAATTAACACAAAATAACTAGTTTAATACGTTAATTTATAAGTGAGGAAAGTTTTCTTCTGAATGTCACCAAATATATATATGTCTTTATAAATATGTAAAGCATTATAAAATCTACACATCCGAGTGTATATCTATAATATGTAAAGTATTTTTATAAAGTACCTATATTATTTAATGTGAATTTTGTTTTTTTTTCCTAATGATTAAATTTAACGCTTAATGCTGGATTTTTATAACTATCTTATTGTGTAATATTTTTATTTTTTCTTTCTCAAAACATTCTTTTTTTTGTGTGTAACATTCTTTTTTTTTGTGTATAAAAACAAGTTTTTTTTGTGTGTACATTTTTTTTTTAATAATTAGGCAATGTTTGTTAATTAGGTTTTATACTCGTTTGTTAATTAGGTTTGTTAATTCGAGGAAACAATCTTGGCATAAGTGTAAAATAATTTCCTTTTGTTTAAGATTATAAGCTGTATGTTTCCCAAATAAATAAATAAATAAATAATTATAACCTAACCATATATTATATAGACCAGATAATTCGAGACATGCGCTGTAGCAGTTACAAAGAGATGAAGAGACTGGCGGACGATAGAGTTAAGTGGAAAGATCGAGTGTTTGGTGCAGACCAATCCTAAGATTGTGACCCAGAATAAGAAGAATGATAACCACTTATAACCATATATGGTTAGTGGGATCTTGTATAAATTAAATTATGTTGAAAATAAATATAAAAATAAAATAAACCTACACATCAATGGTAAATAAATAACATAGAATTATGAAAAAATAATTACGTTATATTTAATTAAGTTCGCAAACGCGACTCTCATTCATTCGGTATCGCTTAATATAGAGCATCTTCAGAATGATGAATTATTTATGTAGTAGGTACTCGGGCAACTAACAGGTGCTATATCAAATAATTATTTAACACGCACCCAATAACAAGTTGCCACATTCTGGAGACTTACGATATGTTGATACATATATAGATTAAACACACAATAAATTCAAGTTTCTTATTCTGTAGAAAATACATCTTATTTTTCTTCCTGGTCACAGCTGGTAGATGCCTCCTCCATTTTCTTCCATTCGTCACTTTCTTTTACTATAGTTTATGATACAACTTGCTCACGTGAGTGGCAATAACTACTAAATAAGGAATTAACAAATCGTGGAAAAAAAAATTATATTTTTTTATACATTTTTACAATTAATGATGTATTTTAACACAAGCTTTCGCGATTAAAATTTCTGATCGCATATGCATATGTTTACCTAACTATAAAAATTTATACAATTTATTATTTTCAACTTTTATTTATATATACAAAATAAAGTTTATATAACGTTTAAATTGGTAATAGTTTACATAAATGCGGTCATTGCACAAATATGAGTAGGTATCAAAGATAAATAATATTTCCTTAATAATATATAATTTAATGAAAATATAATTTGGTTATGATTGTTAACAATAATCTATCTGCAATTTATTACGAATAAAATTTGACGTAATTGTTCCAATGATTGCATCTGTGGCACTTGGTTAGAGAATTGTTATTTTCACTTAGCCAAGCGTCTTTGAACACGATGATTGTATCCATCCATTCCATCAGTTGTACAGAATGCACTTCAATTTGTTGTATCAACTGGGAGTAAACATATATTTATTGATCAACATCATCGAGATCATCTATCATCTACTTCCATCACCACCCGTTCTGCATATTATGGGAACTGTCAACGACCCCTTCGAGAGCGCTAGAATGAACGACAAAAAAAACGAAGAGTAGCTCATGGAGCCCTCTAGATTAGCAATCTTGGCACTATGGTGCAAAAAGAACAATCAGCAAGTGCAAGTCAAGATTCACACTTGCGGACTGTCGACGATTTATAATTGTTCTTCGAGATCACTAAATCCGCATATCCAATTGGACCTCGAAGAGAAATTTAGGGAATGTATAAGCGTGGTATATGTACTTTTCACAAGGACATATTCATTGTTTAAAAAAATCATCGCAGTTTTGGCCTTCCCGGTCTTCTTCGTTCTTGTGGTGTGGAGAGTGCAGCATTTCAATGCCAGTGTCGGAGTACCATTTGTTATGATAATTCCAGCCCAATTATATCGAGTGAATTAATTAATTCAGAGAAATATGAAGAACATACTGATTCAAAACCAGATTTTCATTTTAGAAATCAAGAATGAACTATTGGTCATATAGGGAGATGTTATTTAATTATAAGATGGTTGTAATAAATTAATTCAAAGGAATTTTTATCAGAAGATTATTTGCGTGTTCAAAAGTATTGTCAAAAGTCATCTCTCTATATTGGATATACTACAGACATTAAATATTTGGGCAACTGATAATTTATATAAATGAAAGATAGTAGGTACTCACTCTGACAAGTATTTATTTCAATTAATGTGTTACATTTTAGTTGTTTAATAATTAGGATATTTAATTAACACAGAATAAGAATGTCGAGGAGAATTCGCGATAAGTCAAGCTGCGGCACTGGAAATAATCTCGAATAGTTAACAAAAGTAGGGACAACTATTTATATCTTCCGCTTCCGTTGGCAGCCATGCTATGTAGTTAGGGATGGGCGGACATGATAGGGATGTTCCGCCACAATCATAAAACATATTTCTTTATCTGTAAAATGGATATTTACGAAAAAAAAAGTATTTTCTCTATCGGCGTATAATTATTGACGTAGCATATAAAAACATTGCCTATAGTTTTCTTTTCACTGTATATTTATTAATGGCTTTAACTGGTATCGGTTTATCAAAGACCATTATCAGACATCTGTCGACAGGCCTCCGATATTCTGAACTAAAATGTGAGTTTTATTTGGATTTCGTTCGTCTTCTACCGTGTATACTTCTCACTAGCATACAATAAGGTCACACTACTATTGAATTGTGTACAGCTCGATGCAACAATCTATTAATACTGACATCGTATGAGGAACGGAAGTATCAATGAAATTATTATTCTTAATGATTTCTATATGAAAGAAATTACCGGTCTTTATTAATATCTCATACGATTTCTAATAACTGTAATCAAATTGACTGAACCAAATTAATACACTCAAAATATCTCGTTTAGTAGCAATCACGTTTATTTTTGTAACAAGTGTGTGAAAATAATGAAGCGATGGATTCAATTCCAAAGACGAATATTTTTCGAACATTAGAGACGAATATTTTTCGAACATTAAAGACGAATATTTTTCGAACATTAAAGACGAATATTTTTCGAACATTAAAGACGAATATTTTTCGAACATTTAAGTCGAATATTTTTTAAAAGTTGCATATACTTATATTTTTAAAATATATTCGATTTACATACACATTGGTACAAGTAGGTAAACAAGCCAAAATTAAATAATATTTTTGGCGCAGTTCAGGGGTGACATCTGTGCGAGAATACTGTCACCTCATGTATAAGGACTATTGCTTTCATTGTTTACAAAGAGAGTATTATACAAATTTTCAAAATTTAAAAAGAATCGAATTAGTACTTTGGTTTATAATCGATAAAGTACAATAAACGCGCCGTATATAGTACATACGAATATCACATAGTACTTACACAGCACACACAGAACATTGTTATGAAACTTTAAGTATACAATCTCAGCATGATACTAGTTAATTATCTGCCTTAAAAATTGCTAATTCTTAACTCTCCATTATATATTTTTTTAACTTTTATCACACCATATTTATAATTACAACAATAAGTAGATTACTGCTGCCCAACTAGGAAATCCTGTTCTAGGCTAGCAGTTTACAATTTTTAATGACAATTATATGCAATTATGAACCAGGTGATTGTTCCCGTTCCTATTCCCATGAGGTAGTCTTCTTCTTCTTCATCTTTTGGTAGATCTATGATCTGTTTCCCACCTGTTTGATGGTCTTCCCGGTGGTCGGCGTCCCTCTGGTATCTCGCGCATTACAATCTTTGGCAGCCTTTCTGGATTCATCCTCTCTCTTGGTGTAGTGAGGAGTAAAAAGTATCCAAATCTTAAATCGTTTCATGCTTTCGTATGTGAGGTTGACTTATGCGTAGTTAATGTGAAAGGTATGTAACACATGATCGAAGAACAGGTGGCCAGTGCACCACTCTGAGTTTTACCATCGTCTTCTTCGTACTTCAGACCGACACTTAACACACATACACACGAATTGATGCAAAAAAAATCATCATTGTTTGTCAATATGACCGGCGGGCATGACCGCGCCCTACATAACTCCAACAGTCCAACTCCAATCACGTATGGTGTTACCTACTATAAATATAACTCTCGTTCGTGTTGCGTAACCCGACGAGAGCCGATCAAGTCCGAAGTAGGTGGCCTGTGTGAAGATGCCGAGCGTACGTAATGCGCAGGTACCCACCGCATCGTAATTCGTAATAATCATCTTCTTCGTCTTTTTTTATTTTTTCCTGACCACTCCCAACCGATTCGCTTTCTCCGTCCATCGCAGCGAAACTGGTTGAGCAACGGATCGAAAAAATCTAACGGTATGTAATCGACAACACTATTGACTCACATATGCGTTTCCCGATAAAGACGTATTTAACGTTTTCCATTATATGTGTGTGTGTGTTTTTTTACGGACAAAAAGTGCCCATTGTTAAACACATTCTCAATCGACTATCGTTGAGAACGATTCTAGCAATTAAATTTTAAAAAAGGTATCGATCAAACCTTATGAAACGTAAGACTGGTATTATAAACGATTGCTTAGTTATTGTTGAGCAATAATTTTCTTATCCATACATTGTTGACGTACACCTGTAAAACTATAGGAAATATAATTTCGTATACCTAATTATAAAACATTTCTTCCTGTGTTTGTTCCTTATATTTATTAAATTTGTTATATTTTCAACTTGTTTTATTTTTAGGTTATACTAGATGTAATAAAATGCATATATTTTTTTACATCTAAATAAAATATACGTACGTCTCTATCTGTCAAATGACAATATTTCCTAGCAAAGACGTAACGTGAATGGGACGAAATGGGTAAGAACTTAAGAATATTCATTGTTTCGTCGGTTACCTTATGGTATTCCATAATTTAATTTTATTATCATATTAAATTACTATAACCACTTGAATTGAGTATAACGCGACTAGTTTCGGGAGAAACTGACCTCCCATCCACAGGCGAATTACAAATAGTCGCGTTATACTCGACGGTTATAGCAATTTAATATTATAATAAATTGGGTAAGAACTTTTTTAGGATTCGTAATATTCTTTTTATCATAATTGTATTTATGATAAAATAAAAGAAAATGAAAAGGAATTCAGAGAAGTATTTTTAAACTTATCTAAATATTCCGATCCGCAATACAAATTTGTTTGCTATAGTTTTAAATTGTTAATTAATATAAACTCCAAAATAGATTATCAATAAAATATTTTATTTATCTATTTATTTTTACGCATTTTATATTATTGCCATGTAGGGGATACAATGAATGGAAAGACAAATGTTCGGTGTATCCTTAGATTACTACATTATAATTCTATGGGTGTATCCTTGATAGACCGAATAAGAAACGAGGAAATAAGACGCCGGTCAAAGGTCACAGACATTGCAGAAAGAGTGGGAAGGCTAAAATAGAGAGATAATAGATGGACCCACAGAATTCTGAATTGGAGACCCTATCATAATAGAAGCAGTGTTGGGAGACCCCAGAGGTGATGGACTGACTATATTGTCGAACTGGTGGGACATAGGTGGAAGCAGAGTGCCCAGGATAGAGAGAAATAGAAAACCCAGGAAGAGGCCTATATCCAACAGTGGAGTGAAAAGGGCTAAAAAGAAGAAAGAAAAAGAAGGAAACACCAGCTATTAGAGGCGCACTACGTAACGTTGGAGAGGATTTGCAATCTGCTCAGGAAAATATAAATTCGAATCTTAAAAGACCCCGGTTGTAAGAAGGTAGATTTAACAGTATTAACAAAAAGAAGTATTGAACGTAAAAATATAAAAAGCATATAAAAAAGCGTTGTGGACAATATGTGAAAGTGTATACTTTTGCTTTGTTTTAATGCTGGACATTCCCTGAATATATTTTTATGTTTTACATTTGTATAGCATATTTTCTTTTAATGATAATTATAAAAATCTATTTTAATTTTCAAAATAGCATTATTAAGAACATTACAAAAGTATTGTCAAATGAAAGCATAGAGAAGAAATTAAATTTTATGTAGGTTTAACTCAGAAAACGAATAACGGCAGCCAATAAAACATATTTTTTCTTACTGCCAGTGTTTAAGTCACGTAGCGTCCACAGGAAAACCAAAATCACCATCTACAAAACAGTAATACGTAATGTACTAGCATATGGCTGTGAGGCGCTTACACTGACAGTAAGAATGGCCGAGATGCTGGATATTTTTTAAAGAAAGATCCTCCGTCGAATCTGTGGACCTGTAAAAGAGGGAGACCAATGGCGTATTTGCACAAATGACGAGCTGTACGAAATATACCAGGCCCCAAGCATCTCAACGCATTTAAAACTGCTTAGGTTGAGATGGGCTGGACACGTACAAAGAATGCCAGAATCACGCGTCCCCAAAAGAATACTGAACGAACATCCAGGTGGAAGAAGACGAGTGGAAAAACCCAGACTGAGGTGGGAGGATGAGGTCAGGAGGGATGCAGAGTAGCTCCTTCAGATGACAGGCTGGAAGATGGCAGCCGAGGACAGAATGAGTTGGAGGCAAAAGTTTCAGGAAGCCAAGGCTTGGTATCGGCTGTAGCGCCATCGGAGAGAGCGAGATTAGGTTTAACTAGTGTTTTTCTTATATAATATAGGTACCCATGACTAACCAAAGAAAACTATGTAATATTATATAGACTTAATAATTGTTTTTTATCTATGCATTAGTAAGATTTTTTTAGTGTTGTCAGATGAAAGAAGCTAAATTTCGCCATTGTGACAACATATAGATCACGCTAAGTTGGATCAATATTTATTCTGTAATATTCGTCACAAAGTAAGAAAAATAAAAGATGTTAATGGTATATCCCCAAAAACAATAGAATGAGTTTTAAATTTATTTATAAAAGCAATGCATTAGGCCATCCGCCCTTAGAAGATTCTTTTTTGTATGGGATTTGACGTTTTTTGTCCGATGTTGTAGAAAAACTTTCTACAGGAAACTTCAAATCCCATACTTAAAAAATAGCGCTTGACGATAACGAACAGCGCTTTCAATTTGACTCAGGGGCAATAATGAGTTTTGTGAAACCTATCGTGCGAGAATTACTAAATAAAATCGTAGGTTTTCTCAAGTGATGTAGTGTTCGTAGTTCTTATTCATTAAGTAACATCGCCACGCTTATCACAACAATGCTCTATCCCGCCTTTCGATATCCTTGGTCTACTTTCATAGACATTTAATCCAGTTATAGTTCTATTGAAATACTTTGTTTATGACTGTACATTATAGGTACATACATCATGTGTGCATCATGACTGACGTCAATATTTGAACTTTGTAGTGTGATCTTTACACGGTAATTAAACCTAAAATATAATAGGCAATGATCGATTTAATATGTTGGTGAGAGTGAATTTTCAATTGAAAGGAAGACGATGACGCGACGACGCTAACCCAGGAGTGGGAAGGGAGATACAAAGCACTCTCTACATGTTGCCCGTTGAAAAAAAATAATAAAATAAAAATTTTGAACCCTTAATTTTATAAAACATAACGAATCTTATTTGTTTAATTTCATGTACAGCAAGTGCAAAATTTCTTCCAACCAATCCTAGTTACGCGAAGCCTCTAAAGTTAAATTGTTACAAAAGTAATTGGTGAAAGAAAAAAATAACAAACCAGAAAATGAGAAAAGGAAAGAGACAAAGGAAGGATGTAGAAATGATATTCAGGAACAATTTAACAAATATTTTTTTTTTAATATTTTTTTTAATTTCATATACGCAAACATTTTTTCCCTGTCGGGAGTGAAATGATATTTTTACTGACAAACTTTTTTAACATCTTAATAGAGACGAAGTTGGGATATTATAAAAGAACCAGGAACTCAAGGCACCTACAGGGCTTACGAACTGTCATCGGCTGGTTTACGTTTTCACTTTATGCGCTTGCGCAACGTTCACCAATGATGCCTTCTTATTGAGTTCCCTTATGAATGTAATTTTTGAAAGTTCTATATATTTGAATAATGTGTAACAATTCACATGAAAATAAGGAATGCCATCTATGAAGTAACGAAGAAACCTTTTATGTAACGCCATCTATTGAGAAATTAGTTTATTTGTAAGCAATGAAAGCAATTGTCCATATAAATGAGGTGACGGTGTCTCGCACAGATGTCACCCTTGAACTGACCCAGAAGTATTATTTCATTTTTGGCTTGTTTACCTACTTGTACCAATGTGTATGTAAATCGAATATTTTTTTAAATGCATATACGCAAACATTTGATTTTTTTCCTTGAGTTCCTGGTTCTTCTATAATATCTCAACTTCGTCTCTATTGAGATATTAAAAAAGTTTGTCAATATTTTTTTTTTGTTTTTCCTTAAATATTTGATTGAGATGACGTAACTTTATCATTTGGGCCATTCCATAGTCTAGCTGATTTTATTGTATTTGAAAAGAAGATAGCTAGTGTGATACGTTCAGCAATTCGAAGAGGTGGACCGTGATTTAACATGTAAACGACGTTATTTTTTAAATATTGTGATGAATGAGGATTATAACTAATCTTATATAGTAATGATAGTTGATGAATGCTTCGACTATCTGGTATCTTTGGGGGTATAATGTTTATTAATTATTTTAAAGGATTATTTATCAGAGGGAAAATATTAGATAATATATGTGCGTGTTCAAAGATTTATTATTTAAAAACTTCTTCCTCCAAATATGATATTGCAAAAGTCAATCAGATCAATATTTGAGATACAATTTAAAATTATGAATGGTTTCAAATACAAGATTCCTACATGATCAACATTACTATATACTTACATACATAAGTATAATAAAAATAATTAAATAATAATTCAGCTGTATGTGATGATCTGACAAAACCCCTTAAAAGGGGAAAGTGACGCAAGTCCCTGTGTACACTTACAAAATGACTGATATAGGTAGTTGGATGTGACGCTCGTCGCTTGTAAGAACGCAAAAAAAAAATTAACTCTGATAAAATTTCAAGGCTCATACGAAAATGTTGCGTCACAAAATGCTCGTAGCGCAACACAAAAAAAATCGACTCAAATTATAATAGTACCAAACTGTAGAATTTATTATAAGGCAAAGAAGCCGCGTGCTATATAATTTTTGAATTCAAATGTATGACAAGTTTTATTTACATGTGTGTATGAGGCGGCAGATCTACATACGTGTACCTACGTATGCTGCATAGAAAAAAGATTTTACGTGTACTATGACTGTATTGACGGCCGAGCGAGTGAAACTCAGAACATTGTTCTTAGTTTTAGTTTTTTTTTTATTTACACAATTAATTGTCATACTTTCATTGCGCTGACTAGGTATCTGTATCATATATAATCTAAGTAGGTACCACACCTTAAAAAATATTGCGTCACAAATTGCAGATCATCATGTTAGCCCTCTCTGATCCAGTATTGAGCATAGGCCTCCGCCTGAGACCTCCCAGCTCTCTATATCGGCCAGACCGCATCCAACCGCCTCCAAACCGCCTCATTTGATGTCATCGGACCACAATATCTGAGATCTTCTAACATTTCTGTCTATTTTAGGTCGGCTTTCAAACATTGTTTTCGTTCATTTGGAGTTATGGTTCGAGTGACATACGCTGGTAAACCTTTGCTTGGCACGATGTGGAGGCTGATATACTAGCGCTGGGCCTCACCAACTGGAAGAGAGCCGCAGAGTGTAGGGAGAAATGGCGATGGACTCTGAAGAAGGCCAAGGCCCACAACGGGCTGACGGGCCAATGACAATGTTGATGACTATTATAATTTGAGTCGATTTTTTTTGTGTTGCGCTACGAGCATTTTGTGACGCAACATTTTCGTATGAGCCTTGAAATTTTATTAGAGTTAATTTTTTTTTTGCGTTCTTACAAGCGACGAGCGTCACATCCAACTACCTATATCAGTCATTTTGTAAGTGTACACAGGGACTTGCGTCACTTTCCCCTTTTAAGGGGTTTTGTCAGATATCAGTCCTTTTGAAAGTGAATCTTATTTGATGTTCTATGTATACAGAGTGTCCCATAAGTCAACGTATTCCTTTTAAGGGATGTTATACCAACTCATGACTCGCCATTTAAATGTTTTATTTAGTTAAAATAAATCCTTGTCACTTTAATAAATAAAAGCAAGTGTTTACACCGGAAATCCTAAGAAATGAAATAATTTCACAATCAGCTCATTTTGCAGTAAAATAGCAATATCTATTTTTTTACTGTAAAACATAGTAATTATTATACTATTTTGGAAATACCAATAATTGCGCCAACTTTTGCAACAATTTGCCAGGTTGGCGTCATAATCTTTTTTTTCAGTGTGAACAATCAAAGTTGAGTAATATTTTTTTTAATTCATAACCCGGGCCATAATTTTTTTTACGCCAACAAAAAAAGTTTAATTTTTATTTTGGATTGTGATCAATAGCTGAGTTATTCAAGATTGTGAAACATAAATTAGAATGAAAAAAAAATGAAATTTGTAAATATGGCACTCGAAAAACCAATCTAAGGCGGAGATTTTCAGGCACTTTGAAAAAGTGGCAATATCTCGAAAACTAAGGAACTTTTATCAAGGTCATATTTGCATATTCTGGCGAGTCATGATTGGTATAACATCCCTTAAAAGGAATACGTTGACTTATGGGACACCCTGTATATTGATATATTATATATTGAAAAGTTCAATTGCAATTGAAATTGATTTATACATGAAAACTGTTCACCTAGGTCGGATAGCAGACCTTTACAAGTGGTGGTCAGCAAACGCAAAACAGTATCCAAGCCTAGCAGAATTTGCTAAGATTTATTTATCATCTCCCGGTAGCAGTGTATATAGTGTACAGCCTGAGGACGAGAAGAGCTGACCCCAACAGTCTTCATAGACGATAAGTTGGGAAAAAGCCGGGAATAAGAAGAAGGTAGCAGTGTATATAGTGAGCGATAATTTTCGAAAGCAGGTACAATTTATGAGGAAAAGCGCAATCGTTTGCTATCAACAAATGCTGAAAAAATTGTTTTCATTCATCAAAACTTACAACTGATAGATTTTAAATATTTAATGTGCAGAATTTTTGTTAAAATAAAAAAAATGGGAGTAATATTTAAAATATGATTTTTTTTCTTCATGTTTTGGTATTCGGCCGAATAGTTCGCAATATTTGGCCGAATACCAAATAGTCCAACTGTCGATTTGTTCAAGAGAACTAGATAATTTAGTTTGCTAAAAAATATTACACTGTAGTACTACATCTCAATTTTTTTAAACAATTTTTATAAAAAATGAATTCAGTGACGACATCGCCTCATACAATTTGTATGGCAGTGGGCCTATACACAATATCTAAGTAAAATTAATAGTTTGATACTTAATCTCCAAACATACATGCATACCATCATACTGTTTTCATATTCTGGGTAGGAAAAAAGGACTGACCTCCATACTATCCTATCTTGACATACATATGTATATATTTTTAAACGTAGATATCTACATGTGTTGTGTAGAAAACAAAATATCTTAAAATATTCAATAATTACTTGGATTTATGGGTTTATAAATTGGTACTTATTCTTCAACTATACCTACATACTATCGCTATCGACAGTTGGATCTCATGTGTTACATGCAACTAGTAGTTAAATATTCTTGGCATCTCTAATAAATGCACTTCTTATACAATAGACTAGAGTAAAATATTAATTCACTATAACAATAATTAAAGAATGAAAATACAAACACTACATGATTGTAACAGCAAATTTTAGTTGTACGTACCTATTTGTTGAATTCATAATAATCTATATAAATTCATATATTTAGTATGCAAAATATCATTATAAATAAGAGTCTAGTCACTTCAAAATATAACATAATAATAAATATTTGTTATTACATATCAATCAATGTACTTTGACATTTGACTGATTTGACCGACATAGACCGACATAAATAATTCGCCCCCTGGTGTTAAAAATTGAAACTAACGCTAACGGCGGGAACGATAATAAGATATTTGACGTTTTTCTCGCATAAAAAATCAGATTTTTAAAACAAAAAAACTCTCGAGGATTCTTTGGGAGGGTATTATATTTTAATGCCAGATGTCTTAGAAGTTTGGGATTAAGATATAATATAACTTTGAATAATTTCTGTCCGCTAAATTTCGTTATTGACACACACGTTTTTTGCATGTAAAAAACATGATTTTTAATCTTCCCAGAAATCGAGTTTTTTCTCATTTTGTATGAAAATTTAAATTTTCAAACTTAAATATCTGGATCCCTAGACGATCATTTCTGATAAATTAAATGAGGTATAATTTCTGTCGAAACAATGAATATCTCTGCAAAATTTGATGATCGTAGGTAAAGAGGGGAAAAAAGTGAAAAGTTCGTGTATATATGTTCCGCAAGTTTTTCGTAGGGACGGTATTTTAATACATTTTTTTGTATGGGACGGTATTTTAGTATAGGTAAAATTTTCAGTACAATTTTTGTATGGGAATTTTAGTATAGGTATTTGAGTTCAGGTGAAAGGTGGTTGGGACTTGCGTCACGGGCCCTTACTAACGTGGGCCCATGATAAGGGTCAGAATACTTAAAACTAAAATATACGCGACACTGTATTCAATTAGACGGTTGACGCATGAATGGCTGTTCGATTGGTTTGTACGAAAGGCAATGAATGGGCTGGACTTCGTTAATCTCCGCAAACTGTCGAGGATATATAAATTGCAGCTTTTAGGGAGCATATCTTTTTTGTATCTTAATCCAGTAGTAGCCAGTCTTAAGCCAGTAGTGATAAACAAAATACAATAAAATTGCGCAATAAACAGGTAATTGCCAAATAAATGTGCCAGTTATTTGGCAAACAGTTCACAACATAAATTATCATTACATAAATCATTATTGTTATCACTCATTTTCTCAACGGTCTTTTTCTATCTGTTCATTTATTTATTTCTTCACCTCTGAAGATAATTTACAATCTTAATTTTACCATCACTAACTCTGAATGAATAAAGAATTATTTTGTTACTAATCTGATTACTAATCTGATCATACGATGTAATTCGAAAATTGAACTAAAAAATAAAATTCGAACCAGTAAAGAATATACAGAGCAAACAAAAGGTACGACTTTAGGCCAGGGGATTGGCACACAAGTGAGGTGAAACGGGGGTATCCCAAACACACTCGATAAATAGGATATTAATGACACATTTTTATAAAGTAATAAAAGTTGTTTTTTTTTAAATTAAATTTCCCTTTGTTGACAACATCGACATTTGTTCAGACTTCCGGGTTCGATTCCCGGTAGAGACACAGTTTCAAATTGTGTTTTCAGTCTGGATCTGTGAGAGGATTAAAATCGTAAATCTCCAAAATGTGGCAACTTGTTATTGGATGTGTTTTAAATTAATGTTTGACATAGTACATGTTAGTTGCTCAAGAAGCAAGATAAAATAAAATAAAAATGTACTCTTTGATACCTATACCAAAATAATATGTTTTACAGAGGTTTTCAATTGTATAATGATTTGCCAGAATGTGTGAAGGAAGCATCTAGTCTTGCCGCTTTTCGTCGCCTGGGTATTGAATACCTACATACAGGAAAAGTTATTTTAAGATGTATTGTGTGCTGGCTTTACTGGCTGGCGCTCTAAAACCCACCGAAGTGAACCACCGAAGCGAACCAAAGTAGAAAGGCTGCAAGATGAGAGTGTAAGAAAACAATATACGAAAGACACGGAAAGTGAACTTATTAGAGCAATACACAGGAGTGAAAATATCGAGGAAGCATGGACGACACTGAAAGAGACCGTATGTAAGACAGCGAAAAAGGTATGTGGTATTGCTAAAAGAGGTGGAATGAAAGGCGATGCATGGTGGAATGAGAGAGTTAAGATAGTTGTGGGTGAAAAGAAGAAAGCATGGATGGCATTAATAGCCGCGAAAGGATCGAATAATGAAAAAAGAGCAAAAGAGAATTATAAAGTGTGCAAGAAGGTAGTCAAAGACACAGTAAAAAGGGAAAAAGATGGTATAAAAGAGAAAGAAAGCCTGAAAATAGCCAACGACTTTCCTGGAAACATGAAAATGTTCTGGAAAGGCGTAGCGAAAAGAAAAAATGGAACTGTGAAAGCTTCGAAAGGAATAAATGATAAAGATGGAAAAATAATTATGGACGAAGACGGCGTGAAAGAACGATGGAAAGAATATTTCAAGGAACTGTATGAAAGCGGAGTAAGTGGGGACGTGAGTCAGAGAACATGGCAAGTAAGCGAAAGTGATAAGGATGAAATAACGCAAGAAGAAGTGTTTGAAGCAGTAAAACACGCGAAAGCGGGGAAAGCTGCCGGGTATGACAGTGTATCAGCTGAACTTATAAAATATGGCGGCGAACAGACGTTGGAGTGGTGTCTCTCTCTTTTCAACAAATGTTGGGAAGAAGGACACACTCCCTCAGACTGGAGAAATGCAGTCGTTGTACCTTTGTATAAAGGTAAAGGATCGAAGCTCGACTGCAAAAACTATAGAGCCATAAGTTTATTAAGCTCAGTTGGTAAGATGTATGCAAGGATCCTGGATCAAAGAGTGCGAAAGATTACAGAAAGCAAGATATGGGATGTCCAAGGTGCGTTTGTGGGCGGCAGAGGATGTATAGACCAAATTTTTTCTCTGCGCACGGTCACAGAAAAGGTTCTGGAAAAAAATCAGAAAATTTTCTGTGCCTTCATAGACCTAGAAAAGGCGTATGATAAAGTTGTTAGAGAAAAATTATGGGATATACTAGCAGTGTATGGAGTGAAGAGCAAACTGATACGCGCAATCGCGTCATTATATGAGAACAGCGAAGCATGTGTTCGTGTCAACGACAAAGTGACAACGTGGTTCTCTATAAATAATGGCGTTAGACAAGGGTGCGTGCTATCTCCATGGCTCTTTAACTTGTACATTGATTTCTGCATAAGAGCCCTTAAGGATGAAAGCAAGGGTCTGAAATTGAGTACTGTAATGGTGCGAGATTTGATGTATGCAGACGATAAAGTTCTATTAGCAGAAAGTATGGAAGAGTTACAGTATCTTGTAAGTCTGGTATATGAAGGATGTATAGAGAATGGACTTAGGATGAATGCCAGCAAATCAAAGACAATGGTCTTTGAAAAGAGTGAAAGCAGAACAGCGTGTAAAATAAGAGTAGAAAACGAATGGCTCGAGCAAGTCGACGAATATGTGTACTTGGGAAGCATATTTCAACGGAATGGACGACTCGATAAAGAGATCGAAAGAAGAGTTATGGCAGGAAACAGAGTGAATGGAGCACTAAGACCAATTATGAATGATCGCAACATATCAAAGGATGCCAAAGTTGCCATTCATAACGCCGTCGTAGTGCCAACCTTGACGTATGCAAGTGAAACCTGGACATGGCAGAAGACGCATGAAAGTAGAATAAATGCAGTTGAAATTAGATCGTTAAGAAGGATTTGTAATAGAACGATGTATGACCGGGTAAGAAATGAAGACATAAGGAAAGAATGTAAGATGAAGAAAGATGTCATTACTAGAATGAAAGTGAACACATTGAGATGGTTTGGTCACATGGGGAGAATGAGTGAGGAGCGCCTGACGAAGAAAATATACAGAGCGGAAAGGAATGGATTGAGAGGTCGGGGACGCCCAAGAAAGGGATGGCACGACCATGTGAACGAAATTTTGAAAGACGGAAATGTTAGAAGTGTGAGCAATAGACGAGCATGTATGAGACGATGCATGAATGTGGACGAAGCGAGGGATGCGTGCCAGGATAGGAAAATGTGGCGTTCGGTTCTCTCTGCCTACCCCTCAAGGGACATGGCGTGATGGTATGTATGTATTGTGTGCTTCCTTTATTTTTTATGTACATAAACTGTAACATTTTTTTGTTTTTATATATTTCATACTGTGTAAATTTACTATTTTTCAACTTGTTAATATTCTTCTTGTTTATACTTGATGTAAGAAAATGCATTTATTTTTACATCTAAATAAGATATACATACATACATATAATAGTGTTAAGTACGTTCAGTCAATTCACTTTTCATACCGAAAATATTCAAATAAATACGTTATATTGATTGACAAAAATAATTTTGGTGGCATTAGTCACGCGGTGTGTATAAAAAAAATTATGTCGTGTGTATAGATTATTGATCTGTGATCAAAACTCAAAACATAAATTACATAAGTAAAATATTTGTTTTTATTTTTATATTTGTAAATCATTTTTAATTTATTATAACCATGTTATATTAAAAATTGAATTTTCTAATTCGTTTAGTCTAGTCTTGATCTTTGTATTCACACATGTTTCCGATAAAAATTTCTGTCGTAAAAATTTTAATGTTTAAGAGGACATATACACTTAAATATCGCGTTTGAAAATATGTTAAACAGTGTTTTTACTAAAAAAATACCAGTTCCATTATGAAGTGACAGTTTCAAAAATTGAAAACAAATTATCAAGTATTAGGTTCAGATTTTTTTAGCTCCCAGATCGACTTAAGAGGGCGTATAAAATTAAACACCCAATTTGAAATAAATGAAATAAAATGAAAAAATAAATATATATAAAAAAATCTCAAATATATTCGGCAGTGTGTTTCTAAAAAAATACCATAACTATTTTCAACATTTCTCTAGTGTATGTTCGTCTCACAATTTTAAAATTCAGCATATTCCCATAAAAAAGTATTATTAAAAATACCCTTTTACAGCATTCTTTTGATTACTCCATAACTATATACCGTAGAGAAATAAATCTTATATTTTCTTAAATCAAAGTGAATGACCGATAACGTTTTTTTTATTCCAAGTCAGGTTTATCCTTAAAATGCAAAAATTCAAAAAATTTTGAATTTCCCATTATTTAAATCACGTATAAATCCTTTTGAGCGCACGCGATAGTTACCCTTACTAATACTGAATTCATAGTGTATATTTATGTATCATATAGTCTTTCTTGTTAATATTCTTCTTGTTTATACTAGATGTAAGAAAATGCATTTATTTTTACATCTAAATAAGATATACATACATACAATAGTGTTAAGTACGTTCAGTCAATTCACTTTTCATACCGAAAATATTCAAATAAATACGTTATATTGATTGACAAAAATAATTTTGGTTTGGAATTTCCCATTATTTAAATCGCGTATAAATCCTTTTGAGCGCACGCGATAGTTACCCTTACTAATACTGAATTCATAGTGTATATTTATGTATCATATACTCTTTCTTTCTATATATAGTAGATTTATGCCCTCTTAACCTGTAGCAAGATGTTTCGATAACAAGCCGATGAACCTGAGTTCAATAAATTTCTACAATGAGTCAAAATATACCAACTACTAAGTCCTATTCATTCTAAAATAAAATACATAGGTACACGATAGTCATGCTCACGTAGGTTCGTAAGAGGCATATTACAGGAAAATCAAATGATTACGTTATAATCACGCAATGGAAAATAATATAATTTTGGTTATTAGATATGTAGGTATATTAATTTAATATTTTATATAATTTACATAATTCTCCAAACAGCGCTCATTTCACCGTATCAAAATAAAAGTTAAATAAAAATATACATAACGTAGGTACCTACCCGGTAAAAACATTACTTATCTCTGTAGACCACACTGCAACACTGGTTAATTCGAAGAAATCACCATGTGACATGGTTGCATATGAATTATATAATAATTAACTTTATCTTGTTTTTATTATCTCTTCAAATTAAAATCCTGATAGTTTTATAAACTTTGTACTGTCTTGATTTGATCTGAGACTCGACTGAATAAATATATAACTGACAGAGCAAGAACGTGGTCACATCCATGCTCTGTCACTTCAGTATTCCCAAGAGATACTATTTCGGATTTGTACAATAACCTGTAAATCCTAAATAACGCTCGAGGGGAGGTCATTTACCACTAGTATCGGCTGTACAACAATATTCTTTTGAATCATATGTACCAACTAACGTATTTTACCTAGTAATGGGGTGTTCAACGACCCTTTGTTTATTAATGAGCCTCGGGGGTGAGGTATATTAGAAAAACACCGATGCATTCATCATCTCCTTTAGTACCTGGTCTACAAGTGTAACTTTCGCGCACGTGCTATTTTCAATTTACGAAACTATTATTTATCTATTGTTTTAATTCTATTGTTAATGTACTGAACATATATTTTATTTTCTTTCGTGTGTATAAATCAAGTGTAACTCAATATAAGTGTGTCTAGAAAGATAAGGTGTGACGGTATGGTATGGTACACTACACTATTATTTTGCAGTGTCTACTTATAAATTATGTTATGTTTCGGGTAGAAAATTTCACAGAAATTTGCGATTTCACCCCAATCTCAGATGTTATTTTTGTCGTTCGACAGATCGCTGAAAAATCAATAGAATATAATAAGGCTGCATATATGTGCTTCGTCGACATCACCAAGGCGTTTGACAGAGTCAGACTGGAGGACATAATAGAAATACTCAATGCAAAGAATACTCCATCCAACATAGTAAAAATAATCCAAGGATTGAATACCGACAGCTTTACTAGAATAAAAACACAGGGCGACCTCACCAATCCAGTCCCAACTCCAATCGGAATAAGACAAGGCGATAGTCTAAGTCCATTCCTATTCAACTTAATAATGGACAAACTGATCGAAGAAGTTGTAGACCTAAACCTTGGGTACCGAATGGGAGGTAAAAGAGTCAGTATACATAGTATGCTACGCCGACGATGCGGTACTTATCGCAGAATCAGAAGATGACCTTCAAAGGATGCTATACAAACTAAATCATACATCACTTAAATATAATATGATGATATCTACAGACAAAACAAAGAGTCTCACGATAAGCAAGAACCCGTTGAGATGCAAATTAGTCGTAGAAAATAACATAATAGAACAAGTGATGGACTTTAAATACTTGGGAATAGACATCACTAGCAGCGGTAGTCTATACGACGAAACATTAAGACATGTAAATAAAGCAGCTGCAATATCAGGATGTCTAAAGGAAAGTACATGGAGGAATAAACACATGAATATCGAAAGCAAAGTCCGAATATATAAAACATGTGTAAGACCCATTGCCACCTACGGAGTAGAGACCAGAGCAGACACAACGAGAACAAAATCTCTTCTGAGAACATCAGAGATGAGGACATTGCGATGTATAACCGGAAACACTCTAAGAGACCGAATTCGAAATACTGAAATAAGAAAAAAGTGTAGTACGGAAGACATCGTCAGATGGGGAAGACAGGGGAGGCGATATTGGAGCTCACATGTAAACAGAATGGCTGAAAATAGACTCCCACGTATCGCTCTCCAGGAGAACCCAGCTGGAAGAAGACCACCAGGAAGACCTCCAAAGAGATGGCGAGACAGTTGGCAGTCCACATCGCAGGAGACAGAATAGCGGTACAAACAGATCTTCGGATCTATGAAAAGGAAGAAGAAGAAGAAGAAGAAGACCCCAATCTAACAACCAAAAAAAAAATAAAGAAGATTTTTTCATTTTTGATGGAACACAGTTATACTTGTACTTGTATGTATGTATTTTACTTCGTGGTTCAGAATTT
The DNA here is from genome assembly GCA_963576475.1 of Molanna angustata. Classification (NCBI taxonomy): domain Eukaryota; kingdom Metazoa; phylum Arthropoda; class Insecta; order Trichoptera; family Molannidae; genus Molanna; species Molanna angustata. The sequence continues at coordinate 6,928,347 of OY754975.1, forward strand.
TATAATTATATGAAAGCCCATTTGGGGCGTTTAAAATAAAAATAAAATAAATTATTCCACTTTAATTTTAACCTACTATTCCACAAATAGTTTTAGTAAAGGGATGATACACCTTCAAACATTTAGGACTTCAATACATTTAAAAGGTCCATATACATCTACCTATAATTTCTTACGCAATGCATACACTATCTTAATTCTTACTGAAGGTGTTTGGAAACCAGCATATGACAACTTCTCCTTATCAGTTGCAATACCCCATAATAATATGATTAGCACATCTTACTTATAGTATCTATCTACTCAGTGAGTCTCTAAATGTATGTTAAGTAAACGACAATTTTCACATAAACACAATTGACACAAATACCTTGACAAATTTGACTTTTGTAACAAAACGTTAAATATTACGAAACATCCTCTTAACACGTGTTATATAATTTTTATCTGACATTAAATTAGTGAATGGAAGACATCTTGCTTCGGTGACATTCAAAATTGTTCAATCAAGATCTATCAAACAAACTATGGAGTAACCATACATATATTTAAATTACAGATACATCCAGCTGTTACAATCAATGAGTCTTTTTCTTCTTCTACGTCATTAGTATAACGACTTAGGATAGCGGTTTCATTCAATCATTCAACAGACGGTCTGCCTCCATGTAGGACATGCTTTGACTGTTCGAAGGACGAAATAAGGATAATAATTGAAGATATTGTAGCGAACATGACAAACTCTCTGCTGCAAATCAAATTCCGATTTCGAATTTTTCGCTAAGAAACTTTTTATACGTACTTGCAATTCACGAAGCCCAGCTGTGGGACCAATAACCCTATGGTATAAGAGAAACTCCTAGCTTAATGATTTTCAAGGAACTTCTGAAGTCACACTTCTTATCCATATACCTATAATTCCTTTATCCTTCATTACCTACTTCACAGCCCATTCTTTTCCTATTTTTGGACATTATCATTATTATCTTTAAATTGTGTTTTTTTTTTACTAAATTTGTTTTTTTTTATCTTCATTGTAATGTTTATAAGTTTTTATTTGTACTTACATCGTGCGTCCAGTAGGTACCTATACGCCATAAACGAAGATCGAAAAAACAGATTCAATATTGAAACATTGTTTCTTAAAGCAGTCCATTATTGTATCTTCATAATATATGTGTAACATTCTCCGCCAACTCAACTTGGTCTAAATATTCAAAAATTAAATGATCCAAGAAAGATTTTTTTTTCGTTAACAAGTTGTACGAATCATTACCTTTTGCTAACTGTGACTATAAACTAAAAAATAAAATGGCGTAAGTACCTGGTGGTGGTCAATTAAGAATATGTATTTTTAAATTATGTTGATCGAAGTGAATGCGGTTTGTGTATTATTTTGGAGAGAGTTTTTTTACGTATTGCACTTTCATTTTATACAATTACTTATACTTAGTTGTTATTTCTTGATCATTTTAATCATTACACGTCGACTCCATGTTGATAGTCATTGTGTTAAAAATTTTGTTGTTAAATAATCACAAAGTTTTTTAAACGATGTAGTCTAAGAGATAGCAATGAAAAAAAAAATTTGATGGCTCATTAAACAATCACATTACAACAAAAAATAATTAAAAATATAGTTAACAGTTATAGGAAGGAAAGGGTATAATAAAGGACGGTAGAAGAATTAAATTTGTTACTGCTATGACATACGATAAAAACGAAATATTAAAATAGATACACAAATCAAAAATACTATCAATTCACAAAAATAAATTACCTTTAATATATATTTTCAAAGGAAATGCTAACCGCACACCTATCGCTGGTTACCCCACATTGTGAGATATGACGTGATGATATGTATTATTTTGTTAAAATAAGTAGGACTTTTAAGAGTAGCGTCTAGTACCAGCTCTTCTTTTCTGCCACAGATAATATAGAAGTAAACATTCAGTAAACTTTTTTCTGCATTCTTAGGTTAGGTTTAGGTTTGTTTATAATAATAATAGCAACTCGCGTGAGCGAGTTGCTTTATAAATTGAATTATAAATTATCACAAATTAAATTTATATATTCTTTTAATTTTCGCATTTAAAATAAAATTTTACAGCTCATTTGACTTAATACTACGAGATCTCAACCAATCAGAGAGCCAACCGGAAACAGAATGCGGAATGGTAAATGCGGATTGTAGACTCTAGTCTTTTAAGTAGGTACCTATCGACTGACATTTCTTGTCAGTCCATCCACACTCAAAATGTTGCCCTGTGCGAAAATTGGCTAATGTTTTTTAACAATTAAATAAACGATTATTCTATTGGCACATTCTTCTGTGGGATTATTTTGACAACATAAACATTGTATTTAGAGATGACGCAAGACAAACGCTCATTTAATTATTACCTCCTTACAATCTTCTTATTATATTTATTACAAACAACTTTGTTAACAATTTCTACATAGATAGTTTGTTAATGGATTCATTGCGTATTAAAAAAAATAGTTTCATCTTTATTCGTTCATACCATCACGACATAAATATTTCACAATATGTGATAATAAGCAACAGGTATGCGGGTGTGCATTACCTTATAAATAGAAGCACGACACATGTTTATCTTATCTCACACAAAAAACAACATTTGGAATATCGAATATTTTTTTAATTGCATATACGCAAACATTGAATTTTTTCCCTTTCGGGAGTTACAAAAGACTTTTCCGTTGCTTCATAGATGGCAATAGTATAGTTCTTTATTTTCAGGTGAATTGTTACACACTATTAAAATATATAGAACTTTCAAAAATTACATTGATAAGGGAACTCAATAAGAAGGCATAATTGGTGAACGTTACGCAAGCGCATAAAGTAATCACGTAAACCAGCCGATGACAGGTCGTAAGCCCTGTAGGTGCCTCGAGTTCCCGGTTCTTCTACAATATCCCAACTTCGTCTCTGTTGAGATGTTAAAAAATATTGTCAATAAAAAAATAACATTTGAAATAGTTGTTCTTTACCTTGGTTAAAATGTCTGTGCATTATACAAAAAATACTTTCGATAAATTCATTTATTAAGTATCCATATTGGAGTCTCATTAGGTATCATGTAGAGAGGGTATACTCTGAGTTCCAACCTGCAGTTTTTAGCCAGTGTGTGACGTATAACAATATTGGCGAACTATAGAACTTTTGTTTCCTACAGAGCCCAAATTATAATACCTAAGTTCGATCGATTTCATACCATTTGAAAATAAATATAATATTTTTGTTTCCTACAGAGCCCAAACTATAATACCTAAGTTCGTTCGATTTCATACCATTTGAAAATAAATAAAATATTTTTAATAAAAGAGATTTGTTTGATTTAAGATAGCTGATAGTTCAGTTTAGTGCTGCTCTACGATACAAAGCTGTTTTCAATCCTTTGGTGAATGTAATAATGATATGCAAAGTGCGGTAACGTAAAAATAATTTGTTTTCCATATAAATTCATTGATTTCTGATATTGATTTAATCTATCGAAAGTTTCAAAATGCTCGCGCTGTCTGAAAATTTTAATTTTACAAATTAAGTCGATATATTTTTTTTATTTTCGTTCGTTTATTTTCTCAAAATACCCCTATGTTCTGGAAAGTTGACATGAACGAATGTAGGTAGGTACTTATATAGTAGAAATGGAAATGAAATACTACCAAACTTATGTAATGGAGAGCTTTCTGTGGACCACAAACCACTGTTACCACTTTTTATTCAAACACTGGATTTGATAAAATATTGAATAATGTTAAATGCATCCCTCTCCCGATGTTCAATAAACGCCAATATTTCTATCAGAGATTTTAAACACTATTTTTGTATTATATTAATTTTATAAATTGTTTATGTAACATCAATTTCAGTATCCATAACACATTATACAGCTTTAAATTTTAATCGACATATCTAACTATATACCTATAAAGTAATTAAAGAAATAATATTTTTATGGCGAACGCACTATCATAGTTACCAGTCCATACATATGTTTTATCTACCTGAGTTGTAGTGGCAACATTCAAAAATAACGAATAGTTTTATTTTTATTCGTACAGATTTAGTACAATTTATTCACGTAGGTACAAGTGTAACTGAATCCATTAATATACTCGTATAATGTTTTTATTACGTTGGATAGTCGTAATTTCTAATTTGTATTAATAATTACTAAATTTACGACCTAGACTCACGTGTTATAAAATATTCGATATCAATTGTAATAATTTATTATTAATGTATTGCGGTAATTACATATTTATGTGGTTTAACTTAACTAATTTCCCGGCTATATTATTATATTATACTAAAGCTGATTGGTAACCGGAGGGGTTACCAATCAACAGTAGGTAGTAACCAGATGGGTTACTAATAAATATAAGTGGTAACCAGAGGGGTTACCAGTAAAGAGAGTTTACTATATCCCAAGTGGATATGATTTGAAATAAGAACACAAGGGCAGTGGTTGAGAGAGAAGAAGAAAGAATGGTCAAAAGTAACAATGAGTATATTGATCACAATTAATAGTTTGCTTAAGGGTAAATTTACAATTGATGAAATAACTTACAAAGGAACTTTTCTCACGATGAGTAGGTATAACGAGCGAGTTAGCGGGTGTGTTCATCAGAAGGTTGCGTGTTCAAATCACGTCGGGGTCACCAATAAAGCTGATTGGTAACCGGAGGGGTTACCAATCAACAGTAGGTAGTAACCAGATGGGTTACTAATAAATATAAGTGGTAACCAGAGGGGTTACCAGTAAAGAGAGTTTACTATATCCCAAGTGGATATGATTTGAAATAAGAACACAAGGGCAGTGGTTGAGAGAGAAGAAGAAAGAATGGTCAAAAGTAACAATGAGTATATTGATCACAATTAATAGTTTGCTTAAGGGTAAATTTACAATTGATGAAATAACTTACAAAGGAACTTTTCTCACGATGAGTAGGTATAACGAGCGAGTTAGCGGGTGTGTTCGAAGTGTCCGAATCTTCGCATGGTGAAGTACCATCGTGCTCGCGAGGTCGAGAGATGACCGGTGGTCGAGATATAAAGTGTCGGCGAGACAGCGTGGTCGAGAACGGCGGCGTGAAGTGACGAACGAAGTGACGGAAATACGGAAATGAAGTGACGACGTGTAGAGGTGTAGACTCCCTTAAATAGTGCTGCGCTGGGGGTAGCAAGTTCAATGTCCTCGAACTTTCTAGACTTATTTATTTGAAGTGTCATACCCAGTTGAGGAGTATTGTCACTTGTTTGACGTTGCGGGCGATGAACTCGGCCTAGCGATAAACAAATGTACTTGCCGTCGCTAGGCGCGCGCTCGAAAGAAATTTCGAGATGTGGTCTGCCACAATACCTTTTTCTTGCATATATAAATACCTACCTAAATGACTATGTTTTAACTTTTATTATTTAACTTTTTCTTCTTCTTCATATGATCTTTTGTACCAGGTATTCAGTCATGCCTTAATCTTGAAACTCATTCATTAAGATCTTGAGATGAGTCATAACCTTCCACTATTACATATATTATGATCCTAAAATAACAGTCAATAATTTTTATTTACATTTTTTAAACCACGGATGAGTATATGTTATATAATATTAATAATCATTTTTCATGTCCTGGGGTTTATATTCATCTATCAGTTGCAATATTCTGGGGTTCATATTCATCTATCATCAGTTGTCGCGTCCTGGGATTCATATTCATCTATCATCAGTTGTCGCGTCCTGGGATTCATATTCATCTATCATCAGTTGTCACGTCCTGGGATTCATATTCATCTATTATCAGTTGCAATGTTCTGGGGTTCATATTCATCTATCATCAGTTGTCACCTCCTGGGATTCATATTCATCTATTATCAGTTGCAATGTTCTGGGGTTCATATTCATCTATCATCAGTTGTCACGTCCTGGGATTCATATTCATCTATCATCAGTTGTCACGTCCTGGGATTCATATTCATCTATTATCAGTTGCAATATTCTGGGGTTCATATTCATCTATCATCAGTTGTCACGTCCTGGGATTCATATTCATCTATTATCAGTTGCAATGTTCTGGGGTTCATATTCATCTATCATCAGTTGTCATGTGCTGGGATCCATATTCATCTATCATCAGTTGTAATGTCCTGGGATTCATATTCATCTATCATCAGTTGTCATGTCCTGGGGTTCATATTCACCTATCATCAGTTGTCATGTCCCGGGATTCATATTCATAACCCTAAAAAAACCAACAGGCGGAGCTCTACGTGATCGAATAAGAAACAATGCGATCACAAAGATGTGTGATATTCAAGATGTTGTTAGATGAGGGGAGACAAAGAACGCATTGGACAGACCATATGGAAATAATTCTCTCCAAATACTACCACACTTTGCCCTATATGAAAAACAAGATGCAAAAACAGCTGAGACTTCACATCACAAGAAGCAGCAAACTCTGCAAAAACTGGCCCCAGTGGGTAGTTGCGCCAGAAATATTATTTCATTTTTGGCTTGTTATTATTATTTCATTTTATCATCTGTGCGAGACACCGTCACCACATTTATAAGGACTGTTGCTTTCATTGTTTACAAATAAACCTATTTCTCAATAGATGGCGTTACAAAAAAAGGTTTCTTCGGTATTTCATAGATGGCAATAGTAATAATCTCTTATTTTCAAGTGGATTGTTTCACATTATTCATATAGTAAGCCATGTAGGTGCTTTGGGTTCCTGTTTCTTCTATAATATCCCAACTTGGTCTTTATTGAGATGTTTAAAAGTATGTAAATAAAATCATTTAAAATCTGTCACAAATTCGACAACGAAATTATTAATAGTGAATTGATAAAAACGACCGCCGTGGCATAGTTGGTAAACTGTTTGGCTTCTGTGAGGACATCTTGGAATAATCAGCAGAAGAGAAATTTATTTAAATTCATTTTTTCACTTAATGCTTGCGTCTTTGGGCTCAAAAAACTGGTTTGTTGGTAGAAATTCCTATGATATGTTGATTATTATTATAAAATTATGCATTTTTAGTTACTGCACAAACGCTGCATCCATTTATCAATGAAAGGCATAAAATTAAACTATCGTTAAAATAAAAAAAAAACGAACAGTGAACGAACAGAGTGAACAAATTTTACTTTCTACCGTAATCATTTCGATTCAAAATCCTTCAACCCTTTCAAAGGTCATCTGGGATGTTACTAACCAATGATCAGGCGGATATTGTATAAAGTCGAGGTCAATTACCAATCACGACGCTCAACCTGTTGAATATATTCCAACTCGAATCTGTAATAACTTGTGCTTTTACCGAGAGTCAAATCGTGCCTAGAATATTCGATTCGGAATAGCGGCGACATCATCAGACTCGGATCGAGATGTATAATGTATACGCCTTGTGTAACAGCTCGAAATGACATTTGACTTTATCATATTCCCAAAACGAAAAAGAAGAGGTTTTGGGGGTAAGCTCTTATTGATTATTTAAAAGGATTATTTATCAGAATAATAGATTTATTATTTAAACATCTAACTCCAAATATCATATTTCCAAGTCAGTCAGCTCAATATTTGAGATGCAATTTAAAATGATGAAGGATTTCAAATAAAAGATAACTTACACGATCAACATTATGATGTCAATGGTCGGAACAAATAAAACTGCGATAAACGCGACACTGTATTCAGTTAGATGGTTGACGCATGAATGCGAGTAGGTACTCGATTGGTTTGTACGAACGGCGATGATCTTTATTTCGTCAATCTTCGCAAATCTTCGAGAACTGTAGACAATAATATGCACATTGCAGTTTTTGAGGTGCGCAGCTACGCGGTGAATAATAAAAGACAAAATCGAAGAGACCCAATGTCAATATTTTTTACAATTAATATAAAAAATATTAAGTTTTCAAAGTTCTTATTATTCACACTGTGGAATGCCATTATAAATTATTTATATTGACTTAACTATTTAGAAGACACTATAGTTTTATTTCCACTCAGTAAATTAACTTTTATAAATTAATTATTGGAACGTTTTCGGACTTTCGTCCATCATCAGCAACGTCGTTAATTAAACTATTGTTCAAAGTCTATGTTATCCTATTTACAGGAAAACTAACTACAGATATATTAAACACGTGCAAAAATAAAAGTTTTAAACCAGCATACTACACTAATAACAGCATAAAAAGGTACATTTTCAACAACAAATCCAAAATAGATAAATTAAACAAAAGTGGGGTTTACAAAATTCAATGTGGAAGCTGCGAAGCCTTCTATATTGGACAATCAGGAAGGAAAATATCTACTCGAATAAAATAACACGTGAAAGCCACCAAAAACTTCAACCTAAATTCCGAAATGGCGGACCACATAAGAGATACAGGACACAAATTTAATGGAGGGGAAGCACAAGCAATACACATTTGCAACAAAGGAAGAAAATTGGACATATTGGAAAAACTCGAAATCGGAAAAGAAGACCACAACATAAACCTTTTAAATATTCATAGACCTCCCATCACCTCTCCACTCCTGTCCCGTTTGACAAAAAACCCATACACCCCTGCCACGAATCTACTGAAGTCCCCCCACGCCCCCCCCCCCCTCCGCCAAACCCTCCCTATAGACATTGAACAATAGTTTAAGTAACGACGTTGCTGATGATGGACGAAAGTCCGAAAACGTTCCAATAATTAATTTATAAAAGTTAATTTATTTAGTGGAAGTAAAACTATAGTGTCTTCTAAATAGTTAAGTCATGTATACATACATACTATAACAGCATATACCACAACGTGGGGTATCCAGCGACAGGTGTGCATTACCTTATAAGAAGGAAGCACGACACATGCGTGTAAGCTCACATACCCGTCTCGTTTAACCTAAAAAGGCAACATTCGGAATGGGTGGTGAACGTCATTGCTGAACTTTGTGAGATGTTATTTTGCCTGTTGTATAAAAAAAAAAGAGGAAGAGTACAGTTAAAAATTTGATATTAGTCTAACCCGGGATTTTTTTCGTATATAATAGTAATGAATTGCTTAAACTGTATATGTATTTTACGCGAATCTCTGAGTAGTTATATAGTTATCAAATACATTTTTAAGTGATGATTTTGCGTAGTCCATATCTATAAGAATATTTACCTTTTTATCGCTGTTTTCTTTTTAATTTACTCGTACGAACTATTTTGTACCAAATTAATAATTGAGATTAGTTGTAAAAGATCGACTTCTAGCAACAAACCCGCCTTTGTATACTTTTGTGAAATTAATTATAAACATTTATGATAATTACCAAATACTTACATATTACGAAGGAATCTGGAATTAATTATACACATTGATAACTGGTTTGAGGTCCTTCCATAAATTGATATAATAGACTATTCAACAGAGACAACAACAAGTTTCTAAAATAAAACCAGATACCTAAATATTATGCAGACACATATCTGGTTGACCTTGTCTTGGTAGCAAGGATGATTCCGCTTTATTTTATTACCCACATTTAAATTCTTACTATACTAAATTTTACCCACATGTTTGCCTATTTGTGGTTAGTCATTAATCATTATCTATCAACAATAATTCCTTCCTTCACTCTCGCTACTTGTTCTTCAATATGAATCATCTCGGAGAGTCCTTAATTTACCGTGAATTAATCGAAAGATCCACCTACTTTATTTACTAATTCCTAGCCAAATTTGTTCAACTGCTGGATATGCATAGGCCGCTTCTAAACCTTTTTAGTGTATGCACTCTATCTTGGGGTTTTCGCTGCCATCTAAGACCCGCAAACCGGACAATATCATCCATCCACCTTCTTGATGATCTTCTTTGGTTCAAAGACTCCACTTGGTCTTGCCACGTTGCGTACCCCCGAAAAATTCACAATTTTATATATTTCAATATTGAAATATGTAAAATGTCGTTCGGTGGAGTAGATCCAGAAGAAGACATTGGAGGGACCACGTAGCCAGAATGGACAGTGATAGACTTGCATATATAGCAGCAAATGAAATCCCTTCTGGTGGCAGTTTACCCGGAAGACCACACAAGACATGAAAGGATGATTGGACTCTCAGGAAGCATAGTTTTTGAATTACAGACCAACAGGTCTACTAATTGTACTAAACGAAGAAGAAGAAGACAATGTTGAAAGAAGATTTTCTGTAGGATTATTATTTCGTGAATTTCCATGCACTCAAAAGCCGAATTGTCATGATATATTGATGACACACTTTACCAATGTTTCCTTACGTTAGATCCACGCCCAACAGGGGAATAATTATATTTTTAAAGAGAAATTGACTATTAGAAAGTTATATTTGTCCTTATCCTAAACCTAACGCATCAAGTATGATAACGGCAAAGAAAAAAACAGATTGGAGAGACGGAAAAGTTGAAGTATGTGAGACTTACATACTCTGCCAGCTGTCACTTCTCTTTTCTGTAACGTCGAATTCTTCTTTCCTTCACGCCAGTGGTTCAACAAATATTCACTTAAATTGTTTATAATAAACGTGCGAATTCTGCGAACGTTTTTAAACCTTTTATATTATTACTAGCTTTTATGTCCCGCCGTTGGCCAAGAATGTAAAATTGTGAAAGAAAAAGCAATCGTTTTTATAATATTGTCACCCAATTATTTTGCAATATCAGACTATGAAAAGTGGTTTGAAATTTGATTGAGTTTAAGTATTGTAAAATGTTCAAGTGATGGCCACAACCCATTCTTTTTTATATATTGCTATAAAGTGTGAATGAAGTATAATATTTATACAATTTCTGCTCGCATGGACTATGCGTAATGGTTTTAAATATGACTGTTTATCAACGTTGTAAAGAGATTGGTTTGGCCACAACCCCCATTTTTAAATATTATCATCGAAAACAAATTGTAATGTGTACCTATTGAAAATTTAGTAATTTTGAATGTTGGGATGTGGTTAAAATTTGATTAAACAAACGTAGGTACTGAAAAGATCTAGTATTGGTCACATCCCATTCGTTTTTATATTTTTTCATCAAGTGTGCATTATATTTTTGCTCAATTTGACTGAAAGTCTTCATTAACGAAGAAGAAGAAGACTTTAACTATAGTAAATAGTTTTTAATTTGAATATAAATGTTGTGAAGAGTTCAGTAATGGCCACAACCCCCATTCTTTAAATATTAGGTGTTGAAAATTATTCAAAATAGGATGATATAAATGGTTTAAATTTAATTAAACAAAAGTATTGAAAAGATTCTAGTGCAGGTTATATCGTCACATCCCATATCCCATTCATTTCATATGTATTTTCATCAAGTGTGCATATCGTTAATAATATTTTTGCACAATAGACTATTAGACTTAAAACTAACCCAAAAGACTAAATAAAAAAGAGAAAAATAAGTATAAGACTATAAGAAATAGTTTGTATAAAAAACTATTCCAAAGGTCTACATAAAATAAGTAAAAATACATATACCTAATAGAAGAATTAGACTATTGGAAATAGATTGTATAAAAGCTCACCCAAAGGTCTACAAAAAAGAAGAAGAAGAATATTTAGACTATTGGAAATAGTTTGTATAAATACTGACCAAAAGGTCTACATAAAAGAAAATGAATAAGACTATTGGAAATAGTTTTTATTAAAACTCTCCCAAAAGTCTACGTACTTAAATGAAGAAGAATAATAATTAGACTAAAGGAAATAATTTTTATAAAAAAATGACCCAAATGTATACATAAAAGAAGAAGAAGATGAATTAGACAATAGGAAATAGTTTGTATAAAAACTGCCCTAAAGGTCTACATAAAATTAAGAAGAAAAAGAATTAGACTCCAGGACCCGCCGCTTCAGGCCCTTCAGTACCTCCCGTCCCTTTAATCCCTCATTACGTCCCTTCCCATCAGGCCCTTCAGTACCTTCCGTCCCTTCAGGCAGTTTTATACCTCCCGTCCCTTCAGGCCCTTTAGTGCCTCCCTTCCCTTCATTACATCCCGTCCCATCAGTCGGTTAAGAAAAGTTTAAATCCAGAAACCATCCTGGAAGAACCGCGAAGAGATGAAAGAACCTTCTTTTCCCAGGATGCTCTACTTAATAGGTAAAATGACTAAATACACGAAGAAGAAGAAAAAAGTTTAAACCCAGATACCTGCGAAGAGATGGAAGGACAGTTGGACCTTCTTCTCCCAGGATTCTCCAACTTCATAGGTAAAATGACCAAAAATACACGATGAAGAAGAAGAAGAAGAAATAAGTTTAAATCCAGATACCTGCGAAGAGATGGAAGGAAAATTGGACATTCTTCTCCCAGGTTAGTCCACCTTCAAAGGTAAAATGACCAAATAGACGATGAAGAAGAAGAAGAAAAAAGTTTAAATCCAGAAACCTGCGAAGAGATGGAAGGAAAATTGGACCTTCATCTCCCAGGATAGTTCATCTTCATAGGTAAGATGACCAAGTACACGTTGAAGAAAAAGAAGAAAAAAGTTTATATGCAGAACCCGTCCTGGAAGACCTGTGAAGAGATGGAGGGACAGTCGGACCTTCTTTTCCCAGGATACTCCCCCTTCATAGGTAAAACGACCAAATACACGAAGAAGAAGAAGAATAAGAAAAAAGTTTAAATCCAAAAACCATCCTGGGCATACGCTCGACAATTCACCAAAGTTTCATTATAATCGGACAAACGGTTGATAAATAAATAAATAAAATAATTTTCCTATAGGAAATCAGTATAGGTATATTATTGTTGATTTGTAAGTAAATAGTATTAGGTAGGTACCTACCTACAACAACCTTCTAAATAAATTCGATTCCTAACAAATTTTATTTGAATATCACATTCTTTCTGTAGCCATGGAAACGATTCGAACACGTAAGTAATATCGAATGGTTCGGATACATTTTTTGAATATGTAGGTACCTACATTGGTTTGTTCGATGCCATAAAAATGAAAATTGTCAGAAAAATCAAATATTATTTACAAATTATGCAATTTTATTATGCCTATATCTTTACTAATAAATAACACATTTTTACAATATATGTCTTAAAACTTGCCGTAATGTCTTGTGTTTCATTTTATTATTTCATAATTACATTTATTTCAAAGGTTTATTATTTTCAAGAACATATTCATTCGGTGGGAAAATGAAATATTGTATGAAAAGATATTAAAATGGCGGGGTTATATGTACATTTGTACAAAACGCTTACTTTAAAAATAAGTTAAACATTATAATTAGACAAAATATTCATCATGTTTTTCACTTAAAAGCTAAGTTATACTTCAAAATATATTTTTTTTGTGTAAATACCTACTTCTAACTTTTAAACTAACAGATATTTGCGTGCAAAATGTACACTTTTTTGACAGATATGACTTGGAAAATTTTGTATGAAAAAAATAATTATTTAAATATTTTTAAAATTCAGCATTTTTATCGCATTCTTTTTAGCATGACACTGCATCAGGTATACTGGTACATGTTCGCACTTAAATTAGATTTTTAGATGCTCTTGGTTTTTCAGAAGGCGTGAGACAAACACACACATACACAGACACTAACATTTTGATTGCTTTATTACTTTAGATATGCGCACGGCGCGGAGATAGTTGTTTGACATTTATATGGGCACATCACGAAGTGAGTATGGAGACTCTGACCTACTTAAAGGGGCGAGAATATGAACTGGGTTTTGGTATGTCAGGAAGATGAGGATCTGCGCCAACATATCTCTTCTCCCTATCTTTGCCAATTACGTAAGAAACATGGCGTGCAAGTATGTATAAATAATGTGACAAAATTAAAAATGATGTCGACTCGTTGACTACCACACCTCTATTGTAAAATAGCCACATGAAATTCCAAAAAGCATAGTCATTCTAATTTAAATATTATTCAATAAATTATCATTATGTAAAACTTAGTTGAATTTTAGGCAATTTTTATGAATTAATAGAATTGGCACTTTAAAAATGACTCACTTGCTCTTTTAGTTGGTATAGTTCTCACACATTTCAATTTGGAATTATAAGTACCTACTACGAGTTTGAACGATTCGGTCATCGTTAAAAACGAATGAGTTGTGGTCAACATTTTTAACTCTCCCTTACATAAGTTGAATGTCCAAAAAAATGTACATATGAAATTGATTGCACTGAGAAAAAAATTGGACTGCATAGAGTGATGTTATTTTTATTAAATTTGTATTTTACCTACATATTCTTTAAACCCCAATTTAAAAATAAATTGGAATTTCATTAATACAAATATAATACATGATTTTAATCCACAACGAATATGAAATTAACTAGCCTAAGCGCTTTCGCTAATCACAGCTAGCATCCTAGCTAGAACGCTAGCTGTGTTTAAGGGGGCGACTGCTGCCAACGTACCTATTTTTCAATTTGATATACCATCATTATTTCTAATCAAATTGTTTTGAAAAAAAAAATTAGATAGTTTGGGTATTAATAAAGAAAAATATACCTTAACTTTTTGTGACGTTGCATTAATGCTTCAGGTTTAGTAAAGAGTCCTTAAAAAAATTAATTTCCATTCAGCGCCATTGCGAAATAAAAGTTTTTTTTTTGTTTATTTACTTAACCTGATGCATTAATGCAACGTCACAACATAATTTTCCAGATATTTTGTTATTCTTTAATTTAAAAAAAAATTATAATTTTTTTAGAAGTTTAAAACAAATGTCAAAAATCAGGGTATGCTTATTATTTTTCTACGAGAATATATACAGAACATAATTAAAAAGAAAAGGTACATTTTTCTTTATTAATATCCAAATTAACTAAGTTATTTTTTTTTCAAAATGATTCGTTTTGTAGTAATGATGCAATATCAATTTGTCGCCCCCTTAAGCTAATTTATTTCATACTGGTTGCGGATTAAAACGGTATGTTCTATTTTTATAAATAAAATTCATATATTATTAATAATTATGGACTTTCACTATCTTAACGTAAAAACTTCGAAACCAAAATTTTACCAAAACTTTATTTATAAAGTTTGAAAAATAAAATGAATCATATAGTTATGTATGAAAAAATAATATGCTCATCTTGATCTATGAACTTTAAATACTTATATGATAACAACATCATAACAACATTGAACTTATACAATCACAAAGCACTCTTTGCAGGTGAATTGCCTTTTACAAAAAAAAAATTAATATAATATAATTAGTTTGAACGATGCATATAATTGAACGAAATTCAGCAATACTATCACGATTACTAAACTAATCAATTAGTACGTATAAATGAATATCTAATCATAAAAACACATCCTCAATATCTGTTTTATGTTATGTTTAAAATGAAAAGTCCTTGTGAATAATGCAAATTCAGTAATACGTATATGTTTTAGTGTGGGTCGCAAATGAATGAATTTCGCAATATTTGCTATCCATTTTTCATCATTCCGGGTAAAGCAGGTATTTTTATAGTATTATACAAACTTGTACATCTTTTTTTCAATGTACTTTGACCAATTCGTGTATTATTTCAGGATAAATCAATATATTTTAATTCAATACATATTTTATCCTGCGTTTTTCATATCATGATGTCTGAAAAAAATAATTGGAGAAATGAATATATTCAATGCACGTAGAAAGCAAAAAAGTGCGAATGGAATGGACACTTTTTTTCCAGGAAAAATAAGAGTAGGTATATATAAAAATACAAAATAAAACAATGACGTATATTCAACTTATCACATGGTAAATTCAGTGTCAGCATGTGGCGGTGTTTGGCTACGCAGGGTGTAAGGTCACTTGGTGATTGAGCTCGCTGTGGCTCACACCCTACCACTTTTATTTCATTGTCGAAAAGCTTTAAATGATGAATTTAGTGTGTATGTATGTGTGTATGTATCATACATGTATAAGTATATTGGTGTGTACCTACATATGAGTGTATATACATACATATATGTATGTATATTCTTACAATATATATTTTTACCTGTTTATTGTCAAATAAATAAAATGAAAAAATAAATAAATGAAAAAGTAAATTTCACTCTTTTCAATGACAATGATCTTTGAAAAGAGTGAAGACAATGGTCTTTGAAAAGAGTGAAAGCAGAACAGCGTGTAAAATAAGAGTAGAGAACGAATGGCTCGAGCAAGTCGATGAATATGTTTACTTGGGAAGCATATTTCAACGGAACGGACGACTCGATAAAGAGATCGAAAGAAGAGTTATGGCAGGAAACAGAGTGAATGGAGCACTAAGACCAATTATGAATGATCGCAACATATCAAAGGATGCCAAAGTTGCCATCGTAGTGCCAACCTTGACGTATGTAAGTGAAACCTGGACATGGCAGAAGACGCATGAAAGTAGAATAAATGCAGTTGAAATGAGATCGTTAAGAAGGATTTGTAATAGAACGATGTATGACCGGGTAAGAAATGAGGACATAAGGAAAGAATGTAAGATGAAGAAAGATGTCATTACTAGAATGAAAGTGAACACATTGAGATGGTTTGGTCACATGGGGAGAATGAATGAGGAGCGCCTGACGAAGAAAATATACAGAGCGGAAAGGAATGGAATGAGAGGTCGGGGACGCCCAAGAAAGGAATGGCACGACCATGTGAACGAAATTTTGAAAGACGGAAATGTTAGAAGTGTGAGCAATAGACGAACATGTATGAGACGATGCATGAATGTGGACGAGGCGAGAGATGCATGCCAGGATAGAAAGATGTGGCGTTCGGTTCTCTCTGCCTACCCCGCAAGGGACATGGCGTGATGGTATGTATGTATGTATGTAAAAAATAAATAATTATTCAATATTTTAGGTCCAGACACTTTGTGCATAGGGCAAATACTTTATAAGATCAATTAAATAATACTGCTATTACTTGTAATCAATGTAATCCTAGTCATTTCAACGAAAATACATGAAGATAATATTGATTGATCTTATAAAAAAAACCTGAGAACATTTTTGTCCCATTATACGATAATGGACTTTGGAGGAAGAGATATCATCATAAACCACAGGCATTATATGACGAACCCAACATTGTACAAGTCATAAAAGTACGTAGACTGCAGTGGTTGGGACATGTCAGCCGGATGAATGATGATCGTATCCCCAAAAAGGTTCTTAACACCAATCCAGAGGGCTGAAGAAGCAGAGACAGACCCAAGCTACGGTTGCTGGATGACACAGAAGACGACACAAGAACGATCAGAATTGCAAACTGGAGGAGAGCAGCGGAGATCATGGAAGACCGGAGAGAGGATTTTGGAAGAGGCCAGGGCCCACACAAGGCTGTAGCGCCAATGATGATGATGATAATTAGATCCACATTTTCATATCGGAGACGTACAACACGATATTAAAAACTTTTACCGAAAATATTATAGAAAACAGTTATAATGGAGTTTCGTACAAAGAATAATTATAATAATGGTTGTTAAATAAATTACGATTTATAAATAAATCGTTATCGATCATAGATTACATTTGTTGATCGTTAAGTTTTCACTTGTTAAAATTGAGTACCTTCAGTTCATACTTGAATTTGCCCATCTGTAAATATTTGGATTGTTCGAAAAGTCATAACATTTTTTTTTAATGAATGACGAATATTACACATGATCATGAACTATCAGATTCGACCAATTTAATCTCTCAGTGAAACGTGGGTTGTAATTCTGCAGTTTGTTGCAATCAATTCCTTAATTTTGTCTTTATAACCTTAACTGGCCATCTAAAACGCGGTGCATCTACAGCATCAAAATTTACGGAACGAAATTCTCCATAATGACAATCTATGTACAAAGATTTTTTACCTTTTCATTAGTAAAAAGGAAAATATGCCAAAAACGCTGATTTTGACATTCAATATTTGATAGGACATTATAAAAAAACATAACCCAGAATCAAACAATTGTAACAAGTTTTAGGATAACACATTTTTCTTGTGACAAACTAAAAGATACATATCACAATTCAGAAACGTATCACTTGACAAACGTATATATGAAAATGTCTGTTAAAGATACTGGTTAGTTTTTTTTTTAGAAAAAACGAATTAACAACAATGTTGTTTAACTACCAAGAATCAAAGACTGCTCCGAATATAACACAAGAATTATCCCTAGCACCGCGAAAAAAACATTTACTGACACCAAAACGTAAGAGAGTGTCTATGGTATGGATGTGTGACAAGCCTCTGCTGTCAGACAGGTCAAGGGACGGAAGTCAGAAATACGTGTGCGCACAAATATTTAACTGAATAAATAAAAAAATAATAAATAGTATTAAAAATAGTAAGGATTTTACAACCACGTAAATAATATGTTGAGAATATATTTTTTTGAAAAATGTGATCAAATACGAATGCATAATAAACTTATATCTAACCTCAAATGGCAAAGATGTTGAAAGCATTTTTCCTGCGACCAATTTCCATTTAATTTATAAAACAACTCGCTCACGCGAGTTGCTATAATTATTACAGCCTTACTGAACCTAACCAAAAAAAATATAATTTTCCCTCGATTCATCTCTTTCAAGTTTTAACCGATCACACTATCGGTCATTTTTGTGCGTATGCGTATTTCCGTCCCTAAAATTTTCTAGAGCCAGACGCTAGTGATGTGTGCTATGTATGTGTATCCTTCCATTGTCTCTGTTTAAATCAATTAATTATTCTTTTTATTTTTGTTGCCAAACCTCTCTTTTTGTATGAAAATCAACTATCCGAACAACCTATTATATCGAAGAAAATACATCCGTGTAATGATTAATTTGATTCAGTGAATGTGGAAAAGAAATTAAAAGTATTTTATTATTTATTGTAAGTCGGTATTATTGTAATTTTACATAATCGAAATAATAATTACAGACATTCGGCCATGATCTTTGAATATAAGGAAACGTGAAAAAAAAACACTTTGCTGATTCACAATATTAGCCTAAAGTACCTACAATTTCATCATTCTATTTTACCATCTGTATGATTAATGGCGGTATTAAATTATTGATTTATGTAACTTGTTGGTTAGTATTAAATACACACACCACCGTGTCGTATTTCTTATGGGGGTGGGCAGAGAAAAACCAAAACCACGCATTCATATCCAGGCAAATTTAAAAAAGATACCAATTATGGAACATGGTATTTTATTTCACGATTGTATCGCATAGGAGAACCGAAAACCAGACATTGATAAGGTTATTTTATTTATTTATTGTTAATACACAAACATTTATACATATTTAGATTAAGTAAGTAACGCCCCACTAGGCAAGACTTGTTCTGGGGCAGTTAATTTTACACAATAGGGTATACAAATTATTTACACATAGAGGATACATAATATATACACAAGGTGCACAAATGTTACATTCAAGTAGTTTAAAAAGAAGGTTAAGAAGCACCTATTTTTTTAGATTAAATAACAGAAATTAATTATAATAAATGAAATATAGGAAATAAAATTAAAAGTAAATAAGTCAGATGTTAAGGGTGGGCAATCCCCTCAGCATAAAGCCTGCCCGAAGAAATCGGTCATTTTTTCTAGGAATTTTAAAGGAATTTTGATGTGGTGTTTTTTCTTTGTGTTACTGTCTAGTTTATTAAATATACGTGGGGCAATAAATTTAAACTGTCTCTGTCTTTATAATTGGTACAGTAGGTATAGTTAATAGGTGTGTCAATAAAAAGGCTTAATTGTCGAACGCAGAGCAAACGCTTAAAGTGATCACTAAGACCAATGGGTGGTGGCAGAGCGTTTTTCATACTGGGGTAAGTATCCAGTGTTCGATAAAAAGGCATAGGTAATTGTCGAACGCAGCGCAAGCGCTTAAAGTGATCACGTAAACTATTGGTGGTGGCAGAGCGATTAGCGCGCTGGGTTAATAGTCCAGTGGTCGCGTGTTCGAATCCTGCTATGACTGATTATAAATAGTTTAGGGAATATATGAAGATGCATATGTATGCATACCTACCTACTACCTACTTATCACAAAGACATCTATCAATATAAATCAAATAAGCAATAAATTAAAAGTAAACTCACGTGGAAAAGTCCTTCGACAATTAAACTACTTAAAGAAATGAGAACATGGAAATATCTCCTGCTAAAAATACTAAATGATATGAATGTTGAGCTCTTGCATATATACACTACACACATGCCCAAAATATTTTAACCACTTAAAAAGGTACATGATGAGGTTCGATGACGACAGCTGCTCTATGAGTTGCTCGGCTGACCTAGGTTGGAACCTGCATCGTATTATTTATGTATATTAAAATACGCAAATACTGAATTCGTAAACCTTAGATAAACCCTGACGGCGGTACTAATAACGAAAAAGTAGCGAGGTTGAACTATGGAATAGAGTGACTAAAACCTAACGGCCAAAAATCTTACTAATAACCAAGTTTTAAAACTTCAATTTTATTCCATGGTTTATATCACCATGGTAACGCTAAACCATCCGGTCCCCTAGTTTAGTGGTGGAATAGCAATAGTGAATTCGTGAGCTGTCAATAGTCAAATAGACCGCGCGTATTGTATTTTGTCATTTTTAAAGAAATACTTTTTTTAATTATGGACAACAATCTGTTTGATTATAGAATCGGCGATTTCGAAAGATCGTTTCAAGAAATTGAGCAGGTGGAAAGTTTTTTGATGACGCAAAATTTATAAGGTGTTTTCATAGGTGCGTTGTAATCCGTTTGTTGATTACGACGACATTAATTTTAGAAGAAAGTACAGATTTTCAAAGGCAGGAGTTAGACATCTCGTAGATTTATTTGGAAGAAGGCAAATAAATGAAGATATTTATTTTCCATTGACAATTGTTTTAAAATAAATGTAATAAGTTATGTTGTAATAAGTTAAATCATTGGGAATTACTAAACTAAACCACGAATTAGTGCCTAATACGTGGTTTACGTAGTGCGAGGTTTAGTTGGCTAAAACGACTTTTAACGAAAATGTTATTAGTACCGCTGTGAGGGTTTCGATGGTTGACTATATGTCATTATATTAAAAATGTCGTTATATAAAAAATAAAACTTCTCACACCGTTACATGATTTTGTCTGAGTTTCCTACAATAGTTTGTGGTGTAAAACTTCGGTGCATACTACTTGTAACAATATTATTACCTACATAGCATTAAACTCTGTATACTGTATATTATACTGACTAGTGAACACAATACTGACTGGTCGGTCAGTATTAGCTCGTTTTTTTTTGTTGCAGATGCGGATGGCTAAATGGTTAATATACCTACTCTTCCCAACTCTTGTCTTTTTTATATTTTAATTTACCTGTGTTAAAAAAAATATTTTTGTAATTGTTAAATAATCAATGTACTTAGTTTAAACTATTTAAAAGAACTTTTAAAAGGTTTATATCCTGTTAATATAATTATACCTATTTTAAATTCATATTGTTGGTTGGTTATTTTATTATTATTGGTTATTTTATGTTGTTATTTTATTCTGTTGGTTCTTTAAAATCAATAAAATAAAAAAAAATAAAAAATAAAAAAAGCAAAAATGTTTTAAATAAAAAAATAAAGAATAAAAAATGTAAATTATAAAATTAGTAATTCTCCGTGAAAGCGAAATCGACTCAAAATAAAATACTATTCTAAAAATTCGGGCATTGGATGCGTTCATCAATTTGTCCCGTGTTTAAATCACAAACAAAGATAAATAACTATCGTTTTCTAAATCATTACAAGAATCGGAATAGCTATCAATGCAGATCGACTTTCCACATTGGAACTTTTACCGGCAGTCAATTGATTGACCCATCGCCAATAATACTGTGGATCGGAATTCAGCGAGGTCATCATCATCACCATCTATCTTTCATGAATAATTGGCATAAGCACAAGAGCGTACAGTAGAGAGCGAAACGGGAGCAGAATTTTAAATTATTCAAATGTCGCAGTCTGATGATATCCGTGAAAAGTAAAAGCCGATGGCCATAGAAAGACGTGACCAAATTGATTGATAAATTAATGAAAGATCTTCGCCATTTCACCTCAAGATACAGTCACATGTAGGCAGGTACATTCTCGGCTAAAAAAATAATAGAAATTATGTAAATCTGTGTTTTTTAGTTAGAAACTTTGCGAAAACTAGAGATATGGAGAATTCGACAGAATGAATCCTTCTAAGCTTTTAGAAAAAAATGATATTTAAAGAAATATATTTTTACTAAAAGACTCACACAGATGTCACCCTTGAACTGCGCCAGAAATACTATTTCACTTTTGGCTTGTTTACCTACTTGTACCACGTAAACCAGCCGATGACCTGTAGGTGTCTTGAGTTCCTGGTTCTTCTATATGTCTATATATTGAGATGTTAAAAAGTTTGTCAGTAAAAAAAATCATGTTTATAATGCAAACAATTTTCTCATACATTCCCTATAAATAAGATAACAACGAATGCATCCAAATTGTATGACGTTTTGAAAGATTAAATGTCGAACTAACTGGAGTTAAATGACAAGATTGATAAGAGTTGATTGTAATAAAAAAAATAGGAAAAATCAGTTGGAACGAATTAAAGCAGATGAAGGTGGCCGGAGAGGAGAAGGAGTAGAGGGAAGAAGACCGAGGAAGAAAAAGAAAAAAAATGAACTTTTTTGAAACGTTACATGGATGTTAATTAAGCGAGCCAAAATATGGCATTTGTTTCTTATAGAAAAACGGTCAATTGGACGTTCGTAATTAATTTCTATTATAACCTTATTCGTTAGAAATCTTTTCTTCACTTATACTTGGCGTAGTTTGGAAAGTCTTAACTTATCGATGATTCTCTATACTGCTGTCTCTGATTGGTTTTATAGATAACATTACTAATTTAAAAATGATCATTTTTGCACGTGCGCTATCGAAAGCTCTGATTCAAAAGCTTTTTGTAAATCAGACGCACTCTTGTTTACGTGAACCTTTTGGCGAACATAATGCTCGATAAATATCGTGTTACATGAATGTAATTTTGCTTGGCTGCGTACAAAGTTCATTTAAGTATAAGGTCAGGTCATGATAGTGTGATCAAGTTAGTTGACTTTACGGATACGATTGTGTGTAGGTACTCGATGACCATAAGCGAAAGTTATTTTCTATAGATGGTTTAAAATATACGAGAAATTCAAAGATTCGCTGCGAGTGAGTTGTTCATTCAAAAAAATTAAATATATCTATACAAAATGTTTAGTCAGCCAGTTAGATATTTGATTCCTGAGCGAAAAGTCTCTATGGAAACACAGTTTTTTAAAAGGACATTATAACGCTTAATCTAGTGACTGAAAATTTGACATATTAATACCGCCTACTATCGCGTGCGTTAAAAAGGGTTTACACGTAATTCAAATTATCGGAAAAACAAAATTAGTTTTTCATATTTTTTTTAATAAACATTAAAAATAAAAAACGTTAACAACTTAATTCCATTGTTTGTTTAGACCACAACATACAACCGGTTTCGTGCTGAGCACATTTTCATGTAGTCTAAATAAACAGTGGAATTAAGTTATAAACGTTTTTTATTATTAAAGTTTATTAAAAATTTATGAAATTTTAATGGAAATCCATCTAGAACATTCGATCCAAAAATTAAATCTAACAAAATTAGGTGATTTTTTGCATTTCTATAACAAACCCGAATTGGGAAAAAAAACTACCACGAACATTCACTTTGATTTTATGCACTCTTTAAGCACATGGAAGATTTATTTCTCTACGACACATAGATACGACACAAGAGGATATGTTTTAGGAGAAATTATGCTGAATATTAAAATTATGTCAAATATTTACTAGAGAAATTTAGTAACTTATATATTTGAGAAATTTGATTTTAAATTGTGTTGTTTAGTTGATATGTTATAAAAATATAAAAATACTTGGTAATAGTTCTATTGTATTTATTAGATTATTAACGCGTTTCGTGCAAAGCACATCGTCAGAATAATGCTCTACAAGACTGAGACTAGTGGTTGATCTTTTTGCTGCTTATCAATTGACTTTGTTAATTCATCTTTTTCATTTTGATGTTCAACGCATGTACTCTCCATCTTTCTCTTGAGGACTTCAATTCAAACTCAAATGTCAAATTTAGGAATA
Source organism: Molanna angustata (assembly GCA_963576475.1). Taxonomy (NCBI): domain Eukaryota; kingdom Metazoa; phylum Arthropoda; class Insecta; order Trichoptera; family Molannidae; genus Molanna; species Molanna angustata. Next base: position 6,952,554 of record OY754975.1, read on the forward strand.
AATTGACTATCGACATGTTAAATTTTTTTTTTGATAATTACAAAGGTGACATTGTCGGCCCTCGTTGTATCAATTGGCTGGATATCCAACTGCTGACGCTAAGGTCTCTGTTTCGATTCCCGTTGGAGAAATAGTTTTAATTGCGTTTTCAGTCTGGATCTGTGAGACAATAAATATCATAAGTCTCCAGAATATGGCAACTTGTTATTGGGTGCGTGTGTCAGAGAAGCAATATAAAAAATACATGTTTTTTTTAAGGACAAAACAAAAATATAAATTTTGATAACGTAATATTTTATGTAACTAAAAATAAACCTACAATTCGATTAAATATTACTAAAAAAACGTTTTGTTTCATGACTACTTTTCCAAGTATTTGACGATAAATTTATGGCAGTTTATTTCGAATCTATGACCAAATCAACAGATAACATAGCAATCATTAAAAATGGCTACACTCTTGTTGTTATTTCATTTTTTTGCAATTCATATAGAAAAGTCCTTCAAGATTTGTTCATTTTGGCATTTGACAGATGGATAAGATATGTTTTAAAATTATAAATGTTGTTTTGAAACACGTTAAGGAGAGAAACAGTTTCTTAACACTTCCTAAGACATCACTTTTAATGCCGGCCTTAGGCGTCCAACTCCACAGAGCCAGGAAATCCGACAAAGAATGTGTTAATAATAGATTTATCTTAAGAGGATTAATAAACAATTATCCACGAAAACTTTCACCTACACATAATCATTATTTATTAGTGATTATTATATATTAACTGAACATTAATATAAAAGTAAAATTGAATTATTTTCTTCAATAATTTTTTTGTGTGTGTACATAAAATAGGTATGTGCAACCTTTCACCTCTAAAAATTATATAAAAATCAATGTATGGAGTTTTGATTGAATCGAATTTTAAAGATATTTGTGTCATTTCACTATTTCTGTCGATTTGATTGCTGAGCCAAAGGTCCCGGGTTCAATTCCTGGTGGAGATACAGTTTTAATTATGTTTTCAGTCTGAACCTGTGAAACGATTAATATCGTAAGTCTCCAGAATGTGACCACTTGTTATTGGGTGCGTGTCAAATGAATATTTGACAAATTATCTATTAGTAGTCCGAGAAGATATACTAAAAAAATAAAAAAAATACTGTTTAACATATCAAATTAGTGTAACTCCCACTTCTACAGCATATAATATATTCGTGCTAAAGCCATTTGAACTGTTTTATCTACCAGTTCCTTGTGCTTGTTTAGTTTGTATTAGTGGTCTTTTGGAATATTTGTGTCCCATGGAACAGTCAGCTCTACATAAATAACTCATTTCAATGAAAGAGAGTAAATTGTCAAGTCATGCCTAAGAGACTAGATGCAGATCTCCTGTGGAAGGTTATAATATAACATAGATATTATCTCTCTGTTCTCGTTTCCATTAGGATATTCTAGTCATCTGACTTCACAATTATTGATACTGATTTCTTTGTTGTACGTCTAACTTTTTGTCCCTGTTTTACAAATATTACAACCGACTGTTTCCATGTGGTTAATCCTTTATTTGCTCTTGCCACCACAAGGCTGGAAGCCTCTCTCACAATTTCAAACACATTATCGTATCTGTATGAGAACCTTCCCTCCCGTAGTACGGTCAAGATATGCCTAATATCCGTTGTGAGGATCATGAAAGATATGGGTTTACAAGAAATGAGGTGTGGCGCTCAATTCTCGCTGTCTGTAGGTTATACATATGTGTGAAAGTATATTATAAAATAATTACATAGTCGTAGATTTAAAAACAGCATGAGATATCTATACAACATTATCAAATAACTATCAATTTCCTACTACTTATCATATCAAATTCGCCATGAATGAAACTTATGTTAATAACTTTTTCATTCTACAATCAATCAAACTGACGTAACGTCTCATTTCCATATCATAATCATTTATTTTCTATTGTTTTAACAATTTCTCCAATACCTGAATAGTCAGTGCAATTATTCGCTTATCAATCAAAGTCTACTTTAGTGTACATGAATGAAACCGTCCTATGACAAAGCACTATTGTTTGTCAGTTTAATTAAAAAGAGACGAAAAAATATATACAGCCAATATTCAGTTATTCAATATTCAGCCCAATGATATTCGGTGCAATTTCGGATGATAATGTGAAATACTTTATTCGGAACTTTAAAATGCTAGTTGCGTGTTACATATGAGATCCACTGTCGATAGCGATCGTATGTATAGTTGAAGATTATGAACCTAACTAATAAACATATAAATCCAAATTAATGAATATTTTAAGATATTTTGTTTTCTATACAACACATGTAGGTATGTATGTACGTCAAGATAGGATAGTATGGAGGTCCTTTTTTCCTGCCCAGAATCAGCATGATGGTTAGTGATTACATGAAAATTCTTCGAAACACAATTGTTTGAATGCACAATTGTACGAATAACAATTTTTCGAAAAACAGTTATCAGAATGACAATTGTCCGAAAGCAAATTATTCGAACTAACATTTGTTGGAAAACCAATTGACCGAATTTAATATATTTTTGTGTCATTATGTTGCCTCCTTTGACATATTTGTTGCCAGTAAAATATATTCGATGAAGACTATTATTACTTGTATTATTGTTGGGTAGGTACCTATATTTGCACATTTTTAATAACTGATGTTTGACAGCGCGGTGCGTCGCCATGTTGTTTATTCCATAGATTTTTATTATACATAATATTATACTATGTAGATGTAGTACTCCGTGCAAAAAGTGAGTCATGGAATATCGCGCGTTTGACGTTTTGCTTGGCAACATATTTCAGTTTTCCTTACATTTCAACACACCCTTAATAACTGTTCTCTAAATCTAAATAAACAAAGTGTTTTTTACGACAAATAAATCCGAAAACAATTCACATTAGTCGTTTTTCTCTATGGAAAAACGATGTACTAAAACGTCAAAAATCTCCCGGAAAAATGCCTCACTTCGATTCATACAATATTTGCTAACTACGACATCTAGTATATTATAATAAAAATCTATGATTTCTTCCTCTCACAATGCTACCAACATGACGTCATAAAAATTCGAACAATTGTAATTTCTGATAATTGTGTGTTCGGAAAATTGTTTTTCGAAAAAATGTGATTCGAATAATTGCCATTCGTAAAATTGATTTTCGTAAAATTGAGCATTCGAATAATTGTTTTTCGAATAATTTTCCTGTCACCATGGTTAGTATGTATGTTTGGAGATTAAATATCAAACTATCAAATCTCCGTAAAAATTGTGTGTAGGCCACTTCCATACACAATTTTTATGTATGATCCGATATCGTCACTAAATTCAATTTTTATAAAAATTGTTTAAAGAAGTTTCAGATATACTACTACAATGTTTATGTTTTTTTATAGAAAATTAAATTATCTAATTGGGTTGATTCGGTTTTTTCCAATACTTTTAAAACTTTGCAAATATAGGCAGTTAAACACATAAATTTATCATAAAAAAATGTTTGAGATTTTTCAGCGTTCTAGCTTATATGGTTTTGAGATATATGGAAAAATAAAGTAAAAATTCAAAAGTTGATAACCCCTGACTGAAACAAAGATTTTCAGTGGAGTGCAATGTTACACAAACCATATTACATATAAGTATACATCATATAAAAATTTAACAATTTATTAAATTTACATTTTATTTTAATTTAATTTATGTATTTTACAGATTCAACATAAGCAAGTAAAAGCATATACAATTAATAATAGCAAGTAAAAGCATAAGCAAGACATATAATATTATGCCCTTTACCACAGCGCAAGCACTCGTGTAATCGTATGTAAAGGTGACAATTATTGTAATAAATATTTTCCTTGTATTAATTTAATACAAAAAAATATGATAAAAAATATTCACTTTTTCATCTAAATTCTTCTGCAGTTATGGAAATCTATCATGAAGTGACAGTTTCAAATATTGAAAAAAAAATACCTTGATTCTGATTTTGTAGCTCACCCAATATTTTTGCTCAAAATTTGGCAAAAAATATGGAGTAGGTACTGTTTTCGATCGGAATATCATCGCCAAATAGACGATTTAAAAAACTTAAACTCTCGTCGTCGTCCTTTGGGATCGATATTGAACACTTTGAGAATCTTTACAGAAAAAGAAAACATATGCAAATACTGCATGGTTTATTTCTATACATCCATATAATAATCTTATTGTCTGTGGAAAAAAATAGATGCGTGAGTGTATACTGTCAATAGTGTCAATTAATATAAATATGTCTAATGGAAATTAAATTGCTGCATTATGATAAGGCATTGTGCAAGAAGTATACCTACCTGTAATTTAACTGTCTAAATTATACGCTTGTTAATCGTTCCAGACTGTGATTCTATGTATGTACAATGTCATCGATATTACTCAATATCTGTGATCTAAATGTTATATGCAGACGGAGAAAACAAATAAATTTAACATAAAATAATATAATAATATTAAATCTAAGATTATGTGTAGATTTTCATTGTGATATTAGCCAATAATCAACACATCCGAAGATCGAATCTAGCTGTGTCCTTTACATAATGTCATAGATAAAAATAAACGTTCTTAATTCAAAACGAATCTATTTATTAAAATTGTGATTTTTTTTTGTTTGTTTTGAAAAATGTGCCACATACAAATAAAATTATAATAAAACGTACAAATAAAACTATTGCCATAGTTATAATAAATATTGGAGGTTGAAATCAGCTTGATATTTGTTTATTTATTTAAGGGACAATTTATTTTAGGTTAATTAAAAAAATCGCGCAAAAATTTTAACAATTCTTAAACAAGCTCTTTTTAAATACATAAGCACACTTTTTTTAATTCAAATTATGATGATTTTATCAAATGCGAAATTATTCTTTTGTGGCTCCATCGTTAATTAATAACAATAAAATAACTTTGTATTAACCACTTTTTATTAGAACCAAGTCTACATGTTTCGAGAACAATGTTCTCTTCCTCAGGACTAAGTGTCATGAGGAAGAGAACATTGTTCTCGAAACATGTAGACTTGGTTCTAATAAAAAGTGGTTAATACAAAGTTATTTTATTGTTATTAATCAAATTATGATGATTTTGAAATTTGACACATTTTCAATCCATCGATATGAAATAATACGATTGACAATATCGGTATATCCTAACGATCAAATACATTTTAATATTTAGAAAGACAATGCCATAGATTCAGAAATAATTATTTATATTTATTTGATTATCAATATACCTACATCATCAATCATCACCATCTCAACTAATTACAGTGATCATTTCATTCGCCTGCACAACGTCTACCGATAGGCTTTTGTTTATATTATTATTTCGATTATAATCAAACGGATGTTTACTTAAAGAATACATATATTTTTTTTGCATAATCTGTGTAACACAACACACGATTTTCATCTACTCAAATAATAATAACTTTACGTCCAGAGGATACGAAATTATGTCATGATTTCAATCACAGATGTCGTTTTAGAAAGTTACGTAAGAATCAGACCGAAAATCATATGATAACTCAAATGGCTGCCTGAATTAAAGTTAAATCATGGTCAAACTGAATATTTTCTATATGAATTGATTATAGCAGTAATTGTTTTATTTAGAGCGACGATCTGATATGTAATATGGAAGATGTGATTTATTCAATATAATTATTTCAAATTAGTTGATATAAAAATAATCTAAACATTATATTGAGGCCGTACAATCTTTATGCGGGTACTCAATTCCATATCAGCGATATCTAATCGTTTCAAATAATAAGTGTAAGAAGGGAGGTACATGCTTCTTTAACAAGTATTATTCTTTTATATTTCAAGGATTTTCACATCATAGACCATAGAGATATTTTATAATAATTATTATTCCACGCACGTATTTGAAAATTTCACACGGATAATTGACAACTAATGAATTCCAATGGAATTTTTTCACGTGTGAGATATTTCGATTGACGAAAAAATATCGTGATTTTGAACATGCTAATGTCATATAAAACTATGTATTCATCAATACGATTGCTTAGAAAAACACATTAATCTATGTAAACACGTTATTCTTTATTTATTTATTTATGACGGATTCATTACAATTTTTCCTGTCAACTAGATACATACAAATTAAAATAACAAAGTGCGTGTGGTTTAAAATAATTACGATTAATTACTACATACAAGTAGGTAAATGAAAAAGATTAATACTTTCGCTTACATACCATCCAAAATAATACATTTTGTTGAAATATTATATGATATTGGGTACAATTACGAAGACAAATTAAAAGTTTCAATATCAATGACGCTTTAAGCCGTTCAGAATGACCGGAACAGACGGTCTAAAGACACTGTCGCGTTCAGATCGAAGGTCGAGTGTACGCTATAAACGCGTGCAAAATCGTCGGGTGAAAAACACAGTAATAATATCTGTTGACTTCTATTTTATCTGTGGTAACATTAGTTATATTTTATTTGTGGTGTTTGTTATGTGAGTTATATCTAGTGGCAATATGCATTCAATAATAGGTTAATTTAAGAAAAATACCATTCAAAAGTTTGCAATAAAAGGTCAGAGAGTATTGTCTATTTCACTGCCCCATAAAACCTAATTTCGTCTCTCGATGAAAATATAACTTAAAAATTCACGTGTAGGTATGATAAATGACATTTGACATTTAAAACGCCCCAGACTGCGTTCAGATTGAAACACCGCTCGAAAGCGTTCAGTGAGATTGGTGTGAAAAACGCCATAATCTGCAACTTCAGGTACGTTCAGATTGCAACTTCAGTATTCAATCTGAACGCAGCCCAAAACGGATACTTTGAACTAGGTATATCCATAATATCATACATCAGTGATGTTCTATTGTCATTTTAATCTTATTAAAATTCCTTTTTTTTATCCAAAATTCAGAATAGCAAAAAATACATAAAATAAATAAATCTGACATTTCATTATAATTTTAGTGCGTTTTCAGAACTGAGCACAGTATCCTTTAAATATTATGCTCCGAAACAAACTAATTCACTATTTAAATCAATTGGATTTGTTTTCTTCGCAAATGAGGAAAAAATGATCTTTGTATGTGCAAAAGGCACTTAATCAAAAAAGTCAAAAGCTCAGATAAAACCAAAAGGAAATAAAAACATTTTAAATAACCATCCAGAATATTATGGATTGCGACGTATTTATAGGAAGACAGCTTAGCAAAGATGTTCAAAACGCGTTTGAGTATGTCTATGTAAGTGATACTAGCTAATACGTGGCCGGTCTCATGTCGTGACAATCCAGTAATGTCAAGATAATATAATATATGCTAGAAACTTATAGTAGAACCAAAGGCGACTACGAGACAGAGAAAGTCACCCAACAAGTACCTAAAGACCTGATATAGGTAATATATTGTCATCATGAGAATTTTCCGCTATCAATAACTGTATGACCAACCTTAATTTATTTATAATTGATGAGAATTTGGTCCACGTTTGGTATCGGGGAACGATTGTCGATATTTTCAACAAAAACCAAATGTCAAGGAAGCGAAAGTCGTAAGCTTTTTATGAGTATCTTAACGATGTATACAAAGCGTGATTTCAACGATGATTATTTCAATATCCAGAGAACATTTATCAAAAATATGTTGTAAGTATCATCGTCATTGACAAGATTATTAATATTGATATTAGAATCTAACATAAATGTGATTGGTAAGAATACAATGCTTTTATTAAATTTAAATGATATTTGCAAAAAGCGCTGTATCATTCGATACAATTTATAATCTTAGGGGACTAGTACGAGCAAATTTTTATGATTTGTCACAAAAAAAAATGTGATAACTTGTCATAGAACAAATAAGATTCACTTTTTTGACAAGTTATATTAAAAATTGTTTATACCCATTGCTATTGAATTGCAATTTCTTTATATACACCAATACTGCCTGACCGCCATGGAATACCTCATATTATGTTTGACATTACTTTTTTATTACTGTTTTATATTACATAATTATAAGCGATATATTAATTTGTGCAATTACTTTTTTATTTATTTATTTTACTTCTCGGGCAACTAACATGTACTATGTCAAATATTAATATAACACGCACCCAATAATAAGTTGCCACATTCTGGAGACTTACGATATTAATTATCTCATATTTTTGTCATAGTACACACAATTTTCATACATTATTATAGCTATTAGCATTTTGGTCCATTAAACTCTTCATTCGATTCATTGTTGTTGAGGGAACAACTTGGTAGAGGGCGTCCACGCCGGGGGTATCTTGAACAGTTCCACGACATGAATTGCACATCCTACGCAGAATTGAAGAAAGTCAGAGAGCTGAAGACCGAGCAAGAGGAGTTGATGAAGAGATGTATCAACAATCTCCAAGATTGAAACCAAAGATGAAAATGTTATGCCGAAGAAGCGCACTGCGTACCGTTGGGGAGGGTTTGCAATCTTCTCAAGAAAATATGAATTTGAATCGGTAAAATAATGTGGAATCTATACAACAAATTTAAAATCAATAAATGTGTCACGTGCCTACCAAAAATATGATTTTATAAGTTTTTTTATTTTTAAAAAAATAATGAATATGTCCTCGAAACAAGTACATTTTACTTCCTATCTTTGTAACAAATTCCGAAGTATAATAAAAGACGTTTTACAATGTTTCAGCGTAGGTTTATGCTATGAGATTGATTCTAAAAACAATACAATCTTGGTTTATCACGAGTGCACTTTAAGATGAGATTCTTCTTTGCTGTCTATAAAACTCCTGACCTTTTTCACTAACAGCTGCAGTAAGGTAACTATAAATATAATACATGTATGTATATACCAGATAACCGGTTTGGAATATTTTGCGTCACTCGAAATATCTCGACTATTATTATAATTTACAATGACACCAATTGTGCATAACTCTGATAAGTTTCGTCATATGTAGGAAAGCACATAATTTCTAAGTTGGCCCATATCAAGGTAAGAGAACATCCCGACATATCATTATATCAGTATTTTTTATTTATTCTGTGACAGCCGGGTTCCGCTGTCTGGAGTGTTGCTATAAAGAAATATTGTATTTTTATTTTTTAATTAGTATGCACTATATAAAATATTATAATTTAAACTAATCTGCAAATCAACACTGAAAACATAATTGAATACTGTATCTCCACCGGGAATCTAACCAGGGACCCTTAACTCAGAAAAACCCCATTTTCGTTAGATAGTAGTTATTATTTGTCCATAGACATTGACAATATTATACTATTCCATGGACATTAAACGATTAGAAACAATAAGGCTTTTATTAAAAAAAAATACCGTCAATACCTTATAAATTTATGTTTTAATGTTAGATAAAAAAAATCTATTTTATTTTTGTGTACAAATTTACATGAAAAAAATCTTATGTTTGCATATATGCAACTTAAAAATATTCGATTTACATTACACATTGGTACAAGCAAGTAAACAATCCAAAACTGAACTTATAATTCTGGCGCAGTTCAGGGTTGACATCTGTTCGAGAACATGAGAGGGAAATAACCCTATGGATCATCGAATCAAACCCACCACAGTAACTTCTTTCTCATTTCTTTTAACTTATTGTTTGTTTACTGTATGTGTGTGTGTGTGTGTGTGTGTGTGTGTGTGTGTGTGTATTTTATATGGTTCAGTATATTACGTGTGTATGGAGAGTGCCTGTGCACTGTGCATGTATGTTAGGAAGTTTATGATCAATTGTGCTAAATCCACTTTAAAATAATGTTGTTTAACTTACAAAACCAAAGACTGCATCCAATATAACACAGGGATTATCCCTAGCATATTGGAGAGCAAAACCTCTAATTGACAACAAAGCGCAAGAGAGTGTCAATGGTCTGGATGTGTATGTGTACCCTTTCATTGTCTCTGTCTCAAATATATACATAATATTTTTTTTTATATACCTTTAATATTGATGTCAAACCTCTGAATGTACAATATCATGTTTATTATAAATAAAATAAAAATAAAATGTCACCTCGTGTATAAGGACTGTCGCTTTCGTTGTTTACAAAAACAAATTTCTCAATAGATGGCGTTACAAAAACGTTTCTTCGTTACTTCATAGATGGCAATGGTGTTTTTCAGCTTATTTTCAAAATGATCAATTTTTCATTATTAAAATATATAGAACTTTCAAAATTGCTTTGATAGGGGAACTGAACAAGAAGGCATAATGGGTGAACGTTGCACAAGCGCATAAAATGATCACGTAAACCAGCCGATGGCAGGTCGTAAGTCATGTAGGTGCCTCGAGTTCCTAGTTTTCCTATAATATTCCAACTTTGTCAAATAAATTATCAATAAGTACAAATTTACATTTACTGTACTATACATAACCGATGAACTTCTTTTACTTTTCGCTTAACTCTTATATGGACTCTTTAAATTATTGATGGAGGGCGGAGTCCACTAGTAGTAAATATAAAATAATAATAAATAAATTATACAACTACGTAAATTACGTTTTCTTTTGGCCAAAGGCGTACATTTACATCCGTTAACACATTATTTTTTATATTAAATAACTGCATGACGCTTGTGATATGTTGTATTTTAATGTAGAAAGTTACATACGTTGAATTTATTATTTACTTGAAGAAATATGTTTATAATAATAACGGATATTACTGAAAAGTGACAATTTCTTGATTGAGTTGCATAAACCATACAAAATGAAATGGTCGCTGAACGCATAAATACGCATGAAGTTTTCTCACAAGACAAATAAAAATAAAACCACTCCAAATGATAAAAAAGATACTTCTCGACGACTTTAATAATAATGTAGAAACAAAAAAATAGTTTTTTTAATAAATCTAATAGAATTAATCAAATATAGAGCAAGAACCTGCAAATACAATACTTACGTCATAATATAAAGGCTGATTTTTTTCTATAAAAGATATCAAAGCTGGTAACAACAAGTGAATAATATGAACGCTGAGTACTGGCGGCTTTCGAAGATAACAGACGTCGGAGATTTAAACGTCAGTTGTCAGTAAAGAGTTAGTTTATTCTTCAAATCATTATATCCTTTAAACTGTGTAGTTTAGTTTTCAACTTGGCTAATTCTTTTTCTTCTTCAACTTAATTTATTGTTCGACTTAATTTATTCTTCAACCAAATTTATTCTTCAGCTGAGTTTATTCTTCAACTTAGTTTATTTTTCTCAGTTTATAAACGCATCGATGGTTATATTGATTAATATTAATATTTAAAATAAACAAATACTGCAGAATTGTAAATACTCATTTCGAAAGCATGTCTATTTAAAAATCTAAGGCAGCTTTGAAGTGATCATACATACAAGTTCTATATTGAATGTAGAACTTTCAAACTCTCAAAGAACTTTATACACGTAAATACTTTATAGAGAAATAATAAAAATTTGAATATATAAACGTATAGATGGCGATAGTGTCCTTTCAAAGCTTTCAAATATTGTAGTTAAATATTATATAGAACTTTCATAAATTGGATTGATAAGGGAACTCAATAAACAGACATAATTGGTGAACATTGCGCAAGCGCTTAAAGTGATCACGTAAACCAGCCGATGACATAAATTTGTACTTACTCCTATTAATATGTACTTATTCCAACTTCGTCTCTATTGAAATATTAAGTTTGTTAAAAAAATTAACAACGATATCTACACCCAAAAATCAATATAATATGTTGAAACTTCTTCGATTGCATAGCACATAATAATATAATCGAATCGATTCCGTGGTATTTAGGTACCACCTAATAGTGTGATATAATATCCATGGTCTGTCTACAATGTACAACACAACTTGACTGTGCTAAGTAGGTATGCAATAAACACCACACCACACACATTTTCACACACACACAATCACACAAGAGTGAGGCGTCTTTCTCATAACAAAACTACGACAAGAAGTTAGTTATGTAAAACAAGTTTTCACTTTCGTCGACCTCAACTAGCCCGTGTGATCAATAACCACGGACAGCCTCGCGTTCATATCTTGCACAATAGGAAGGCCGACCGGAGCATTTAACAAAAACGAGCATCAAATCAAAGCGCTCAATCATGTCAAACTTCAATGATTGTTTAAGACTGAAGTTGATCTTAATCTTATTTTAATCAGCTTCCTTAGTACCCCATCCTAGCCGATCTCATTCGCCTTACAAGTATTTATACTTAATTTAAGGAATGTACATATTGAGATGTATACCTATATGCTTTTCAAAAGGATATTTATGCATATTCATTATTTAGAAAAAAAATTGTCCTTTTAACAAGAATAAATACATATTTCTACATTCCCTAAATGAAACGCGAATGCTTGTTCTAAATGTGAACGAAATAGTTGGAATCCGCAACTTCTGAGCTCTGCCACCGACCGACCCATTTAACAATAGATTCGCTACAGGATACGAGAAAGTGCTGGCGATATTTTCGCTTCTCGGGCAACTGACAGGTGCTGTATCAAATATCAATTTAACACACACTAATAAATAACAAGTTGCCACATTCTGGTGACTTATGATATTTAGCATCTCACAGATCCAGAATGAAAACACAATTGAGTCTCCTCCAATAACTGAATCTAACTGACTCGAAAATGTGGCGTTTTATCATTGGTTCTATTATTTGACATCTAAATTCTCGAGAAGTAATAGGTACAAAACAAAGACCTTTTAATACTTATAAGGTCTTTGGTACAAAATGTTTTATTTTATTATATTTTATATTCCTTCTTGGGCAACTAACTGTCAAATATTAAATAACACGCACCCAACAAAGGTATTTTTTATCGTCAACACATTACAGTATGTATATTAATTATTAATATGTACTTTTTGTACACAATATTCGTTAGCAGAGTTCATGGCTTTGAGATTTAAGTAATTAATAAAAATATATACAACACTTTATTCCACAAGCGAGAAACACTTTATTATTACATAAAGGAAGCTTCAATAGATATAGTTTTTTTGAGATAACATCCGACTGATGTAATTTCGATACAGGAGTGAAAATTTTCCGCTAGAGTTCTGTTTATATTCTTTTGTAAATTAAATCACATTTAAATATTAGCTGTCATGATAAGAGTCTCAAAATACCTCGTGCCAGCCCATACACCCCACATAGGTAATTATATTTTTCATAAACATTTATGTAATCATTGCATACCTCGAGGCCAGGGACTCACAATATAAATTTAATCATCTAGATTGTGTTATTATTGTAATGTTTTCTATTATATTAAGTTTATAATGTTATACGAAACTACGAAAATCTCTCACGAAATTCGTGTGAAAAATGCAATCCATTACTCCAGTCAACGTTTCTGTGTGACACAATGTGCTTGAATCGTATAATAAAGGAAGTATTTAATAATTAGCCATTTTGACAGAAAGAATTCACATGACTAGTTTCGTTATTAATATTGTTGTTTTAATTTGCACCAAGATGTAAGTCTAAATAGACACAACAACGTACTGGTCAAACTACAAAAGATTATGTTACAAATAGAACGAAAAAAATATAAAGCATAACAATAGTAAAAAGAAATATCATTGCGGAAAATCACTAAATGACTGCTGCATACATAAATTGATGCCAATATTTTGTGTATCAGAGAGTCAAGCCACATACCAGCTATCTATCTATTTGTCTTTTCTATTTATCTATGGTTTTGTGTTTTGCCGGGAAATCTAACTTGTCAGTTAGAAAAAAATTCGTCCTACACAGAATTTACCACAATAACTGTAAATAATTTAATATATATTTATTATTTTTCTGAAATGTGCGAGTGTTTTTATTACTGTCAAAACTTAGGTATACAAATTTATCATCATCTAAGTGTAATTAATGTAACCTGCTAAGGATTTCAACAAAAGGACATTACTCTCTCACACGTAATTTGTATATAATATATACAATACTTATTACTGAGTTTACAACATAGATGGCTTCCCAGTCAGCATTATTTTGTATTTCATCACAACCTGATTAATATGCTGTTTTACAAAATGGATCATGAACGGTCACAGCGCGAAACCATTAATTGTCTCCACTCCAAGTTAATTTAATAATAATATGTCCCAGAACCGAGAACAAAAGAATTCGGAGTACAGTAATTCATTGCGCATGCGTGATATATAACAGAGTTCAAAGCAAATTGCGTGACAAAATAGTTGACACGTTTGAATCGAAATACTGGCTTCAAACATTACGCGTATCGGTTCACCAAATAGTCCACGCATAATTTCACATACCTATTTATTTTTTAACTATTTTACTTCACAAATATACATTTAAAAACATCATAAACAAATAATTATTTATATATAATTGCTCCATTCAAAATGTTGACACTTGTGTGTGTATAAAAAGAAAACCTCTTTTCAATTAGTAGGTACAGTGTATCTTTCTAGAAAATTACTTTAACCGGTCATAGTCATTCTAAATGGAGTAGAATAATTGAAAAGAGTTATATTTTTATTTTTATAAAACTCGTGCAAATTAAAATGGAAACTTATCAAGTAATTTCGGTCGAAATACTAAACATGATATTATATTGTTAAGTTTCGCATATTACAACATATTTTTTTAATAAAGCTTGTAATCAATAAATGTACTTTGGCGAATTGTTCCGAACTGAGACAGACATATATGTTTTTTGGTAGTGATCGCCAACGTGGCACAAAGGATAAGAAGAATCATTAAACCATATTTAGGTAAAACTATACAATTGAGCACAATGTTTTAAATATAAACAAATTCAATTTAAATAAAGCAACAATGCATCTAATGTGTAAAGCTAGCCTACATAATATTATGTATTAACTTGTGAGGTGAAAAACTCGATGTTTTCAAAGGCAAATAACTGACATTAGTATACGCAACGGAATTCTGTCAAAGTCAAAATTACAAGAATAGGGATCGACAAATAAGAGAATGCGGGTGACAGTTTTATAAATCATTTTTCAAATAATATAGTTGCAAAGGTCGGTAAAGTGATACTCAATTCACAGTATAACGTCTAAAGTCAATTTATTGATTTTATTGGTTGATACATACCAGAGTATTTTCCTTGGTTTGTACACAGGTGGTGTCACCAGCATTCTTTCGCTTGGCGAGCTCTACCGAGTTTTTTACTAAATTGTTGTTAATTTTATAAGTTTCCTGAATCATTAAAAAAACTTTAAATAAAAATATAATTACTTACTATATTTTCCATGAATTGGAGGTATTTGTACGTATCTACCTATTTCGATTTTATCTTGATCACATCAAACATAACACTTTTCTAAAGGTAGGTAATTGATTATGAAATTCCCATCCCCAAAATATTATATAGGTACATACAGAAATATAAATAAACATGGATTTGTTGATTATTTTTAAAAAATTGATCATTTAAACGATATATATGATAAATTAATTTTCCAGACTAGAATATGAAAAAAAAAATCAAAGAGGTACATATGTACATACTATATCTTAACATTAAGTTAACACGCACCCAATAACAAGTTGCCATATTCAGGAGACAAACTTCACCCAGACTAACTATATTAATCTAAAAATTCATTGAAAAACTGTATTTCCAGCGGGAATCGAACCCAAAACCTTTAACTCTGCAGTCGAAAACTAACTAACTGAGCCAGGACGGTCTAAGTTTTCCTATATTTAATTTTGATTACCGGGTGTTAGAGTTAAAATTCTCTGGTCTCGAATTAATATCTGGGTGTGATTCAACAATATAACATCAAGCAGTATACACTTTACATAGGGGAAGGTGGGCAGTCCACATCGTTTTTCTATAGATAATAACGACTAATGTGAATTGTTTTCGGATTTATTTGTCAAAAAAAACACTTTGTTTATCAAGATTTAGAGAACAGTTGTGTTGAAATGTAAGGAAAACTGAAACATGTTGCCAACCAAAACGTCAAACGCGCGATATACCATGACTCACTTATTGCACGGAGTACCTACTTCATCTAGTATATTATATGAAAATCTATGGCTGCTTCGAGTCTAGGCATTCTATTGTATATTCAAAAGAAAACGCCAATTTCATATAGATTAGTACGTTGAGGCCATACCATGAACCTCTTTTAAGATAAAATCAATATTTGACTTTTAATATAGTTGTTTAAATAAATTGACAACATTTCAGATGTCCTTAATAAAAAAAATAATATTCTATATAATTCAATCTATCAATTAATCTTGGACTGTGAATTAGGTTGATCCGAGATTAATAAAAATATTATTTTAATTGGTCATTGTCAATTTGCAAATATTGATTAAAACAATCGCGTCATTATATATTAACGGTAATTTTCAATTGAATTTAACGATATAATAATTAATACACTCATAATCATTCCATAGATAAAATTATTGTTCGAAGAAAATTCAAATTAAGTTATCATAGGTAGGTACCTACTGATTTTAAAAATAATGCATTTAGAATTATAAAACAATGTTATGGCCGGTAATTAAGATATTTTTAGTCATTAATTTCGTTATTTGAAATTGATGTTAATTCTACGATTATTTTTACGAGGTCAATAATTATTATTTATGTTAAAAAGATTTTAAATTTGTCGCCAAATGATTTTTTTACTATAATCTATTTTACAGTATTGGTGGCCTAATTTAATTTTGCCTATGCATATAATAAAAAATGATTTAATATATATTTTTTTGTGCACAAGGCCATCGTATGAAAATATTTGTAGCGATTTTTTTTGCTTAACAACTCAGAACGAAAAACACGATACTGTGAACACAAATTGAATATGAGAAAGGTATCACAAAAAAAATCAAGCTTAGAAGGAATTATAAATTACATTGTCGATAAGCAATACAATACATTTTTTAATATAAATGTGATTTTTTTCTGAAACTCGTGAAATCAATACTGAAAAATTCGGTAAAAACAATATCCCAAGACGGAAATAAATAATTATCTTTTAATACGTATGCATAAACTTAAGTTTTTCATTTAAGATCTTTGTATATCTTAGGCATACGTATGTGCAGTGTATGTACACAATTATGCACACTAAAATACCTTCTAATGTATGAAATACGAAAAAATATTGGATATCGGGAAGAAAATGTAAAATTTGTAGATTTTTATTATAATATGTCGTAGTTAGTAAATTTTATACTTGTCGAAAAAAACACGTTGTTTATTAAGATTTAGAGAACAGTTATCTAGGATGAGTTGAAATGTAAGGAAAACTGTAATATGTTGCCAACCAAAACGTCAAACGCGTGATATTCCTTGACTCACTTTTTGCTCGTAGTATTACATCTAGTACCTATATTACAATCATAGATTAAATCCGAAAAACAATTCACATTATTCGTTATCCTCTATAGAAAAACTATGTGATCTGCAAACTAAAACGTCAAAAATCCCACGGAAAAATGCCTCACTTCGATTCATACAAAATTTTCTAACTACGACGTCTAGTATATTATAATGAAAATCTATGGAAGTTTTATAAATCATAGAGAAGGATGGAGACTGGAGTCTATCTACTTATTCTTTCAATTTATTGACGAATCCCTTGACATTATCTTACATTGACAATTATATTGATTAATTCATATATTTCGATTAATTTTGGTACTTATATTGCTGTCTTAAATTTGTAATAAGATAGAGGTATAGTTTTTTGAACATTTATAAAGGACATGAGCTATTGGGTTTTGGGTCCATTGTACTCTTCCGAAGATGTCAAGAGTTGTAAGGTGGATAATTAGTAAACCTAATTGGATAATTTGGTATGAAGATAATTTTTGTAATCTGTTTACAACTCTGTTCATTGATTTATTTATTATATTCAATCTAATAATGATATTGACAAGATAATTTAATTGACGATTCAGTATAATTATTTCAACTCTCGCGTTCGTCGTATATCTCATTTTTTGTTTTTCTATATAGTCATTATTAAAGCTTATTTAGGAAGTCACAGTTTAACGAGATAATGAATATGTATCAAATAGCCATCTTAACTAAGACTTATAATTATTTATATGTTGTCCACTGACCAGACACATAACATAAGTTAAATACTCGAGAAAATAATTGTTTCCTTCTGTTATATAATCAAACAATGTTTACGTCCGGTAAATTTATACAAAATTCATATTATTTGATATTACAAAATGATATATAAATTTCATATTTTCTTTTCGTATTAAGTTTTATACATTTAGATGTAATTCAGATTAAATGAGAGAGTCGAGGCCAACACTGAATTCTCAAAGTCATTATTATGCAACTTTAAAAATAAATAAACATAGCTGGGTATCATTTTTTGTGATAATCTTTGTTTGCAGTTTCATTGCAGAATTTGCCATTTATTAATGTACATAATGCAAATAAACATATTGCACACTGACGAGCTTATTGCCATTAAAGGTTGGATTATAATCGAGTACTGATTTATACACTTTTAAGATTAAGGCAAGCTAAGAATGTATTAAGAAAGTGTCATGAGTATCCCCCGTGGTATATATACCTACGCATATTTATTATATTTTTTTATTATTACACAAAACAAATATAACATATATAAATTGACTAATAACGTCCCACTAGGCAAAAGCCTGTTCTGGGACTGTTATTTTACACAGTTGAGTATCTTTATTCAGCTGTAATTTTCATATTTTCACATGTTGTAGAAGAGTAAACAAGAGTAAAAAAATATGTAAAATGAATGATTCAAATACACAAAAATAATCAATTGTACAAAATATTGAAAAAAGCAAATACAGATAGTATTGACGGAAAAAATGTGAATATAAATATGACATGTGCCGGGTCAGACAGAAGTCACGGGCGGATAACCACCTCCGCATAGTGCCTACCTGATATCTTTATCCAGTTTATCAGTTCAGCCATGAAGGATCTAGTTGTAGTCACTATATAACTATAGTTATATAACTCTATTTAAATCAAATTTAATGATGTTGATAATGTGCACACATAACTAACCAGATATGTATCTACCTAAAAACTACCAGATTATTTGGGGCGACCAAGTTTTTTTTTACATAAGCCACTTGTTAATTAATTGCTGTGTTCAAATATGCTTACTGAATACGTTACATACATTATAACATCAAAAGGTCTAGTGATGTAACTGTGCTAAATATTAATAGGTAAGGCCTCATAGTAAACATGATATTATTAAAGATATTTTGTTTTTATATTGATAAATAAGTGAATTTGTTTTTAAGGTACTGTGGCAGGTGTTAGATTAGAGAGAATATTGTACTATAGTGACAGAATGTGTAATTGCGCCCCTGGCGTATCTTGGGCCAGTAAAAATATTGCGGTACCATGATATACGATCAATTTTGACGGTATTTAAAGTATCTAATAACTCCACTTCACGAGTTTTTTAAAACAAATATATCAGTTTCTCATCATTAAAATATATAGGACTTTCAAAATTGCATCGATTAGGGAACTCAACAAGAAGGCACAATTGGTGAACATTGCGCAAACCCATAAAGTGATCACGTAAACCAGCCGATGACATTTAGTAAGCCCTGAATTCCGGTTCTCCTATAATATTCCAACTTCGTCTCTATTGAGATGTTAAAAAAATGGTCAAAAAGTATACATATTTATTTTTGTTCTGCATATATTTTCTCTTTTAAGCAAGACAGGTTTTAAATTATTATTAAACCTGCTGAAAGGATTAAATATTATGTAGAATAAAAATTAATTTGTTTGATTTAAAAAAAACTCGTATATAGCTTCTATCTTTAAAATAATATCCGCAATGTTTGTATCCATCGTTTTTTATTCGTGAAATAGTGAAAAATGTTCGTGTAACAAGAATATAAATTAAAGATTTGGTAAAGGAAGTCAGAATTTAGGCTTAAGTACACTGGAAATTGTAATTCCAATAATGGCTGACCCTATTATCTCAAGGCCACAGCATATCTTGGTGTAGATACACTATCCAATAGTCATCCCGACCTTGATGTGTAAAGTGAGACGCGGGATTTGCAGAAAACGTAAGAATTTGGTCAGCAATAAAATGTTCAGATAACACGCATTCTCGTTCAATTCAGAGATCATCGGAGGATATGTGTATGTATATTATTTATGTCGTTTACATACTTCTATGCCGACATATTTGGAAATATTTTTAGCGAAGAAAAATTGTAAAAAAATAGAATCTTAATTCCCTTATAATTTCAAAAAAATAATAATTTGACATGGAAGAATAACAAATCTTTAAAATAGGATTTTTTATTTCAATGATTCTTCCTTACTGCCATTATAGTAACACATTTTTCAATCATCAAATATGACTGCAAAATATTTTTTTTTTAATAAAGCAATAATTAATAAAAGTACTTATTTATTAATAATATTATTGAATCACTTACCGTCCGCATATTTGATATATTTTCCCTTAGATTGGACAACATCCTAACAATATTGCGAACTATAAAACCATTGATTTCACCATAGCCTAGTCAACACGCACATATCACCATAAAAAATAAAATAATATTTTTTTGTCACTCCAACAATGTATTCTTATTTCAAACACAACGAATCGAGTCAACTTTGCTTTGTTGGTGTATAAAACAATCCGCCAAAAATATACTAATATTTCGTGTTGCGCTACTGTGTGAATTACATACAATTACTGTTGCAATGAATGCTAAATATGTATGGCAAAGATATCAACGCTCCGCTAAGCAAGAAAACTAAACGGACCACTCTTACGGCGTTCACTAGAATACTAAACCGCTTTGGCGTAGTCGCGATCGAGCCGAAAAATAGCTTTCTACTTGCTTACTTCTGCACACAGCAATAAACAGACATTTCATTTGATCAAATCTGTTTTAAAATCGCGGACCTCGCAGAAACGTTGAGTTTCTAGGGCTGTCGAACGAATGTGGGGTTCGGCGTTGAATCAAACTTTTTGTTAATAACCTTTCGATTCAAGGTGCGTTGTGAAGGGAAGGCATTGGACTATGCTCTATGCATATAAAGTCACAATAACAGGTGCATAATTCCATATGTATAATTAGGTGAGCGGGCCGAACCTTCCTGTCTTTCAATGTCCTGGTCATTACTGGAAATGTACCGTACTAGAAAATACTTGAACAATTAACTGGACATCAGTAGATGCTGAACCAAAAAAGATAAAATATATTATTGGTATCAGTATTGCGAGTCCCTAGCCTTCCCAATAATTATCCTCCATTAGCCATAATACTGCATTGTTCTTCTCAAGTCATTTATTTCAAGGATATTAAAAATTCTTTGCCACGTGGCCAGTCAGCCAAATTTAAAATCGACTCTAAGTCTTAAAGTGGAGATCATGGGAAAACAAAAGGGGTGTCGGTCGGTCACAGAAGAGATGGGCCGACAATATTGTTGTGGTCGCCGAAAAGAAATGGATTGAAGCGGCTCAAGATAGAGAAAAATGGAAGAAGCCTAAATCCAGCAGTGGAGGGAAGGCTAGGAAGAAGAAGTAATTTTAAACTAGTTCTGCCTCAGAACAGACTATGTCTAGCGAAGCAGTAAAATATCCAAATGAAAATCACTTATTCATTTACTTATTCAATCACTCAATCATTCATTAGTTCATACATTCGTTCATTAATTAATTCATCCATTCATTCACTCACTCACTCACACATTTATTCAATCAATATCATAAAGTATCTATGAATAACAAACTGGGAAACAAAAGCAACAGACAAGAACGAAAGAGACTTCTAGATTCAGCCAAGACCCATCCAAAGCTGTCGAGCTTATTTTTTTTTATTTTGTTTAAGGAAACTAAAAGCTCATTTACAATAAGATAGAATAATATAATAATCTTACTATCCTAAAAAAGATTCTTAACACCAATCAAGAGGGCAAAAGTAGTAGAAGCAGGCCCAAGCTAAGATGGCTGGATGACACAGAAGACGACATAAGGGCGATCAGAATTGCAAACTGGATGAGAACGGCGGAGGACAGGGATGGCTGGGCAAGGCTTCTGGAGGAGGCTATGGCCCAAACAGGGCTGTAGCGCCAATGTTGATGATGATGAAAAGCTTATTTACATTTTTATTGACATGTAAATAAACTTTTTGAACTTTTTTTAACATCTCAATAGAGACGAAGTTGGGATATTATAGAAGAACCAGGAACTCGAGGCACCAACAGGGCTTACGACCTGTCATCGGCTGGTTTACGTGATCACTTTATGCGCTTAAGCAACGTTCACCAATTATGCCTTCCATAGAATTATAAGGTATCATATATAATCTAAGATGACTTCTTATTGAGTTCCCTTGTCAATGTAATTTTTGAAAGTTCTATATATTTGAATAGTGTGTAACAATTCACCTGAAAATAAGGAAATAATCTATTGCCATCTATGAAGTAACGAAACAGCATTTTTTTTTAAACGCCATCTATTGAGAAATTAGTTTAATTGTAAGCAATGAAAGCAACAGCCCTTTTGCGTATATGCAATTAAAAAAATATTCGAGCTTATTTACAATTTTATACTTATCAGAGCCAATACATAGCATTCCTTCAATATAACAATAAGTAGTACCTACATAATATTTTTTTTAGTAAGGCAGCCAGCCCCTATACAGGACTATTTGTGCCAAAGACGTTGATCAATGTGTATATGCAGTCAATAGTACAACTCCAGTGAGTGTGAAAAATAATTAGATAATGTGGAGGATTACAGTATAACTATATTTTTCTGTATGAACTTATGAAGCAGTTTATAAATTTCCGTTGATCCTTAAGATAGAAGGTAATGCATTGATAATGGGAATTGGAATTTTTCCTTCATCGTGTATCGGACATCATCCAATGCTCGATAAAAGTCAATATAATAATTATTATATTAGTCAATAACTCACTCACGTGCAATTAGGTATGGGAAGGAGATTAGGAGGGTCAGATAAAGGGATATTAAAAATTGCGTATCACATTCAGTATTTCCCAACGAAATCTATCATATTTTTCTTTGAAGATATCTACCTCGGTTGAGAATAATGATGATGATCACTAATCATAGGTCTGTCATTCCTTATCCGACCTTCAGATCATTTGCATGTCTCCAGGCAAAAAATAGGTGCCAAACTAACAAATTTCCATCGTCAATGAAATTAGTCTACACCATTGTCGTTAAATGGTGCAGAGATTTCTCGAAGGATTTTCCGTTAATTCCTATACACACTATAAAAACACGTTTTATAACACTACGATATTTAAATTGTTCACAAAACTGTCTACAGTCTAAAACAAACACAACCTGATACTAAATTACAAAACTATCAACCTGTCACTGGCCAGTTTTCGTGATTATCATATACGCTTGTGCAACGTTCACCGTTGTGCCTCTCGATCTAGTTCCTGTAATTATGTTCTTTTTGAACTTATTAGAAAAATTTAAACTTTTAAAAATTTACACTATTGTGATTGTGATTCAACAAAATTGGATTTTATTTCATAAATTTGTTCAAATATATTACATTTTTTGTTAGAAAACTTTATGAAATTCAAGTATGTTTTTTTTCGCAATGGCCTCCATCGCCTGCTCCTCATGTGAGTCTATTACCGGATTCTTTGTAAAACACTATAATAGTAACAAAAATACATTGCACTAAGTCTCGTTCATGAAACCTTCTATATTAGTAATCTCGACGTCATTTATTAATTTATCTTTCTGTACATAATATAAACAAATATATTGTACACTGACGGGCTTTTTTTATTTATTTATTTATTCTTCATAGAGAGTTATACAGTCAATACAATTTATAAAAAAACAACTATGCATTGCTTAGTTAGTGGACCAGTGAAAACTCCATACATTAATCAATAGGACAACCACAAAAAATTACAAATTAAAAATAGCAAAACAAAAGCTGCTCAGACCAAAGCACTAGGTAAGTAAGATTGGAGGAGACAGCTATCCTAAACGCACTGAGGGAACTCGCAGAGATGAGAATGCATTGTATACCGTGCAAGCACGGTGCACGGCTTATTGGCATTAGGCAATTTCTTCCAACCAACCAGATTACAAAGTATGACAAAATTGTGTATGTACATCAACAAATGAATGAAAGCAAAAAAATCAATGAAAATATATATAGTACTAAGATAATAATTAAATAAAAAAATAAAACACTTCATAGCAAGAAAAGGGATAGGGTAAGGACAAGGAGGAGAAATCGGGATCAGGTGTTCAGGGATAAATATTCCTTCTTTAGTTTTTTTTCTCGAAAACACAAAGTGATATAGACGACTCAATATCTAGACTAAGACTATTCTATAGTCTTGCTGATTATACTCCAAACGACGAGCTGAATAATTATGTGTTACAGGTATGGATAGTGTCGTACGTTCAGCAGATCGGAGGGGAAGTCCATGATTGGATAAATAAGTTAATTAGTTGTTAAGGTACTGTGACAGGTGTTAGATTAGAGAGAATATTGTATAATAGTGACAGAATGTGTATATTGCCCCGCTGGCGTATCTTGAGCCAATAAAAAGATTGAAGTAGCATGATATACGATCATTTTTTTTCAAAATAATCTATAGACATGACCAAAGGAAAAATTCTTGGTAAACACTGCCACCAAAATTTGGTGACAATCAATATAATGTATTTGAATTGTTATGAAATAAAATTCATACACGATGAAATATGTGTAGCCCCGTGAATCTACTTGCATAGGACAAAAAATAAGGGTCACGTACCTACCTAGTCTGATATAGGGTAGCGTCCGAGAGTATGCAAGTAGATCTTCAGTAAGGTTCAGGATCCGAGTTAATAAAGAGCATTGGCATTTTGCTCGCAACATACAAACCATAAAGTACTTAAAATCAATCATTTTCATATTATAAGCAAACTGAGTTGTTAATATTAAAGCTTACTTAAAAAGCATTCCTGAGTCTCAATTAAATAACAACAGTTTAATTAAAAGACTTGTGCCGAAATTAACGGAGACGCTCACGGTTATCTGCGAGGGCTAGATTTCATAGAGGGCAGGTCCAGAGACTCTACCTTCTGCAATCGTCACTGACTTCTGACCGCAGAAATATAGAATCGCAGAAGAATCAGCCAAGAGGTACCTACATACATGTGAGTGCACTTAATAATTCAATCCATACCAAAGCCAATACCTTTTATTTTTATTGTATATCTGTTTGTAGGTAATAATTAACCAAAAGGAAAACCATTAATTGCCATATCTGTTAAATAAATCCATTATTATAAATATCCTTTTTTTATTTCTTTATCTATGTCATACCACAAACAAACAGGAATCACCGATTCACCACACATACCTACTCTGGATATTAATAATAATAATAATAAATCGTCTAAGTTGCTCAATAAGCCATTATAGTTAGCCGCGCATAATATTTTAATTTTATAATAATTATTTAAAATCACAAAACGTAACAAATGGTTACACTTTATGTACCAATATCCTGGACTAAAGTCGTAGTTTACATATGTCTGTATATGTATACTTTACTTCTTCTTCCATCGTATCGGCAGCGTCCTAAACTCCCTTCCCAGACCAGTAAGTCAGGACTGAGATGATCCTTCTAGTTGTTCCCCCCACAACTCTCCTTCGGTGCACTTCGCCCCCACCAGAGGGCACTCCAACAGGTGTGCCATCATCTGCTCTTCGCCGCAGTCAAAAAGTCCATCTTGATTACTCTCTGACATGCCTCGCTTCTTCCACAGCCCGTTCTTAGTCTGTTCCGAGTTTTCCATGGAAGAGAGACACCATGGAAGGTTCTTCCCCGGGGGCAGGGACTCGGATGATTCTTGGGGTGTGTGGTTGCCTAGCCTTCCTTCCAATGCATCAAGCGTCCTGTGCATGGGTTGTGGCTATCTTTGGTGGAGTGGAGGAAGCTTTTCCAAGATTTGAGTCTTGGTGTTGGTGGTTCATGGCCGAAGAGTAAGTATTTTGTGTTGTGCATTAATCTCGATAGTTCCGTGTTGGTAACTACTTCTCGTCTGATGTCTGGTGGGGCTATACCGCTTGTGAGATAAAGGGCGTTCAGAGTCGTAGGCTTTAAACATCCCGTTATGATTCTGCTCGTCTGATTCAGTGACACATCCACCTTTTTGGCATGGGCAGATCGATGCCACACAGAAAGGCGTATTCACCAGCTGAGTAGCAGAGCACCAGTCTTTACTTTAGTATTTGGTATATACATCTGATTGATTGAGAGCTAAGGTGTTTATTCAACAAAAAAATATGAATCATTTGTGTATTATATAAACTTTTTTATATAACACTTCCTTGCACCCTGCGCAAACGGCGAGTTTATTTACATATGCTTTTATGCAACGTACCAGTGTTTCCACCCCGCATGTGCCAGTCTGGGTTTTCTTAAGACAGATATTACAAATTTAATATATTATTTAGTATTTAAAATGGAATTGGACTGGCCATGTAATGCGATCAGCAGATGATCGATGAATCCAACTTACCCTGGAGTGGCGACCGATAACTGACCGCAGAAACCCAAGACATACCACAATCAGGATAGTCTGATAACATAAAACAAATGGCAAGTAGGTCAGTGGCACGGGAAGTACGGTGATCGAGGGGGGAGGCCTCTATTCAACACTCAACGAATGATGGTTGAAGATAATCATATAATAGTATCAAACAGAAGTCATAAATTTTCCAGGGTTGTTCCTGACTTTTGGACTTTCCAGTTTCTCACTGGACACGGAAACTTTAATAGTTATCTTCACCGATCATTGCTTCCTCTACATCATGCTGTCAGTTCTGTCAATACTCGCACCAAACTTGTTGCCACCCAACGGTGTCCTCTTATAGATCGGAGTTCCTCGTTGTTGTCCGTGAGCCTCTTCAAGGTCCCATTAGTTATGCGGATATTGTGATCTCGGATAACAATTTTCCATTATAGAAACGGTGTTTTACTATTGGTAGATTCCGATTAACTTTATTATTTCCAGAGATCTTGGTTACTACACCTCAGATGTCCTACATACATTTAAAGACAGTCCACGAATGTGAACCTTCTGTCCACATTCGTCGATTGTTCTATTTGTACTATGGTGCCGAGATCGCTAATCTAGAGGAATCTATAAGCTATGCATTTTTGTCGCTCACTTAGCGTTCTGTGAAGAGGCCGATTACGCAGAGCGGTGGTGGTAGATATAGCAAACATTATCAAACAGTTTTTCAAATTAATTTACTGTGTTAACATCTATAAAATTCATGTACAAGAGAATCAAGTACTATTGTTTTATAAACGCATCTTGTCTTCATAATGTATAATACAATACGCCTATATTGATTACGTATTACATGTTTCTCTGTATTTATATTTCTTTTAACAAACGAGTATGTTGTGGCCAACGCTAGATTCTCCACAACATAGTAAGTGTACATTTTTTTCTTCTTGGCTGCGTTCGAATAGATTTAGAGAATGTATGATGATGTATCTGTTACGAGAACATATTATTCATTCTTCTGCATATACATATAAATAAAGTAGACATCGTAAGATTGTCGTTCTGGATTTGCACATGTTTGGGCGCGGCTATATTCATGTCAGTCTGTCTTGTGTCACATTGGTTTTAAATCCGCCTATGTCATTTTACAGTAGAGCAAAAAACTTTTAGGTATAATGTTACAATTGAAACAATAAAAAACACAAAGCGGTACGAGCTGAAATGTTTTTTTTATTAGTATCAAAAGGAAGTATATTTAAATGTAATATAGGTAATAAAGATTTTTAAAAGTCCTTTGCTCAACTCGTTTTTAATAAAAAATATCCCATACAGAAATTTTACTCCTGTCAATAGCACACTTACATAGTATATCTAAATCATGACTCTCTATTATTTCATAGTAGTGGAGAGTAAAAATACGCGTTATATCAAAGAAAAAGACTTTGTTGTGCGGTAAATATTTTCCGAGAAATAATTATCAATTATTCACTTTTAATAAACCATTACGTAACAATAATTGAGAACATGAAAGATAGAGATGAAAAAAAACGTGTGAATATTCATAAAATGTCTGTCACGAATATACGAGAATTATATAAAATAAGATCGACTGATATTTGAATGAAGAATATATATATTTTATTTTTTTTTAATATATAACATATATAGTTCTGCAATGAGGTTCTCCATCCATTCTGAATGTTGCCTTTCTAGGTGAGATGAAACAGGTGTTTGGGGATACATGCGTGGTTCATTTTATAAGGAAATACACACCCGCACATCTGTCGCCGGTTATCCCACATTGTGGGATATGCTGTGGTGGTATAATAATAATTGTTTATTTCCTTTTTAAATAAACAGATTACATTGGAACAATATTGAATTTATACAAAGAAAAAAAATAATAATAATGTCTATAAATAAGTGACTAAATGGAAATATTTATTTATTTATATATTTACTAGTAAACCCCGGCAGACGTTGTCCTGCATGTTTAATTATTTACCTCCAAATATATAAAAATGGTTATTGATCGGTATTTTTCTATTTTTTTAACTTAACATTCTTATCTAGATTCGCTTATTATACTTCTTTTTTTTTCCTTCCATCCCTACAGTCCCTTCCGTCCCTATTCATTCATTCATTCATTTATATTTCATTATTCAAACAAATATAGGTAGGTACTTGAACCTTTAGCATTATACCAGTTTTGTATAATACACCATTTTGTATATGGGTACTTATATAGGCTTTTTTCTTATTATTTTTTTAGTTATGTTTTTATTTATTTATTTATTCATTTATTTACTTATTCAATCATTGATTTATTTATTTATTTATATGCTGGATAAAGGCCTCTTCCATCTTTCTCTATTCGATGCCGCTTCAATCCTTTTCTTTCCGGCGACCACAACAATATCGTCAGCCCATCTCTTCTGTGGCTTATAACTAGGAATAATTCCTGTTTTAAGACAGGTATGTATGTATGTAACTTTTACTTTGAAATAGGATGGAGTAATGGGAGTAAAAGTATGGATAGGAATCAAATCAAGATGATGTCAAATTATTCAGTTGAACTTATCAATCATTCCACTGCTTCTATAAACTATAATATATTAGTGCGTGTAGCTGTATACATACGAAATAGTTAAGAAAACACTGATTGCCCTGAAGATAACTTAAGTTTTTATTGCATTTTAATGTAGGTACATAATATGTATTTCCTACATATTATGATATGATTATGTAAAATATATAGTCGCTTGATATTATATTACAAAACCGCATACGCATTATTTGTCTATATCTTGGATAAATTTTATACCCACACATTTTTCTTGGCTACTAAAAGAAAAGTCTTCTTACATATTCAGCAATTATTATTTAACATAAAACACTGAACGTATATACCTACTAAAGAACGCGATGAAATTCAAACTCTTACTTTCTACGATTATAATAGTTTACTTCGAGTAAAGAGATTGAGATGATACGTACGTGTATGTAGAAAACCACAGGAATATGTAGGAAATGTAGGTCAAAGCTCAAATGTGCCGGGAAAAGATCCAGAGGGAGATCAAAGCGCAAATGGGAGAAGGGGTGAGGCAGGATATACTAAGCTACGGAGTTACCCCGGAGGATGCGCAGAACCGAGGACAGTGAGGGCAGGAGACGCGGAAAGCCGACCCCACCATCATCTGGGACAATTGCTAAGGAAAAGAAGAAGAAGCCATTTTTTAAGCGTATGAATAAATAAATAAATAATAAAATTTACTTTAATCTGTCGAGAACAGGGCTTAGACAAAGAAATCTACATACTATCACCCGTCATCTTCAATCGAGCTTTGGAAAGGATGGTGCCAGATATTGAGAAAGGATGTTGCGAGATATTGAGAAAGGATGGTGA
Organism: Molanna angustata; assembly: GCA_963576475.1. Classification (NCBI taxonomy): domain Eukaryota; kingdom Metazoa; phylum Arthropoda; class Insecta; order Trichoptera; family Molannidae; genus Molanna; species Molanna angustata. Next base: position 6,982,626 of record OY754975.1, read on the forward strand.
GAGATATTGAGAAAATATGGTGCGAGATATTGAGAAAGGATTGTGAGAGATATTGAGAAAGGATGTTGTGAGATATTGAGAAAGGATGTTGCGAGATATTGAGAAAGGATGGTGAGAGATATTGAGAAAGGATGGTGCGAGATATTGAGATAGGATGGTGTGAGATATTGAGAGCACATCAGGTGGTATACCGTTCGGGGAAATGGACATTTTTTGGATATGCAGACGATATAGTACTCTATAATACGTCAATTTTTAGATTCAAATCATCAGTAATAAAGTCCCTGAATGCCTTTGTGGCTTCTGGTGAGTAGTGTTTTTGCAAGCTATCCTCTTTCTCTTTCCGTCCAATTCCTAATATCCTTTCCATTCTTTCCCCTATATTATAACAGATATTACAACTAACACAATAGTGATTATTTCTGTAAACTTAATTAATCCACTAATGGAGTGTTAAATTTAATGTATAATTTGTTATAAGACTGTATATTTACAAAATTAAATAAAATAAAAATAAAATATAGCCTTAGTAGCAAAAGAACACCGAGACTTGAAAGACAAATAATACAAAATAAAAATCTTTAACCTAGATGCGAACGTAAACGACCTCACTAGGTTAAGAGCCTGTTATATTATGTACCTATGTATAATTTTATAAGCGTGTGCGTCTGTCACTGTAAGTTTGGTCTGTATATTTTTTATCAATTTTTTAATTCTGTTTTTGAATGTTATTATTTTTTTAAATGAATACCTATGTCCTTGTTGAACAAATATATATATACATCTTCCTACATTCCCTAAACTAATCATAAATTCTTGTGCTTTTTCAACTCCAGTTGAATCAAATTGAATGCTTTGAATTGAATTATAAGGTAATGGACACCCGCACACCTGTCGCTGGTTACCCAGCATTGTGGAATATTCCGTGTTGGTATTAATTGATTGATTATGTAACGGAAAAAAATTACTCAGCACTCCTTTGAATCGTAACAATTTTGAGAAATCACATAAATTGCATAAGCGTAAAGAATTTTTTCGGATTCATAGACAATTTATTAAAACGATTGGTTTAGGCGGACAAAATGTCCGCATCTGACTTATTTATGAATCAAACAGCGAACCTGTTTAATAACGACGAATCGATGAAGAAATTAACATCAACATACTGCTCACATAACATGTTCCTTCCACTCTACGTTCGCAAGGACGTCCTCTATGGCACAAGCACTTTCCAACATCACTCAGGTAGGTACCTACATACACATCAGTCCACCTGCACATATGTAAGTACAAGCAGACAAATTATTTCATTTCAACATAATTATTGTTTAACATATGACAACACTTTGCACGTTGGCGACAAATCGAAATATCTTTGATTTGAAATATGCAATGGCTACCGGTAAGTACGCACCCATTACATATGTGTTTATTTATTTTTTTAATTATTTATCTAGCAACATACATCAGATACTAGCTAAATATTTATTTTAAACGCACCCAATTACAAATTGCCACACTTTGGAGGCTAATAATGTTTATTAGTCTCATATACCTAGACAGAATTTCAGCAAAAAGATTGTGTCCCCAGCGGAAATCGATGGAGCCAGATACATTAAGTACAGAGGCGATTAAAAATTACTGAAGATTAAAAATCGCCTGATAGCTGGCAATCTGTAGTACATTGATATATTAGACCTTCCTAAATACTATAATACGAATTAGATACTCTATTATGAAAAGTCTTCTGTATTATCTCAAAAATGACTTGTCATGGGTTCCTAGTCACCTAGGGATTGAAGGCAACGAAAAGGCTGATGAACTTGCCAAATTGGCAACGATCTCAGGCACCATTCCGGATGACTTCATAATCCCAATCTCAGATCTTTTTCCTCGTCTTATTAATATTATGACAATATGCACAGTGTTTGACAATGATATACTTATTATACCTTTCTGCAATCAATGCTAATTTATGGCATTGTTGCTTTGCTTGGGGAGGAACGTATACAACTAATTTACAATCAATAAATATAGCGCAAAAATTGATAATTAAAATAATACTTAGGAAAAAAGGAAACTTCTCAACAACCCCTTTTTTGTTTTTCAATATTTAAAGTTCCTACACGAAGGCCCTTGGACATACGGATGTATACAAATATGCACACTAAATTACCTCCTAATGTATGAAACATAAAACATATTGTTTGTAGGTACCTACTTATATCGTCTGTGATATAAAATATTCTTTCGTGAAGAAGTCAAATTTTAGAGTTTTTATTTTATTTGCAAGAATAGTAATTAAATTATCAAATCATGGGGCAATAATCTTGATATTGTTTTGTATTTTTAATTTTTAAATGAACTTTGAATGAAAAAAAATAATTAATTAAAAAAAATATTCCATTCCTCGGAATCAAATTCCGGATGCCACCACAGAAGACAAAAATCTTACTACTGTGTACCTATTTAAAAATAAAAACTATTTTTCTTCTATTAAATTGACATCATAATGTTCATCACTAGCACAGAGCATAAAAAATGTCTTTGTTCAAGTACCTACCTATTTTTCATTGATGATTCAGATAGTAAAAATATTATTATTATTCTTGAAGATTTTCGTCCCATTATTTATTTTATTGTATATATTTTATATTAGCATAAATTATTTATATGTAGGTATATTTTTATATTGAACTGGAATGCTGTGTGACCTTCGACTTTTGATATTTTCCGGTAAATGTCAAATAATTATTGCCTTATATTTCTAGTCTAGGGAGAGGTATAATAACATTATAATGTGGCAGAAGTGCTTGAGGCTTTTCTGGTTTCGCAGAAGATTGATATTCAATATTCAAAACATTGGAATATAGTGTATTTACACAATGATATAAGAATCGCCATAATTGTGAGGTAGCCAATATTTATTCAAAACAAGGATTTGAAAATATGACACTCGTTTTTTTCTGTTTGAATTTTTAAAAATGTAGAACTAATTTCTACATCCTAAGAATTATTTTAATAGGTATTCATTCTGATTATTAGGTAATTCTTATTTATTAGTCTATTTTGATCCCCAAACATACTCATGCAAAATTAAATTAAAAAAACTCATATACCTACTTAAATTATCACTAGGCAAGCCTGTGGTTAGAATGCTATAAAAATAAACTAATCATTTTTAAATCATTGTTGTTTCTGTTAGGTACTAATGTAATGGCTCCTATGACTATCAGTGAAGCAACTTTAGAAAGAGTCCAGTTAAAATAGTATTATTCGTTATATATTAGTATGGGTGGATGGGTCGATGGCAGAGCGGTTAGCGCGCTGGGTTAGTAATCCAGTGGTCGCGAGTTCGAATCCTGCCTCGACCGATCTCGTTCACCTATAGGCAGTGGCGGCTCTTCCTAAAGGGCTCTCGGGCTCAGCCCTCCCAAACAAAAAAATCCAAAATATGTATTTCAATAAATCTTGAGAATACATTATTTTTCTAATTAATATTTGCCGTCTTACGCCTGTAGTATATTTAGCGAAAGTATTTAAACCTACCTGCCTTGTAAAGCAAGCAAGATTCTATGAAATATTTCATTCCTCGGGCACAGTCGACTTGTGCCCGGAGAGCCCATAGAATTCACGCGACCGTCCGCTGCCGCCGCAGCTCGCCGTACATGCGGAATGTATGCCGATTTGGAGCAAAACGGGGTAGTGCCCGCGAAGGGTTATAGTATATTTTCATTCATTGGTATTTTGTTGTACATTGCGATGGTCGAACGTTAGGTAAGTAGTTGCAATTCCTTGAGGCTATCATTAATTGACATTACATAATTTAAACAATAAATCATCCGAAATATATAAGAATTATTATTTAATTAATTGATACCATAATATTGCAAACAAAAATGATATAAAATGTGTAAAATCAAGAAGCAGTAAAGCGGCCGTTGACTTATTTTATAATTTATCGATGCATTTTATTACAAGCGTTTTTTAAAACCCAACAAAATACAGCATAAATGATCAGGTTCACGTTTTAATTTCCGTCAAACAAAATAACTACGGAAAACACTGATAATTTTTATACACTAAAATAATATTGTGTCACATATCTGCTTTCGGATTCCTGTAGTAAGTTAATTTCTCATCTAGGTATAATTATAATTTTGAGCCCTTCTAAGATTTAAGGTCACCAGCCGCCACTGCCTATAGGACAAGCATTTATGCTTAGTTTAGGGAACGTAGGAAGATGTATATGTTCTTGTTTAACAAGGACATATTCATTTAAAAAAAAAAAAAAAATATATATATATATATATATATATATATATATATATATATATATATATATATATATATATATATATATATATATATATATATATATATATATATATATATATATATATATATATATATATATATATATATATATATATATATATATATATATATATATATATATATATATATATATATATATATATATATATATATATATATATATATATATATATATATATATATATATATATATATATATATATATATATATATATATATATATATATATATATATATATATATATATATATATATATATATATATATATATATATATATATATATATATATATATATATATATATATATATATATATATATATATATATATATATATATATATATATATATATATATATATATATATATATATATATATATATATATATATATATATATATATATATATATATATATATATATATATATATATATATATATATATACCAACTAATCAAAATCTCTAATTTGTGTTCTGCGCAGCCCACGTGATACATCGAGTTTTTTATGCGGAAAACTATACAAATTATGAATAATGTGAAATAAAACTAGTTGCATGTAACACATGAGATCCAACTGTCGATAGCGATAGTATGTATAGTTGAAGAATATGTACCAAACTACAAATTATTGAATATTTTCAGATATTTTGTTTTCTATACAACATATGTAGGTATGTATGTCAAGATAGGATAGTATGGAGGAAGATCCTTTTTCCTACCCAGAATATGCAAATAGCATGATGGTATGTATGTATGTTTGGAGTCGAAGTATCAAACTATTAAGTCTTCTTACATATTGTGTATAGGCGACTGCCATACAAAATGTATGAAGCGATGTCGTCACTAAATTCAATTTTTAAAAAAATTGTTAAAAAAAAATTGAGATCTTCTACTACATTGCTGATATTTTTTATAGAAAATTAAATTATCTAGTTGGGGTGTTTCGGCTTTTTTCGATAATTGTAAAAGTTTTGGAAATATAGGCAGTTAAACTCATAAATTTATCATAAAAAAAATATTTTTCTTAATAAAAAATGTTTGAGAAACCCTGGAATTTTTTTGAAAAAACTTATTTGAGATTTTGTATTTGTCTATGTTTGTACCAATTTTCAGCGTTCTAGCGTTTATGGTTTCTGAGATATATGGAAAAATAAAATAAAAATTCAAAAGTTGATAACCCCTGACTGAAACAAAAATTCAAAATTCCGAGTATAAAAGTTTTGTAGGCCTGTAACTGTTTATATATTCTGAAATTTTAGGCTCTGTTTATTGAGCGGATCAAAAGTTATAAGGGGGGGACGGACACACAGACACACACACACACACAGACACACACACACACACAGACACACACACACACAGACACACACACACAGACACACGAAATGTTCTACTCCGAATTCTGAGTAAATCCGTGTATGGAACATATATGCTGCGAAGCCTCTAAGTTGGTGTTTTTTGACTTCAAAGTTGGAAAAGCCGTGAAAAAAGTAGACCTCTCCATACAATTCTCGCGTATTCTGGCTTGATACATTGTCGATATGTTAAGAGAACAAAGTTCTCCTGAACAAATCGACAGTTGGACAAAACTAATGTTGGCAAGGAAGCTTTTTTAATTGAAATGTATATTAATTATTTATCTTAAAATTCTATTTTATTTGTATAAATATATATGTACCTACTTATATTTAAAAAATGTTTATTTATAAAAATTAAATTATAGTAAAAACATTTATAATTTATAAGTTCAAAAACATACAAAGAATTGGAGCATTATTGAATGTTATTCAACATGATGAGAAAATAAAATCCATGAATTTATTTAAAATGTCCTCAAAACTGTAAGCATATTGATCAAATATTTCGTTTTAAGTTTTGTGTCCCACGTTTAAAATGCCGACCGCCGTGGCACAGTTGGTAAGCCGTTTGGTTTGTGTGCGGGCGTCCTGGGTTCGATTCCCAGCAGAGGAGAAATTTATTTAAATTTATTTCTCACGCAAATATTGCTTCTCTGGGCTGGAAACACTGGTTAGTTGGAAGAAATTGCCATACGGCAATAAACTCGCCACTTGCGCAGGGTGCAAGGAAGTGTTCTATTATTATTATTAAAATGATTTTTGGACACATTGATGAGACCTCTCGTCTACCACGAGGAAACATCAAGCCAAGGTGTGGGGAAGAAAAGGAGAGAAATGATGGTGACACTATGAAATTGTAGTCATTATAGTAGGTCCATGGCAATAAAATAATAAAAAAAAACAAAACAACAGACAACAAATAAAAACATGTGGCATCTACCGAAACGAACTGTCAAACACACGAAAAGACGCCGACCAGAATATACCGCCCCAGGGTACAGCGACATCCTTACTCCAGGCATGTCACTGTCTTCCACGTGGTGACGGTAGATCGGTGGGGCCCAGCCTCAGCGTCAGGCTAGCAGGTCTTCCTCGTGTCCGGCGTGGTTTCTTCTTCTCCTCCTGATCTCCTCCTCCAGACCGTCACCCATGGCTGGCTCTGTGCCCCACGACACGCTATGACGGCGCATCTCGACAGAGGTGGCATACCAGTCGGGACCTCACCGGAAGGCGAACCGACGCCCCAGACGACACGGATTGCCCTTCGTGGTCCAATCTGCGAGCCGCCGCGTTCCCTACGCGGTGGCCCACACTGCGCTCTGCCTCCAACCTCCTGTCCTGATGATGCCCTCATCTTGGTTCTGGGGCACCATCAGCGTCCATGCGCGTGACGGGTCCTGTCACACAGACCTCCTCGTGCTCTTGAAATATGGCCGCCATCGGGACGCGCGTGTCGACCGATGACGGCGTCACACCAAACCGTCCGTCCTCCACCAGCGTCGAATGCCAAGAGAGCGCGTGCCATCGCGCGTGCTATAAGCTTCCTTGTCGTTCTCTCACGCCGTCAGGGGCGCTAGTAGTCTTCCGCCAAAATGTTGCCGCGGAAAAAATTAAAAATTATTGTTTTTCGACAACACTGTTTTTCGGCTATAACAACATCATTTGTTTAATCGTCTATGACTTTCGACCAAATCTTATTTTTCTATGGCACTATAGTTATCTTTATCTGTCAAATGTCCGTGAGTTTACTGTCAAAAATATAATAAAAATGTTGGATGTGTTTTTCACATTTTATCTCGTATTTAATATTACAAAAAGTTCGCCGTCAATAATTTAAGAATATGAATTAATTCTCTTAATTTCATTACTGTAAGATACCGACAAAACTTCAATATGGCGAAGTAAGTTTTAAGCTCTTATATTATTTTTTTTATATTTGATGTTTTGTGTAATATTTCGAATAAAATGTCAATGGGGGACCTTAAATTAAGTAATAAAGTTTAAAATATTTTGTTAATCTTAGGTTTCATCAGTCATTTGTCGATATATCTAAAAAAAAGAAACGAAGAAGCCTTAAAAATGTCTAGTTAGACCACGTATTAAAATAAATATTACAAATTTCGTTTCAGTTGAATCTTTAACATAAATATTTTATGAAAAATATCAATAGCATTCATTTTTTATCATCAAAATACAAATGTTTGTACCTACCAGTATTATAAGAGGGCTGAATCTATTTACACGTGAAATAAATGTGAATTTTCTAAAGTAAATATTTGATTATGTTTTGCCTTTAACTTTACATGCTAAATAAAACAAATAAAAAACATTATATTATGATGTAGTCAAGCTTAAGGTGATAAAATGTGTGCTTAGTTACTGAAGTTATAATACATACATTATACAAAAATATTACCTTCTTATACTGTAATTTGAGGTTATATCTATAGCTTCATACATTTTTGATATATACAATGAAAATAAATAAGTTTGTGTGTGTTATATGGGTGGTGGCAGAGCGGTTAGCGCGCTGGGTTAGTAATGCAGTGGTCACAGGTTTGAATCCTGCCAAGACCTACTTCATTCACCTATAGCACAAGCAATTATGCTTAATTTAGGAAATGTGTGAAGATGTATATGTACTTAATACAAGGACATATTAATTCTTAATTTTAAAAAAAACCTATGTTCGAGTATTTTAATTTTTACTAGTTTCAGAGCTGAACCGCTTCTTCGTCACATGGACTAAATGTAAATAGCTGAAAATAGTTATCATAATTGTATTCTTATTACGATACTCTCATTTTGCCCCCCTCTAGGCAAAAATTTTGACTTATTAAATAATCATCTTGCTCTAATATTTAATAAGCTATTCAGTGGTGTTTTTATGACACATGGAGCCCTAAGAGTAAATAAAAATATGTGTAGGATTGCATGGGTAACTCTTTGGTATAGTTATCGTCAAATAACTTTGTTTTTTCTTTTCTTGGGTGATATCTGTGCAAACCGTCCCCCTCTCTTAAATTTTTTAAGTTGAAATTTCACTTTGTGGTTATGTTGGTATGATAGCATTTGGTATTTTGGCTATATGACAACATTATTTAGTTTATTTAAATGACTGACAATTGTATCAACATTATCATGAAGTGCACTTTTAAGTACAACACTCTATTTTCCGATATTCACAGCCTATGGTTTTTTACAATCACAATGTAAATACTTACTGAATATTACTTTGCTCATATACAAAATACGAAGCAAATACTTTTTTCGTTTAAAAAATAGGAAGAAAATACTTTGCTCATATAAAAAAATAATGATAAAATACTTAGCTCATTAAAATCTAGTGCATTTTGAAATACAAATATCATTTTTTAAGTTAGTATTAAAAAGTTACTGAAGATGCGAGCAATCTCGAAAACGTTCTTACTTACAAATTAAAAGTTAAAAGTAGAAGTAAATAAAGTTGTTTAATTTATTTTTATTTTATAAAAATTAACTTCTACATAGTTTGTCACAAAAAATTTGAAGAATTATAAACATCAAGTAAGCAAAACTTATCATATCTTTTATTTTTCATAAATAGACACTTAAGGGGGCGACTGCTGCCAACGTACCTATTTTTCAATTTGATATACCATCATTATTTCTAATCAAATCGTTTTGAAAAAAATAATTTGGGGAGTATGGGTATTAATAAAGAAAAATATACCTTAACTTTTTGATAATGTTCTGTATAAATTCTTGTAGAAAAATAATGGAATACTCCGATTTTCAACGTTTATCTCGATGGTAGAGCGGTTAGCGCGCTGGGTTAGTAATCCAGTGGTCGCAAGTTCAAATCCTGCCTCGACCGATTTCGTTCACCTATAGTACAAGCATTTATGCTTATTTTAGGGAACGTAGGAAGATGTATATGTACTTGTTTAACAAGGACATATTATTTTTTTTCTTAATAAAATAAAAAATAAATAAAAATCTCATATTTTTAATAAACTCTAAGTCGTAAAGCAACATTTTTTTTTTTAATTAAAGAAGACAAAAAATATCTAGAAAAATATGTTGTGACGTTGCATTAATGCTTCAGGTTTAGTAAAGACACCTAAAAAACATTTATTTTCCATTCAGCGCCATTGCGAAATAATTTTTTTTTGTTTATATACTTAACCTGATACATTAATGCAACGTCACATAATATTTTTCCAGATATTTTGTTCTTCATTAATTTAAAAATATATTTATTGCTCTATACCTTATAGTTTTTTTAGAAATATAAACATTTCAAAAATCAGGGTATGCTTATTATTTTTCTACAAGAATATATACATAACATAATTAAAAAGTTAAGGTATATTTTTATTTATTAATATCCATACTAAGTTATTTTTTTCAAAATAATTCGTTTTGTAGTAATGATGCAATATCAAATTGAAAAAATAGGTATGTTGGCAGCAGTCGCCCCCTTATAACTGAGTTTCAGCCATTGGTATCAATTGAAATTGCTACATTATTTTTATTTCAGATGTAACATTTCACTACAACTTTTGCTCTTAGGCGACAGTATTATAAAAGCCCTTTAAATACTGGGGGCCCTTTATTATAAATTATAATTCACAAATAATAAATGTGACACCAATTGAATATTATTATTGTTTATATCAGTTATTGATATATTTATTTCTGTGTCACTATAATTTATAAACAAACAATCATTTCATTACTTTGTATTCATATTGTTTATATTTTCCCTTTTATCGTTAGAGAATTGCTTCTCAACATTTTACTATATTTGATAAATTTCTTATCAACTACAATGTAATTTATTATCCACTACCAAAGTCATAATTCTAATGAAAGTTACATAATATTAATAATTCATATGTTTATTAATTTTAAATTATTCTTTTTTACCTTGGAATAAATAACCTATTCTGGAAATTGTATTTATTTCCATAACCTTTTTTTTCAACTTCATACTCTCAATGGCCAATTCTTGATCATCTTTAATCCTTATCAAGTTTATAAAAAAATGTTTTGTTTAATTAATTATGAAATTGCATAGCCTGATTTTATATTCTTCGTGATGCAAAAATAAGAGGACTTTGCAAGCTATTCTTCGCGCTATACATTTATTTGTTGTACTTTCTTGAATTCTGTGAAGTATCTTCTTCAATGCAATATATTACTATTCCCGTAATTGACTTCTTCTCTAGAACTCGAGAATGAACAATGAAAAAAGTGTGAAAAAAAGATTTTTAAGCCGTCTCATTCTAGCTGACTAATAGTCTGGGATAGAAAAATATATTTGTGTTATAATATGCAAGTTAGGTAGGTACTTTATTAAGTACTAACTGTATTTATATTGGAAACACTGTTACAATATTAAATATCTTTCACTTGCAATATTAAACACCACCGCGGTGAACGATATCAAAAATATAAAAATGGTTATCTTAATAAAACTCTCTTTATATTTTTAATAACTATAATCCAATTGTCGATTTGTTCAAGAGAATTTATTTCTCTTAACACATCAACATAGTATCAAGCCAAGATACGCGAGTATTGTATGGCCGGGTCTATATTGGTTTTTTCAACTTTGAAGTAAAAAACACCAACTTAGAGGCTTCGCAGCATATATGAAGAAAAGACTGACCTCTCAATACTATCCTATCGTGACATACATAGCTACATGTTTTGTAGAGAAAACAAAATATTTTTAAATATTCAATAATTTGGATTTAAGGGTTTATAGTTTGGTATGTATTCTTCAACTATACAAACTATCGCTATCGACAGTTTTGTCTCATGTGTTAAATGCAACTTGTTTAAATAAACAAGACAATATTTCAGTTGTAATAAATTCAATAAATATATATTTCACATTTGTAGAACCAGTGATTTTTCCAAGTTACATATATTATGATTTATTTGTTCAATCAGCTACATTGTGTTTCAATATCAGTTGTGTTGTGTGTCTCGTGCAGGGAGATGATGATTGTGTTTGTGTACGACACCCTTCGATGTCTCGCCGAATCAGACGATCCCGCAGATGCAGTCTTGTACTTCCATCCGGGGTGGGTCTCAGACTCGCAGAGGATGTCTCTCTGCGGACAGCTGATGGGCGTCACACACTGCCTCAAGGCCATCTTCTCTGCTCCTCAAGTACTCGCTCTGCACAGCGGAAAGTTTGTCATACACGAATACGGAAGATATATTTTGGTATGTCATTTTTTATCAATTTAATACTGTCCAATTATTGTGTACCATAATAAAACATTACTCAATATTTATTTGATCAATTTATATCATCATTTCAAACTAGTAAATGCAATAAACGAAAATTAAAAGTTTTATCAAACTCCATACAAAAAAATAATGCAGAAACTATGATTTTCTCATTTCTATTGCGGCACAAAGTTAATGCTATCTTTTTTTACCTGGTAATATGAAAGATGTTTTTACACATCTGATTAAATTTAAAATATTTCCTCCTCATAATATCACCTCCTTACTCAGCCTTAATAAATTTCAAGTACTTAATGTTCTTACAAAATTTATCAGACAGAATAATGTCAAATTGTGATTTCATTTTCTACTTCCCATTTAAAAACAAAACTTTTTTCACAACTTTTTAAATTTTTAATTTCAGTATTAATTATTAATATTTTTTTTTTGGTTTCCCACATATTTTATAATTTGTTGTTTATTTTATTGTAATTAACAAATGCACGATTTTGTAACAAACTTGACTCTGGCCAATGTTCCTTCATTTGAGGTTACAAGTGCCATTTAAATAAATAATAATACACAAAAAAAAATGAAAGAAAATGCCAAATCAGTTTAAAAGAAAAAACAAAAATCACTTTATGTAGACATACTACTATTGTTCTCGATCCAATACTTCTGCCCATCTTTGTGACAGTCTCGGACATTGGTGCCCCTGTACAGCCTTTATAATCGAGTTAGGGTTTGTCCATATCATCTCACGGTATGCGGCGACTCAATGTCTGAGGACACCAAGAAATCCTTGACATCGCCCCTCCACAAACATACTTGAAGCGCTGCTAATTCGTCGATATCCGAAGATTATTCTATAGGCGTCGTTATATTGCACCCGAAGTTGTTCTATTGTCGATCTTCTGTACGATACCCATATTTCACACGTGTACATACTTATACAGAATGCATTGAACAGACTTCTTTTCACTTGGAGAGGCATGTTTGAGATAGCACTTGCGCTTCTTCTCTGACATTCGATGTCATCATCGTCGGATAAATCCTCGTTGATGAGGTGGCCTAGATACTTGACTTGTCCTGTCTTTTCGAGACGAATTCCGTCAATATAAACCGGAAGGACCTTAGCGGGTTCACGATCTTGCTGAAATACCATTATTTGGGATTTTTTTCCATTGTACAACATATTGTTTTCTTTAGCATGCTGTTCGCATAAACCCGTTAATAACCTCAACGCTTTACATATGGTGCCAAGAGGACCATGTCATCCGCACAGCTAATATGATTGGTACAAGTGCGGCCAATATGGCATCCAATCCCTATAAAACTTGACTTTTTAACACACCTAAAGAAGAGAACTGTAGTTCTCGAAACTAGTTGTGAATAAAAGTGCCAAAGTGGAAATAAACAAAGATGTTATTATTTTATTTTCAATATGTATAGTGGTTATATTAAAATTTTAGTTTTCATTTTCTTGTTTAAAGAGTATCAAACCTTTTTTGCAGGCTGTGGGAAGTGATCGTAACATTCCAGACTGGATGTTAAAGAACAGAGCCGAAATATTGACATCTCTCATTAAAGTATACCACTGTGATCTGCAAACAGTCGCTGCTCACTTCCCTGGTGAAAACAATCCAAGATTTTCCCAGAAACTCTATCAGATGTTTGAGACGTATCTTCCTGTTTTACAATATGGAGGTTATATGTTTCAAACAGTTCCTTTGTTGAATTTGCCAAAGGTAAGCAATATTTTTATTTTTAAATCATTCCTGTAGTACATATAATAAATTATATGTATTTGATTAGTACATTATTATTATTAGTGGAACTTTTCCTTTCCATGCGCTGTGTCTATTTGTGATCTATTGTGCTTTTCAATTTTTTGAGTCATCTCAACGGCAATACGGTGTCTTCAATGAGTTATCTCAAAATACTACCTATTGAGATATCCTAATTCATTCTCATCATTTTTTGTTCTATAACATCAGTGCAAAAGCTAGTGAACAGAAGAGGAAGGATAAATTGGTGAGTCCCGTCTTAATATCCTTTCATTCCTTTACCGGCATTCACATATGCGCGAATTGAAGCCTCAATGAACGCGTAACCTGTGACAATAGTATTAGGAAACTGATATCTTCTTCATAATTCTCGTTACATACAGTCCACTTTTCGTTTAGCCGAATTGCAATAAATTTGGCCTTAACATAATTTATTTATGAAAATGTGACTTTGGGCCATAATGTTCTTTTAATACTTACTATTACAGTGTCTTAAAAACAAGTTTACCCATTTTTCTAATCATGTATATCTACTCCAATCCTTCACAATGCAGAATTTCTCAGCTAATTGTTTTTAAGTCAAACTCATTTCATTCGTATATTGGCCTTCGTGGCTAGGCTGTTTAGGTATCTGACCGCTGATCCAAAAGTCCCGGGTTTGATTCCTGGTAAAGACATGGCTTTTAATTGTTTTTTCAGTCTGGAAATGTGAGAAGATTAATATCATAAGTCTCCAGAATGTGGCAACTTGTTATTGGGTGCGTGTTAAATTAATATTTGACATGGCATCTTTCAGTTGCCTGAGTAGTAATATAAAATGAAATAAAATAAATAAATATATTAAAACTAGTTGCATGTAACACATGAGATCCAACTGTCGATAGTGATAGTATGTATAGTTGAAGAATAAGAATCAAACTATAAACCCATAAATCCAAATTATTGAAAATTTTAACACATGTTGGTATGTATGTCAAGATAGGACAGTATGGAGGTCACTCCTGTTTTCCTACCAGAAATATGAAAACAGCATGATGGTTCTGTATGTATGTTTGGAGATTAAGTACCTATCAAACTATTAAGTCTTCTTACATATTGTGTATAGGCGACTGACATACAAATTGTATGAAGCAATGTCGTCACTAAATTCAATTTTTATAAAAAATTGTTAAAAAAAGTTTGAGATGTGCTTATACAATGAAATATTTTTTATAGAAAATTAAATTATCTAGTTGAGGTGTTTCGGCTTTTTTCGATATTTTTGAAAAATTTTGAAATATAGGCAGTTAAATTCATAAATTTATCATAAAAAAAATATTTTTCTTAATAAAAAATGTTTGAGAAACCCTGGAATTTTTTTGAAAAAACTAATTTGAGATTTTGTATTTGTCTATATTTGAACCAATTTTCAGCGTTCTAGCTTTTATGGTTTCTGAGATATATGGAAAAATAAAGTAAAAATTCAAAAGTTGATAACCCCTGACTGAAACAAAAATTCACAATTCTGAGTATAAAAGTTTTGTAGGCCTATAACTGTTTATATATTCTGAAATTTTGGGCTCTGTAAATTGAGCGGATCAAAAGTTATAAGGGACACACACACACACACACACAGACACACACACAAAACTCACACAAAATGTTCTACTCCGAATTCTGAGTAAATCCATGTATAGGAACATATATGCTGTGAGGCCTCTAGTTGGTGTTATTAGCATGCAAAAAGTCCACTACACCATACAAAATTTTCCTTCGTACACGCATCTTGGCTTAATAATGTCGATTCATTAAGAGAATTGAATTCTCATGAACGAATCGACAGTTGGAAAATAATATTGTTCTCATAATTAATTTATATCATTTAGTGCAGTGCCTTAGTTTTAAAAAAATAAAATAAGTACCTACTTCCAAAGGCTAGCGTCCACAGAGGTGCACCAATCGGACACAAACTGCCGACACAACTGTCATTTGCTGTCAGTTTAGAGTGGGATAAGATAGTGGGATTAGAACAGTGGGGTAAACGAAGTAATTGTGCTGTTTTACAAATTATATTTATTTTATGTTGGTGTTTATCAAACACGATGTAGGAAGTGTAATAATAATATAATGTATGTTTGAGATTTATTTTATTTATCTAGGTTATTTGCATAGTATGAAATTTGCAGTTATTTACACTGCAATACATTATATTTTATAGTAACTCCTCCAAGGGTTTGTCAATAACAAGATAAATTAGCCATGGAAATCCACAATCTATAATAAAATAATCTATTCAATATTTTTCATAGTGTTTTAATCTTGTATTTTAAACAACAATTTTTATTTTCTTTTTAAACAGCTATTTCTAAACAATGATGATTGATTATAATAAAGAGGTTTTGTTTGAATATTTCTTTTATGATAGAAAAACTAACATTCTTGCACATCCTAAACTATGTGAGAAAGAATTTGAATTCAGGTTCATTAGATTACTAGTCTTTGATAGCTTTGATAGTCTTTGATTTTGATTCTATTCATAGTGAGGTTCACGATCTACATCACAAGTCTCTGAAGTGTGTAATAATTATGGTATTTATCAGATTGAAATATTCTATAATTACTTTATACCAGGATTTATGTTAATAAAAAGAATAAATCACTATTTACAGGTTTATTACACAAATTAACAATAAGTACAAGATTACATAAAATAGTGAGAGTTTTGAATGGCACTGTAGCGTCTTTGTTATTTACTCAGTATATAAAGCCCCCTCATTGTTCTAGAACATTCTGTTGCTTCTCATTGGTCGAGTTGTCACGTCGAGA
Organism: Molanna angustata; assembly: GCA_963576475.1. Lineage (NCBI taxonomy): Eukaryota > Metazoa > Arthropoda > Insecta > Trichoptera > Molannidae > Molanna > Molanna angustata. The sequence goes on from OY754975.1 coordinate 6,999,144, forward strand.
CATCCAGTGTGTATTTCTCGAACGTTCCATAAGTTCTTATTGGTCGAGCTGTCATTTCGATACATCTGGTCTGATATTCTCGAAAACATTTAACGAAAAATGTAGAGCCATATGATTATATATTGAGTTATATAATATTTGAAATTTTAGCACAATATATAATGCAACTCGCTCACACAATTCATAAAAATTATTGGATATGAACCAAACCAACCTATTCTATCCAAACTTTTTGTTAGAATAGGTCGGTTTGGTTTGTTTGTAGTTATTATTACGACTCGTGTGAGCGAGTTGTATTATACATTGTGTAATTATATAATGTTTGAAAATTTGGTTGTTTTTATTTTTACTTAAAAGTGGTAGATGGCACTAAAACACAGTATAAAATGCAACTCATGCGAGTCACCATAAATAACTAAGTACAAACCTAACCAACCTATTCTATCCACACTATTTGTTAGAATAGGTTGGTATGGTTTTTTTGTAGTTGGTTTGATTTTGGTTACCGCCACCATTAATTAACACCTGAAAACTCACTTCTTCCGCGAGTCTTACAAAAACCTGTAATAGTTATATTCAAAGCGCCCTTGAGGTGAGGTTATCACAAAAACGGCACTTTAAAAATTATCCCAATTTAATTTAATTAATAAATCGTTTTCATAAAGCAAAGCGCTATCATCGCCCCTAGAGGTAAAAAATGTACTTAACTATTTTACGATGTATGTTTAACTATATTGTCAATCGATTTATAATCAATGAGCTCATTAAATGACATCACAATATCGGTAATACAGTAAACTATCCAGTAAACCGCTTCATGTTTTCCTCAATTTTACGATATTGCCTCACTCATTCACATGGTCGAGCCATCTTTATCTTGGAAAGCCCCTACCTCATTCCATTCCTGTCTGCTTTGTATATTTTATTCGTCAGATATTCCTCGTTCGTTCTCCCCATGTAACCAAACCATCTCAATGTGTTCTCTTCTTCTTCTCCGATCTTAACGTAGGTTGGCGGCCATCACACCAAACTTATTATACTCTTGCACCAATCTAATTAGTGACGCCACATCTGGAATCTCGATCCACTGCCTGAGATTTTTAAACCACGATATTCTTTTATACCCCATATTCCGTCTTCTCTCTTATCTTTCCCTGCACTATAAGTTGTCGAAGGGCATATTTATCTTCATTGTGGAATATGTGACCAAAGTATGCAGCTTTGCATTTCTTAGTAGTGGTCAGCAACTCTCTCTGTTTCTCCATCATATTTACAACACTTTATTGGAGACTCTATCGACCCATGAGATGGGCAACCTTCTGTGCAGCCACATCTCAAATGCTTTCAATTTTATTTACTGTTGAAATTTCGAGAGTCCAGCCTTCCACTCCATACAACAGTACTGACAACACATATGCTTTAACAGCTCTCCATCTTGAATTTACCCTTAAATCTTGGTTCGCATTTTGAAGAAGGTGGATCTCAATCCTGGCCTTTATTTCGGAAACTGAGTTCCACTTATCATTCAACCAGAACCCCAAGTATTATAAACAGAACACCTGTTCTATTACACAGCCATCAATAGAGAGGCTTATATTGTTGGATCTCCGTTACACTTACTAATATGGTTTTTGTTTTGAGAACTTTCATTTTAAGGCTAAATTCCTTTTCAGATTCATTGATCAAGTTGACCAGATGTGTTCCTTTAACTTAATATATTAATGCCATATATTTATCAATAATGTAAAATAATATCACTGATACAGAAGCATTTCTTAAGATTAAAAAATATTGTTTTGCAAGAATTTGAAAATGTTTTAAACAATATTGTGCATTGTTTGAAGTCTGCAATATCCACTCATTTATTATGTTTTATTTGTAGAGTGCTACAAACATATTCTTGGAGAGTATGCAAGTGTTGGACTATTGTCAAAAAATCAAGGGAGTACTGGGTGGCACAATACTTTACAACAACAAGTAATTCACTTTTTATTTTATGAAATTATAATTCATGCAAATGTGTATTATAATTACAATTATTGATCTTTAATTTTCAATTTCAGAATTGTGGCAACTCAACTTAATTCTAAATTAACCTCTCGCTTGTCTATGGTTGACCCGTATCGTATTAAGTCCCCGGCTGAATCCGTTTCCACTGAATTTGAACTACCTCATGGATCACAATTGCTCATTGTATATATAAGGAAAAAATATTATGATATTCTTAAGAAGGACGCTGAAAGGGTCAGACTGTGGCAGCAGAATGGATTTGACAAAATTAAAACTAATAATAATAAGGTATATTTGTATTAAAAATACAATTTCTTCTCAATTTTTCATTTAAACTTATTCATGCTGTATGATTCTTATGATTGATTCACTGGGAATAATAAATTTAAATCTAAGAGTTATTCTTTTAAATAAAATCTTTAGTTTAAATTAAATGACATATAAAAAATATCACAATGAAATCAAGTAATTAATATTTAAAATTTTGATGATTTGTGTAATAGAAATTGTCCCCGTGATTAGTGTACCACTTATTTATTTATGTATCGCAAAATAAGTAAGGAGTACACTAATCACAGGGAATTAAAAACATTTATTTGCTTATTTATAGAATTCTATGAAACAAAATAAAGAACCAGTTCTTGGACCAATGAAGAGAGATAAATCATTGTTGTTTACTGCTGTTCCCGAAGAAGATATTCACACCAGCTCTCCGTCGCCTACCTCGCCAAAATCAAATGAAGATATGAAATCTAAAGAAGCTTCCTCCAATACCACAACCATGCCCGATGTTGTCCCATTCTGTAGCAAACCCCGCGTCAGGCCAAACAAACTAGCTTTAAGCTTTAAAAATTCCGTGTCTAGAGATAGCATCAACGAAGATTGTGTCCCTTCCGTCCCGACTGGACCAGTATTCACGGGACAAACCAGTGTTTGTTCCACGCCAATGTTGGAGTTCAAACGTCTTCACGGGAATGTCATGTCCATTTGCCGCAACGTTGACGATCAACTATTGACAGACGCCCTCAACGGCTCCGAAAATATTCCTATGGATAACCCGACTGAGATACAAGTAGATAAACCTCCTATGCAAGATATAGAACCGGTTATTCGTCCAGAAGACAACGTGAGAAAAATGAGTAAAGACTTGAAAGCGACCTGTGAAAACATGGTAAATAAACCGTTAGTGAACATGAGGAAAATCAAAAGTCTCAGCGACATAAACAGCAGTTTCAAGAGAATATCTCATCTTGCAGCCATGCGCTTCGGCAAATCGGGGATAACCAACAAAAATCTAAGCTTAAACTGCGACCAATCTCCTGACGAAATGGAAAGCTTGGATAAAATAAGCGTTACAATAACCGATCCGTATTACCCCGTCTTCAGCAGCGAGGGAATACCGATATCCAAATCACTATTTGACGAGTACATATTACAACACTATGCTGAAATGGACAAAGCCAGTAAAGAGTTTGATTTGAAATGTGATTTTGATTTGAATAAAATCAATGCGTCATTCAAAGACTTTGATGCGAATAAGAAAAGTTCTCCTGTCAGAAGAAAGTCTCTGAACGAAGTGAAGATGACCAATTTGAAAGACAACGAAGTGGTCACCAAGGCGGATCCGTTAAGAAGGAAATCTCTCTGTTTGCCGTTGAAGTCATTAGGAAACGAAAAGAGTATCGAATCAAATAGTTCACTATTTGATTCACAAAATCGTAAGAAAATGTCGGGAGTGCAGTTGACTCCCCTGATGGAGAAATTGAGTCACTTGGCATTTTCAGAAAAGTCCAGTGGATATAGTAGCAGAGGGGTGACTCCGATGGAATTTAAAGACTTCCAATTGAGTACGCCATGTGTGGAAAAGAAGGTCATTTTTCCGGAATCAACTAAAGAGTAAGTTTTTCTGTACTTATTACTGTATTTTATATTGACATTATGTAATATGTCTGATACTTTATATAATTTTATATAAGTAATGAGCTGAAATATATAATATAGAAATTTATTCAGCTTCTAACTTATCCATGCAAAACAATGTATACAACACTATGGAGGCATGGATCATCAAGTGTAAAAAAATTGCTGGTGACTCTTTATTGAACTCCCTGCCCTGCATCAAGGACATGCCGCCTGACTGATCAGCCGAGGAGGATCTGGTCGGCGCTTAACAGAATCCGAACTGGCCATGGTGGATGTGCTGATTTTGGCTTTAAATATGGATGGCGAGAGTCTCCTAGATGTGACTGCGGAGCTGACAGACAGTCCATCGAAAATATAGTGGTGAAATGTGTAAACAGCCTGTATAGTGGTGACCAAACAGACTTTTTCATACTCACCGACGAAGCAATAAATTACATCAAGAACATTGACATCCATATTTGACAAGCAGGAAACTTAACCCTGCGCAACATTAACTTACCTTAAGAATAACAAATTTTATATATTTACTCTATTTGTGATATATGTGGCCAAACGCTAAATAAATAAAGATTTATTATGTTATAAAATATTCCACCTCAGTACAGGCTATGTCTAGTGAGGTCGATGTGTATAATATTATGTACATGTGAACCTATGTAGTATAGTAATTAAACATGAATGCTAGTCTAGCAACACAAGGGACCTTTTTTGTTTTTTAAAAATATATAAAAATGCCCAATTTAATTGGACAGATTAAAAATAATTAAAAAAATGTCTGAAAAACTAAACAGCTCTAATTTATCGTACATTTCAACAAGTGCTTGAACTAGTTAGGGCTATTTAGAAGAAACAAATTATGTATTTTACTCACAGTATTTTTTTTTCAACACTTACTTTTCTGGATTATATTGGCTGCACAGAATGTTTCAGAAAAAGCTGGCTTGACCAAATTAATAGTATCTTGACTATTTTTATATTAATACTAGATAAGTGCCATCTATTGAAAAGCATTGTTAATTTTGACTCTTTTTGTTTATTATAGAAAAAACCGTAAATCGGAATCAGGTGATAGTGACAGTGAAAGTGATGAAGATTCTCAGATGTCCAGCTTCAGCATAGATTGTGTAAAAAGTGTCCTTTTCGTTTTTGGCTTGCAAAATATGTCTATGGTTTTACTCTTGGAAGAAGGTGCTGCCAGTGATCTCTCCATAGTAAATAACTTGGTTGGTATTATATAATGATAACTTCTATTACATAATATGTACCTACATACAAAATATAATACAATACCATTACGAAATGTCTCTGGGTAGGCAAAGAGAATCGAGTGGTGATTACTCACCTACACAATTTGTTTTTTGAGAAAGAAAGGAAAGAAGTGGACTCGTTTATTATTCCATTGGTCACTAGTAGTAAACAATAACAATGATTTTCATTTTATTTCAAAATCAGCTGACATTAAAATATGGAAAAAAAATACATTCAATTTTGTCTAAATTTTTATATCATATAGGAAAAGTTGCTTTTAATTTCATTGAAATGACTTAAAATAAACTTGATAATTTTCTTCTTTATTCAATGTGATTAGATGAGTTTTTGATATTAATCTGTTTTATATTGATTCTGGAATGAATTAAATTCATACAGTGAAATATAACTCAGTTTGATTTGTTTTTGTATTATCCAGTGTGAGGCAAGCGTGAGCAGTTTAGGTGCCATCGAACAGCTGTGCATGGAGCCTCTCCCAGGATGTGAGGAGTCCAGCGAGGCATACAGCTTCCTGTCGTTAGATCCACAGTGGGGCGCAGTCAAAAAAGGTGGACCGTGGGCTTCAGGAGATGTTGCCATAATGGGATATATACACAAAGACTTCAAGGAAGATCCTTCACTTACAGAAATTATCATAAGGTATTTTATTTTTAAATTGTGTGTATTTTTACTACAGTTCTCCAATAATCTTCTCGTTCTTCTTCGTCAGCCGTCCTTAATCCAGTAATGGACCTCAACTGAGATGGCGAGAGATGACTGGCGTCATATGCGACAAAAGAATGGCAATCAATATTAAGGTTCTCATATACAAGAGTGTTAGCTTATTGTAGCGAGACTTGGGCAACTACCAAACCCCACATCCAAGTTGTTGAAATGAAGATGCTGCGATGGATATCTGGAGTCACAGAGTCTGTGCGAGGTAGCCTTGGCGTACATAATGTACAAACTAAAAAACCAGCTCAGATGGTTTGGTCATGTCAAAAGAAGACTTGGAAGACATAGAAAAGCATAGCATACCCCATCACCATGTGGGATAATCGCTAGGAGGATTGATTGATTGATCCACATACTAGTTTTAATATTATAATCATTATAATTTTGTTTTATTAAGGTTCTTAATGCTGTCATTATGTAATTGATATTAACAATTTGTCATTTTGCATTTTAGAAATGAAGAGAGCTTAGTATTTGGCACATCTTGCGGTGGTGCAGAGGTATATTATCAGGAATCTGGATGCAAACAGCCAGGGCTACCTACTCCAGCCGATCTGATGGGGACAGCACCACTCAAGGCCAAGAGGAGACTCCAGAGAGATCATTCCATCACCATATTTTAGGTTATCTTTCTCAGACATTCCCTATTCAATACTTAATTATTTGCAGTCTTCTTATTTCTCCAAATCATGATTTGTTAGAATAAGATTGTTTGAAGACCTTAGTCCTTCTTCATAATTTCAAAAGAAGCATGAAATTTAATTATTATTTGGTATTTTTATCAGTATTTGAAATTAGATATGTGTATTATTTGTCATAAAACATAAAAAACAAATTCCAATTAATAGAATTTTCTTAGACTTAATTTCTACTGATTCTATCAATTGATTGCAACTGTAAAAATATAATGAAAAGATATATCGTCTCTCCTATGGTAAACTAGCGAATCTGCAAAAAAGAAATTTTACAGGAGAGCAAAAACAAACTTTGACACTCTATGTAAAATCCATTTTATAACGCAGTTAACTTTTTTTCTAAGCTTAATGGAAGATGTTACAGATTCAATAATTTGCCAGAGTGTAGCTATTGTGAAAACGATTAAAATGACACCAAAAACGCATTTTCATCAAAAATATTAGTTTCGCGAGTTTGCCATAGGAGGGACGATATCAGCTCCATAAATGGCAAAATTATGATAGTTTCTAAATTATATTATGAAATTAATTATATTACGGCAGCTCCACTTGAAAAAAATCTTGAATAAAATATTATAGCAATTCCACTGATAAAAGAATGTTTGTAGCAACAGCAAAATTATTGAAAATAAACAACACCGCATAAATTTAGATGGGATTCTAATCCAAATTATCTATGTATTTACTATGTACCCTGTGACATACCTATCAATCTTCAAGTTTCATTATATTCTGCCATATTTTTAACAACACAATTTATTAATCATGTACTATTTCCTGAAACTTTTGCAGTACTGAATCCGCACTATCAACTTATGTAATTTCAATAGTAGAGTACCTACCTTTATTAAATTTTATTTATAGTTTTTAGACTATTTCAATAGAAGTATCCTATAAAAAATGGCATCTTCAGTATCTTTAATAACCCTAATTTGTGTCATAATAGTATGGTAATGTAATGCAATAATCTTCATATAAATAATAACCTTAGGTAGTGTATGTGCGTAATATGAGTAATCTCGCATCTTAATTGGCATTGTTGTTCTAATAAAAAAAACTCTTTCCATTTGATATATTTCATCATCAATCCATTCCCAGTGTATTTGTCACCCAGTTTTCCAGGATGTTCTGTCCTGGGCCAACTAAATTTCCTAGTCCCATTTCAAACCCGCCCGACGCAGCTCTATTGTGTAGTCTCTGGATGGTCATTGCTGGCCTATCCTGACATCTGTTCCCTTCAGGGTGATATCGTAAACGACTGTTTCTTATGCTGTTTTTTTTATCCAATTTCTTAAGAAATTAACCACTTTCAAGGTTTACTATTTTCATGTCTGATTAACTTTTCAATGACGTCATAGTTCTAGGTATTTTTTAATCAAACAAAAATGATTATAGTTTTACTACTATTATAATTCTATGGGTTCTACATGTATATTTTCCTTATAATAGGACGACCGTTTCGGCCATGAAGCTATAATACTAGTTTCAGCTGACTAGGCCCTTCGTCATTGTTATCTTTTATTTAAGCTAGTTCCCTTGTCTATCCAATTTATTTCATTTGAAAGTAACACTGCATCAAACATTGATTTCGATACATTTTTGTTCACACAGCGGGAGTTCACTTTATAAATATAATTACAAGTGTGTTTACCACAAGCACTAGTATAAATAATATAATATGTTTCTAATAAGTGTATGAAGACATTACAATCTCCCCTGCACTTGAACAACATACATACAAAAATAGGTATTTTACATTAAAAAATGCTTTTATATTTTTACATATGAACTTCAATGCCAGTTAAGATGAGGTGTTTTGTTCCCAATTCCAACTGAAATATGTTTAACAGATAGAATAGAATTATCGTAGCTATTTTTAGAATCAGTATATTAGTAATAAAATGTGCAGTAGTGATGCACTAAGCCATGTATATTAATCCTAAATTTACATTAGTTTGTAGATTTCATTTTTATTTTGTTGAAGTATAGTACTCAGATTTCCCACCACCTTCATTAATTATGTTAAACTCTACAGTAGCGTTTGCTAGAACCAACACGCCATTTTACTCCTAATAATGAATTGCGTTAGTTTCAAAATTCAATAATGCACAATATTTTAAATATTTTGGAGCAAAATATATCTATCGTTATTTATTTTTTCAAAAAACTGCTAGGTTTTTAACTCAGAATATTAAATTAAATAATGAACTATTTTAAAAGAATTATCATATTAGTATCATATTTTGAGTTCATTCACACATGTATGTATTTAATGTCATCATCCTCCCTGGCGCTACGGACCCTGGCCTCCTCCAGAAATCGTCTCCATCCCTCTCCTATCTACCGCCAGTTTTCTCCAATTTATCAGTTCCATGTGTAAAATATGTAATATAGGTACCTGCATTTCTTCATTTATGAACTCTTCCTACCTTCCAAGTCGTGAGTTTATTGCTAAAATGGCAATTTCTTCCAATTAACTATTGTTTTCAGCCCAGAGAAGCAATTATCACATGAGAATTTTTTACTCTGCTGGGAATCATACCCAGGACATGATAATAGTACCCAAAAAAACTTTCCTACTCATAATGATTATTTAAAATACATATTACGATGATTCAAATTGTATATTATATATCATTTTTCATTTTACTATGAATTGCTCCTAACCATTTCTTCGATGTAGGACATCTTTTTATAGTCATCACCAAGCCAAACATCTTGAAATTTTTCATTCCTGGGATGGTTGTGCACCCACATGATTTTTCAAGATGTTTGGTGATAACTACACCACAGCAGATAGTATTTTTTATTTTAATAATTTAGAGATTTCAATATTTGGTCGATTCAAACATACTTACATGAGCAAAAAACTATTTTATATGAAAATTGGACTGATATACAAGTACTAGTCCTAAACTGCAATTATTTTAAGATCTAAGTTAAATTTCTATAAAACTACAGTAAAACATTGTATATGCCGTTTTCTTAGGACACAAGTATATGTAAATACTGAGAAGTGTAAATTTTTAAAAAAGGTTACGTAATCTCAATTGATTATTTTGTATTTTATTTATTAATGTTATAATCAACACTTAATAATTTATGTAAGCTGTAGTAATAATCATAAGACAGGTCATGTCATACTGAAATCATACTCTTTTGCAATTTATATACTTAGTACTGAAAAAAATAATAAGAATATTTAGGAATAAACGAAAATTTCAATGTTTTACTGTAATATTTGTATGTGTGAAATTTATAAATATGTATTATTTTAATGATTTATTATTCATTGAATTCCATTTTTATTATTTTTTTAAAAAGACATTTATAATAATTAGTGCCAAATTTTCTGATAACATTTTAATGATGCATGTGTTTTTATAAACATTTATAATTTAAGTTAGTATTCAGGGTAATAAAAAAATATTTCATTTGGCATAAAGGCTGCAATAATTTGCGCAGTAGTTAACAATAAATGAAATATTCTTTTATCGAAAATTATCAGATTTTCATGTTTTTTTTTTTAATTTTTCATGTTTTTTTTTTTTAGCCCATCAAATAAATCATAAAATTTTTGTGGTAAATATATGTATGTAATTAAAAAAAAGGATGATTTTTTTTAATTTGTCATAAAATCAATTTTCATCTAAACACCATACAAAAAAAACTGAAAATACAAGTCTACGTTTTAATTATTATGTATTATGTAAAAATTTGACTGAAATTCTAATGTTTTTAATTAAGAAAATGATTATTTTATTGAAATAAATATACGTCCATATTATTTACGTTTTTGTTATGTAAATGTTAATATTCTAAAATGTGTAATGTTGTTTTTAATTGTGTATTTGTTTTTATTTACTTTTTATGTGTGAAAGGTGCATGTGCCATATGTTAAATTTACAGAAATACGAAAAAGCTAATCTTTTATCAAAATTAACAGACACGATATTTGATTTGACTCTTGATGTTAAGAAATGAGATACAAGTATAAAATTATTTGTATTGTAACCTTTCATATTTAGTCCAAAATTATTATTCCTATTTTTAGTAATTACCTTATGTTTTAGTGTGATTTTTTGTTATTCCCGTGCCAAAATTTGCCCCAATCTTTTATCTGTGATTATTTTTTGACTGTCTTTCTTATCTGTACTTAAAATGGACCTCTAGTCCTTAAATATACCTTAAATATTGTGTATATTCAAATTAAAGATATTTGTTTATGTGTACTTAAGTTTTTTTATTTATACCCTTTGAACAATAATTGAATGAGAAATATTTTTAACCTCTCCACACAGAATGCACCGAAAAAGTATCAACTTATTTTATAATTGTCAAAACTTAGGATGTTGACAAGAAGACAGACAGATAGCATAGAGCGAGTCAGATAAAATTTGATTCTCTCCATAGATATATTTAGTATTTAAAAATATACATCACATTGTTTTCCAATAACTATTATTGAGTACTTTCGAATATTTAATAATAATAAAAATTTCCTTGCAACCCATTTGCAACCTGTGGAAGTGGCGAATTTATTGCAATATGGTAATTTCTTCCAAATAACCCATTGTTTCCAGCCCAGAGAAGCAATATTTGTGTAAAATAAGGGGATCGAACCCAAGACGCCCGCACAGAAGCCAAACAGCTTAACTGTGCCACAGCAGTCGGTACATTTATTTCATCCTATACAGAATGTTTTATCAATTTAAATAAGTAAATAAGACAATATTTAACTTTATTCCACTATAAACATGCTTAACGTGTTTCGCTCGAAGATAATCTACAGAATTAAAGTACATAAAAAAGTGAGTAACTGGGTTAATTGTCATTGATTTAACATATTCATTGATAAATCATAAAAGAGAAACTACATAGCGTGCCTATATTATCTACCTAATTATTGTGATCTCAGTTGATAAGCTTGATTTAGTCAGATTTAATAAAAATTATTTAATAATGTAATTTAAGTAACAAAATATCATTGACATCCTTTGTAAATTTTAGTAAGGGATACTAAACTAAACCGCTCACTATTATTCAATTACATATTACTAAACTAATATAACATTTACAATTTTGAACACATTGAAACTGAAACTTTTCTTACTAACTTACTAAGAAAAACTGTTGATTTTGGAATGAAAATGTAAAGTAATTTGGACGTGACCAATCCGGCTGGATCGACGTGAATCCGGCCGGATTGGAATTAATGTCGGTTCGCAATCCCTAGACAAATTGTTATTTCATTATATTTACAACCATGTTATTTTTAGAAAATTAATATATGGTTTCTATTAGAAATTAAACCTAGAACACCAGCACAGAAGTAAAAATGTTGCCACTATCATAATAGAATGGTAGTGTATTATGAAGCCAAAATTTAATTAAAAAATATCAAACCACACACTCCTTCTTGAAGTACCGTGTCACGTCCCCCCCTACGCTGGTAAAAGTTTAGTCCTACACAGTAAAAATAATTTTCTATCCATCTCGTCACTACAATCCATTATAAATACCGACCTCCTCGAAATTCTCTAATGCCAATGATTCAGATCTGCACGGACATTTTACTTCCATCTCGTCTGTGGTCTGCTTATCCTCAGGAATGACCCATCAATTTATAGGAATTCAAAAGAATGGTCACATTGACTATGAGACAAAATATTTTGTTATTCAATCATTAGTAAGGACATGAGGGAATATCTATATCTATGTAGTTATTTTTTACTTTTAAAATTTAAAAATTTATTATTTGGAATTTACTGTTTGTTGTATGATTTATTACATACAAATGAATATTTCTTCAACAGTATGATTCCAGAATGTAATATTGTAGAAGATATGGGATGTAAGGGAACTATTGGGTAGAAGATATGAGTAAACCATTATAAGGAATTAGTCAGGTTGGGTTTGTTTTTGGAATATGTATTGATGGACACTTTGGAAGAAAAAGGGGTAACACAGGAATGGGATTGTGCTCTATAGAAGGCAAAATGAAATTTGAATTCACAAGAGATAATCAATTTTATTCAATTAACCATCTAAAACATTTCAAAACATAGCCCCTACAGAAAGACACAGAAAATACAGAAGTCTCAAAAGCTATGTTATCATTTTTTTGCATTTCTATATCTTTTCAATTATATATGTAGTTATATCTTACTTATTCGAAATTTAAACTATGCAATGATAGATTTTTTTTGCCTTTTCTACAATATTTTGGATCGGCAAGTGTTGAAAAGAAAAAATAATGTTTTAAATTTTCTTAGGGAAATGGAAACCAACTGGTAAAAGAAGTAATAGAAATAAAAGAATAAGAAACAGAAAAGACACTAATATGATCCCCACTCGACAAAAGAAACTTCTTTCTTGATATATTTTCTGTCTTGTGGTGTGTTGAGTGACCCCATCTTCGTACAAATTTTCCTGAACTGATCATATTCTTTGCGTTGTCAATGCAACATCAGTTTTTTCATAAAACTTGACATATGTTTTCAACATAATACTTTACTTCGATACTTCATCCATATTTTCTTGTTTCAATACCTTTTCAAACAAACAAAAGTAACATTAGACCATATGAAAATAAATTCTTTATTCTGTTACATTATAATCAATTATTATATAAACATGTTGCAACAGTTGGGAGGAATATAATAATACATCGCACCCATTATGGTAACACAAAAGATACAGAAAATAAAAAGAAAAATGTATATTCTATTAACATACTTGGTCACTAGTAAAAAGAAAACAAAAAATCCTACATTAAAAATAAAATCAAAAGTAATCGAGACAAGGAATGACTCTACGTTCACAATACATAAAAATAATAAATGAAACATAAGACATATTTTGGTTATTCCTATCTTAAACATAATTGTATTTAATAGTGTAATGTAAGGGTTCAGAAGAATAGAATGTAAGAGAGGGGGACAGCAGATCTGTAAAGTAATTACAGGTTTGTGTCAAAACAAAGCCTCCTCAGCCAGGTTTGAACATGTCATCCGCCATTAATAACGACCTGGAAACCAAACACGGCAACACCACCATTTTCATTTTACACATTCAACACAACATGTCACACTCCCTACCTACCACATACAACAATACTTATTTCAAGTAAAATAATATAATATGACTGACATAATTAATATTCAAATAATGAAAAGGAAAAGATACAAGGCAAATATAATCAGGATAAACACATTTAATTAATATGATAAACAATTTAATAGAAATCTAAAAATCAACTATTCGTTGATAAAAATACTAAGGTTCTTTGTGGATATCTTTTCTGCAGAAACTAATCTTCTTTTTTTTAAATGACAAATGTATCTAAATTACATATTTCAATTTTGATTTATACTTGCGTTAAAGACAGTTAAAATTCATACATTGTTTATCTCGGTATACTTTTCCAAATTCAATTACGGCCATCATCAATAAGGTTTTAAACTTGTACATAAAAAAATAGAAAATATGATATTTGCCCCTACCTTTACCTTCTCAATAATCAATTGAAGTTTTAACATATAACCAAAAAAAACTTATTCCTATACAGGCATATAATGGTAACTTAATAAACATACTTTTTAAATAATTGAGATTTCAAAATATATGATGAATTTTGAAAATTGTGATATTAAGTTATAAAACTGCGTTGTTTTCCTTTAATGAATCATAAAAAAACAGTTCATGTTGTTTAAACTTAGATCATATAAAATAAAAGTATGTTTTATACTAAATGGCATCAAATGAAAACAAATAATTGATGAGGAAATAATTGAGGATAAGCATAGTAAGCAAAAATTAAATTTCTGTTAAGTTTAATATCTTAAAAATCAAATCACATCAAAAAATCTTTTCAATAAGTGTAAGTAAAAAAAAATGCAGAACACAAATTCCTTGATATTAAAAAGTTATCTAAATCACCTGTAGGAATTGAATAGATACATGTTAATGATACCTTATGAATACAGTTATTAAAAAAACATCAATATATAAGTTTATATATATTTAAAATACAACATTATTCAAAATAAAAAAGCTTAGAAATTGATTTGAATGTTCCAATATTATTTTTTATATCAACATAAAATAATCATTCAAAAGAAGTTTGACTCATATAAAAATCACAGCCATCATCATTCAAGACATCAGTAATAGAAACAATTTTCTGACAAACAAAATATTATACTATATAAAAGGTTATTTTGCTAAATAACTAAATCATCTCTCAAGGAATTAGTATACTGCCACTATCACTGAACAAAAAAATTGTGAATTACAATAAAATTTATTTAATGATAATAAATAATTTTTGAAATAGTATTTTATTTTAAAAATACTAAGCATAGCAATTATTTATTTTCGTTTGATAACCAGCGTCAAGTACATAAAAAAATTATATACAAGGTTAAAATCATTTATATTTTTATTGTAAAATGTTTTGATAAATCTTCATACAGAATTCCCTAAAAACCTTGGAGGAATAAAGGATGGAGGCGCCTTCAGTACATTAAAAATGCAATCAAATTCCCTCATTTTGGAGTTTAGTCACAAGTTACAGTATTGACAACAAAATATGTTATCCGAGCAAACTAGCGCGAACTTCATTCTTATTGTTTGCAACACAAAATATTTCGTAAACATCTCGTTTTTTAACCTAAAAATATTATTGCTTCCAAAAATCGTTTTTTCTCGTTTTTCTAACTAATTATTGCAAAGAAAATGTCGAAAAGGTCTTGTGTGGTGAAATGTAGGAATAAAGGACACGGTATATCTTTTCACTCGTAAGTATTGAAACTAACCTACTATATTTAACAATATTTAACGTAATATTGCGTGTCCAACTGGCCATGGTTAAATTATAATTGTATAGTTATTTTTTTGAATGATTCGTTCTTAATGATTTAATATTAAGAACGATATAATTATTTGTAATAGTTTCTTAAAATTTTACTTTTTTTTATTTCATTGGTTTTGTAAATTGTGGATAAGACCGTAATCCGCCATTATATTGTAATATGTTTCGGGCACAATTTGAGAAAAAACATAATTTGTATTCACTGTTAATGCTTTTTCAATCATTTTGTCACATATTTGTAATGTTTTTATATTGTCACCAAATATTTTATTAATGATTTAAGATAATTGAGCATGTCAATCACATCACATATATCCGCTGCGATATTGGCCAATGGCCGCCATATTTCATTCGACCGTAGAGTTGGGCATTGGACATGAATTTATTTTCAATATTTATTTTCTAATAATTTTTCTGCAAATTCAAAATTTTATTTGTTTATTTATTTAAATCCACATTAACATACAAAAATAACAACAATACAATAGTGCAACATAGTACAATTAATTTATGAAAAATAGACAATTTAGAATATATTATGTTGGCACTGACAAAATGAATACCTATAAGTTACTGGCGTTATTATTTTATATTTCTTGTGAAACGTGATTTCATGTGATTAAAATAATCTTATACGTACTTTATTTATTAGTTTTATTTTATCTGACATCTTTAAGTAATACACAATATTGTTAATGTTTTTATTTTATATTTATAATGTTTTTAATTTATTTATGTAAATGGAAGTGAAAAACATGTGTATTTTTTACAGATTTCCAAAAAATCCAAGAGCTTTGTGGATTGCCGCTGTCAATCGTCCTCCAAATTGGCAACCATCTTCAAGCACAGTCATTTGTTCAAAGCATTTCAGAGATGATGAAATTGACCGAAGTGGTTATAAAAGAAAAATTAAGAATAATGTTGTCTCTTCAATTTTCTCTCAATTAGATACTGTTTGTCCTGAAGTAAGTTGATAGTTTTTTTTCTGACTTAGTACTTATCATATTATGTGTTTATTAAATATTACTTATTTGTTCTGTTTCGGACTTTTTTGTAAATTTTATATACCTACAAGTTTTTAAATATCCTTACCTATATACTTATTGAATCATTATTTTGATATACATTATTAAATTTTATAAATACACTTGCGGACATTCTTAATTTACATTGATTTTTTTTTTCAGATAACTTCACCCATCCTTCTTGAACCTTCGGTGCCTAGTTGTTCATCATCAAATCCAACATTGCCTGAAAATGATATTTCTATGCAGGACACTCCAAGAAAAATACGTTTAAAGAGAGAGCTGTTCGTTCACATATACTTGATAAAAATCGAAAAAGAAAATCAAGGCATTACAAAAAAAAGTATGGAGAAAATGTAAACAAGTCACTAATTTGAAAAATATAGAACCGATGGATTTTTTTTAATAAAGCTTGGTATCTAAAAAAATATGCATTTTTTAATATATATCCCCTTTTCTGTAAATCATTTAAAGTTGCTAAGACCACCATAACATCTGATTTCCGCCAGGAGAAATTAATCAAAAATAATTAATCATATAAATCATGAAGATATGATACTAATAATTTTTGTATTTAAAAAAACATTTAAATTAGTAAACTATCAAGTTGTAAACACGACAAAATGACATCTAATTAATTTCAGAAAAAAATATCAATTATAATTTAGTATGTAATAATCATTGTCTTATCATACATTAATGTGTCAAACAATAAATGATGAATTTTTTTGCTCTACTGTAAAATTGCCGATTTTGACATAGTAAGGTTTCAAACGAATTCATGGACAGGCAGACTGACATGAATTTAGCCGTGCACAAACATGTGCAAAACCAATCTTACGAGGTCTACTTTATTTATATGCAGATGAATGATCCTAATTATTTAATGATCAAAGTTAAATATATGAGACATTTTTTGTAGAAAATGACATTTATTATAATATGCTTTATCATAATTGTTAATTGTTGTTCATTTATCATAATTGTAAATTGAAAAAGATTTATGCTTGTTCATTTATCATATTTGTAAATTGAAAAATATTCAATTTTAAAATAATATTTGTCTGAATTGAGCCCATCTCTAACTTAAGTACTTATTTTATACTTATTGTTGTCAGTACTGTAACTTGTGACTAAACTCACAAATGAGGGAATTTGATTGCATTTTTACTGTAAAGATTATAAGGTATGGGCGGCCCCTTGCTAAAAACTAAAATTAGTAGACTGGAATCGAACCACCATAGCCCATTGTAACAACACAACATACAGCTTTACAACATAGGGTTGTAAAGTAGATAAGTTAATGTCATATTAACCTTCTATACTAGTCCAAAAATGTATTCCAAACTATGAAACTTGACAATTTTATTAACGAACAGATATCATAGAAAAGATTGAATTAAAAAAAGACACATTTTGTTTGGCTTACATAATTTTAAGTAATTTAATTATAAACAAGTTGATACTTAACATATTATAAAACATACTTCCATAATGTAGTTAATATTATGATGACATGTGATGCTACCAATAACGATTAGGCCACTTTTCATTGTATTCTGATGTCTACTTGGCTGATTGAGATTTGGGAGCAGAAACTTTATCAAATTGTTCCTAAAAATCTAACAACGAGGCACCCATGGCCCATTCTACTGATTATTTATCGACGAACAATCAGCAAAATTCGAACTAAACAATTTATCTTTAACGGACAATTACATCAACACTCAAGATTCACTTTGGATAAGAAAAATTGTGATTTTAAACGTAAAATAACAACAAATTTTGTTACTGAGATTTCAATAAACCTCTGGTGACTGCTTTAATACACTTACGGTCTTACTAATAAACGTGTTGTAAAATTTACACGACCGTTTAACACCTGTGTAGGCAAAAACATTACCAATAAACGCTGTGTAGCAGATCAGTTGGTCAACGACTGTGTATCTCTCATACAAATTTTACACATCGTTTGCACGCCCGTTCTAGGTAGTTTAGCGGTGTTTTAAGACAAATTTCATCTATCACAAATCAAATTTTATTTTGATATGCGTGTTTATCTTGTTATATCTTGGAATAATATGATGAAACCTCTACAAATTACTAAATTCTTGATAGTTGTGCATTTTAGGAACGAAAAGTTGTCAAAAAATTTGCTCTTTGGTGTCAAAAAATGGTGTTTGCTTGGTTATTCGTCTGATGAAATTATTTGTTATATTTTCCATATTCCTATTTTGAAATGTGAAAAACATATGAAAATATTAACTACGACAAACGTCAAAATTATAATGGCGGATGGCGGCTTGCGGCTCTGCGCATGCGCGAGTGCGAAATTATAAGTTTGTTGGATTACTTTTTGTTGTACGCTTGTTGTTACTACACAGTCGTTATACAGCGTTTATTGGTAAGATTTTCAAATAATCGCTGCACGGGCTTTACGCGGTGTGTAACTAAAACAATGGTAAACGGGTGTGCAGTAGATTTTTATTAGTAAGACTGTGTATGTTACCATAGTAACACACAAAAGCATTATTAATAATTAATTCAAAATAAAGAAAAATAACTTCAACAACACTCCATTCAATAAAATTATTAATTAAAATCACGTTTCCAGTATGTAAGAAAAAATATATTCATTTATAACACACCCAATAATATTATGTGGAACGCCAAAAAAATAACAACTAATTAATCCCACAAATCCAGATCATAAATGAAAATGTATCGTGCTTGAAAATGAAATCTCTAACTGTAACTGACAAGTCAATGTCTAGATGGAACTACAGACAATATTATTAATTTAAGAGATATTTCACAGAGTTTTTTTATCATGTTAACAGGTTGAAGGTTCCGTTAAAAAAAAAAGGGTTTTGTTTTATGGTAATGATTCATCTTTTCGTTTAATATTATTTGGATATATAACTCTTCAGCTGCATAGTATTAATGACCAGACTGTAATCATATATCGGTTGCATCACAAACGGTTAACAGAGGAGACATACATAGGTGATTGATAGATTACTATGTTGAGTACATTTTATTATTAGACTTACGTGGTGAATACGATCTGGAGCGAGATCTGTCGTAACGTTGAGATCTACGGTAACCACCACCACCTCCTCCACCACTGCCACGGTAATATGGCGAAGGACTGCGACGGCGGTAGTCGTTGCGACCGTAACCACCTCGACCGCTGTAATAATAATCGCTGAAATCATACAAAAGAATAATGTCATTTTTTATTGAAATCAGAGTAGTAGTATGCGGTAATATAACTGAACAAACAAAAGTGCTACCATAATCAGTTCCTTTGTGTACATAAAAAAGAGACTTATTATAACTAGTAGAAATTTAGAAAGCTGTAACACCAAATTGAAGTTGAATATAGATATTCCCAAACTTCTTTAAATTATTTGGATTGGAGGGAGGGGATTTGCGCACACATAGTAGTGTGACCTTGATGTATGTCAGTAGACAAATGAAATTTAAGTAACACAAGTTTTTTTTTTCTCCGTAACGCTTTTGTCCCGTTTCTATCGGGGTACGCTTTGACCATGATCCTGGAATTGGCGAGTCTAGTTATTACATTGAAGTGACTGCCATCTGACCTTCGTAACCCATAGAAAGGGGAACCAGACAAATTGGATCATGGGTACACATAGCTAGTGAGATAAATCCGCACATAGATTTTTTAAAAATCACGAGGTGCATGCCCCGCCCGGATTCAAACCGCTGACCTCACGCATGTGAGGCGACGACATTACTGCTGGGTTATCACAGCTAATTTAAGTAACACAAGTATCGGCAAATAAATTCCAGAGAAAAGGGGTGGTTTACAGATACCAACCAAGCAAAAACCCAAATTTGTGATATGCGCACTCACATGATATGTAACATTATATTTATAACTATATCTGCTGTGAGGCACCCCCAACTGCTACCAGAAGATACTAAAATATTTTGATCAAGTAGCGAGAAGGTAGTCTGACTGATCGTTGTTGAGAAAAAGGACAGCAACCCCAAGGACAAGCTGTCTTAGCGGAGAGACCAAATAATATGAATAACTGGTCTCTCCGTATCTTCGTCCCTACAAAAGGCAGAGGACTTAAGCATCTGGAGAAGTTTTGTCAATGAGCCAACAATGAATGGCATATTAACCCTTGGTGTGTTTGACCTTGTGCGCAAATTGCTTAATGGTCGTCTGCTTGGGTATATCGTTATCTCGACAGCCCGTATGGAGGTGTTTACATTTATATGAAAATTAACTAATTATGCTTCGGGACGAAATAAATTTGCGGTTATTATCTAAAGCTAGATAACTAACCAACCTTTTACAATATTTTTTATTGTGAACACATGTTTTATTTATTTTATATAGGCCATTGAATATAGAATTCAACTTGTAACAGTTCCCATCTCAATAAACGAGGAATTTTCAATATATGTTTTATTTCAATTCGCGATTTTTCATGTTTTCTACTTGGAGCGATAATAAAGCAATCATATGATACAAAGAAAATAAATACTTTAGAGGAAAATGAGTTATTATTTCCGATTTGAAAACTGCAAAAAAAATACGCATTTACGCCATTTTATACTTCGTCAAACTTGACTTTCAGATACTCGCAAGACGTAATTATTTGGTCTTGGATGTTAGAAATCACTTTTTTACACAAGTTAGTTATCGTATTTCGTAAATACCACATAAAAATTCACAATCTAAATTGAAAAATTGATTTTAGGGCAAATAAACTGAACATAACCCCATTTTAGTAGTACAATTTGATATTGCCTCTTGTAAATGACCTTGATGTAAATTCCCAACATATTGTATATCATTGGAAAGAAGAAAAAAATATCTATCATATGACGTAATAATTTTCTAACCAGTCAATAATAAAAAAGTGAACAAAAAAACATTTGTTTCGGTTGTCTTTGGTCTACTACTTGCGTATGTATTGGTAAAATTTGAAATTGGCGCACGTTTCGTATTGGACAGCAATATTTCAAGATGGCGCTGGCACAATGCTCGTTCGCTATTGGACAGGCCTTACAGAAGGGACTCACAAACAATAGCGGCAGGGGTTCACAAACATATTTAATTATTTTGATAAATAATAGAAATGAAACAAACAACTCGAAAAAATACTTTTGTTTATTTTGTCAATACGTAAAATTTGTCAAAAATAAAATTCAATAGCACAAAAAGAACAAAATACAGTTGACATTAAAAAAAATTATAAATAAAATTTACGATAGACAAAAATTGACCAAAAAATTTTACAAACCAAAATACAATTTACATATTTTTTTTATAACCCGAGTTTACGGGATAGTAAAATGTGTAGATGACAACTATCTGTCAAAAAAAAATTATAACCCATAAAGTTATATTTAGTTTATTGTAAAATACAAATGGTTGAATTTTTTTTTTTGCAAATATTTATTTCGACAGAATTACTTTAGAACTGTCAAAATAAAATACAAAAGCTACAAAATACAATTTAGATATTTTTTTTGTAACCCGAGTTTACGGGATAGTATAATGTGTAGATGACAACTATCTGTCAAAAACTGACAAAAAAAATAATTTTTATAACTCATAAAGTTATACTTAGTTTATTGTATAATACAAATGGTTGCAATTTTTTTTTTCAAATATTTATTTTGGCAGAATTTAGAACAGTCAAAATAAAATACAAAAGCAACAAAATACAATTTACATATTTTTTTATAACCCGAGTTTACGGGATAGTCAAATGTGTAGATGACAACTATATGTCAAAAAAAACTCTGACTGGTTGGTTGGAAGAAATTGCCGCTTGGCAATAAACCCGTCAGTGTAAACTATTTGTATGAAAAGTTGAAATAAATAAATAAATTAATAATAAAAACGGTGCCACGGTGCCAAAAACTCTGACTGGCTGGTTGGAAGAAATTGCCGCTTGGCAATAAACCCGTCAGTGTAAAACTATTTGTATAAAAAGTTGAAATAAATAAATTAATTAATAATAAAAACGGTGCCACGGTGCCAAAAACTCTGACTAGTTGGTTGGAAGAAATTGCCGCTTGGCAATAAACCCGTCAGTGTAAAACTATTTGTATAAAAAGTTGAAATAAATAAATAAATTAATAATAAAAATGGTGCCAAAAAAATAATAAAAATTGTTATGTAAAAAGTGAAAATAGAACAAAGAATATTTATTTTTCATGTAACTAAAATTTTGTATACAATCTAAATAAATGTATACAAAATCAAAAACAATAAATATAACAAATATTGTGATATCCCTGGCCGTCTTTGTATACAGATAAGGAGCCGCCATCTTTGTTTGCATTTGTGTGTGTGTTGTTTGATGATGAATTTCTCGATTGCAAAATATTTTTATCACACCATTTGAATTTATTGTAAAAAACTTATTGGAATCTGTTGGATATTTGTTCACAACAAAATTATCTTCAAAATGAAATAAGTGGTTCAATCAAAGTACTCTTCTATACGTAGAAAACACTCGAACAAATTTGTACTACGCACTTCGTTTTTACCGTTTCAAATTTTTAACAAGATTTTTTCGATAATTATGACACAAAATTACAATTTTTATTTACGCACTCACTTTATTTTAGTAAATAGTAACGAAATATAACAATAACTTATATTTTCTAGTTATTTACGTCTTTCTTTTCCACAAAAACAAAACTTCGACTCGCAGTACAAAACATTCAAACTTGGTCGAACTTCAACGGTATTGAATGACGAATTAGTCGCATATTTTGACCGGATGTTTTTTGTTTATGGTAAAATAATTCATAAGGATTAGATTCAAGCGAATCTAAAACTTATTTACTGCTTGCATAATATTTAAAATTGAAAAAAATAAACACAATACCTCTTGGTACGGATCCGTACCGTAAGCACACGACGGGGTATAATGTCCTTGGTACGGATCCGTACCGTGAGCACACGAGAGGTTAAGTTGTACACAACCTTCTATAATGAAGAATACGATGGAAGAAATTGATAAAATTCAAATAACACATTCTTTGAATGCTTCATACGCATCATATATATTATGACAAGTGGCGTGTTGCCCATCCTATATATCTGTGGTTCTACAACCCAGGTCGGGTCTTAGCCTCCTGCAGAGCCCATCTCCATGACTGTCGGTCTTGTGATGCATTACGCCAGTTAATACAATAAATTGGAGTTTCCGCTGGCAATTTATTCCAAATAACCAGTCTTCCCAGCCCAGAAAAGCAACAATTGCACGAGAAATGGATTTAAATAAATGTTATATAACTTACTCCCGATCTCTACGTCTGTCTTCCCGATATCCACCCCCACCATCTCTGTTGTTTACACTGAAAAAAAACAAAATTAAACTAATTATTTAAAGGAATCATATACACAACTTATTATTTGTAAAAAGGCTTTGATTTTATCAAATAAAAGAATTATAAATATAAACAAAATTACAAAGATATGCACATTTTTAAATTCATAGAATTCATATCATTTCCTATCATGCCATTTCCCTGTTTGGGATAGATGCATCTTGACATACTTGGTTCATTCATATTGATGCAATACTTCATACATGCTCTCCTATTATTAATTGATATCTTTTTATACAATATCCTGGATGATATAAATACAATGATGCTGACTCCCTGTTTAGGATAGGTACAGTGAATTAAATACCACAAATGCCGCACTGTCATAGCCGCGAGGTTGTGCGACAGTCCACCGCTGAGTGGAGCATAGGGTTGGCAGTTGCGACTTATAATTTTGCTCACACTCGCCGCCCACTCGTTTTTGTTCACTCATTATTCGAGTAATTCACCGAGTGTACATGTGAGATCTCTAACTGTTATTTTTTCAAGTATGATGAATAATTATTTTTCATCAAAAAAATGTAAAAAGTTTTTAATTAACAAATGATGTCCTAATACCAATAACGCAGATTTATGTTTTTTTTTTTTTCAAAATCGATCCTGACGTATGGACCGCCATGGAATTAGCCATCAGCGCTCATATTTACTTCACATACATTTTGATTCATTCATATTGATACATCCATCACTCATACATGCTCTTCCATTAATAATGTGACTTTGTAAATTCACAGTTAAAAAGTCATGCCAACTTTCTTGGTCGACCGCAATATTTCATTTCACTCTAGTATACTTTGTCAGACATTTATCATTCTTTCTGTGTGTACGGAAAGGCCTTTAAGAGAATTCCAACAATGAAACACTCTTCTAAAACTTCCCATTGATATCTGAATTCCTTGAGGAACCGAGATCTCATTTATCTACCATCATTATATTATACATCAATGTCACATTTTATCTTGTCAATGTGACAATAAATATTTAATGGACCGGTATTATATATTTTAAAAGTAACATACATATTTGTGATAAACCTGGTCATACAATAAAATATTAATTGCATAATTTAAAAAAATCCGAATGATTTATTTAGGAGAGGAAGTAAATTATTTACAGTACATTAAAAATAATTCAATAATATTATTAAGGGCCCCAGACAGGTTTCATTAAAAATCTAATAATTTTAGCATCAATATATTTTATTTCATATTGGTTCTCGGGCAACTAACAACTATTATGCCAGATATTTATTTAACACGCACCCAATAACAAGTCGCCACACTCTGGAGACTTAATATATTTATCGTTGGTTAGCGATTCCCAGAAACTGTGTCCTCTGGGAATCGCTAACCAACTAAGACACGAAAAGGCCAGTATAAACTGACAATAGAAGAATTGTTTTAGTCTTAATTGAAATGCAGAATAGTTGCCGTGGTATAGCAGTTAAGCTGTTTAACTTTTGTGACGGTGTCCTGAGTTCAATTCAATTTAGAGGCAAGAGGTACACAACATAAATAATAGTAATTAGATAAAATATGAACACATTTCGGCTTATTAGGCCATAATCAACGAAACGTTCATCGGTAGACAAAAATAAACACTTTCTGGAACTATGGCCCGGTATTACAGTCTCAATTTAAGAGCTAAACTCAAGTTTTACAAAAATATAGCGTATTACAGTGTCCGTTTAGGCCTGATCTTCCCTCAAATACGTCACTAAAATGACAAATATTTAACTCAACGTTTCTGGCGGATTAAGTACTTAACGGTGAGTCAACTGTCATTTGCTAGGCAACGCGTGTAGTTTCAGTTTCTATCACTAGAGGCGTTAGGCAACGAGTGTAGTTTCAGCGTTCTATCACTAGAGGCGTCAGTTGTATCGACGGTGGCACCACACAACAAAACAAACTGACAGCCATATTGAAACGAACATGGGCATTTAAAAGCATTATTTTGGTGAAAAAAATTAAATTTACCATGTTGGATAATAAAACAATAGTATTTCAAGTCGTAGCGTCCCGTTTTGTAGTTCATATTATTTGAGGTTATTTAAAATTTGACAGAAAATAACCACAGAAAAAGTAAAATATGTCTATAATTGAAGATTTAGTAACTGACATGTCATATTGCACTGTAATACGGAAATGGATTAAATCTCCCCTTAACATTAATCTTGAGTTTAACAAACTCAATGAGTTGAGGGCCGACTGTAATACCGGGCCTATGTATTCATAATTTTTCTAACTGTCATGGAATTCTACAAATAAGATGCAGTCTCTGAAAACTGCTGATAAATAATGGTTACAAAATATATACTTACAAGGTAGCTTTTCCCATATAAATACCAGGTGTGGGCGTGTGAGCTCTCTGTGTTATAGAATAATCTACACGGATTCTTCTTCCGTCTATTTCCATCCCTGTGCATTCCTCTTTGGCTACTTTAGCATCATCGTTTGATTCAAAATAAACAAAACAAAATCCTCTAGAACGCCCAGTCTACAAAAGAAAAACAACATAAATCAAAATGAGAACAGATAAAAAAAATATAAATAAAATTGCAATCAATGATTAATAAAACAAAAACTTTAATAATAAACAAGATACATTCATTTTATTTATTTAAATTCATTCAAACGACAACACAAGTAAATTGTAATTGGAAGCTTATTCAGAAAATATAAACTTAATTAAAATATCAAGACTTAAATACAAAATTACATGTCATCAAAATAATTGATGTTTCCTTTCCTAATTTAAGGGGGGGACTGCTGCCAACGTACCTATTTTTCAATTTAATATACCATCATTATTTCTTATCAAATCGTTTTGAAAAAAATAATTAGATAGTTTGGATATTAATAAACAAAAATATACCTTAACTTTTTGATAATGTTCTGTATAAATTCTTGTAGAAAAATAATGGCATACCCCGATTTTCAACGTTTATCATATATTTTTAATAAACTATAAGGCGTAGAGTAATATATATTTTTTTAAATTAAAGGAGACAAAAATACCTAGAAAAATATGATGTGACGTTGCATTAATGCTTCAGGTTTAGTAAATAAACCTAAAAAACATTTATTTTCCATTCAGCGCCATTGCGTAATAAAAGTTTTTTTGGTCTATTTACTTAACCTGATGTGTTAATGCAACGTCATATCATATTTTTTCCAGGTATTTTGTTCTTCTTTAATTTATAAAAAAAAATATTGCTCTTTACCTTATATTTTTTTTAGAAATTTAAGATAAATGTCTAAAATCGGGGTATGCTTATTATTTTCCTACAAGAATATATACAGAACATAATCAAAAAGTTAAGGTATATTTCTCTTTATTAATATCCAAACTAACTAGGTTATTTTTTTCAAAATGAATCGTTTAGTAATAATGATGGTATATCAAATTGAAAAAATAGGCACGTTGGCAGCAGTCACCCTCTTAAGCTACAAGTTTGTATTTAGGAAAGCAGCAACTTTTTGCTTACAGTATATAAATACTTTACAAAGCATCTATTGTACAAATATCACATTGGGAATAAGGAAGTAAATAGCATAAATAATAATACAGATTTATTATTTTCTTAGCTTTGCAGAGAACTTGAAAAGGTTTAAATAACGGGAAATAATAATAATAATAAAATATTTATTGAGACAACGGAAAAAAGTTTACATACAAATACAAAGAAATATCAACAAAATAAAAAGAAAATCAACTTTTCCGACTCAAAAGGACCATGCTCAGCTATGTTGCAGGAAGACAAGCCCCCCTGCAGCTGATTTTCAGCATGATCATATTGCTTATGTATAACATGCGAAGGTTTTATGATGGTGTTATTTGCAATCACTCCAGGAGATTGTGAATTTATTATACTAAGGGGTAGACGGATTATCTTACCTTTGCGTCAATTACGACTTGTACCCTCTCAACTGGACCAAATTTAGAAAATATGTGATTTATTTGTTGTTCTGAAGTATAAATACTCAAACCAAATACTCCCAGACATCTTGATTGCTCGGGATTTTCCTAAAATAAACACCAAATAACATGTTTTCAATCAACACAGATTTAATGTAATAGAATACATGGCAAAACATTTTGAAGGCGACAGATTGCAAGATCTTGAAAGACCGTCCCCCCTCTTCGAAATATCTCTTAAGTTATTTATAACTGATTTATAATATGGAATTCTGAAGGAGCAAGAACAGTCTAACAAT
Source organism: Molanna angustata (assembly GCA_963576475.1). NCBI lineage: Eukaryota > Metazoa > Arthropoda > Insecta > Trichoptera > Molannidae > Molanna > Molanna angustata. The sequence continues at coordinate 7,027,267 of OY754975.1, forward strand.
AATTTTAAAACATTGTACATAAAGATATATCCATGTCTTTTGGATTTCAACATTGATGTAAAGCTGCATTCCTACTAGTGATATCCGCAGATTCGTATCTGCGGATATCACTATCAATGTCGGTGCGCGTGACCTTGTAACGATAGTTGATGAGACGCTACTTTTGTGTAAATGTAATTTTAAAACGTTTTGAGGTGTTCAGTTGCAATCTATTTACAAGACAATATTTAGTAATTACCTTTAAGTTATGTAATATTGGTGTGGTAACTCACTAAGATAAATGTTTGCAATATAAAGGTGCCAAATATTTGATTTTAAGAAATATAAAATAATATGAATGGAGTTTAATAATTTTTCATTGCTACCTAATCACCTATAAGTATATAGAATTTCATCTATGTCTTGAAAATTAATAAGGTAAAAGATGCACCGAAAAGTAACGGATACGGTTTCGGATCATTCTTTTCCCTCAGATATCCACGGATACGGATATCCGGCACATCACTAATTCCTACCTCTAGGAAGCTTGACTGTATATTTTAAAAAATTATCAAAAGTACATAGAAAACTCAGCTAAAAATAAATAAGTGTGATGTGTAAGTGTGAAGGAAAGCAGCAAGCGCAGGAAAATTTTATTTTAAAAAAGTCCTGTTTTAAAAGCACAATGTTTTTAAATAGGTTATTTACTCAAGGATACTGGTCTTAAATAGATAATGCCTGTCGTTGATAGGAAACAATTAAATCACAATTGAATGGCATACAATTAAATTTACCCTATCTCCCAGGTGTCTCTTTCTACTGGACATTGGACTGTGAGAATTGGGAGAGCGTCTCGAGTACGAGTGGCGCGGAGAGTATGACCTAGAGCGGCTGTGTGAGTATCTGCCACCTCCTCCCCCACCGCCTCCCCTGTAGCCACTGCCCCCCCCAGGCCTCCGACCCCCAGATCCTGATCGGCTGCGAGAACGGTACCGACCGCGATATCCCTCGGGACTCACACTCCTGCAAACACAATTATATTATTTATTATCCATACAGAAAAGTATTATAAATGACGTAAATAAAAAAAAGAACATTCAAGTAAAGTTAAAGAAAACAAAAATTGATCTACTAATGATGGAAATAGTGCCTGAATTCAGGTTCATGTATCCATACCATGGATGGCGATCTGAGATCAATAAATAAGAGAATCCATATTTTTTACCGACAAAAATAAATTTTAAGCAATGGATTGATCCAGTGAATCGATTTTTCTATTTTGAGAAATTGAAATCATGGATCTAAATTTTTTATACTTTCATTCAAAGGTTTCATTCATTTCATTTTCGATTCAAAGGTTTTCAGGAAGAATCACCCATCCCACAATTTTGCCATCACCATAGTAACTTAGCTAATAAACTGAATAAATTGAAGCACTGCGATTTTAGTTTTTTTTTAACTAAATATAAAACTATTGTACTTATATTTAGTAAACAAAATTTTATTTTTGAGCCTTTCATTGCATTTTAAATAGAAATGGGTGAAATAATCACATTTTAGATGTTTATAATAATAATTCACTGACTGAATTGTACTAAGAGTTAAAACATAAATATCTACTAACTTTCCATCTTTTGTAAGGGGGAGGTCAAAGTCTTGAAAATGAGGTTGATTTGCATCAAGATTTAAAAGCTGACATCGCTTTTTCTATCTTACTATCGTATTGCTTCACACATTACACGTTGATTTAAAAATTAAATGCGTTTAGTCTTAAACTAATAAGGAAAAAGACGTATATATGTACAAGTGTATTTATTTTCGTAATAATTGGAACTAAATTCTAATATTTACTAAACATTATTGAAATTATATATGACTACGTGATTCGTTTAATCGAAGCCTTTATAAACATACGATAGTGTTAAGTAATAAATTATTTTTATAAAACAAATTGAGAACGTAACCAAGCGATACTTATTGATAAAACAAAACACATTAGAATCAATAATGCCAATTTCTTACCCAGTATATTTTTTAGATTTAATAGGACTTCTAGATCGACTTCTGCTTACTCGCGACATCTTTCCTTCTTTCCCGCTATGTCCTCGAGAACCATTACGAGAATGACTTCTCTAAAAAAATCAAAAATAGCAACAATAAACATCAAAATATAAGACTCGCATCAAGCGTGAGCACGTTGTAAAATTAAAATACGACAACCACATACGTCAAGTGCGCCAATAAAAGCGCATAAACGGATGAAAATAAACTGATAAAAGAAATTAAAAAAATACAAACCTCTCCGTCAGACATGATGTAGTAAAAACAATGTATTTATAGTCCAAAAAAATTCAAATACTAGCAACCGAGAAACGCCGGCAAGAAACAAAATGGTGCCGAAATGCAAATCAGACACAGATAAATAAGAAATTTAATACCATAGAAAATTTTCAAAACTATTTTTTCTTCAAAAATAAACGAACTTTGTTTGACCCATAGATTTTCATATAATATACTAGGCGTCGTATTACGGGAGCAAGTTATTTAAGAATACATACATACATACATACCATCACGCCGTTTCCCTATTTGGGGTAGGCAGAGAGAACCGAACGCCAGACTCTTCTATCTTGACATACCTGTTTTGCTTCATTTACATTCATACATCGCGTCATACATGCTCTCCTATTGTTCTGACTTCGTATGTTCCCCTCTTTCAAAATCTCATTTATATGATCATGCCAGCTCTTTCTAGGTCGACCCTTACATCTCATTCCACTCTTTTCAGCCTTGTATACTTTCTTTGTCAGTCGTTCATCGTTCATTCTCTCTACATGTCCGAACCATCGCAAAGCATTTATCTTCATTCTACTCAAAATATCCCTTTCAATCTTACATTCTCTTCTGATATCTTGATTCCTTATCCAATCATAAATTGTTTTACCACACATTCGTCTTAGGGACCTCATTTCCACAGCGTTAATTTTACTTTCATGCGTCTTCTGCCATGCCCATGTCTCACTTGCATACATTATGGTTGGAACGACAATAGCGTTGTGCACAGCGAGTTTTGCTGGCCTTGAAATAATTGGGTCAGCCATTATTGTTCTTAATGCACCATTTACTCTATTTGCTGCCGTTACCCTTCTTTCTATATCCTTTTCCAATTTTCCATCACGCTGAAACATACTTCCTAGATACACATATTCATCCACTTGTTCTAGTAGTTCATTATTAACTCGTATCTCGCATATTGTTCGTCTTTCGCTCTTCTCAAATACCATTACTTTAGACTTAGCTCCATTCATTCTCAGTCCATTTTGGATGCATCCATCGAATACCATTTTTACCAAGTATTCTAATTCTTTCACACTTTCAGCCATTAATACCTTGTCATCCGCATACATAAGATCGCATACATTCACATCATCCAGCTTCAAACCTATATTTGCTTTCTTCAGTTCTTTTACACAGTAGTCAATGTACAGATTAAAGAGCCACGGTGATAGGACGCAGCCCTGTCGTACTCCCTTGTTGATGGGGAACCAATCCGTGAGAGAGTTATCAACCCTCACACAAGCCTGGCTACCCTCATAAAGAGACGCAATTGCTCCTATCAGCTTACTCTCCACTCCGTACACTGATAGCACGTTCCAAAGTTTTTCCCGGTCGACTTTATCATAAGCCTTTTCCAGGTCTATGAAAGCACAGAAAAGCTTCTGGTTTTTTGCCAGAACCTTTTCAATTGCCATTCGATTTGGTCAGTGCATCCTCTACCTCTAACAAACGCTCCTTGTGCATCCCATACCTTGCTTTCAGTCACCTTTCGTAACTTTTGATCTAAGATCCTAGCATAAAGTTTTCCAACTGAACTCAGCAGACTGATAGCTCGGTAGTTCTTGCAGTCTAATTTTGACCCTTTCTTAAAGAGGGGCACAATCACTGCGTTTCTCCAATCTGACGGAGTATACCCTCTCTCCCAACATTTGTTGAAGAGGCAATGACACCATTCCATCGTCTTTTCGCCACCATATTTGATGAGTTCAGTTGTTATGCAATCAAATCCCGCTGCTTTTCCTGTACGTGCATGCTTCACTGCTTCTCTAACTTCATCTATTGTATTTTTTTCTCTATCATTCTCGTTTTCATTCTGTGTTATTCTTACATACCTCATGCTTTCATTTTGCGAGCTTTCGTACAATTCTTCAAAGTACTCTTTCCATCTCTGCGTGACTTTCGTTTCATCCATAACCATACTTCCATCTTTGTCGTTGATGCATTTTGATCCGTTCGACGTTACTTGTTTTCTCCTATTCACTCTTTTCCAGAACATTTTTTTGTTACCTGCAAAATCATTCACAATTTTTATACTTTCACTATCTTTCAAGGCATTTTTCTCTCTTTTCACGGCTTCTTTTGTTTTCCTCTTGCATTCGTTATATACTTTTCGCGCTTCTTTTTCTTTTTCATTCCTTTCTCCTTGACACGTCAACCACTTCTTCCATGCTTCATGTTTCTCTTTCACTATTTCCTGTACTTCTTTGTTCGACCATGCATCTCCTTTCATTCTGCATCTTTTCGCTTCACCACACGCATTCTTTGCTGCACTAATTAGAGTGTTTCTTAGTATATCCCATGCCTCACCTATATCCATATCTCTCGCTATGTGAGTGTCAAGAGCGCATACAACCTTTCTTTCAAATTCTCGTCTGACATTTTCTTCCTGTAGCTTCTCCACTTTGATTCGCGACGGTGGGCTGATCTTTTTAGTTATTTAAGAATAATGTAAGAAAAAGTTGAGGTCCCATAAGCAGTATTCTCGCAGTATGGGACATTACCGCACAGAACACAATAAGTACCTTTTTTTACATTTTTCTCAAATAACTCATGTAATACGACCCCTAAGTCGTAGTTTGATGAGCCCTCTCTCCGACCACGAGGAAACAGCGATGCTAATGTGAGGAAGAAAAGGAGACAAATGATGGTAACGGAATATCAATATTTATAGCAAATAAATAAATAAATAAAAACACAGCAAGCAGATTACAAGAACAACTAAAAAAAACAAATAAACATGATAGACACTCGAAATACAACCGAGTATGAAGAGACGCCGACCAGAAGGAACAGCCCCAGGGTATAGCAACATCCTTTCTCCAGGCATGTCACTGTCTTCCACGTGGTGGCTGTAAGTCCTGCAAAGCCCAGCCTCTCCGTCAGGCTGGCAGGTCCTGGTCGTACCCGCCGTAATTTGCTCTTCTTTTCTTCCAGACAGTCACCGATGGCCGGATCCGTGCCACACGGAAATGCTATGACGGCGCATCTCTCACCTCAGCGACAGAGGTGGCAGGCCAGCTGGGAGTCTCACCGGAGGCGAACCGACGTCCCAGATGACACGGAAAGCCCCTCGTGGTCCAATCTGCGAGCTGCCACGTTCCCTGCTGCAGTGGCCCAATATTGCACCCTACCTCGACGCCTCTGCCCTGTTGATGCCCTCATCTAGGTACCGGCAGCGTCCATGCGTGTGACGCGTCTTGTCACACAGACCTCCTGCGTCGTCGAAAATATGGCTACCACCGGATGCACACGTCGACCGATGATGGCGTCACAACAAACCGTTCTTCTCCCACCATAGTTGTATGCCAAGGGCTCTTTCCACCTCAAGCGTCGAATACAGAAAGAGCTGACAGTGGGACAAGAATTTCGAACGAATAGGGTACAGTGCAAATGCGCTTAATGCACATTATCCAATGAATCTAGAATGTTTTAGATATTTTTTTTGTTATCCAGAGACGCGGCGATTCCAATGGAAACCATCGGTGTCGCTGAAAGATGCGATGACGCGATATGTATTAACTGACGTATATGTGTCGCCACAAACCTATCTACCTGCTACCTTGTCTTGCATTATAAGGGCACATTCTAAATATTCATACGCTTGATGAGACCTCTCGTCTACCACGAGGAAACATCAAAGCCAATGTGAGGAAGAAAAGGAGACAAATGATGGCGACACTTAAAAATTGATTTAGTACGGCGCTTTTTTTTTTTTTTTTATTTTATTTCATTTTCGGGAAATTTACAGTATAATAACATTTATTATATAGATGCATTAGTATAATACTAAAACCAATAACAAATTTCCACATTATTAACAATAAATTTTGACTGCTGTGCTTACATACTTAAAGCTACATATGAAAAATATTTAAATCTGAATGCTAGTGCATGAGTGTATGTATGTGTGTACGTATGAGTGTAAGGATGTGTATATGTGTGTGAATGTGTCTATATAAGTGAAAGAGAGAATATATAGGTACCCGCAAGCTCACATAGTTTACTCCGTTCAATCTTGATTTTTCAATCATCCAGTGAAATTCAATCATTATAACTTGAACTGATGGCAGCAGAAAATGAATTAGGTCCCAAAAGAAAAATATCGACATCCAGATGTTCGTGATTATAAATGTTCATCATACGTATGAGGGGTGCGTTTTTCGTGTAAGTATTATTACGGTGCGGTATGTGAAACAAAAGTGGGCTTCGCGTACGACGCGATGGGACGTTGAAGGAGAGAAGCTCCGTAATTTCAGGACAGTCAATTGCATTGTGTATGATGTTATACAATGTTTTCATATCAACCAAGGATCGTCTCTGTTCCAACGTAAGAATTTTGTGATACCATGTTGCATCCCTATAAGTGGAAAATTCTGTGTGTTCTCTGTAATTCAAGTGTTTTATAAATATATGTTGGATTCTCTCTATGCGTGCTTTGTGTACTTGAAACACGGGTGACCAGATGGGAGATGCAAATTCCAAGATACTACGCACATATGTAAAATAAAGAATTATTAAGATTTTAGTGTTGAATGGTTTTGAGATGCGGAGAATAAAACCGAGGGTTTTATAGGCTTTGTCAATTACTGTGTCAATATGTTTTTCGAGAGTGAACATGCTGTCCAAAACAACTCCGAGGTCTCGAACCGATGATACAGTCTCAAGAATACTGTTGTGTATGGTATAAGGGAAATTGATGATATGTTTTTTGTTTCTAGAGAATGTGATTTTGTGGCATTTTTTAATATTTAGAGATAATTTGTTGTCATTGCAATATTTATATAGCCTTCCTAAGTCTTCCTGAAGTCTGAGGCAGTCTAATTCTGAGTTGATTTTCATATAAATCTTCATATTATCAGCGTATAATAAAAACTTTAAATATTTAAAACATTTATTTATATCTCCTATATACGCATTAAATAGAAGTGGTCCTAAATGACTCCCTTGTGGTACACCAGAAGGTATGATGACAATATCAGAGTAGAAGCCGCCAACATTGACCAATTGACATCTTTTTGAAATGTAAGATGAAAACCACCTATAAAGATTGCCGTGAATTCCGAGTCTCTCTAATTTTTGCAAAAGAATATTATGATTTACTCTATCGAAAGCTTTGGAGTAATCAGTATATATGGCATCAACCTGTACTCGTTTATTCATATTTTGCAAGACATATTCAGAAAATAACAATAAGTTGCTCACTACAGACTTTTTAGAGGTAAAGCCGTGTTGTTGATCGGATATCTGTGAATTAATTATGGCATAAATCTGGTCATAGACTACTTTTTCGAATAGTTTGCTAATAACGCACAGGATTGAGATAGGTCGATAGTTTTCAATATTATTTTTAGGCCCTGTCTTGTGTACTGGAACGATAAATGCTTGTTTCCATATTGTAGGAAACACGCCTTCGTTCAGTGATCGGTTGTAAAGTATTGACAAAGGGAGTGAAAGTTCTCTTGCGCAACTTACGATAAAGTGCGGGGGAATCATATCAGATCCGGGACCCTTGTTAACATCTAATTTGAGAAGGTAAGATAAAACCAAGTCCGGATAGATGACGACTGAATGTGCTGAATTATATGGAGATTCGATTGAATTTGAGACTGTTTCATCATTATTCACAAATACTGATTGGAAATATTTAGAGAAGGCGGTTGCGATATCAGTTCCTCCAATTAATGTGTCAGTTTTGAGTTGCATTTTGTTGGGAATATCGTTACGTCCACGTTTACTTTTTACAAATGACCAAAATTTCTTAGGGTCTCGTTTTATATTTGATTCAGATAATTGTATAAAGTGTTCAAAACATTGCATCTGGACAGATTTTTGACGCCCTCGGAGAACGTATCATAATCAGCTTGATTCCGATATTTTTTCCATCTCTTGTGATATTTATGTTTTTCCTTTATGATCTTTATAAGTGATGGGCTATACCAATTTGGGTACTTCGTCTGAGATATAGATAATTTAGGTACAAAGGTCTCAATAGCATAATTTAAATGTTCATAAAATTTTGAAACAGATTTGATTTATAATATTCACAAATGGTCCATGGCAAAAGAAACAATGAAATAAAAACAACAGACAACAAATAAAACAGAAACACGTGGCATCTACCGAAACGAACTATCAAACACACGCGAACACACGAAAAGACGCCGACCAGAATATACCGCCCCAGGGTACAGCGACATCCTTCCTCCAGGCATGTCACTGTCTTCCACGTGGTGACTGTAGTTCGGTGGGGCCCAGCCTCTGCGTCAGGCTAGCAGGTCTTCCTCGTGTCCGGCGTGGTTTCTTCTTCTCCTCCTGATCTCCTCCTCCAGACCATCACCCATGGCTGGCTCTGTGCCCCACGGCACGCTATGACGGCGCATCTCAACAGAGGTGACATACCAGCTGGGGCCTCACCGGAGGCGAACCGACGCCCCAGACGACACGGATTGCCCCTCGTGGTCCAATCTGCGAGTCGCCGCGTTCCCTTCGCGGTGGCCCCACACTGCGCTCTGCCTCTAAACTCCTGTCCTGTTGATGCCCTCATCTTGGTTCTGGGGCACCATCAGCGTCGATGCGCGTGACGGGTCCTGTCACACAGACCTCCTCGTGCTCTTGAAAATATGGCCGCCATCGGGACGTGCGTGTCGACCGATGACGGCGTCGTTCCGTTCGTTTACCACAGCCGTTCAATAAAAAATATGTTTACACTACGAAATGTCAGATGCCAAGAGAGATGTTCACACTGCGAGCGATGGTTGTCAAGAGAGCGCGTCACTGACGCGTTGGCTATAAGCTTCCTTGTCGTTCTCTCACGCCGTCAGCGGCACCAGTAGTCTTCCGCCAAAATGTTGCCGCGGAAAAAATTAAAAATTATTGTTTTTCGGCAACACTGATCCCGGCCATAACAATTCCACCCCACTTTTTTGACGAAAAACAATATCATTTTGAATTTTAATATCACTAAAAGTTTGCAGACGCCACCGAATTTTTTCTCGAATTCGGAAACGGTAAAAAGCATGTGGCGCAACCACCAATTGCGCCGTGCAGTGCTTCGCTGCGCTGAGTACTTCGGCAGGCGCCATCTTGCCCTGCGCCGTATTCACAGCCCGTCTCCTATTTAAGGGGAAGCACAGCGCGCCCAGACCATTCCGTCATCCAGATCTCGAAGCTAGGCATCACGCTGCCCGACCGCTCGTCGTCGTTCAAATCGTCCGCGTTTCAAATTTACATTTATATTCATTAAATAATAACTCGACATTTCTGTACCAAGTAATATTAGTAAACACCAATTGTAATCATCAACTTGATAAATAAAAGAGTAAGTTCAATTTCCTGTTATATCTTTCAATCTGTCAACCATTCCTACCTGAGTAATATTTGATAAAAATATTTAATCTATTGTATACGGTATCCCAGTTGCTTGGTCGATCAATCTGTGGCTCAGTTGTCGGGACTATCCGAACAGACGGCCTCCAGGTTCGAACCAAGCGGTTGAGATATCATTTGGGTTGTATGTAGCTGAAGGCGGACAAAAAGGTAATACCTACACGTCCAACTGACCGACCTTACCACCTCAATTACAGGCGTGTATACCAGCTCACGCTGGTATGCAATCGCTTCCAACCAAGTGACCACTCTGGCACTTTAGTAAGCTCTACGTACTACAAATACCTTTTAACCCCAAAACTGGTGACCCGAACGTGTCTGAACATACCTTCTAAACAGTCCAAAACTGGTGACCACCGAACGTGTCTCTGAACACACACATACCTTCAGAAACTGGTAAGATTCCGAAATCTTTTAAAAACTCAGGTACTTTTATTTTGTGCTTATAATTTTATATATGTTATATTGTGGTAATTGACTGGTAGCCACTGCGCGACAACCAAGTATTGTGTAACGTAAAATCAGTAGCTATATTAAACAGAACGATTATACGTGTTCATTAATATAATACTTAACATTTGTATAACACGACAGAAATAAAAAGATTTAATGGGAAATAGGTATTAAGCATCGAGGTCTGGATGAAGCGAATCTGAACGGGTAACTTTAAAAAAAAAAAAATATTTAAAAATCGTTGTATAACTTAAACCCGCAAATTACGCAAACCCCGTTCATTCGCGTTTGTAAAAAAGCGTAATTTAAATATAGAAAATCGACGCAATATAAAAAAACACTCATATAAGTAGAAATAAGTTAAGGCATATAAATATATATATGCAAAATTATCCAATGATAATATATTATTTTAGAAATTTAATTATTAAAACGCTCATACGCAAATTCCACATAACTCAACATATTTACAACTGTTTTTAATATGTATGTAATTATTTAATATGTACCTTATATTTTTTTTCATGACTAACGAGACGAAAAATAACCCAGACGAAACGATTAAAAAAGCTACCTAAAGAAACCAAAATAACAAGGAAATAAAGAGAGGAAAATAAATAAATACATACAAAAGATGAAGGTATAAAAATATAAAGCAAAAAGCCAGAGAAACGAAACGCCAAATAGAGGTATAAAAATCATAATATTACTAAAGTCATTCTAAAAGCCTAAAGTCATTATAGATACTTTATTTTGTTCATAATTGATAAAACGTAAAAAAATATAAAAATTAAAAATAAATTTCATAAAATATTTATTTTTGCTAAATATCGTAATACGTAAAAATTAAAAAATTATCAATAAAAATTATAATCATAAAACCGTTACCATAAAAACTGAAAATTAGAAACATATAGTTAAATAATCAGTATATTCGTAAAATGCATATTCTTATGTAAAAATTCAAAACACAAATATATACTTCATATTTAAAAATATTATACCGCGTCGTCGAACGGTCAAAATACTTTCACTTATGTTCCAAGCAAAAAAAACGAAGGTAAACGAACTCTAAACAAAAGAATGGCCGCATGAACTCGAATAAACCCGCTGAAACCGCGATAAGGGAATAAAACGAAGTCAACGACCTTAGGAGCTGATGAACTCGGTCACAAAAACCTCGAGCAAGCAACAATTTAAAACAGTACTGAAATATTAAATAATATTATACCTCACTTTATCGAATAAATTAACAACGCAAAGCAAAAAACATAATAAATTAAACTTTAAAATAAAATATATTCTAAATATACATACGGGAATAAAAAATTATATACAATTACAATTATTTAAAATTATTTAAAATAAACTACGTACGCAAACGAACATTATAAAATAATTTTTGTATAAATAATATTTTGAAAATAAAATAAACTAATAGTCATAACATAAAATAGAAAGCGAATAAAAATAATAACTAGCTGCAAATAAGCATTGTAATAAAATATAAACATAAATAAATAAAACTAATACAAAAAATATTTTTTTTGTACAAAATATTCTTTATAAAAAACAAATACAAATAAATAAAAATTTACAAAAAGGAATAATGAAATAAAAAGACATTGATAAAATCCCAATATTTAAAAACTTATCAAATAATTTAAAAATAATATTATAAATAATTTTTCGATTTTTTTTTAAAAAAAAAACTTTTTTTAATAAAAATACTAGAATTTTAAATTTATAACATTTTTGCATAAAATACTTAACTAAATAAACATGTCAATGGACAAAGCAACAAACAGAGAACAAGACAATAACGATGACGGACATCAAGAGTACAGAACAGAAATATATTCAACCAATATAAAACTACCAAGTGTGTGGAGACAGAAAATACACTTATGGTTCTACACAATAGAAGCCCAATTTGCCAACGCACGCATAACTAAGGACGAATCAAAGTGCCACCATGTGCTGGCAGCCTTGGACGCAGAGACGATGTCATGCGTTGCGGATGTCATTCAAAACCCACCAAGCATAGAGAAATACAAGAACTTAAAATCAACATTATTAAATCGACTCCAAGAATCAGAAGAAAAACGACTAACGCAACTTTTACACGGAATTCAATTGGGTGACCAAACACCATCAGAACTGCTACGAAAGATGAAGAACCTAGCCGGACCAACATTGAACAACAACAGTCTCATCAAAAGGCTGTGGCTAGAAAGACTACCACACAGGGTGCAAGAAATAATATCTGCAATAACAACGGATGATGTTTTGGTACTTGCCACCACTGCGGACCGGATAATGGAGGTTAACTGTAGAACAGAAGTACTTGCAGTAAACTCAACTCCAACTTCAAGCAACCCCTGCTCAAATAACGAACAAAATACAATAAATATTTTATTAGGAATGCAACATCAAATACAGAATTTAACAGAAAAAATACAAGGATTGGAATTACAACAAAGACAATCACGCCCATGCTTTAGAAATCAACAAAGGGATCGTTCGAGATCGCGATCATACAATAGAAACCGCTTTGACTACAGAAATAACAACAATTACCGGCATCCAAATAAAAATCAAAATTTCAAAATTAAATATAATACGTACCAACAAAATTATAATAACGAAAATAAACAGAAAAAACAAGATGTATGTAGGTATCACCAAAAATTCGGTACAGAAGCACATAGATGCCAGCAGCCGTGCACATTCAATCAGCCGGAAAACTTATAATGCGGCAGGTGTGCGAGACAACACCGTCGCATATAAAGCACCGTCTCTTCATACAAGACATAGCCAGTGGCGTGCAATATCTCGTAGACACAGGCTCCGAAATTAGCATAATACCAAAGTATTATAAAAATGACAAATCAATAATATCTACGGACAGCATCATCACACCAATATATGCAGCTAATGGAACGTCAATACCTACATATGGCCACAAAATAATACACTTGAACCTCGGTTTACGCAGAAACCACAAATGGAAGTTTGTTATAGCCGACGTAACCAAACCAATCATCGGAGCAGACTTCCTAACGAACTACGATATTCTAGTCGACTTAAAAAGAAGAAGTTTAATTGATAGAACAACGGGCAACACCAGCAAAGGATGTATCTACAAAACGAGCGTCACAAATATCGCTACGGTTCAAGCAACATCAAAATTTCAAGCAATAATACGAAAATACCCGTGCCTGACAAGGGCAGACATGTCACAAATTGAGCCAAAACATGACGTAACCCACCATATACAAACAAAAGGTCCTCCAGTAACCACAAAAGCAAGAAGACTCAATCCAATACAACTCGAAATAGCTAAAAAAGAATTCGCATACATGATAGAACAAGGCATATGCAGACCGTCGAAAAGCAACTGGTCTAGCCCACTTCATATGGTAAAGAAGACCGACGGAAGTTACAGAATGTGCGGAGACTACAGGCGTTTAAATTCCATAACAAAGCCCGATAAATACCCAATACCACAACTGCAAGACTTTTCGCACAAGTTACATGGAAAAACCATATTCAGCAAAGTGGATCTCGCAAGAGCCTATAATCAAGTAAAGATGGAAGAAAAAGATATACCTAAAACTGCGATTTTAACCACATTTGGATTATTCGAATTTAAGCGAATGCAACCAGGATTATCAAACGCCGCCCAGAGCTTCCAACGATACCTACACACAATTACAAGGGATTTAGAATTTGTATTCACATATATAGATGACATCCTGGTCGCATCAAACAACCTTCAAGACCACGAAAAACATCTGAATACATTGTTCAAGAGACTCGCTGAGAATGGCCTAATTATTAATCAAGAAAAATGCCAGCTAGGAGTAGAAGAAGTAAAATTTCTAGGATACAAAATCAACAAAAATGGGAGTAAACCTCTCACAGAAAAAGTAAAAGCCATTACACAGTTAGAACCACCTAAAGAAGCAAAAGGATTAAGAAGATATATGGGAATGTTAAATTTCTATAGAAAATTCCTACCAAACGCAGCGGACACCCAAAAACCATTATTTGAGCAACTAAAAGGCTACGCAAAGAACGTCAAAAGAAAAATAGTATGGACAGAAGAGCTACTACACGCCTTCGAGAAATGTAAGAAAGACTTAGCTCAAGCTGCACTACTTGTGCACGTAAACCCATCCGCTGAAATAACAATCATGGTCGACGCATCGAACAACGCCATGGGCGCAGCTCTACAACAGAAAAAAAAGACACCTGGCAACCAATATCATTTTTTTCAAAAAAATTTAACGACGCGCAACTAAAATATAGCACCTACGATAGGGAACTGACCGCTATATACGAAGCAGTAAAGTATTTTCGATCACAAATAGAAGGAAGACAATTTTCAATAACAACAGATCACAAACCATTAATATTCGCATTTTCGAAAAATAAACTCAACTCTCCGCGACAAGAAAGACAGTTAGATTACATAAGCCAATTTACAACAGATTTGAGGCATATTAAGGGCGAAGACAACACAGTCGCAGACACACTATCACGGATAGAAGAAATAGAAATAACACCCAGCATTAATTACCAAAAAATGGCAGAAAAACAAAGTAACGATAACGAATTAAAATACCTACAAGAAAAATCGTCACTACAATTAAAAAAAATAATAATACCCGGCACCAAACAAACGTTATGGTGCGACGTTACTAATAACGCATTACGCCCATATGTACCGGCCGACATGAGAGCCTACATAATTAAAACAATACACGCGATAAGCCACACCGGAGCAAAGGCAACAAGCAAGATAATAAAGCATAGATACGTATGGCCAAATATCGACAAATCCGTAAAAAATATCGTAGACGCCTGCATACAATGTCAAGCAGCAAAAATTCACAGGCATACGATAACACCGTTAAAAGACTATCAGCATACCGACGGAAGATTCAAGAATATTCACCTGGATTTAGTAGGCCCGCTACAGCCTTCAAAAGAATACACATACCTACTCACCATAATAGACAGATATACAAGATGGCCCGAAGCAATCCCGCTTAAAAACATAATCGCCGAAACAGTTGCAGACGCCTTAATGTACAACTGGATAGCAAGATTCGGCGTCCCAACATCAATAACCACCGACCAGGGCCGGCAGTTTGAAAGTGCCTTATTTAGCGGCCTAACAAGAAAAATGGGGATCACACACCATCGAACCACAGCCTATCACCCACAATGCAACGGAATGATAGAGAGGTGGCATCGCACATTAAAAAGCTCCATCATGGCAGTCGACAATACCTCATGGACGTCATCACTACCGCTGATACTCCTGGGGTTACGATCCGTAACCAAAGAAGGCTCAAATCACACACCCGCAGAAATGACATATGGAGCTACATTAAGACTCCCGGGGGACTTCTTCGAAGAAACCACCCCGGAAGAACCAGACACGTATGGACAAAAACTACAAGAAATAATGTCAAAAATGCGACCCATACCAATCAGCAGACATTGTACAAGACAGACTTTTGTACACAAGCAACTTAAAAACAGTAAATACGTCTTTCTCAGACACGACGCCGTAAAACGCCCACTTCAGAAGCCCTACGACGGACCATACCTGGTACGAGACAGAGACGATAAAACAGCCATCATCATAATCAACGGAAAAGAAAAAAAAGTCTCTTTAGATCGCCTAAAACCAGCCTTCAACATAAATGAAGGAATGGAACACTATGAAGACAACACCGAGCATCAACCGAATACCACTGAGGAACACATAAGGATGTCCAGCTAGCACACACAGGACGACACTCCTTCATCCAGCCCAGTATCGGAGCAACCACACACCACAACAAGAGCAGGAAGAAAGGTCTACTTCCCACAACGATTTACCAGCGTCAGATATTTTTAAAAGATAAGTAACTTCATACTTTGTACAAAAACAAATTTATACTTATAATATGATTAACTTTATATATGTATAGATTAAGTTGTATTTAAATAATTACATTACTGTGTATTAGAAAAGACTACCTTGTACTAAAACAAATTTATACTTATAATTGATTAACTTTATATATGTATAGAGTAAGTTGTATTTAAATAATTACATTACTGTGTATTAGAAAAGACTACTTTTCATATAGAAATTCATTACATAACATGTACATAGCGGTTCAAAAGAAAACCCTATACAAAATAACATAACAAATCAAATGCTTTAAAAATTTTTTTTTATCTTTCACAGAACGCAATGTAAGGACTTTGAACTTCGAGGAGGGGTCGTGTTTCGTCTAAGAGACTGCCAGCGGGGTCTGTGGCGCAACCACCAATTGCGCCGTGCAGTGCTTCGCTGCGCTGAGTACTTCGGCAGGCGCCATCTTGCCCTGCGCCGTATTCACAGCCCGTCTCCTATTTAAGGGGAAGCACAGCGCGCCAAGACCATTCCGTCATCCAGATCTCGAAGCTAGGCATCACGCTGCCCGACCGCTCGTCGTCGTTCAAATCGTCCGCGTTTCAAATTTACATTTATATTCATTAAATAATAACTCGACATTTCTGTACCAAGTAATATTAGTAAACACCAATTGTAATCATCAACTTGATAAATAAAAGAGTAAGTTCAATTTCCTGTTATATCTTTCAATCTGTCAACCATTCCTACCTGAGTAATATTTGATAAAAATATTTAATCTATTGTATACGGTATCGCAGTTGCTTGGTCGATCAATCTGTGGCTCAGCTGTCGGGACTATCCGAACAGACGGCCTCCAGGTTCGAACCAAGCGGTTGAGATATCATTTGGGTTGTATGTAGCTGAAGGCGGACAAACAGGTAATACCTACACGTCCAACTGACCGACCTTACCACCTCAATTACAGGCGTGTATACCAGCTCACGCTGGTATGCAATCGCTTCCAACCAAGTGACCACTCTGGCACTTTAGTAAGCTCTACGTACTACAAATACCTTTTAACCCCAAAAGCACATGGTTCGTCTTTCAGCACAGCACAAATTTACAGTTCGAAACACAACAAATAAACACTTTTCTTTCCCACGTGTTTGATCTCAGGGTGTTGATTCGTGCAAATGTCTAATCGCAAAAGCCACGCGTTGGCAAGCCATTTAATGAGACCTCTCGTCTACCACGAGGAAACATCAAGCCAAGGTGTGGGGAAGAAAATGAGAGACAAATGATGGCGACACTTAAAAATTGTTTTTTTTTTGCCATGGATCATTTGTGAATATTATAAATAAAAAAGCGCCGTACTAAAACAATTTTTAAGTGTCGCCATCATTTGTCTCTCATTTTCTTCCCCACACCTTGGCTTGATGTTTCCTCGTGGTAGACGAGAGGTCTCATCAACCATTTTTTGGTATTTTTTTAATATTCTGTCTGCATTTACTTTTTTCTCTATGATAATTTTATCGCTCTTTGATGGACATGATGGTGGCGGGATCTTTTGAATTAAATTTTTTAATTAGTGACTTTTTAATTAGCAAAATTTGATGAATTTTGGAAATCACATTACACCAAAAAATACCAAAAAGTATCGAAAATTAAATAACTTCTGTAAAATTACATGTATCATCCACATCGAACAAAGTATGTTGACATTTTGTGTTTTGGTGGAGTTAATAATAATTACTATGAAGCCTGAATGGGAACAAAAATCAATTTCATTATAAATTTTCTTTCATATCCACCATCTTAAGCCTCAATCTTTCAGTAATCTTAATCTTTTGTTAGTCATAATCTTTATTTAGTATTGTAGTATATTTTTTTACGTGATATTGCTAAGTAAAAGTAGTTAAGTGATATTGCTAAGTATTTAATTAACAGCTCCAGTACATGAGCAGCCCAGATTTGTAAGATTTTTTCAATTATATATTATTTTTGCCTTGAATATAATATTTGGATTTTCAGGTACATGGCAACCGATTGTTTTTTAATTCTATTTAGCAGGAGCTAATGTGTTTAATTTGACTTTTCTGCAAAGATGATCATTATTATTCTGTACATATAGCCAATTTAATTTTATTCCATTTTCACTCGCGACACATTCGTTCTCCCCAGCCATATTATTTTGTTTATCAAGTTTTAAACTCGTTCACCACGCTCTTCCTTGCTATATACGTAACAATTTTACTTTAAATACATGCGTGTTTACTTATTATGCTCCCAAATATCGTTAAAAAAATTAGTATTTTTTTGGTATTTTTTCAAATTGGGTTTAGTATATTTTAGTATATTTTCGCCACAAGTTTGGTATTTTCGGCAGTTTAGAAAACGGTCACACTGATTACGACCATTGGACTTATTTTTTATTCACAAAAGTTTCATTTTTATACATCTCTAAACATTCCAAACTGTACAAGGGTATACGAGACAACCTAAGCATGAATGTATCGACTGTACAGTTGAGATGTCTTGTGTTCTCTTAGGTTATTTTATTCTATGTAAAATAACTTAAGAGAATATACTATACGTGCAGGTGCAACCATTGATATGTAATGTGAGGTCATAGAACGGTTCCATATAAGCGTGTTATGCCCGAAAAAAAAAATGCCGAAAAACAATGATTTTTATTTTGTTCCACGGCAACATTTCGGAAAACAGCTAGCGCTCGTTGCGGGCGAAAAACGGAACTTGCAGCTAGCAGCTAGCACGCGCTATGGCACGCTGGGCACGCGCTCTCTTGGCATTCGACGCTGGTGAAGAACGCTTCCTGAGATGATGAAATCCAACTGTTCTTCCAAATAGAATTTTCTATGTTACACATTTTTCATATATCCACGTTACGGACAAAATCTCGAAGGGTTGTTCCAGCGACAGATCTCAAGACCTTTATTTCTGATGTTCTAAGAAGTGTTTTGGTCCGAACAGTGCCAACCCGTGGTTCTACAGATGAGTCATGATCAGTCGAATGCATGTCTTATATATTCTAACCTTCCCGTCAATGTTACGACAAATGTTGGATTTTCCAAACCAATTGCCTATGACACCCTAATACAGTGCACGCTTTGTTCACCATATAAATCATGTTTCATATCTTTTGAAAATCTGGCCCAATATTCTTTATTTTATTTATTTATTAACAATAAAACCAAGTTTTTTTTACAAAATAAAGGTATAAATTTTACACGAAAGGTAATATAACAAATAAACCTTAGATTATATATGATACAGATACCTAGTCAGAGCAATGAATGTATGCCAACTAAAACTACGCTGAAACAGACGAATTTCACTCTCCCGGCCGTATACGTACACCTACCGATACGCACACCTACATAATACGTAGACAACCGATCTACCGCCTCACACACACATGTAAAAAAAACTTGGCATACATTTGAATTCGAAATTTGTACTACACGCGGCTTCTGTACATTATAATTCTATGAAATAAACTAATAATAGATTTTCACTTGAAAAGTAATACATAAAAATATGTATAAGCATATGTACAAAGGTACAAACAATAATTAAAAAAAAATGGTGGTGTTTTGGGTTTTCAAATTTAGTACATTTCGTCATTTTTTATTTCATTATTTTATAGGTATTTCCATTAAAATTATTCAACCAAGTACTAATTTGGTTATTATCGAATATTTTATGGAAACTTTATTGAGTGCTGTCCACACTTTTTAATATGTGGCAACATTTTGTATTGCCGAATATCCATTGCCGGGAATTTTATCTAGATTTGTAGGGAATTTGGAAATTTGGCATTGGCAATGCTGTTGGAAAGGTCAAATTTTTATGGTGCGAGTGTGATACGGATTCTTCGTTTTTTGCCTGTCAATTATTTTGTCCAATTTTGTCTCTGAATAATTGTTCTTCATCAGATTTTACAATCTTTCCTTTTTTTATTTATTAATTAACCGAAAATGTCATCGAGTATTTCCCCCGACGACTCGCCAAATAAGTCGAATAGCTCACATCTTCAATTGCCAAGTCCAATCATTACCAAAAGGACTAGAACAGCATCAACGTGAGATAATTTTTAATATTAAGCTTAATGTATATATTAAATGGTTCAAGTATTATAAATCATACAAACCTTCAGAAAAATAATTTGAACAACTTACTAATTATCGATAAGTACAATTTAATTATCGTTTTTCCCGCCCAGGGTCGAGACACGATTCTCACGACGTTTATGACTAGGATATTTAAGTTACGTCGTCAATTGAATACTCGTAATGTTTGTTATTAATCATTTGTTCGCAATTATACATTTTCGTTGTATTTTAACATTATTTTGTCACTTCTTAATAATCACAGGTATAAGAAAGCTCACTAAAAAGTTTTAATCATATTGTATACTGAGTGAAAATGTTATGAATTCTAATTCTTGGTTTAATTTTCAGTTTGGTTTAATCAGTTCTATGATTTATAAACAGCCTAGCTCAAATTTATCTAAACCTATTTCACACCTTGTAAAACTTAGCTTTGGGATTGGACTATTCCCAGAGCATTGCAAAAATGCCAAAGTTACTCCCCTTTTCAAGGGAGGTGACAGCTTAGATATAAATAATTGCGGGCCTATATCTTTACTTACCCTATTTAAAATAATTGAGAATTTAGTCTCAAGTTCGATTCCCGTTGGAGACACAATTTTTGTGTTCATATAAAAACTAAAAAAAGGCAATTTGTGTTGAGTTCCAAGGCGAATGGATAGCGATACAACCTGATTCCAAATGATGTTGTCTGCAATGGTGATTGTATTGTTGATATGTAGCTCCGTTTTCATATCTTATCCGGCTTGAAGGACCAAGGCTGGGTCCTGGACTGCTGGTTCAAATGAAAAGTTGAGGCTTCGGTGGCTAGAGTATAACTAATTTATTTTATGAAAATTAATAATATGTCAGCAAATAGGGAGTTGTTGTCTACCATCAAGGTCTGGAAAATCTCGTACCTGGGTCATGTGCTGCGTGGAGATAAATATCGCCTTCTCCAGCTCATCTTGGAGGGCAAGATTGAGGGACGCCGAGGACCCGGCAGAAAACAGATGTCCTGGCTGCGCAATGTGAGAGAATGAACCTGCATCCGGAGTGTGGAGGAGCTGTTCCGAGTAGCCCAGGACAGGGAGACATTCGCCGGAGTGATCGCCGACGTTGAAAGGAACCCAACATGGCACTTAAAGAAGAAGAAGAATAATATGTCACGTACAATGTAAAAA
Organism: Molanna angustata; assembly: GCA_963576475.1. NCBI lineage: Eukaryota > Metazoa > Arthropoda > Insecta > Trichoptera > Molannidae > Molanna > Molanna angustata. The sequence goes on from OY754975.1 coordinate 7,048,617, forward strand.
TACAACAAAACATGTGGGTACAAATATACAGAATGACGTATGTCAACCAATAGCTACAATGCACCGGGGTGCGTGGTCTGCCATAGTAAAAATTGAACAATTTGTTTGTCATGTATTCTGAGTTTAATGGTATTTGTGTATATTTTCAGATCAGAGAGAGCCTTAGGGAACCCACAAGAGGTGGGTGTTATCAAATCATTCTGTCGAGAGAGGGGCCACGGATTTATCACATCCGAGAGAAGCGGTGAGGATATTTTTGTGCACATCTCCGAGTGAGTATTTCTATTGCATCAATATTTTTTTGACATACTACCTTTATTTTTCCTGGCTAGAAATTTATTTTTATCAGAGGATTAGATTCTATATCATTTGATGTATGTATTTTATATAAGAAATTCGTATCTGTGCGAGATACATTATAAAAAGAGTTAAAGAGGATAGGCATTGTTGTACGTCTGATTGACGACCCATCATTCACTGATGGATTGCAATCACTAGACCACAGGCGCAAGGTCGGTATTTTAAGTTTATTCTATAGATGCTAGCACGGAAGATGCTCAGAAGAACTTGCATCTCTGGTCACTTTCCCACCCATTCACAATAGATTGACTCGTTTTACTCAATCTCAACACTCGTTCACAGTAAACCTTCATTATACACGAACCAATTGCTTCTCAAACTCTTTTATTAATACAGCAACGCGGCTATGGAATAATCTGTGCCAACACCTTCTTACAACCTGGGTCATTTTAAAATCTGAATTAATATTTTACTGAGCGGATTACAAACCCTCTCCAATGCTAAGTAGTGCGCTTTGAGGGCCCTTCTGGTAATATGCCCTAAACACTGAAAGATTCCCCATAGACAACTCTTTATCTGTAGTTCATTTAATATAGACACATTAATCATCTGTTTAATATTTATCTTTTCCAATCATATGGTGCAAATCTTTTCAAGTCATGCAAATGTGTTGTCAATTTTATCAGTGAGATTAGTTAAAACAAGTTATGTAATCTTTTATTTTTCCAACGTTGGCAACCCTAGACAAACTTCTGACTGACATTACGTCCCATTCAGTAACTTTTTGGACTAAGATAGGAACATTCTAAAATTTTAAAATGAAGGTCATTTGAACTTACTTCCGAATTCTGTAACTGACATTGTTGCTAAAACTAAAAATATACAAAATTAGTACACCGTAGATAATAATTTGAAATCAAATTGTCTATGGCGGAGATTACGCACAGAGCCGACCGCCGTGACACAGTTGGTAATCCGTTCGGTTTCTGTGCGTGCCTCCTGGGTTCGATTCCCAGCAGAGGAGACAATTTATTTAAATTCATTTCTCATGCAAATATTGCTTCTCTGGGCTGGAAACACTGGTTAGTTGGAAGAAATTGCCATACGGCAATAAATTCGCCACTTGTGCAGGGTGCAAGGAAGTGTTCATTATTATTATTATTATTATGCATACATACTTTGCTTTTTAGTATTTATGTAAATGATATAAAAAGTGTGGTCAAGCATTCAAAGCTTTTACTGTATGCTGATGACATGAAAATCTATAAATGTATTAATTCTTCAAATGACTGTATCATGCTTCAACAGGATATAAACAGTATTAGTGAATTTTGCAAACAAAACCATATTTACCTTAATATAGATAAATGTAATATAATAACGTTCACGCGCAAAACTAACCCGTTGATGTTTGACTACTACTTAAATAATCTGATGCTTAAGCGTGTGGAGAGAGTGAGAGACCTTGGTGTGTTGCTTGACTCTAAATTGTTATTTAAAGATCATATAGAATATGCACTAGAAAAAGCCAATAGACAAATGGGTTTCATTCTTCGCATTTCGAAACCTTTCTCTGTACCATTTACCTTCCAATTGTTATTTTTACTCTCCACACTATGGAATAGGGGAGAGTCATGATTTCGCAAAATTTAAGCGTATTTTTTTTACATCAATTTCTCAATGGGTATCATGTAGAGAATGCACACTATGAGTTTCGTCGTGATGTGTTTGTGTGTATGGCGTATACGCTGTACGCCGTACGCCGTAGCATTTATCTTTTTTGTGTCCTCTCTACAGCCCAAACTATAAGTCTGATCGACTTCATATTAACATCATATGTGTAAAGTGCAAAGACCTAGAGCTGATTAGTTTTCCATAGACAACTTTTGATTTCTTCTCTATGAATTCATCATTTACGTTGTTTTTTTTTTGTGTCCTCTCTGCAGCCCAAACTATAAGTCCGATTGACTTCATATTGATATCACATGTGTTAAGTCCATAAACTTAGAGCTGATTAGTTTTCCATAGACAACGGTTCATTTTTTCCCAATGTTTCTTTATGATTTCATCTATTAAAACTGAAAAAATGCACTCACGACCTGGAAATTAGAGATATTTTAATTTGGTTTCAACTATTTATACAACACCAAGCATCTTCATAAAATTGTATTCAAAGTTGGTCAATGTTAAAAGAAAAATATTCAACGGTTTCAAAAATTATATTTTATTTAATGGATATTTGTATGAAACTTATATGTAACAAGAGAATTTTTTTATATTTAGCAATGATCAGTTCATTGATTTCATATTGATAGAAGAATATTAATAGCTTGAACTTAGAACTGATTAGCTTTTCATAGATATCATATAATTTCTTCATATGATATCACGTGTAAACATTGTCAAAATGCTCTCGCGTTCTTTAAAACAAAATTTATCTGCTTTTTTTAAAATATTTCATACAACATAAGCATTCTTCACTATACTGCATTGATAGTTTGTTTATCATAACATAAAAATATACTATCGGAAGAAAATTTATATTCCTGATAGTAACATTTAGTATGAATAAAAATGTAATTAGATAAATTTCTATGTATGGAAACGTGTAGTAATTTGATTTCATGATATAATGTAAAGAGCTTGAACATAGAACTGATTAGCTTTCCATAAATAACAAAAAAATTCTTCATATGATATCACCTGTCAAAATTTGAAAAATGCTCTCGCGTTCTTTAAAACAAAATTTATCTGCTTTTTTTAAAATATTTCATACAACATAAGCATTCTTCACTATACTGTATTAATAGTTTGTCTATCTTAACATAAAAATATACTATCGGAAGAAAATTTATATTCCTGATAGTAACATTTAGTATGAATAATAATGTAATTAGATAAATTTCTATGTATGGAAAAGTTCAGTAATTTGATTTCATGTTATAATGTAAAGAGCTTGAACATAGAACTGATTAGCTTTCCATAAATAACAAAAAAAATCTTCATATAATATCACGTGTCAAAATTTTGAAAATGCTCTCGCGTTCTTTAAAACAAAATTTATCTGCTTTTTTTAAAATATTTCATACAACATAAGCATTCTTCACTATACTGCATTAATATTTTGTTTATCTTAACATAAAAATATACTATCGGAAGAAAATTTATATTCCTGGTAGTAACATTTAGTATGAATAAAAATGTAATTAGATAAATTTCTATGTATGGAAAAGTTCAGTAATTTGATTTCATGTTATAATGTAAAGAGCTTGAACATAGAACTGATTAGCTTTCCATAAATAACAAAAAAAATCTTCATATGATATCACCTGTCAAAATTTGGAAAATGCTCTCGCGTTCTTTAGAACAAAATTTATCTGCTTTTTTTAAAATATTTCATACAACATAAGCATTCTTCACTATACTGCATTAATAGTTTGTTTATCTTAACATAAAAATATACTATCGGAAGAAAATTTATATTCCTGATAGTAACATTTAGTATGAATAATAATGTAATTAGATAAATTTCTATGTATGGAAAAGTTCAGTAATTTGATTTCATGTTATAATGTAAAGAGCTTGAACATAGAACTGATTAGCTTTCCATAAATAACAAAAAAAATCTTCATATAATATCACGTGTCAAAATTTTGAAAATGCTCTCGCGTTCTTTAAAACAAAATTTATCTGCTTTTTTTAAAATATTTCATACAACATAAGCATTCTTCACTATACTGCATTAATATTTTGTTTATCTTAACATAAAAATATACTATCGGAAGAAAATTTATATTCCTGGTAGTAACATTTAGTATGAATAAAAATGTAATTAGATAAATTTCTATGTATGGAAAAGTTCAGTAATTTGATTTCATGTTATAATGTAAAGAGCTTGAACATAGAACTGATTAGCTTTCCATAAATAACAAAAAAAATCTTCATATGATATCACCTGTCAAAATTTGGAAAATGCTCTCGCGTTCTTTAGAACAAAATTTATCTGCTTTTTTTAAAATATTTCATACAACATAAGCATTCTACACCATACTGCATTAAAAGTTTGTCTATCTTATCATAAAAATATACTATCGGAAGAAAAATTATATACTAGAAAAAACAGTTTATTATTATTACTCTCCACACTATGGAATAGGGGAGAGTCATGATTTCGCAAAATTTAAGCGTATTTTTTTTACATCAATTTCTCAATGGGTATCATGTAGAGAATGCACACTATGAGTTTCGTCGTGATGTGTTTGTGTGTATGGCGTATACGCTGTACGCCGTACGCCGTAGCATTTATCTTTTTTGTGTCCTCTCTACAGCCCAAACTATAAGTCTGATCGACTTCATATTAACATCATATGTGTAAAGTGCAAAGACCTAGAGCTGATTAGTTTTCCATAGACAACTTTTGATTTCTTCTCTATGAATTCATCATTTACGTTGTTTTTTTTTTGTGTCCTCTCTGCAGCCCAAACTATAAGTCCGATTGACTTCATATTGATATCACATGTGTTAAGTCCATAAACTTAGAGCTGATTAGTTTTCCATAGACAACGGTTCATTTTTTCCCAATGTTTCTTTATGATTTCATCTATTAAAACTGAAAAAATGCTCTCACGACCTGGAAATTAGAGATATTTTAATTTGGTTTCAACTATTTATACAACACCAAGAATCTTCATAAAATTGTATTCAAAGTTGGTCAATGTTAAAAGAAAAATATTCAACGGTTTCAAAAATTATATTTTATTTAATGGATATTTGTATGAAACTTATATGTAACAAGAGAATTTTTTTATATTTGGCAATGATCAGTTCATTGATTTCATATTGATAGAAGAATATTAATAGCTTGAACTTAGAACTGATTAGCTTTTCATAGATATCATATAATTTCTTCATATGATATCACGTGTAAACATTGTCAAAATGCTCTAACGCTCTTTGAAACAAAATTTATCTGCTTTTTTTAAAATATTTCATACAACATAAGCAGTCTTCACTATACTGCATTAATAGTTTGTCTATCTTAACATAAAAATATACTATCGGAAGAAAATTTATATTCCTGGTAGTAACATTTAGTATGAATAAAAATGTAATTAGATAAATTTCTATGTATGGAAACGTTTAGTAATTTGATTTCATGTTATAATGTAAAGAGCTTGAACATAGAACTGATTAGCTTTCCATAAATAACAAAAAAAATCTTCATATGATATCACCTGTCAAAATTTGGAAAATGCTCTCGCGTTCTTTAGAACAAAATTTATCTGCTTTTTTTAAAATATTTCATACAACATAAGCATTCTTCACTATACTGCATTAATAGTTTGTTTATCTTAACATAAAAATATACTATTGGAAGAAAATTTATATTCCTGATAGTAACATTTAGTATGAATAATAATGTAATTAGATAAATTTCTATGTATGGAAAAGTTCAGTAATTTGATTTCATGTTATAATGTAAAGAGCTTGAACATAGAACTGATTAGCTTTCCATAAATAACAAAAAAAATCTTCATATAATATCACGTGTCAAAATTTTGAAAATGCTCTCGCGTTCTTTAAAACAAAATTTATCTGCTTTTTTTAAAATATTTCATACAACATAAGCATTCTTCACTATACTGCATTAATATTTTGTTTATCTTAACATAAAAATATACTATCGGAAGAAAATTTATATTCCTGGTAGTAACATTTAGTATGAATAAAAATGTAATTAGATAAATTTCTTTGTATGGAAAAGTTCAGTAATTTGATTTCATGTTATAATGTAAAGAGCATGAACATAGAACTGATTAGCTTTCCATAAATAACAAAAAAAATCTTCATATGATATCACCTGTCAAAATTTGGAAAATGCTCTCGCGTTCTTTAGAACAAAATTTATCTGCTTTTTTTAAAATATTTCATACAACATAAGCATTCTACACCATACTGCATTAAAAGTTTGTCTATCTTATCATAAAAATATACTATCGGAAGAAAATTTATATTCCTGATAGTAACATTTAGTATGAATAATAATGTAATTAGATAAATTTCTATGTATGGAAAAGTTCAGTAATTTGATTTCATGTTATAATGTAAAGAGCTTGAACATAGAACTGATTAGTTTTCCATAAATAACAAAAAAAATCTTCATATAATATCACGTGTCAAAATTTTGAAAATGCTCTCGCGTTCTTTAAAACAAAATTTATCTGCTTTTTTTAAAATATTTCATACAACATAAGCATTCTTCACTATACTGCATTAATATTTTGTTTATCATAACATAAAAATATACTATCGGAAGAAAATTTATATTCCTGATAGTAACATTTAGTATGAATAAAAATGTAATTAGATAAATTTCTATGTATGGAAACGTGAAGTAATTTGATTTCATGATATAATGTAAAGAGCTTGAACATAGAACTGATTAGCTTTCCATAAATAACAAAAAAATTCTTCATATGATATCACCTGTCAAAATTTGAAAAATGCTCTCGCGTTCTTTAAAACAAAATTTATCTGCTTTTTTTAAAATATTTCATACAACATAAGCATTCTTCACTATACTGTATTAATAGTTTGTCTATCTTAACATAAAAATATACTATCGGAAGAAAATTTATATTCCTGATAGTAACATTTAGTATGAATAATAATGTAATTAGATAAATTTCTATGTATGGAAAAGTTCAGTAATTTGATTTCATGTTATAATGTAAAGAGCTTGAACATAGAACTGATTAGCTTTCCATAAATAACAAAAAAAATCTTCATATAATATCACGTGTCAAAATTTTGAAAATGCTCTCGCGTTCTTTAAAACAAAATTTATCTGCTTTTTTTAAAATATTTCATACAACATAAGCATTCTTCACTATACTGCATTAATATTTTGTTTATCTTAACATAAAAATATACTATCGGAAGAAAATTTATATTCCTGGTAGGTAACATTTAGTATGAATAAAAATGTAATTAGATAAATTTCTATGTATGGAAAAGTTCAGTAATTTGATTTCATGTTATAATGTAAAGAGCTTGAACATAGAACTGATTAGCTTTCCATAAATAACAAAAAAAATCTTCATATGATATCACGTGTCAAAATTTTGAAAATGCTCTCGCGTTCTTTAAAACAAAATTTATCTGCTTTTTTTAAAATATTTCATACAACATAAGCATTCTTCACTATACTGCATTAATATTTTGTTTATCTTAACATAAAAATATACTATCGGAAGAAAATTTATATTCCTGGTAGTAACATTTAGTATGAATAAAAATGTAATTAGATAAATTTCTATGTATGGAAACGTGTAGTAATTTGATTTCATGATATAATGTAAAGAGCTTGAACAACGAACTGATTAGCTTTCCATAAATAACAAAAAAATTCTTCATATGATATCACCTGTCAAAATTTGAAAAATGCTCTCGCGTTCTTTAAAACAAAATTTATCTGCTTTTTTTAAAATATTTCATACAACGTAAGCATTCTTCACTATACTGCATTAATAGTTTGTCTATCTTAACATAAAAATATACTATCGGAAGAAAATTTATATTCCTGGTAGTAACATTTAGTATGAATAAAAATGTAATTAGATAAATTTCTATGTATGGAAAAGTTCAGTAATTTGATTTCATGTTATAATGTAAAGAGCTTGAACATAGAACTGATTAGCTTTCCATAAATAACAAAAAAAATCTTCATATGATATCACCTGTCAAAATTTGGAAAATGCTCTCGCGTTCTTTAGAACAAAATTTATCTGCTTTTTTTAAAATATTTTATACAACATAAGCATTCTACACCATACTGCATTAAAAGTTTGTCTATCTTATCATAAAAATATACTATCGGAAGAAAATTTATATTCCTGATAGTAACATTTAGTATGAATAATAATGTAATTAGATAAATTTCTATGTATGGAAAAGTTCAGTAATTTGATTTCATGTTATAATGTAAAGAGCTTGAACATAGAACTGATTAGCTTTCCATAAATAACAAAAAAAATCTTCATATGATATCACCTGTCAAAATTTGGAAAATGCTCTCGCGTTCTTTAGAACAAAATTTATCTGCTTTTTTTAAAATATTTCATACAACATAAGCATTCTTCACTATACTGCATTAATAGTTTGTTTATCTTAACATAAAAATATACTATCGGAAGAAAATTTATATTCCTGATAGTAACATTTAGTATGAATAAAAATGTAATTAGATAAATTTCTATGTATGGAAACGTTCAGTAATTTGATTTCATGTTATAATGTAAAGAACTTGAACATAGAACTGATTAGCTTTCCATAAATCAAAAAAAAATCTTCATATAATATCACGTGTCAAAATTTTGAAAATGCCTTCGCGTTCTTTAAAACAAAATTTATCTGCTTTTTTTAAAATATTTCATACAACATAAGCATTCTTCACTATACTGCATTAATAGTTTGTTTATCTTAACATAAAAATATACTATCGGAAGAAAATTTATATTCCTGATAGTAACATTTAGTATGAATAAAAATGTAATTAGATAAATTTCTATGTATGGAAAAGTTCAGTAATTTGATTTCATGTTATAATGTAAAGAGCTTGAACATAGAACTGATTAACTTTCCATAAATAACAAAAAAAATCTTCATATGATATCACCTGTCAAAATTTGGAAAATGCTCTCGCGTTCTTTCGAACAAAATTTATCTGCTTTTTTTTAAATATTTCATACAACATAAGCATTCTTCACTATACTGCATTAATAGTTTGTTTATCTTAACATAAAAATATACTATCGGAAGAAAATTTACATTCCTGATAGTAACATTTAGTATGAATAAAAATGTAATTAGATAAATTTCTATGTATGGAAAAGTTCAGTAATTTGATTTCATGTTATAATGTAAAGAGCTTGAACATAGAACTGATTAGCTTTCCATAAATAACAAAAAAAATCTTCATATGATATCACCTGTCAAAATTTGGAAAATGCTCTCGCGTTCTTTAGAACAAAATTTATCTGCTTTTTTTAGAATATTTCATACAACATAAGCATTCTTCACTATACTGCATTAATAGTTTGTTTATCTTAACATAAAAATATACTATCGGAAGAAAATTTATATTCCTGATAGTAACATTTAGTATGAATAAAAATGTAATTAGATAAATTTCTATGTATGGAAAAGTTCAGTAATTTGATTTCATGTTATAATGTAAAGAGCTTGAACATAGAACTGATTAGCTTTCCATAAATAACAAAAAAAATCTTCATATGATATCACCTGTCAAAATTTGGAAAATGCTCTCGCGTTCTTTAGAACAAAATTTATCTGCTTTTTTTAAAATATTTCATACAACATAAGCATTCTTCACTATACTGCATTAATAGTTTGTTTATCTTAACATAAAAATATACTATCGGAAGAAAATTTACATTCCTGATAGTAACATTTAGTATGAATAAAAATGTAATTAGATAAATTTCTATGTATGGAAAAGTTCAGTAATTTGATTTCATGTTATAATGTAAAGAGCTTGAACATAGAACTGAATAGCTTTCCATAAATAACAAAAAAAATCTTCATATGATATCACCTGTCAAAATTTGGAAAATGCTCTCGCGTTCTTTAGACCAAAATTTATCTGCTTTTTTTAAAATATTTCATACAACATAAGCATTCTTCACTATACTGCATTAATAGTTTGTTTATCTTAACATAAAAATATACTATCGGAAGAAAATTTATATTCCTGATAGTAACATTTAGTATGAATAAAAATGTAATTAGATAAATTTCTATGTATGGAAACGTGTAGTAATTTGATTTCATGATATAATGTAAAGAGCTTGAACATAGAACTGATTAGCTTTCCATAAATAACAAAAAAATTCTTCATATGATATCACCTGTCAAAATTTGAAAAATGCTCTCGCGTTCTTTAAAACAAAATTTATCTGCTTTTTTTAAAATATTTCATACAACATAAGCATTCTTCACTATACTGCATTAATAGTTTGTCTATCTTAACATAAAAATATACTATCGGAAGAAAATTTATATTCCTGATAGTAACATTTAGTATGAATAATAATGTAATTAGATAAATTTCTATGTATGGAAAAGTTCAGTAATTTGGTTTTAATGTTATAATGTAAAGAGCTTGAACATAGAACTGATTAGCTTTCCATAAATAACAAAAAAAATCTTCATATAATATCACGTGTCAAAATTTTGAAAATGCTCTCGCGTTCTTTAAAACAAAATTTATCTGCTTTTTTTAAAATATTTCATACAACATAAACATTCTTCACTATACTGCATTAATAGTTTGTTTATCTTAACATAAAAATATACTATCGGAAGAAAATTTATATTCCTGATAGTAACATTTAGTATGAATAAAAATGTAATTAGATAAATTTCTATGTATGGAAACGTGTAGTAATTTGATTTCATGATATAATGTAAAGAGCTTGAACATAGAACTGATTAGCTTTCCATAAATAACAAAAAAATTCTTCATATGATATCACCTGTCAAAATTTGAAAAATGCTCTCGCGTTCTTTAAAACAAAATTTATCTGCTTTTTTTAAAATATTTCATACAACATAAGCATTCTTCACTATACTGCATTAATAGTTTGTCTATCTTAACATAAAAATATACTATCGGAAGAAAATTTATATTCCTGGTAGTAACATTTAGTATGAATAAAAATGTAATTAGATAAATTTCTATGTATGGAAAAGTTCAGTAATTTGATTTCATGTTATAATGTTAAGAGCTTGAACATAGAACTGATTAGCTTTCCATAAATAACAAAAAATTTCTTCATATGATATCACCTGTCAAAATTTGGAAAATGCTTTCGCGTCCTTTAAAACAAAATTTATCTGCTTTTATTAAAATATTTCATACAACATAAGCATTCTACACCATACTGCAATAATAGTTTGTCTATCTTAACATAAAAATATACTGTCGATAGAAATTTATTTTCCTGGTAGTAAAATTTAGTATGAATAAAAATGTATATAATAAGATAAATTTCTTATGTATGGAAAAGTTCAGTAATTTGATTTCATGTTATAATGTAAAGAGCTTGAACATCGAACTGATTAGCTTTTCATAAATAACAAAAATTTCTTCATATGATATTACGTGTCAAAATTGTCAAAATGCTCTAACGTCCTTTAAAACAAAATTTATCTGCTTTTATTAAAATATTTCATACAACATTAGAATTCTTCACCATACTGCATTAATAGTTTGTCTATCTTAACATGAAAATATACTATCGTTAGAAAATTTATATTCTTGGTAGTAAAATTTAGAATGAATAAAATATTTCATTGTCAATATTTGTGGTGTGGAGAGTTTAGTGTTGGCCACAACCCACTCGTTTTTTTAAATGAATATGTCCTTGTTAAACAAGTACATATACATCTTTCTACGTTCCCTAAAATAAGCAAATAAATGCTTGTGCTATAGGTGAACGAAATCGGTCGAGGCAGGATTCGAACTCGCGACCACTGGATTACTAACCCAGCGCGCTAACCGCTCTGCCACCGACCCATCTAAACACCGACCCATTTATACATGGCATATGTCAGATCACACCTTGAGTTAGCTTCCATCATATGGAATCCCCAATATCGAACATATACCTATTGATCGTATTGAGAAAGTTCAAGATAAATTTTTCAATTATTTAACATATCGTTTTGGGGAAAACCAATGAAACTATTCAGTTTAAATAAGCGTAGAAAGGTGTTCGATTTGATATTTTTATTTAAAATAGTGAATTGCATTGTGGATTCTGCATATCTGTTGGAGAAAATTGCATTTCGTTGCCCTTTACCAGTACTAGATCGAATGAATTATTTGCTATTCCTATTTGTAAAACTAATTATGCGCAGAACTCTTTTGTCAGACGTAGTTGTAAATTGTATAATTCTGTCATTAAGTCTGAAATAGATATTCTAAATGACGATTTTGCAGCTTTTAAAAGAAAACTTTATAATGTTGTGTGAAAAGAATTCTTTTTAACTTATATGTGGGTACGTATTAACTGTTTTTTATTTTTTTTTTCATTTCTTGACTGGTTAATTGGTTATTTATTTTATTATTTATGTTTTTTATTAGGTTATGTTTTATTTCAATCTTGTTTATTCTTCCTCCTGCTATAACTAATGTTCTTTTTCTTCATAAAGTATTTTATTGTTAACCATTTATAATGGCAACTTTGCTGGTTTATTTGATTATTATTTTGTACCATTACAATTTATTAATAAAACTGTATGTTTCCTTGATAAATAAATAAATACTGTGCACTGTTCGGCCATGTTTATTTATCTCATGTCGCTTAACCTAACATTTAATTTTAGCCGGAACATTCTTAAAATTCTTAAATCGTATTGTTTTACTGTTGGAAGCACTGATATAGAACAGTGTTTTTATTACCTACTTTTTTTTACCCTCACTTTGGTATTAGACAGATGTGTATTAATTTATAAAATGATCTATGAGTCAAATTAATTATTATTCGGAGACAAATTGCAGCTGTATATAAGCAATCCAATTTAATTGACTCAAGAGTAAAACTGGTACAACTTTGTTTTTTTTTATATGGGTACATAGGAAAAACCAACTATTAGAATTTGGGTCCATTCCATCTTCCGAAAAAATACATAGAAAATATGGTTATAGAAATTATTTTATTTGAAAATGTAGTTACGTTTCGTGTATTCACCAAGTTTCTATAAGTTGGTAAATTATGGCAAATCAGTAACTTTTTGAACTAAAATAGGAACATTCTAAAATTTTACAATTAAGATCATCTGAACTTAATTTCGTATTCTGTATCTGACGTACCTTAAACTGAAATCTACAAAATTAGTGCACTTTAGATAATACTCTTAACTCAAATTTTTAAACAGTAATATTGTCAATTTATGCAGAAAATACATTTTAAACGATAATTTTGTACTTTTTCGCATAAATTTATTTTTTATTTTAAAGATAAATTTCGAACATGAAAATTAATTAAGGAAAAATTATTTCACTGGTAATCCGTTGAAGGACGAAAAAACATGGCGTACAGGAATTATATTATAGATACTTTATTTTTTTATTGAAAATTAGCATTTTTCGGAACAAATTTTATTTTTTGTTTAACGCGTTCGAAGGGTTAAAGAAAAATAAAAAGAAAATACCTGCAATAGAAATATACTTTTAAAATATCCTTTCATGGATTGTCAACCTTCCTCTAAGATAAAAGTGTTCACTTACTATGTAGTGGAGATTTTAGTGTTGGCCACAATTCACTCGTTTTTTAAACAGCGTGTATAATAAAGATAATGTAATAGATAGAATCCTAGATTGCTTGTTATAATATGACCCCAATACGAAAATTGAGATCACAATAAAGTGTAACTAATTTGGATGTTTGTCCTTGAATTATAAACCACAATATTATCTTATGTAGACGTGTCTCTGAAGCACTGCCAACATCATTTCTTGCCTGTCATTTTTCACTGTATTATTGGACATTTTAACTCATAAATTACACCAAAATAATTATTTAAACTGAGGAATACATTTTATTTATTTATTGTTTCTTTTTTTTCCGAGTCATTTTTTAAACTATTAAATATATTGTCACTGAAATGTGAGGAGAAACACGTAAATGATGATGTAGAAATGAAAATCTTTTAAATGTCTCAATAGAGACGAAGTTGGAATATTAAGAGGCTATAGTAGTCTATGTAGTACATTTTGAAAATAATTTCCCTACTACCCTCAAAAGATACGTCTTTGAAATAAGGAACAGTTTGTATGTAAATCTTTATTATATTGCACGAGTTTTTTTGAATTTTGAATTTCTTTAATACTTTTCGTATGAAATTAGTTTTAGTTAAACCCTTTTTTATCTTTTTACTGTAAGTAACTAAAAAACTACAAAGCCTATTAAGTAGATTTTTACTTCAATCGGAAGAGAATATGAAAATCTACCGGCTGAGTTTTATTATGATAATATCTGTTATGTACAACACACCCACATCAAGTGACACAACAATACTCATCTGTCAAAATCAATAAAAAGTGTGCTAAACTGAAAGTTGGTTTCAATATAACATAATATTGGCGACGAGGATGGGATAATAGTGTTAATAGTGTTAATGATGAAGAAAAAAATCAAATGAAACCAGTGAAAATAAATTTATCTATAAATAATAAAAATCACATGTTTTTTTTATTATTTATAGATAAGTAATGTCATGTTACGTACGTGGACAGGTGATAAGGTTAAGATTATGGGAAGCGCACAAGTGTCAGTGGAGTATAAAGGAAAAAAACACAAATTGAACGTGATGGTAGCTTCGGGTAAAGGACAGAGCCTAGTCGGAAGAAACTGGTTTGAACCATTGGGTATATCTCTACAAGGAGTGAACAATTTAACATCTGTGGATATGAATGAAAATTATTTTTTAAAATATAAAAACATTTTCAGCAGTACATTAGGAAAATATACTGGCCCTAAGGTGTCACTTAATGTGAACAACGAAAAGAAACCTATCTTTATGAAGAGTCGTTCGATACCATATGCGCTGCGAGAACGAGTAGAACAAGAAATTGACAGATTAGTCGAAGAAGGAGTGCTTAAATCCATTCCGTACTCTGATTGGGCCACACCTATTGTTCCGATTGTCAAAAAGAGTGGTGCGATACGTATTTGTGGAGACTATCGTTCAACTGTAAATAAAGCCACAGAGACAGACACTTACCCATTGCCAACTAGTAATGACATATTTGCATGTTTATCGGAAGGTAAATACTTCTCAAAATTGGATCTGGATCGTGCATATACACAACTGGAGGTGGACGATAGTACTGCCAAAATATTGACATGGAATACAACCAAAGGATTATTTAGTGTTCATCGATTACCCTTTGGAGTAAAGGCAGCCCCTGGAATTTTTCAGAGGCTTATGTGCAACTTAATGGCTGGAATCAAAGGTGTTGCTATTTTACTGGATGACTTGTTGATTTCTGGCAATACTTTAGAAGAACACAATAAAAGATTAGAACAAGTGATGAGCAAATTAACGCAAGCTGGACTACAGCTAAATAAAGAAAAATGTAAATTTTTACAATCAAAGGTAAACTTTTTGGGATTCACAGTAAGTGCTGAAGGTATTCAACCAGATAAAAATAAAGTTAACGCAATACACAACACACCAAGGCCAAATAATGTCACTGAGCTCCAGGCATTCCTAGGATTATATAATTTTTATGAGAGATTCTTACCAAATAAGGCTACGTTGCTCGAACCACTTCATAGATTGCTGGATAAAAGTTCTACATGGAAGTGGTCGCAAAGTGCAGAAAAAGCATTCAATGATGCAAAACAACTGATAACGTCTGATAGATTATTAGTACATTTTGATTTAAAAAAACAGATAACATTAACATGCGATGCTTCCTTTCATGGTTTAGGATGTGTCTTATCACATATAATGGATGATGGTTCAGAAAGACCTATTGCTATGGCATCGAGAACTTTACAGGTACATGAAAGAAAATACGCACAAATTGACAAAGAAGCAGCAGCCATCATTTTCGGGATAAAAAAATTTCATAACTATATAATGGGTAATAAAGTAACAATTATTACAGATCATTTACCTCTATTAGGTATATTTAATTCAGAAAAACCAATACCAGAAATATTATCACCGAGAATGACACGGTGGGCACTGTTACTGAATTCCTACGACTATCAATTAATATATAAAAAAGGTATCAATATTGGAAATGCGGATGCACTAAGTAGATGGCCATCCCCGGTGTGGGAAGAGGATGAGGAAGAGATTGCAGATGTATTAATGATGGGTCAACATGTTCCCGATGTGCCATTCTCTATTGAAGAGGTGGCAAAACAGACAAAACAAGATATAATTCTTTGTAAAGTATTCAATTGGATATTACGAGGATGGCCTAATAGTGTTAATAGTGTTAATGATGAAGAAAAAAAATATTGGCATAGAAGATTGGAACTGTCATTAATGAATGAATGCATTTTATTGGGTACTAGAGTGGTAATTCCCACAGGAATGAGGGATAGCGTAATGAAAATCCTTCATGATTCCCATAATGGAATGGTTGCTACTAAGGCTGTAGCCAGGAGTTACGTTTGGTGGCCAGATTTATCCAAGGACATAGAAGTAATGGTGTCCAATTGTAAAATTTGTCAGCAACACAGACAAATGCCAGCTCAGGTAGTCCATTCTTGGATACCTACAACACGCCCATGGAGTAGAATACATGTAGATTTTGCTGGCCCATATATGGGGAAAAATTTTCTCATCGTTGTTGATTCTTACTCAAAATGGCCAGAGGTCAAATTGGTTAACAGCCAGTCGACAGCAGTTACAATAAAAAATTTACGGGATATTTTTGCCGCTCAAGGATTATGTGAGGTTTTAGTATCGGATAATGCAACAGCTTTTACATCTGATGAATTTAAAATATTTTTGAATAGCAACAAAATAAAACACATATTGGTACCACCGTATAGCCCAGCATCCAACGGGCAAGCTGAAAGAATGGTGAAAACGGTAAAATTGAAACTAAGCAAGATGTCTGATATACCATGGGATATCAGAATTCCAAGGATGTTGTATTCACTTCGATCTACACCTTGTTCAGTAACAAAGAAAAGCCCAGCGGAACTCTTAAATAAAAGAATGTTTCGAACCATACTAGATGCAATACATCCTCAGACAGCCAGTGAAAATAAGGTCAACGAATGCGTAAAGAGTAATGCAGATGTAAATGTTCGCACAATTGAGGAGGGCATGACTGTGTTATACAGGAATTATTCAAAAGACAAACCAAAATGGGGCAGAGGTGTAGTCTGGCGTAAATTAGGTCCAACTAAGTTTATTATAAAAACTGAAGATGATCAGAATATTACCCGACATCTAAATCAATTACACATAAGTCCACGACAAGCTGAGGGAGAGGAGAGTGTTGCAGAAAAAGACATTAGAGAGATACTGGGTATCCCAAGGGGAACCCACATTTTTACAAATTATTAATTCATATTATTTGTATTCATATTATTTCATTCATTTATTCATTCAGGGGGGAGATATGTTATGTACAACACACCCACATCAAGTGACACAACAATACTCATCTGTCAAAATCAATAAAAAGTGTGCTAAACTGAAAGTTGGTTTCAATATAACATAATAATATCTTAATGACTATCCTTGCTATTTAAAAAAACCTCTAAATTTTACCTTTTTTGCACGGTAAAATGTTGTATATCACATATCAGGTGATATACAATATTTTTTCGTGTTTCATACATTAGAAGGTAATTTAGTGTGCATTTTGCGTACATCCGCATACCCAGGGTATATAAGGGCCTTAAGAAGAACTGGGAAATTTCTGGGCTGGTTTTCGTGACCACTTTATGAATGTAAACCAATTATTTTGAAATAATATTTATGCAATAATGTTTTTATCATTCAAAATTATAATAATCACACTTTTTAAGAATTTCAATATAGTGCTTTGACGAGTGATACATAGAAAACGATTCTGACAGCATGGCACTGCGAGTTACTTAAGGGTGAAGAGGTTGTTCAGATTATAGAGGCTCTCCTGCATTTCAAATACTGTTATAAATGTTGTAAATATTTTTGATTTAATCAAAAAATTTTTTTTTTAAAAAATGATTATGTTCTTATAACAATTACATATACATTCCTTAATTAAATATAAATGCTTGTGCTATAGGTGAACGAAATTGGTTATGGCCGGGTTTGAACTCGCGACCGTTGGATTACTAACCCAGCGCCCTAACCCCTCTGCCACCGCCTATCTAATTTCGTTTTCGAAAAATTCTATATATATATATATATATAAGAATATTTTACCAACTCGATGTTACACACGAAATTCAGTTAGCAATGAACGGTATTTGAATTGATACATGGTTATGATATAAAAAAAAACTTGAAATACTATTATTTTTCTTAAAACAACCATTGTTTCCCTGAATATTATTATAAATGTAGTTCTTTTGTAAGAATTCAATTTTAATTTATAAAATATGTTTCAATTTGAATTTATTGTTATATTTGCTTGTACCATTTCTGTTCTGGTCCATTTATTGTTTTGCACATGATTGCCCGCTGATGTGTTTGGCAATAGTAATACTTAATTGAAGCGCTTATCAATTTACATTGGGAAAAATATTATTTATAAATAATATAACAATCATTTGTTTGGTTGTGCAATATCTTGTAAATATAAAAAAAATATCAATTAAATATTCAAGATGTTAAAAAATTATACAGCAAAAATAGTCAAAAGGAATGTTTTACAACAAATATAATTTCACATTTATCAATGTTGCAACTAATTAAATAATAAACACCTTTGATGATCACCACTCTTTCTAGGTGAGACAAGACTGATGTGTGAGTTAACATGCATGTGTTGTGCTTCCTTTTATAAGGTAATGCACACCTGTCGCTGGTTACTCTACATTGTGGGATATGCCTTGATGGTATAAATGATTGAAAATAATATTCAATATCGTATAATGTAATAAATATAAAAAAATACTTTGGATGCGTTGAATTAGTGACGTAGTAGACTTTTTGTTCTCGCCATTACACATATTGCATTTAAATTTTTTTCTGAATGTATCAGCATATCTTCCATTCAGTAGATGCTCTTTGAGCAAAACGCGTCAGTGGTCAACACTTTAAATTAGTGGAATAAAGTTAGTAATATTTTATAATATGGATAAAGGATTTATTTAAATTCATTTCTTACGCTAATGTTGCTTCTCTAGGCTGGAAACACTGGTTAGTTGGAAGAAATTGCCATACGGCAATAAACTCGCCACTTGCGCAGGGTGCAAAGATGTGTTTATTATTATTAAAGGATGACTTTAGAGTCATAACATTCTGGAAGAATATTTTTAAGGAAACTAATATCTGTTTAGTATTGTTGACTGTACTTATTTTGTAGATCTCCGTCTTGTGATTTTATAAAAATCTTTTTATTTTATTTTCCACAAAGATTTATTTATCAGGTGATAATGGCCCCAATATTGATTTAATTTCATGAAATCTGTTGTATACTTTAAGAAAAATAAAGTCTATTTATTATTTATAAAAGCTCTGGTCCTGGTATAGTTTGGGATAACATCCTTTAAAATATTGTTGGCTAAGTGCACAGATATAAAATAATGTACATTTTTTACCTAAAGTGATTTAATGTGCGCCCAAGCAAATCAGCAGCGACTAAAGAATCTCTTGTTCAAATATCGCTATTTTAGACATTTTACAATGTAAGATAGATATTTTATTTTTAATTGCTTCTCGGGCTACTAACAGGTACTATGTCATATATTATATTAATTTTATACGCACTCAATAACAAGTTGCCACATTCGGGAGACTTATATTTATCGCCTCACAGATACAAATTGAAAACACAATTGAAAACTGTGTGTCCATCGTTTTCATATCAAACCAATTGAGTCACGAAGATTGATTCCTTTTAAAATCTATTATAATGTGCATAATTTAGAATATGCACTGGAATTTAAAACTATCGAATCCTGTTTTCTCAAAACTATCTCAAGTGGACATTTTATATATTTGCACTTAACCCTCGATATATCACACTGTGGATATAAAACTGAACCGTTCGTGCAAATACTTCTATAGTTGAAGAAATGGGCATAAACCAGTCATCTTCATATAAGTGGTGGTTGGTTCTGAAGTCATGACTGCGTTGAAGAAAAGCAATGAATGGTGATAGAGTTTTGGTACGGTATAATCATGAGCTAAAGGCAATGAACAATGAAACAAATGTAGTCTATTTTATTAAAATTCAGCGCCTACGTTGGCTTGGACATGTTTTGCCGGATGGATGATAACCGTATTCCTAAAAAGGTATGAGACACCTGTCCCGAAGGCAGAAGAAGTAGAGGCAGACCTAGGTTGAGATGGCTGGACGACGTGCTGTGCGATATAAGAGAAATGGAACTAATAAATTGGGGAAGACTAGCGGTCGATAGGGGGGGATGGAGATGATTTCTGGAGGAGGCCAGGATGCGTATTTACCTTTCCGTGTTGCTTAGGAGGCAAGTACTGCCTCGAATTAGGCACTAGTTTGTTGCGCTAATGCACTTCAAAACTCGTGTTAAATTCTAGGCACGTGTCCTCCAAATGCACATGGTTTAACAACGCAAACTTTTCCTGTTAATACGTGTTCATTTCAAGGCACGTGTCTTTCATTCGTATACAGGTTTATAAATTTTACCATGCGTATTGATTGAGCTTTACAAGGCTGTGTTAGAGGCATTTTTTGTGTATGATTGTTTTTGTTTTAATAGATTAATATACACAAATCTACATTATATCATAAAAATTCATTAAACTAGGTATAAATGAAAACACTAATTAGTTTTAGTTTCACTATTTAATTTTAACACTGGCACTGACCGGTATCGATCTGAAGATCATCGTCAGAGTGCGCGAAAATGAAAGTGAACAGAGTTTAAATAGGTATGACTGAAATATTGGTACACAACCTTTTTTTTTTTTGTAAAGTTCTATCAGTTCGATTAGTATTGCCAGAAAGAACTGATGAAGAAAACTGGCAAACAAAACAGTATGGTAAATATGTGTGATGTATACAAAGTTTAGTAATGTTGAAGTAGAAAGAAAAACTGATTTTACATTATACAATATAGAAACGAATTATAAGAAAATATAAATATTATTGAGTATCCAGAGGTTGTGTATGTAGTGCATGTAGTGAAGACCAAATGTGTGCAGGTATCTGAAACAAAGAGAGTGGCCGGCAGTAAAATTCTTTATATCGAAAGTAAACAAGCAATAAAGGATAAGTGTTGGAATAACCCCACATTAACTGTATATAATGTAGATTGTTTAAAATATTGGTTTTAATAACGGTGAAGGGGAGAAGTCTGTCTTCAGATCGATACCGGTCAGTGCCAGTGTTAAAATTAAATAGTGAAACTAAAACTAATTAGTGTTTTCATTTATACCTAGTATAATGGAGTTTCACCACGAATTATCCGTCGACAAAATTAACAAGTTAAAATTCATTAAGACAATTTTTTTGTATGAGATTGGTACTCATAAATTTTTCAATGAAATAATCCCAGTTTGAATCGTAATTACCTTCACAAGATATGGAGCATCGAATTTTACGTTGGTAATTATCCTTGTCTCCTTCGTATTTTACAATTTTCAAATTGTCCAAAATACCATCAAGTATGTTCTTTAACAGTTCCATATTACCTAAAGACTTAAACAAAATTACTGATTACTACCATACAATCTGTGAACAAAATACAAATGTGACAGACGAAATGTGAGCGAAATGAAATACTGCGCAAACTTTATGGCTATATTATGTTCCATATTCAATAATTAGTTGCCTTGAATTCAACACGAGTTTTTAAGTGCATTATCGCAACAAACTAGTGCCTAATTCAAGGCAGTATTTGCCTTCTAATCAACACAGAAAGGTAAATACGCAGCCAGTATCCGATCTTTATTCTCCCATATTTCCAAACTATAGTATTTACACATACTTCGTTTTTACACTCAGGGTGTGATATGAATAGAAGCTAAGAAGCTTGTGTCAAATGTAATTGATTGTTATTTATTGTTGTATCGTTTGCATTGTTTCAGCATCGAAGGAGAGTACGTACCAATTCCCGGCGACGAGGTGAGATATCGCCTGTGTCCCATTCCTCCTAAATTTGAGAAAATACAAGCCGTCGCTGTACACATTGTTCACCTAGCTCCCGAGAAACATCAGAAATGGGACCAGCCCTCACTGTAATATGTGCTACCTTCTACAAATTAATGCCGGTATTTTCCCTCAACACTAAACCACATCACTAACAACCATACACGGTCACATTAAAGAGTGTGCATTACTATTGAAGCTACTTAAACAACTTTATTTTATTTAATATAATCATCATGATGAACTTCACTATTTTAAAAATACTTAAACTGTAAGATTACTTAAACTGTGGTCAGGGTTGCACAGTGGCGTAGTTACCTAACGACAGGGTTTTGCAAAACATGAGGCACAACTTATCAAGGGGCCTATAATATCTCTAAACGTGAAAAAAATATTATTATCAGAATAAAAATATCAAAAATATTTTTTTTTTGTGATCATGCTAACCAGTCTATAACAGTCCGTAACCTATAGGTGCCTGATTTCCCAGTTATTTTATTATAAATATATATATTAATTTTATTAAAATATTGAAAGTTAAAAAAGAACATATTATGTACACAATTAAAATGGTCTTTCAAAAATGTAACATAAAAAATTATTGCTCTATATACACCACATTGATTAACCTACAAAAAAGTCGAGTAAATGTTCTTATAATATTTACCACAAAGTGAATAGCAAATTTATTACATATTTTATTTTTTGTTTTTATTTAATTATGTGAATATTTATTATATGTGTAAATTATCTACATAAAATTATTTCATTTCATTAAAATAATGTTAGAGCTAAACTAGGAAGAGAATGTGGGTGAGTTTTGTACTTACAAGATTTAATATTGTTTGATCCAAATCATAGTATATCCCTGTACTGAAATTAGTTTGTGCGCAGGTGACATCACTCGCATTCTCTCGCTTGGCAACCTCTATCAAAATTTAATTTTTAGCTACGCCACTGGGACTGCCACGAATTTTCTTTATTTTGAGATTGTTGCATTTACAAACAAAATTGAGTGGCGTTATTATGTGTAATTCTTCGTTGACAACAATATTGAACATCAATTTTTACATTATTTGATCTTGAGCCACGTTCAACACATAAATGGGAATATATTATAATATATCTGAAGTTTCTTCAAATCGTAAAAACCATCTATTTTTGTGATTTTTTGTATATTTTACCCAATTTTACCAATGTCATCCTATTAGTGTTTTAACTTGCATTTTTTTTTAATATATTATATAAAATATAATGTATATATGTCCTATTCTGATTCGTCTAAATTTATCTGTCAGAATTTTAGTATGTGAGAAATGTCAAAAAGTCGACTGCATTTGTACGGGACTCATTACGTCACACCACACCGATAAAATCCTTTTATCCACGGTTGCCCGTTGGTTATAGACGTTTTCGTACTCTGAAACGAATCAGGATAGGACATTTTGACTACTTACATATTTTAACACCATTTTAAGTTAAGTGTGCCAAATATTACAAATTTTTATACTTCATACAGGTATCACAGTTCATACTATTTATTTACATACTAGCATTTTTTTTTTCATATTTTCTGAATCAGTGCTAATTCCATTCATGCACTAATTGTGTATCAAGCTTTGAATGTATAAATAACTCAAAAACTTATATTAGATAAATTTTTGTTTTGATTAGAATTATATTTTGTTTTGATTTTGAAACAAAGCTCTCCGATGAAATAATTGTACCTGAGTTATTGAGACTAAAATAAACATAGTCAATAGTTACCTAGGACAACTAATCAGGATCGTCATCATCAATGAAACAAAACTGTCCAATGAAATTATTGTACCCTAGTTATTGCGACCTAAAATAAACATATTCAATACTTACCTAGGGCAACCAATTTGTCCGTTTGAACTGGTAGATAATATTAAAGAAGGTTGGCTCTGATCAAGGTTTCTTGGAGGCGCCTGATAGTTGTCACAGTATAGTTATCGACAAACATCTTGAAACTTTTTGACTGGCAGGGGCAGTTTACACACACGTGATCAAATCATGTTCCGCGCACCCACGTGATTTTTCAATATGCTTGGCAATTACTGTATAATTGTAAAAAACTGAGCTTTTTTTTACTTTATACTAAATATCTAGCATATTAGATATAATTTTGTAGACAAGATGGCCTGTAATAATGATGGTCAAACTATGGCTCATGGATCAGATACAGTCTACTTACCCCCGCATTCACCAAGGTTCCTTAGCACAAAAATCAATTTTTTGATGCACTCAGTGTAATATTTTGTTTCACCAAACAATCTTACCACTGTTAAATGACGCCGGCGCATCAACTCTTAAGTGACATTCTATTGTGGATCAAGTCATTCATCGACGTATTTTATAACTAAAATTATTACATTTTAGCTCAATATCCTCTTGTAGTTAGTTGTTTTGAGTCATAAAATCTGTGTTATATTTTATATTAAATTTGATTACTATATTATTATCATAAAAGGTTGGGTTTGTGAAATAGTTGAAGAAGATAATGAAATAGACAGAAGCGCCTTATACACAACAAAATGAACAAAAGAATTTATTCATGATGTCAACATTGCTTTTTGTATTTGTTAAATAGAACCAAGTTCATTTTAAACCGCATAATAATTGATGTCAACGAAAACAATAATGGCGGTATGCACAATGCGCAGGTAGCAGGTATGCGGTATTTTTGTAAACATGGTATCAGGCATACAGCGCTCGCGGCCATTCACAACACTAATGTGAATATACCTACTGCTGAGATCAAAGTAATACTTTTTTTCAAACAATTTCAAAAACTTAATATTTGATTGATATTTTAATAAAAGAAACAAGATAAATTATGTGTTCTTGGTTTTTGTATATTTCTGTATAATTTAACTTGAGTTCATATTCCTGTACACCGGAAATTTAAGGAGAGCTGAGCCTAGAGCTCAATTAAGATGTTTGTTTTTAGTTGGTGAAATACAAATTTATTGAGTCATGCACTCATAGATTTAAGCTCAGAGCAGTTGATGACCCATTTGATGTTCCTTGGTGAACACGGCCATTAGAGGCTTTATCTGGCTCGCGACATACTTCAAATCAATTATTGAATTTCATTCAAATACGCATAATATTAAAAAATCTATCCCACCAAAAAATTTAACATTTATATTTTTTCCTCTAAAAAAGTTTGCCCGTCATTGACCTCTAACATATTTAAGTATGTATATAAAATACAGTCTGAGAAATCAACGCATGTTGTGCGCATCCTACATAATTTGTATGTAACATATTATATTTCAATGTCATGGAATATAAAAAAAGCAAAGAATTTGTTTAGTTTGTCGATCGACAATTCTTGATAGAACTCCATTGTACGTTGATATGTTATAAAAAATATAAAAATACTTGGTAATTGTTCTATTGTGTTTATTTGATTATTGACGCGTTTCGTGCAAAGATTATTCTGACGATGTGCTTTGCACGAAACGCGTCAATAATCAAATAAACACAATAGAACAATTACCAAGTATTTTTATATTTTTTATAACATATCAAAGAATTTGTTGTAATTATTTTTGTGATATTTATCTTATGAATATGTAATATTATATATTTAATGTAAGCCTTTGGTAAAGAATTAGCGGAATTCTTATATATTTTTAAACGTGCAATCGCACTCTAATTTCATTGTTTCATTTTTTAGAATCATCAATTTGGAATTTGTACGTCATCGTCATTCCGCATTTATTTTTTTTAATTACAGTTTCATTACACAACTTTGAACAAATACAATACTGAAATAACAATTTTTACAAAGGTGTTTTTAATTCTTCTCAATAGCAATATTGATTACTACTGCTATGTATAATTGAATATATATTTATTTATTCCATTGTTGTATACAACATGCTATGCTTGTTTATTAAGTGATGTATTAAATAATTTTTTTATAGATTTTTATAATCTACTTAACAAAAACATACAGATTTAAAAATAATATCCCAAAATTATCTATTCATACTTGACTTTGTGGTTCTGTTTATAAATACTTAAATCTCATAATATTCCATCCAACAAATACATATATTTTTTTCATATAGATTTATATTTTTTGACTTATATTGACAGATTTATTTTTTTTTTTTTCAAGAACATCGGCATGCTCTTTTTAATGTGTGGGATATTTAGTGTTAAAAATAACCAAAGTTACGATGACAATGAATTTATTTTTTTTTGTCTGATGTATGTTAGTGCAACATATTTTCAAAAATTTTCCCATTGTATTAAAATGCTAATTGTACGCACAAAAATAATATTTACTTGTGAACAACTTTATTATTGAATTTAATTTCATTTGTGCAATAATTTACGAATGAATAGTATAAACTTAAAGCAACGAATAAAGGATGCAGGCTATTTTGTATTTATGGTTAGTTTGTATATCTTTCAACGCAGGCAACATTGATTTATAACTGTACCAAGTTTACAAAAAACAGATCAATAAAAAATTTGTAAATGGAAAATACTTCAAATATGTCATAGACAAAATTTCATGTTATTTTAAAATTTATTTAGTTTATGGTAATTCCATTCTTATTATTTGCATGTTATCAATTTTTCAACAAATCTGTTCCATTCCAGGATAAAATATATTTTTCAAGAGATTTAATGTATTGACTTACATTAAATCAATGTTGTAATCTATTCTCTTTATTAATCGAAGAATTTATTGATGATTTGAATCATTCTTTTGTGATAATCCAACTGTCGATTTGTTCAGGAGAACTTTGTTCTCTTAACATATCGACAATGTATCAAGCCAGAATACGCGAGAATTGTATGGAGAGGTCTACTTTTTTCATGGATTTTCCAACTTTGAAGTCAAAAAACACCAACTTAGAGGCTTCGCAGCATATATGTTCCATACACGGATTTACTCAGAATTCGGAGTAGAACATTTCGTGTGTCTGTGTGTGTGTGTGTCTGTGTGTGTGTCTGTGTGTCTGTGTGTGTGTCTGTGGGTCTGTGTGTGTGTGTGTCTGTGTGTCCGTCCCCCCCTTATAACTTTTGATCCGCTCAATTTACAGAGCCTAAAATTTCAGAATATATAAACAGTAACAGGTCTCAGAAACCATAAACGGTAGAACGCTGAAAATTGGTACAAACATAGACAAATACAAAATCTCAAATTAGTTTTTTCAAAAAAATTCCAGGGTTTCTCAAACATTTTTTATTAAGAAAAATATTTTTTTTATGATAAATTTATGAGTTTAACTGCCTATATTTCCAAAACTTTTACAATTATCGAAAAAAGCCGAAACACCCCAACTAGATAATTTAATTTTCTATAAAAAATATTAACATTGTAGTAGAAGATCTCAATTTTTTTTTAAAATTTTTTTTAAAAATTGAATTTAGTGACGACATCGCTTCATACATTTTGTATGGCAGTCGCCTATACACAATATGTAAGAAGACTTAATAGTTTGTTACTTCATCTCCAAACATACATACATACCATCATGCAATTTGCATATTCTGGGTAGGAAAAAGGATCTTCTTCCATACTATCCTATCTTGACATACATACCTACATATGTTGTATAGAAAACAAAATATCTGAAAATATTCAATAATTTGTATCTATGGGTTTATAGTTTGGTACATATTCTTCAACTATACATACTATCGCTATCGACAGTTGGATCTCATGTGTTACATGCAACTAGTGTTTATCATAAATACAACATGTAAAGTAATGGAAACATCTTTCAGGGTCGCCTTGACGTACATAACGTGTAGTTTAGTGTGTGAATATTATTATGAGTGACTAAAAATATTGTTGCCGTAGTTTTAATTTTATATAAATTTATACATATTGCCATTTACAAGTTTAATATTATTTAGTATGTACTAATTCAGTATTATCAAGTACCTACATTGTTATATTGATGGCTTATATTATAAATATGGATGGTTCCAAGGGTAATTTATCATTTGTTATTTATCCTGTCAGTAAAATCTGTTGTGGATCCTGGGCTCAGTTCAGCTTCTCCAGATCCTTAAATCAAGCAGACATCTGCGTGGACATATTATGCTTCTTTATCAGTCTCTCAATTGAAGTAAATCTAACAAAATATAACTATATTTATAACTATACAGTTGATTCATGGTTGATTCACTGAACTTAATACTCTGATTATTAAGATCTGAATAAACTTGAGTCAAACTTATTGTTATTAATATTTAAAGTTAATATAAAGTGCATAAACTCGTTCATATTAAATTATTTTATTTATAATAATTCACTTTATAATAAATAAAATTATCAATATACACCAGGAGTGAGAAAACGAATGCCCCTGCACTGCAACAATTTATAAATTATTGTGTTCCTCCAGTTTTAGTCGGGTGTGTTTCTTGGATTTAATGCAAATGTTTTTTGGTTTTGAACTGGCACCCCCATTATTTTATCTTGGAATGATCCATATATCTACTATTTATTATATTTGCTACATAAATAATTCATCATGTAATAATATATCTGTCTATACTTTTTTATTAATTTATGTGCCTGTAATAAACCATGCAGTGTAAAAACAAATGTTTTCCATAACATATACCTACATAATATGTGCTATATTTTGTTAATGTCATTTTTATTATTTGAATTAAATTTCATTTAAATACCTTCTTGTTTTATTGTAAAATAGCAACAACCTGTAGCCATTTTCTTGTTAGAATTTTTAAACATCAGAGATTGGTAAAATTTCAGCCCTTACATAATCCACCGAGTAATACTCTTTGTCCACATATTTAATTTTGTGTATTAATAATTATAACATTAAAAAACTCAACTTTAAATATATTATGCGTTATAATCACTGAATTTGATTATTCACAGTAATTTTTATGTATATAGTGGTATCTGCTAATATTTTTTTTAGAACAAATTTAATTCATTAACTAGCTCATATATTTTTTTAAAGAATGAATGTCTTTGTAACAAATATATATACATCCTCGTACAATCGCTAAATTAAGCAGTAATGCTTGTGCTATAGGTGAACGAAATCGGACGTGGCAGGATTCAAACTTGCGACCACTGGATCACTAAAACAGCGCACTAACTAATCTGCCACCACCCATCTTAAACTGAATTTTCCATTACATCTGAAGAAAAATCAATTGATGCGTTATCTTTATCTTACAATAGAGGAATCCCTATCAAGAAATGATTATTTGTTGACTGACAGGACAACAAAAATAACACATGGGAAGAGATGAGATGACATATTATGTATAAAATGATATTAAAAGCTAGCAGTATATTCACAATTGATATAAAACCTACAATAATAGCAAAAACAGCTCCTTTTGACAAAACAATGAAAATGAGATAATATAAATCAAAGCAAAAAGCTGGAAAAGAGTAAATCGACGAAAACAAGGAGTAGTGCGAGGATCAAAATGTATACATGATAAAGATGGATGTATGGTTATAGACGAGGAAAAAGTCAAGGAAAGATGGAAGGAATATTTTGAAGAGTTATATGAAAGTACACAGTGCGAAAGTCTGACGAACAACAGAATACCGATTAATGAATGTGAGAATGACAGCGAGAAAATTTCAATAGAAGAGGTCAGAGAGGCAGTGAAGCATGCACGTACAGGAAAGGCTGCGGGATTTGATTGCATACTGTTAGATATGGTTAGGTACCTATTAATAACTATACAATTGTATTTAACTCTATGGTTTGTTTATTGTTATCTATGTTAGTTGTACCTTTTTGTTTTTTCTTTAAAAATATTACATGATGATTATAAAGTGTTTTTATATATTATCAATTCATCTATAATAATCCCAACAGTGGTTATGGGCCCAGGAATGCTCTCAGATGTATAATAGTGCTATTAACTATTAAATCAACAAACAGAGATAGTGGATTTTGTAGTGTGCTGTGACTTTTGACATTTGAGGTTAAATAAAAGGAAAATAAAACCACATGAAGATTTATCATTAAAATCTTAGTTTTATTGCTTGCATTTTGAAGCAATTAACTTATGTGACTTTTAATTGAGACAATGAGTTTTAAAAACACAGAAAGTGTAGAAAATAAAGGCAATAACAGTACAAATTCTCAACAACGCAATGTCAAATTCAAATTCACTACCGACAATACCATGGACAATACGAAAATTATCTGGACGAGAAAATTATTCCACGTGGCAGTTTGGAATGCAGATGTTTTTATTGGCAGACGATCTTTGGGATGCTGTGAATGGTGAAGAAATACCAGACAAACGGATTGACAATAAAGCTAAAGGAAAAATTGTATTAATGGTAGAAGAAAAGTTGTGGCCAACTATTCAAAAATGCTCAACCGCGAAAGAAGTATGGAAACAACTTGAAAAAGACTATGCTGGTGATGGTTTGATGAGGAGATTAGGCCTCTTACGCAAACTTCTCAGAGTTCATTTAACAAATTTTATATCTATGGAAGGTTATTTGAATGAAATATTGTCATTATCACAAAAACTGGAAGCTATCAAGGGTGGAATAGACGATGAATTGATCGGAGTCATCATGCTTAATGGATTGACTGATGAATATAATCCAATGATTATGGGTATAGAAGGTTCAGGTACTAAAGTAACCAGTGATTCTATAAGAACTTTGTTGATAGAACACTCGTCACAAAAACCAGTACAGAAGAGCACTTCCAATCAAAGTGCGCTAATTTCTCAAGGAAAACATTGGAAACCTAAGTGTTTTAAATGTAACAAAATTGGACACAAATCTTTTCAATGCAAATCTAACTTAGATAGTAGACAATCTAACTTCAAAAATAATGAAGACAAAAAACAAGAGAACTTTAATAAGAGGGCCAATTTAGCCACAGTGTTATATGCAGCAATGTCAACATCAAAGTCTCAATCTAGAGATTGGATTATCGATTCTGGAGCTAGTGCTCATATGACAATGAATAATGATTGGATAAAACCCGTGTCAACCAAGTTTGAAAGCCAAGAAATTACCGTGGCAATTCAACAAAAGGTTATTAGCCAAGGAATCGGCGATGTAAAAATTGACTTACATGGTGAACAAACTACTATTAAAGATGTTTTATATGTACCCAAATTGGCAGCTAATTTACTATCAGTGAGTAGGATTACTGACAAAGGATTTATCTGCGTTTTCACCAAAAATGATTGCAAGGTTTATCCAGAAAAAGAATGCATTATCGATGGGGAGTCACTCTTACTAGGCTCTCGAAATGCTGGAATATACAAGTTGAATGAGAGTTATGATAGCGTTGAAAAAGAATCAACAGTAAACTATGCTAGTACAAAAGGGATGTGCATGACTTCTATAGAAAGTAACTTGCCCAAAAGACTTTGGCATAGGCGTCTCGGGCACCTTTGTAGAAAGTCGATGACACTATTATCACAAGGCATGGCTGATGGCATAAAATTTTCTCCAGGAGAAGATAGTCAATGTGAAGAATGTGTTAAAGGAAAACAAACAAGAGTTATTCCCAAGAAACAAGGAATAAGAGCGACAGAAAAACTTCAGCTTATTCATTCAGATGTATGTGGACCTATGAGTACGGAGAGTTGGGGAGGTGGAAAGTATTTTCTCACATTTATAGATGACTTAACTCGTAAAACTTTTGTGTATATTATTCGTACAAAAGATGAAGTTTTTAAAAAGTTTATTGAATTCAAAGCCTTTGTTGAGAATCAAACGGGATGCAAGATAAAGAATTTAAGAACAGATAATGGGAGAGAATACATCAATGAACAATTTATAAAATTCCTCAAAAAACATGGAATCCGTCACCAAAAGACAGTTCCGAGGCATCCACATCAGAATGGAGTTGCAGAGAGAGCTAATCGGACTATTGTAGAAAAGGCTAGATGTATGCTCGAAGATGCTGAAATGCCTAGAGCTTTTTGGGCTGAAGCAGTAGTGACTGCTGTGTACTTAAAAAATGCATCTCCGCATGGATCTGTTAAAGATAAAACTCCAGAAGAAGCTTGGAATGGAAAGAAGATTAATATATCTCATTTTCGAGTATTTGGATGCAAGGCTTTTGCAAGAATTCCAGATGAAAAAAGAAAGAAATTTGATTCAAAGAGCAAGCCGTGGGTGTTCGTTGGATATGGAGATGGAGTAAAGGGTTACAAACTGATAGATCCAGAGAATGGAAGAAGTGCTATATATGAGTCGGATGTTGTCTTCTTCGAAAATGTCAAGGGATGGAATACAAAATCAGAAACATCAAAGGATGATGTGCATCATGAGGAAATGCCTATAGAATCATTATTCGATACACCACCAAATATCATCGAAGTGGATAAAGATTCACAGTCGGAAATTCTTCATTTAGATGATCAACTAGAGAATATAGAAGAGGATCATACAACATATATGGAAGAAGACGAAGAGGAAATAATAGAGGAAGACGAAGAACCAGAGAGAAGGACTTCAGCTAGAGGTCATGTTCCAAGGAGGTGGCCATCAGATATGGAGCTATATAGCGCTTTGCACGTTTTTGAAAGTGAAAATATAGAGGATCCAAGAACATTGAATGAAGCCTTGTCACAGCCCAATAATGTTGAGTGGAAAAAGGCGTTTCTTCATGGAGATTTGACAGAAACAGTTTATATGGAGCAACCTCAAGGATTTATAGAGTCCAAAGATAAAGGAAAAGTATGCTTACTAAAGAAGGCCATTTATGGATTGAAACAAGCATCCAGATGTTGGAATGAAACAATCAACGCAGTTTTATTGGAATTGGGTCTAAAACAATCTCTAAGGGATCCATGTGTGTATATAAAAAGGACACAAAATTGTACAATAATTTTAGCAATTTATGTTGATGACTTAATAATATTATTTGATGATAAATTAGAGGCAAAGCGAATCAAAGATGGTTTGGAACGTAAATTTCAAATGAAGGATCTTGGAGAAGCAAGACACATTCTGGGAATGCGAATAAGACGTGATCGAGCTCAGAAGCTCAGTCCTCTGGACCCGAACCAAAGACTTTCGAGACCCACAGAGGGTGAAACATCAGAAGATGTGATGAATAAGTATCCTTATCAGAGTCTTGTGGGTTCACTTATGTACTTTGCTGTGACGTCTAGACCAGACATTGCACATGATCAAGAAGGAATTACCAACTGAATTCATCAAATATGGTGGCGAAAAGACGATGGAATGGTGTCATTGCCTCTTCAACAAATGTTGGGAGACAGGACATACTCCGTCAGACTGGAGAAACGCAGTGATTGTGCCCCTCTTTAAAAAAGGGTCAAAATTAGACTACAAGAACTACCGAGCTATCAGTCTGCTGAGTTCAGTTGGAAAATTGTATGCTAGGATACTAGATCAAAAGTTGATAAAGGCTACAGCAAGCAAGGTATGGGATGCACAAGGAGCGTTTGTTGGAGGTAGAGGATGCACCGACCAAATTTTTTCCCTTCGAATGGCGACTGAAAAGGTTCTGGCAAAAAACCAGAAGCTTTTCTGCGCTTTCATAGACCTGGAAAAGGCCTATGACAAAGTAGACCGTGAAAAACTCTGGAACGTGCTATCAGTGTGTTGCGTTCGAATTATATGTATTAATTTTTACGCAATAATACCTACTTATAAAATGTTCGCAGTGGGTTTTTATTTTTTTCTTGGGGCAAGATAATAATTTACTGCTCACATTGTGTCGAAATAATTCTTTCAAAACTATAGAATGCATTTCATTTATATTTTGAGAAATGTCCAACTGAATAGATCTCCTGATTTATCGCATTGCTATAGTCATTTAACAACTGCAAATCCATTAAGCATCATTCTTTCTAAAGATATAGCCAACATGTGCATCCTTCTTTGTCTTAAAATGCAACAAAAGAACATAATATTTGAAACGGAAGACAACCAATTCACATTTTTTTTCGAGTCTCCAAAACGTCTAGTAATAAGATATATTGCCCGGCCGAGCTCACTTTCGAAACACATGGTATTTCATACTTAACACGCCCCAACCAAGATAGTAATTGGTTGTTATCTCGAGGACAATAAAAGACAAACAATGGTGTCCTTAGGACAGCCTACTTATCGTGACCAATGATTGAGGCTCTGACCACCTCCACAAAATTCGATAGAAAGACGTTTTCGAGAGTTGAAGTAGTCAGTCATGAGTCAACTGGAGTCCACCATTGGAATGAGTCGGTAAACTGGAGTCCACCAGTGGAGTCAGTCCACAGACAGTTGAATAGTTATCACCACCTTTGTTCTCAAAAAAATTAAATTCAGTTTGTATCGCAAGTGACGGACGGACGTCTGCGCCTCGGCAGATGTCTCCTACCTGCCTAAGTTAAAAGTGTTAAAGAAAATTTTAATATAAAGTGCACAATGTCAGTGTTATTTTTTTCGTCATAAATTTTTATGTTGTTTTACAAAGAAGACAAAATAATTACGACGCGTCGCGACGTCAACCTTCACACCACGGGCAGAACAATCGAGCAACACAACAACTGGCGATACCTACTCGCGGAACTCTAGCGCGCCTCTACCTTGCATAGGTACATTTCACGGCCGCTAGACTCCTCATCCAGAGCCCAGCGACTCCTGCCTTAGAGTCCAGCGCTCCACTGAGACAACTGTCTCTGGACGTCCCGGCGAAGCTTACAGCGACTGCCTCCTCGCCAGTCCAGCTTCACGGAGCCCCTGCTCCAATCCGACATCCTCCACGATGTCAGCAACCCCTGCCTGCGAGTCTGCTGCATCCACGACGAGCCAAAGCCGCTCGTATCTCATCGCCTCACCACAACACAAGCCAAAGCCGCTCGTCTCTCGCCTCAACATCCTGCCACGCGAGCCAAAGCCGCTTGCACCATCTGCCAAGCCGACGTCGCTCGACCAGCGCCTCATGTCAGCACCAAGCAAAATCACTCGCCTTAACACGCACCCACTACACAAAGCACCGACGTCTCAATATTTCCTTTTTTTACTGCTTTAATTTTTTTGTACTTAGTTTTAAGTTTACTAACCCAATTGCATTAATTTTTTTTACAATATACATGACCACTGGTCATATTTAAAATACCTTGGATGTGTTTTATTCCTTCACAACTCTCACCAACAATTATTACAAACTGTATTGTGTAAAACAACTTAATACCCTCCTGCAATTATTCTTTTTACTCTCTCACAGGATGGTTCTCCATTAATATGGGAGTGAAGCAAGGGTGCGTACTATCACCGTGGCTCTTTAATCTATACATTGACTACTGTGTGAGAGCACTAAAGAATGAGAACATTGGGCTGAAACTGGAAGGTGTGACTGTATGTGATCTAATGTATGCGGATGACAAAGTATTAATGGCTGAAAGCGTGGAAGACTTGGAATGTTTGGTTAAAATAGTATTCGATGGATGCATGCAAAATGGATTGAGAATGAATGCAACTAAATCTAAAGTGATGGTATTTGAGAAGAGCGAAAGACGAACAAAATGCGAGATACAAGTGGAGAATGTACAATTAGAACAAGTGGATGAATATTTATACTTAGGAAGCATGTTTCAGCGTGATGGAAGATTGGAAAAAGATATTGAAAGGAGAGTAACGGCAGGTAATAGAGTGAATGGTGCATTAAGACCGGTAATGGCTGACCCAATTATTTCGAGGCAAGCAAAGCTCACGGTACACAATGGTATCGTCGCACCGACTCTAATGTATGCTAGTGAGACATGGACATGGCAGAAGACGCATGAAAGTAGAATTAACGCGGTTTAAATGAGGTCACTAAGACGAATGTGTGGTAAAACTATGTATGATAGAATAAGAAATGAGGATATTAGACGAGAATGTATGATTGAAAGAAATATCGTAATTAAGAGAAAATAAATGCCCTAAGGTGGTTCGGCCACATAGAAAGAATGAGTGATGACCGTCTGACAAAAAAAGTATACAAGGCTGATAAAAGAGGAATGAAAAGTAGAGGTCGGCCAAGAAAGAGTTGGCACGATCACATAAATGGGATTTTGAAAGATGGAGATGTTAGAAGTAAGAATAATAGAAGAGCGTGTATGAGACGATGTATGGACGTGAATGAAGCGAGGAATGTATGTCAAGAGAGAGGAGTCTGACGTTCGGTTCTCTCTGCCTACCCCAAATAGGGAAATGGCGTGATGGTATGGTATGGTATGGTAAATCAAAGCATGTGTTGCCAGATATTAAAAAAATAAATACACCTTTTTGTTTCCATAATTTCAGAAACAATCTTGATGTTAGTTAGCAAATAATTGATAATATTGATTATGTAATGTAACAGGCAACTAATCAGTTACTCTACACTCTGTTTGTTGATTACTAAAATGGTTGTGACGGTGGAAAAAAAAACAATAGTTAAATATTTTAGTAACAGTTTTATATATTTTTACATTTTATTATTATTATTTCACAAAATTCGATTATACAAAAGGGGTATCAGTACAAAGAAATAAAACATATACATACATAATTTTACATATTATTTCATTATATTATAATAACTTTAAAATACCAAGTATTTCAGAAAAAAAATAACGCTAAGACTAAAAAATATACAGTTCGTAAATTAATTCAAAAAAATATAATGTTGTGTATAAAAACATTAAGCAAAATAATAAAGAGCACAGGTGCATAGTATTTTGTAATACAAATAACGTAAGTATAATCTAGCATATAATTGACATTTATTTATACATGTTTCAAAATAAAATATGTACTAAACATACATATGAATATCAATTACATTAAACAAATAATAACATAAGTGTAATAACGCAATGTACAAAGTACCATGATTGTTAACTTTGATGTTAAAATGTGTTACATATTTTGAGGTTCAATATTTGTATATGAAAATCTCAGAGGGTAAAAAGTATTTAATAAAGTCAATTGAATAAATAACAAATGAAATTAAAAGTATTCATCACGAGGTTGATTATTACTAAAACATTAATTATTTCATTGTTTTGAGGTTAACCGTCGCTGTTAAGCATTGACAAAATCCATATAGCAAACAAAATATTATAATAAAAATGGATATAATTGAGAGCTTGTATTCTGTGTAGGCACCGAGATTACTCATTTCGTTACACAATATTTTTTTGCGATTCCAATTTATAAAGTTATATTTTCACAATTACTCAGCCTTTTCTTTTCCAAGTCTGTCGCTGTCATATTCACATTTTACCCTGTATATTCTCATTATTCATTTACGTATTATCTCAAAATGTTTTCTTTCATCAAAATGTAATGGATTCTTCCACGAAAAATAATAAACATTTTTTTTTCATAATAAACAATATGCATAATTCTCTTGTACACCAATTTTAATTAGAAAATAAACTTTCATGTATTGGATTAATTTGCACAATTCCTATCCAGTATACCATGCAAAAGAAAAACATTTATACATTTTATAAACATCTGCATTTTCAAAAAATCCTTTGAATTTCAAAAATGATAAGTATTTAAAACATTAATTAACAGTTCTCCTATGCAGGTAAAGCAAATATAACTAAAAATAAGTTCAATACTGATATTAAAATAAAATACTTTTGAGTAGGTAATGTTAAAATGTAATAATGTACCATAAATTGTAAATGATTTTGGATACTGTAACATTTGCAATTCAAAATTATCACGCATAGAATTATAATGTACAGAAGCCGCGTGTAGTACAAATTTTGAATTCAAATGTATGCCAAGTTTGTGTGAGGCGGTAGATCAGTGCGTATCGGTAGGTGTACGTATACTAGAAATTCGTCTGTTTCATCGTAGTTTTAGTTGGCATACATTCATTGCGCTGACTAGGTATCTGTATCATATATAATCTAAGTTATCACAGTATATTTTGAGTAGAATATTTTCAAAAGATAATCTCAAATAAAAAGAATATTTTTTACTATTCGTATTAATCGCAAAACAAGAATTGTTCTTTCTTCGTGGGAATCGTACAACTATTTATTTTTATTGATCTAGAATCATTTTATTACTCTAAACCAGCCCTGGGCAAACTGCAGCCCGCCGCGTGTCATAAATTGGAAAAAAATATTTTTGTCATAAAAAAACTTAATACTCGGCCATTTCGTTTGCATGCATTGCAATATACCAGACAAAGGGTTGCGGTGTGTGGGTGACCTTTTTTTTTGTGGCAGAATTTTTTAAATCCACTTTGAAAATAGAAAAGTTAAAATTTCTCACTGCGCAAAAATGTTTTTATTTAATTTTAATTCGAAAAAATTTGGAAAATTTTTGCTGCGTGGCAATCTGTGTTCTCTTATTTATTCTGACTAAATGAATTATACATACAATAAAAACAAATTTATTTGTGATTCACATTATTTATAAAATTTCACAATTGAGATTTTTAATGAAGTCTTATGAGGAAAGTTAGTATTTTACTTCTGGCCCGCTGTTCATTTTGAATTTCAGAATCTGCGGCCTTACTCTCCACTGCAAATCCAATCCCAAAAAGATCTGATTGGCTAAGAACCTACCTTTGTAGGCATTTTTTAATAGTAATAGTCGTTCATTTGAATGTACGCAGGCGACAGATAGGTAAGTTATGTATGAAAATTTTAAATCGGGATCGGATTCGAGTTTCAAGAGTAAGGCCTACTGGTCCTTTGTGCTAAAAGTTTACCCGCCCCTGCTCTAAACAATTCTACATTATTTTTAACATTGTGATACAAATATTTAGACATTGATTGTTAGAAACTAATATTGTCAAAAATGTATAACTAGTGACACCATTAAGATACAATAGTACCAAAACAATCTCTGATATGATCCTTTGTAAAGAAAGATTACTGTTTTCATACAAAATCTACATCTTAGTTGATCTACATACATCCTTCTAGTTAAAATGATCAATATAATTATACAATGTGATTATGTTAATTTTAGTAATGGGGTTGCATTAGTATTTATACAAGTTAAAGAAATACTTTTGTGACAAGCATTATATGTTTAAAAATATTATATATATTTTAACCAACTTCATTATATTGTGGCAGACCACCTTCGAGATATTTCTTTCGCGCGCGCCTATTGACAGCAAAAATATTCGTTCATCGCTAGGCCGAGTCCACCCCCCTTGGAGCCAAGCGAGCGACAATACGCGACAGAAGCGGTAGGATAATTCAGCAATGGTTCCAGAAACTTTGCGACCAATGAACTTGCCACCCTTAATAACAGATGTGATAGTGATATGGGAGAGTACACCTGTATACGATGTCACTTCATCCCTCGACCACGCGAGCAATGCGGTCACTTCACTTCATCATGGGATCATTATTTGGCTCATTATGTTTCACCTACTTACTTACTTGCTTGCTCACTTCGACTTGTTCGATTATTCACTCGGTGTTATACCATATCGATATATCTACCACATCCACTCATTATGAGAAAGTTTCTTCTGTGCGGTTTATAAATATTTTCCCATGCTTATTATTGTGTTATCAATTGTAAATTTATCTGTGTGTAAATTGTAAATTATTTGTGAACAATACATTGTTTTAAGTTGAAACCATTCTTTCTTTTCTCGAACCACTATCTGCCCATACTAAAATCCCTATTATAATCTCCTCGATTTGATATTCACCTATTCACCAATTACCAAAATATATTTTGTCTTTAGATAGACATTATAAATAAACACATATCATATACCAATGTGACAACACCACTTTTCCATTAACGGCAACAAAACAAAAACCTACTTTGCTTTTTTTTTATTAAATAACATTTTTTATTTATTTATTCATCTTTTTGCACACTGGTGGGATTATTGCTATTGGACATTTTTTTTTCAAATAAAATAAAAAGATGAAGATACAGTTATCTTTTCTGTATATAATTTTGTCATTTGAGGCTATGTTATGATAAAAAACAAGTGTTACCTAAATTTTAACGTTGTGAATTTGAGCCGGAAACACATTCATAGCATCTTATTGTACATATATGTCAACTAGAACTTCAATTTGAGAATTTATTACTATGTTGGGATCAGAAGATTAATTTTAAAACTCCATAGCCCAAATTGAAACTCTATAATATGTACTAACTTTATAATAAACATACATAAATACAGTTAATATTATATTGTGCGATTTCAATGGACATAGTATGTGTAGGCAATTTATGGGTGAACCTTACGTCTACAGGGTAAACAGTCTATTATTGGAATGACTTAAGATATACAGTTTACAAATATACAAATAAAATCATTAAAAAAAATATCGCATAGAAAAGTGAGTAGTACTACAACAAAAAAATATTTTTTATTGTTTATTCAATTAATGTCCCCTTGACATTCAGATAAAATAAAAATGTATAACAATTATAATAAAGATATTGCATTTAGCAGTAATCAATAAAATTAAAACAGAAATCTCAGAATTTTAACTTAAATCAACTAAAAGAATGAAAAATTCAGACATGTAGCAGTAAAGTTTATTACCTCAGACTAAAGACACATAAACACATTCATTCCATAAGATAATGAAATATTCTGCGTCCGCTTGATGGTAATGTTGTTATGACTGTCAGTCAGTCAAATAAACTGAATAATGTTAAAATATCTCCAAATTAATTTTGCCTAGTCTCATATTTAAAAATTGATAAGAATTTTTAGGAGAATAGCTGATTAACAATTTGTGTAGATTTATCAGAAAAAAACTTTAACAGAAATTACAATTAAAAAAAAATCCCTAATTGCAGGGAATATCCTGTTTTTAACATATAACAACACCAAATGCAATCATACCAACTTAACCATGGAGTGCACTTTAAAAGTTTGAAATTCTAAACCATAGATAAAATATTAATTTTTCTCATCAGCATACTGCTGCTGTTGAAAAATCAATTAATTGATATGTATGTATCATCTTACACAACTCTGAAATTTCATTTCATAATACATACATGTAGCTCTTAAAATAAAAATAGCTCATATCAGTATTGCACTACCTAGAATGTCAATTTTTTGCATATTAAAAAAACTCTAATAACTTATGTGTACGTAATATACCGTTTATGATAAAGAACAAAAACTGTTTATGTTTTTATTTCTAAGGAAGCACAGGAAATTCTTTTTGAGCATATCTGTAAAATGATGATTGTTTACAAATGTTTCTATTTCAAGGCAAATTTGAAAGAATCAAGTGAACTTTTTATAACTTGATGAGAGTATCAAAATTTTATTGATATGCATCCCAAAATTGTACATACATCCTTACAAATAATTCTTCTGAGAAAACAATTAAAGATATTCATCATTCGTATATAACTATTTTGAATGTGTAAAATTTCATACAAATTTATATGAAATGATTTGATATTTGAATTTTTGATATAGACTGTCTGAAAATAAAAATTAAAGGCTCTACTTTATCATAAGCGATATATAATTTATAAAGATATATAAAATATAAGGTATTGGTGTTTTGGTTTAAATATTTACTATCTCAATAACGCCCACCTAATATTATTATAACATACAAAAATGTTATTCACATCATACAAAGTTAATAGCTTCTTTTTTTTCATAACTTTACTCCACC
Source organism: Molanna angustata (assembly GCA_963576475.1). NCBI lineage: Eukaryota > Metazoa > Arthropoda > Insecta > Trichoptera > Molannidae > Molanna > Molanna angustata. The sequence continues at coordinate 7,090,390 of OY754975.1, forward strand.
ATCCTGAAAGAAAAAAAATCATAACTCATTATTTCTCAATACACTGAAACAAAATATACAGTTTTTTAAATTGTAGATGTAACTATGTACCTAAATATATTATTTTTCGATGTGTCTAAGATCAAATAAAAACATAATTAATAACTCTACTCCATAAAATATTAATAAAGAATTATTAAAACGCCATGTATTTATTACATGTTTTATGATTAAGAAATCTAAAATGGTGACGACATTGAATAGAATATGTTGAGTATACATAAATGAAAAATTAGTACAATGTTGGACTGAATAAAAAAGGGATACGAAAGAATAAAAAAAAATAATTTAAAAATTAAAAAAAAAAATATTTAGAAATTTTAGATTTATCGTAAAACTTAATAATAAAAATGCAAAAAAAGGTAATAATGAATACATGGCATGTAGAATCATTAAAGATTTTTTAAAACGTTAATATTCGGGAATCAGTAGGGTTGATATGTAGTATAGAGACCTCCTCAGAGCCTAATCCTTTGATAATATGTTAAGTATCTGGATGGGTGTACTATTCCCAATTGAAAACTTGATGCGTTTGTTGCATTTTATTTTGCTCTTTAAATAATTTACAATTTACGCATTGATCTGCTAATTTTTTTGAGGAAGTGTATAATGGTAATAATAATAATTGAGTGTTATTATTTGTAGTGCTTCATTGTTATTAATATCGTTAGTAAATCGGCCAGCGCCGTAAAAAAAATATAAATGTTCTTAAGAAAATGCATACATGCATGAATAATTTATCTTAAGGAGTCAGAATAACGGGCAAAGAATGAATGCAATAAAATGATATTTAAGTCTTATTGGGTTAATATTCACCTCAGTTCACATCTTGCTCAGACTGTTCGAGTCTGTAATGCGTTCTTCTGAGTGCTGCAAGTTTGAGTCTCTCTGTTGCCAGAGCCTGCTCCAGCTCCAGAACCCTCACCTTTGACTCCATCTCCAGACGTCGACCAGCCTGCCACGATAGACCACTCATATCCAAATCCTCTGTAAAATATTGATATTATCCAAATCAATAAGGCATTTAGGTATTGAATATGTTTTAAATAATGTACATAATATCTGCCAAATTTCTCTTTGAAATAGTAAAGATCTTAACAATGTGTTCTTACTTTCTTAAATATCTTTATTTTATTTTAATTTTGGTACACATTCACACTTTTATTTTTATAGTAACACTATACAAAAAAAAAATTATTTCACCATCAGGGATTAAAGTTTTAAATTTTTTAATTTAATTTGAAGAAATACAAATAGCAATAATACCAATTGGTGGCCAATATTTGAACGAGTGATCTGGTGTTTCTGTATTCAATAGATAGCACTCATATAAAATACATAACTGGTTATAATAATTAAAAATTTTAAATTTACAATTTTGTATAGTGTCACTATGAAAATAAAGGTGCGAATTATATCAAACATAGGAGGTTAAACGTAATAAGGTGCACACAAAAATCCCACAAGCCATAGCCTGTATGCGGGTATACCAATTACTTATAAATATATTCTTTTATGTTAATAAAATTAATAGACACAGATTCAAAAAAACGATAAAACAAAGTGCTCGTGCACATTCGTACGAAAGAAAGAGAAGCAAAGAAAGAAAAAAACAACAAATCATATGTTAATGCCAACACTGTCGTTAAAAAACATTGATGTATTTTATATACGAAACGTCAAAAGAATTGTTGCAATCTCTGTCAGTATCCTTTGAAAACTGCGCCCTATCAACACATACTTTGAATCCGCAACCAACCAATTTTTATCCTTAACCGCTCCTGTGGTGGAGTTTAATATAAATCACCGTGGTGTGATAATCAAACAAATACTTCTAGTTTAGTATTTACTGTATTATTTTATGCCTTAAGGCCCTTGTATAGGCTGGGTATACAGATGTACACAAAAATGCACGCTAAATTACCTTATAATTTATGAAACACGAAAAAATATTGTATATCACAAATTTAGAGGTTTTTTTTTTAAATAGCGAGAATAGCAATTAAAATATTATAATAATAAAAAACTCAGCCGGTAGATTTTCATATTTTCTTTCGATTGAAGTCTACTTCATAGGCTCTACTTACAATAAAAAAATAAAAAAGGGTTTTACTAAAATTAATTTTACAAGAAAAGTATTAAACAAAATCAAATTTCATAAAACTCATGCAATAGAATAAAGATGTAAATACAAACTATTATTTATATCAAAGACATATCTTTTGAGGGTACTGGGGAAATTATTTTCAAAATATACTATATAGCTTACTATAGCCCTCTTAAGGGAAACTGATGTATGTTTTTTTTTTAATCTTGGATTTTTCTCTTAAGGACTGCTGAAAAACACAATCTGCTTTTCTCTGATAACCTCTGGGTAGTTAATATTAATAGATAAATATATTTATTGACCTGATTCCTCTACCATTGTAGCGCATGCTTTAGCTACTGCAATGACAGCACCCGTTGCTGTGGAGACGGCTCTAGAGGCCGATGTGAGAGCTCCCAGCTTCTCTGACCCCCTCTCAGCCCTCACCCTCGATGCCACCACCAGCTGGGCTGTACTGCCAGCAATCTCCTGAGATGCGACCATCAGATGTTCTAGTTTGCCACCTCCTCCAACCACTTTGTCTGCTGCCGTACTAAAACCAGAAATAAATTAAATTAATTGACTTAATATTAAGAAGAACTGCATGCTAAGAGATTTGTTGTGTAAAATAAAAATGAGAAAGATGGCATATGTGAAAAACATTCTACATAATAATAAATACGGTCTGCTGCACCTCATCATGAAAGGAAAATTTGAGGGTAGTTGCGGAGGCAGGTGTCTTGGCTAAAAAACATCAGGGAATGGACCGGATTTCGTTGAGTGGAGGAGCTGTTACGATTAGCTCATGACAGAGAAGTCTATGCCAGAGTAATAGTCAACATCGGGAGCACCTAACATGGCAACGAGAAAAAAAGGAAAAATTAGCTAAAATAATTTTAAAAGATCTCTGGCAGATATATTCCCAATGTAAGTCATCTGATAGTGAAGCGCCATATCTATGACAGAAATGTAAGTCATCTGATAGTGAAGCGTCGTATCTATGACAGAAACGTTTGAATGCTTTGTCATTGCTCTTCAAAGGTCACTAAACCCACAAGACCAATGGCATCTTGGAAGTGGGAGTAAAGAAAAGCTACGATCTATAAAAAGAGACAATACTCCCACAGGATGTGTTACAAATTCTAGTTCAGAACTGACACGAGGAAGAGGAAACAATGATGATGGTAACATATTGTATTAAACTAATTTGAATGGATTCAAAACATGGTTAATCAAATAAAACTTACAGCAGTAATTTGGCACCGAGAGCAACAGCCTTAGCCGCTGATATGAGGCCTTCTGTCCATTGGTGGTTTCTCTTGTAGAATTCCTTGGCTGTATTGGTACCCCTGCCATGGGACACAATCTCCCCCTGTAATGCCCGAGACTTCTTCACCAGCTCCCTCACGGCAGCCATCAAAGTAGTACAAGCGTCCAGTATCTTTTCGTTGACCTCCAACTTTATACCGGAATCGGCCGCACGACTCTTTAGAAGCATCTCCTGAAATTCAAATCACAATTTAAAAAAATGAGTTTTATTGAAATCAGTCAACAATATATAAAAAAATCACCTAGGCTTCCGACTCTCTCATTTTTAAGGATTTTCAAACTTGTATGTCATATACTATGACATCTACACATAAAAACTTGTATGTCATATACTATGACATCTACACATAAAAAGTAAAGATACTAGTTTATGTTTAAAAATATGAATTCACATTCTATTAATATTTTATTTATTTTTATCCTCGTAATAATCACCATTTCGCTCCTCACACTGATGGGCCCTTTTTTTGCTTTTATTCAAGGGAGTTAACCATTATCTGTTGTAATGTTTCTTGGGTTATTTTATTTTAAAATTGGTCTAGTGCCTCTGAGACCACCTCTTTTGTAAAGGCTACTAAATAAAATAAATGAAACTATACCTCTATACGAGCAGCTGCCTCTTCGATAGCTTTATCCATATTGGCTAGTTCCCCTTCTATAGAATCTCCAGATCCAGTGTCATCCTGTCCCCCAACCTTGTCGGCGAGAGATCCAACAATGTCCAGCAGCCTCCTGATGCTGGACAGATACTCTTCGACATTCTTTCCGTTGCTGCCATTGCTGATGCCATTCTGTTCGTTTCCATTCAGGGAGACATCAGTCGTAATCTCTTCCTTTTCTTTCAAATAGTTGATGCATGCAGATGTCGCATTCGCAAGTTCCCGACATTCTTGAGCCATTTCTAAAATTAATTAACATCATCAATGTGTGTAAATAATTTATTGTTAGGTTAAATAATAGAACTAGTAACTTATATTTATTTATTTATTTTTAATCACACCATATTTACAATGACAACAACATGTAGATTACTGCTGCCCATCTAGGAAATCCTGTTCTAGGGCTAGCAGTTAAAATTTTTTAGTGACAATATAATAATCAATTATGAACCAAGTGAAACAAGTTCCCGTTCCACATTAAATAGGCACACAATCTCAGTATTCTGCTCTTACAATCACCACCTCGCCAAACATCATAGGAGGTATAGCTCACACAAAATAGATCAACCAGGTCCTAATATCCGCCATAATAACTGTCATCAATCCAATCTCTGACGCGACTTTTCATTTCAGAACCATAGAAAAGAGACTAGTTAACTATGTTGGTGTAGTTGATATGAATCACATTCGTCTCAAATCAAATGAAATTAAATATCACAGAGATGTAAGGTGCAATAAAACCTAGTGAAGATAGTGATGATAATATATTATTTTGTATATTTTATTGAAAAGGAATTTAATTAATAGCCATGTAAAAAGCAAGTATACCTATAATATATGTTTTGATAATTAGATTAGAAGATTGAATTGACTTACGTTCACCAAAGACAATATCCTTTGATGTATTAGATGTGGCAACACCCTGAATGATACTAGTGCCTATTAAATGTGTTGTCAACACTATTTGGTTGGCAAGTTCCTCGCTTGGTATCTTGTTGCTCTGAAAATTAATTGAAAAATGAGAAAATTAATAATATGACTGGGTGAGTGAGTGTTGGGCTGGATACACTGGTTTGTTAACGCTTCGATAGCGTCCGTGGCAAAATTGCCCTGCCTTAGTTGGAAGTTGGACAAAATGGAACAGGGAGGGAAGTTACCAAGCGACCTACCCTGTGAGCTCGAGATTCACTGACTGGTGTTGGCCAACCGGTTGACTTCTTCTCGACGATCTCTCTGATCCACAACGATGATAACAAGATAAGTTTTATTTCACTGAACACAGTCTCACAAAGGACGAAACAAATACACACTTAGAAGACACTCGGGGTCAAAATATGTCACACTTATCGTAGCGAAAAATACTGTCGCTTGACCGATCGCAAGGACATCGGTCAACTGAATATGGGATGGGATGGAGCGGGGTGAGAGGGGAATTAGGAACCACTAATCTGAGTGTGGCGCTAACATATTCGCTATTTGTAAAATAATTTATTACTTTCGCGGGGTGTATTCAGACATTGGCATATATTTCATTATGACAACTTACTTCAAATATAATCAATATCTTTTCCAGTGATTCCAAAGAGTTTCCGGTGACAGATAGGAGGGACTTGAAATATTCCAGTCCACACTTCAGGGAGGATATAGCGGGATTGTCCAACTCGTGAATGGTTCCTAAGATAATATCCGAAGATGACTTCAAGCCGCTTCTCAACAAAGACCATTGCGCCAATGCCACATTTGATTTTTCTACAATTATAATAATACATAAATCCATACATGTTCATAAAATTATATATTAAAAACAAAGATAACATTCCAAAGAGTTTCCGGTGACAGATAGGAGGGACTTGAAATATTCCAGTCCACACTTCAGGGAGGATATAGCGGGATTGTCCAACTCGTGAATGGTTCCTAAGATAATATCCGAAGATGACTTCAAGCCGCTTCTCAACAAAGACCATTGCGCCAATGCCACATTTGATTTTTCTACAATTATAATAATACATAAATCCATACATGTTCATAAAATTATATATTAAAAACAAAGATAACAATATAAAACCAATTGATAGTTAAATATTATAAAAATTAGAATATAGTTTAAAGAAATTTCCATGAGTACTTAAAGTTTTCACCAAGTGGGCTGCGCAGAGTGCAATTTAAGTTATTTGCCTAGATGGTACCCGTGAAAATCATCTCCCTCTGAAATTTCTCAAGAGGTTTTAGATATGTGAATGAAAGAGATAGCATGTACTTAGTGTGAAAGTATATATTGCCTGGACGAGCGACCGACGCGTCATTCTCCGTCCTGCTGTATTGTTATTATTACCTCTGTTATTGTGTATTGACCTTGACTTATATTATATACCTTATCGTAGTAAATAAATTGTATAAAGAAGATATATCTTTCAATCAATATGATAATCGAATAGTTCCACCCCAAGTACAAGATACTGTAATGTTTGCCAATATTACTTTTTTTTTCATTTATTTATTATACAATACATACAATTACAAATATTTGGTTACATATATCAACATATTAATATTTCCTTTCCTAATTAAAGTTAGAAGCTTGTGTTTATATCTACTATAAATAAATCTCCCAATATAAAACTATCCCATAGATTTTTATAACCTAGACATCGTACTTTTTATCTATGGAACACATTGAAGAGTTATTTTTGACATATGGTTGGTAAAAAAATCTATTTGTATAGAAATTATTGAATGTTGCAGGTTATAATATGGAAGAAAATATGTTATATCATTCAATCAAGACAAAGATACAAGATAATAATTTAAATGGAATATTGCGGCAACACAGTTATTTTCAGTCATTTTCTAGAAGAACTGATTCTAATAATTTTGGTGATACAAGACTGGTGTGTGTGGATACAGGCATGTGTTGTGCTTTCTTTTATAAGGTAATGCACACCCACACATATGCTGCTGGTAACCCCACATTGTGAATAAACAAATCCAAAACCTAAACAGTCTAAAATGTTTCTAACTTCAATATTATTTATCGTATGACATAGGGCCGGTATTATAGTCTCAGTTTAAGAGCTAAACTCAAGTTATACAAAAATATAGCGTATTACAGTGTCCGTTTAGGCCTAATCTTCCCTCAAATACGTCACTAAAATGACAAATATTTAACTCAACGTTTTTGGCGGATTAAGTACTTGACGGTGAGTCAACTATCATTTCTCCAATCGTTGCTAGGCAACGAGTTTAGTTTCAGTGTTCTATCACTAGAGGTGTTAGTTGTATCGAAGGTGGCAGCACACAACAAAACAAACTGACAGCTATATTGAAACAAACATGGGCATTTAAAAGCATTATTTTGGTGAAAAAAAAATAATTTACCATGTTGGATAATAAAACAATAGTATTTCAAGTCGTAGCGTCCCGTTTTGAAGTTGGTATTATTTGAGGTTATTTAAAATTTGACAGATAATAACCACAGAAAAAGTAAAATATGTCTATAATTGAAGATTTAGTAACTGATATGTCATATTGCACTGTAATACGGAAATGGATTCAATCTCCCCTTAACATTAATCTTGAGTTTAACAAACTCAAGATTAATGTTAATGTAATGAGTTGAGGGCCGACTAATACCGGCCCATAGTGAATTTACAATACATTGAAATCAAATTAATAAATACACAAATAAATATAAAACAAAATATGATCATATATTCAGGTCGAGGGCCCCGAGCCAGTCCACAAATAACTAACTTCAATCCAGGCATACTATTGCATAATAGTTTTTGTTCAATTATATTCTTAAGGCACTTGCACACAAGACTTTTTAGTCGGCCGATAGTTTGGTTGGGTTGGAGAGCTTGCTAGTTTTTAGAATCATTGTTATATGCACACTTGAATACATCTTCATACTGATTAAGAGCCCGACCGATTAAAAAGACTGTAGTCTGCGAGTGCCCTTACACTTCAATAAAGATTTTATTCTACATATATACATAGAGTGGCTTTAAATACCTTTCATAAGCGCAGTCTCCGAATCCTTGAATTGAACGTTCAAAGCATTCAAGGCATTGTCTGCTGCAAACTTCTGCTGCAATAGATCCTGTAATTCAGACTCCAATATTGACTTTTCAGCCGTACACCACGTCAATTTACTTTTTAAATTCTAATTCAATATCACATTAAAAATCATCAATACGATATTTGTAAATATTAAAGAGTATACTCATCCAACAAAATGAATTTAGTTTGTTAGTAATCCATTGTTCCGTATATAATTTTTATATTCCATGCACAATTTAAAATTATAACAGCCATGCAGAGATAGTGAAATGACGCAGCATGCAGATGCAGGGGATAAAAAAAAGACAAAATATATTAGAATCAAAAAATACTTAGTAAATAAACATTCCATGTATAGATAAGAAATATGTCAACAAAAAAACCACTACTTCAAATAAACATGCCTTAGAATGTGATATTACTTTTTAACATAAATTTCTTAATGTTGTAGCATTCATACATTTTTACTCCTCACTAACCCAAGGGGATATAGTGGGGAGTTATGAATTAGCAATTTTTAAGACTATTTTTTTATTGCAGATTATCAACTAATATCATGGTGAGATTGTACTCTGAAACTTTCATCACAATTTATCTGTGTGTGTGCTGTGTACTATGCGATATGTGCTGTGTGCTATGTACTATGTACGGCGTGTTTATTCTACCATATTCTACTTTATCGATTATAGACTAAAGTACACATTCGATTCTTTTCAAATTTTTCAAATTTGTATATCTAATACTCGCTTAGACCCCATTAGATTTTATAGGATATCTGATCAGTGCTTTACAATTCTTTTAACTGTCAAATATTTCAAAGTGACCCCAAGCTCAGGAAACATAAAATTTAATATACCTACTTACTTTCAAATTGCTAAAAAGGCACATCACATTCAGAAATGGCATTGAAGAATTATCAAATTTTCACAATAAAATATTTAAATCATAAATAGTTTGACTAACTCATTTTATGAAAATGCTGAACATTTTCTAAACAAAATTTGAATACTTTGTGGAGTGACTTAGTAGTGAGGAGTATAGCGTTGGCCACAACCCACTCATTTAACTATGCTATCACAAACTTGCGTTTTCTTTTTACATCATCTCTTTGCTCTGCTGAACACTACAAATCAAACTACTCATTTTTTTAGCTCTTCTAGAAAAATACAATTGGCGAAAAATCTGTACAACTCGGTGACTTCATTATATCATTTAAATCCATATAAAAACGAGTGGGTTGTGGCCAAAGCTAAACTCCTCACTAACAAGTCATTCTATAACATATTAAAATTTTGTATGGAAAATATTCAGCATTTTCATGAAATAATTTTGTTCAATAATTTTTTAATTAAATATTTTATTATGAAAACTTGATAACTCTTCAATGCCATTTTATGTAAGTGGTGTGCCTTTTTACCAATTTGAAAATAAAATTTCAAATTTTAAGTTTCCTGAGTTTGGAGTCACTTTGAAATATTTGACAGTTAAAAAAATTGAGAAGCACTATTCAGATATCCTTCAAAATCTAATGGGGTCTAAGCGAGTATTAGATATACATATTTGCGAAATTTGAAAATAATCGAATGAGTACTTTAGTCTATAATTAATAAAGTAAAATAAACGGAAAAAATCACCTGGTTCATAATTGCATATAATTGTCAATATAAATTGTAAACTGCTAGCCCTAGAACATTGCATCAGAGAAACTATCGAAAGAAATAAGAATATGAAAGTCCTAAAATCAAATTTGTGCTGCAGCAGGCAGAATATAACAAAGATAAAGAACAAAAATGGGGAAACTATAAATGATACGGAGTCTATAGCTAAAGAAGTGAAAGAATTTTACAAAGAACTATACTCTTCCAGGCTAAGAAGACCTGAAGCAGAGAATAATAATATATTAAATGCGGGATCCGAAGAGATACCAGAAGTAAATCTAAATGAAATAAACATAGCATTGAATAACATGAAAAATAATAAAGCACCTGGAGAAGATGGGATAACTAGTGATATGCTGAAGATTGGAGGCAGTGAATTGAAAGAGGCGGTACAAATATTGTTAAATAAATGTCTTGAACAAGAAGTAATTCCAGATGACTGGAAAAATGCCGAAGTTAAGTTGCTGTTTAAAAAAGGTAACCAAGGGAATTTGGAAAACTATCGGCCGATTAGCTTACTCCCTCACTTATACAAACTGCTGACAAAAATATTGACAAACCGTCTTACTCCAAAATTTGACTTCTACCAACCCGTAGAACAGGCTGGCTTCCGTAAGGGTTTCGGAACCACAGATCATATTCAAACTTTGCGTTTACTTATAGAAAAAGCTACAGAGTATAACATAAAAATTCATATGGCTTTTATAGACTATCGTAAAGCATTTGACTCTCTAGAAACCTGGTCAATTTTAAGTGCTCTTGAAAATGCTAGGATTGATTCTAGATACATAAGATTGATTAAATATATTTATGAAAATGCTACTATGGATGTAAAAGTGAACGAAAATCTGAAAACAGAAAAAATCAAAATCGAGAAGGGTGTAAGACAGGGTGATACGATATCCCCAAAACTATTCACACTGGCATTAGAAGATGTCTTCAAAACATTAAACTGGAACAATAAAGGCATTAAAATAGATGGCACATATTTAAATCACCTCCGTTTTGCAGACGACATAGTAATAATAAGCGAAGAATTGTCTGAACTGGAAGCTATGGTAGCAGAATTATATGAAGCCTCTAGAAAAATCGGTCTGGAAATGAACATAGACAAAACCAAGATTTTGAGTCCAACTTCACACAGTATTTGCATTGGAAATAAGACTATTGGTGCTGTTGAAGAATACATATACCTTGGACATAAAATTAAATTGGGTAAAGAAAACCAGACCGCCGAACTGCCAAGACGTATAGGGCTGAGTTGGGCTGCTTTTGGAAAGTTGAGGTACATATTCGGTAACAGGGAAATTCCGAATAACCTTAAAGTGTACAATTCTTGTGTTTTGCCAGTGACAACATACGGTCTCGAAACCATGTCACTTACTGCCAGAAGCCTCCACAGACTTAAGTGTACTCAACGAGCAATGGAGAGACAAATGTTGGGCGTATCCTTGAGAGACCGAATAAGAAACGAGGAAATAAGACGCCGGTCAAAGGTCACCGACATTGCAGAAAGAGTGGGAAGGCTGAAGTGGCAATGGGCAGGTCATGTGGCAAGACAGAAGGATGATAGATGGACCCCCAAAATTCTGAATTGGAGACCCTATCATAATAGAAGGGGTGTAGGGAGACCACAGAGGAGATGGACTGATGACATTGTTGAACTGGTGGGACATGGGTGGAAACAGAGCGCCCAGGACAGAGATAAGTGGAAAATTCAGGAAGAGGCCTTTATCCAGCAGTGGAATGAAAGAGGCTGAAAGAAGAAGAAGAAGAAGAAGCCCTAGAACAGGATTTCCTAGTTGGGCAGTAGTAATCTACTTATGTATTGTTGTCATTATAAATATGATGTGATAAATAAAATAAATAAATAAATATATAAATAAATAAACACGCCGTACATAGCACACACACACACACAGATACATTGTGATGAAACTTTCAGAATACAATCTCAGCATGAAACTAGTTGATAATCTGTAATAAAAAAAATACTCCTAAAAATTGTGAAATCATAACTCCCTACTATATCCCCTTGGGTTAGTGAGGAGTAAAAATACTAATAGATTAGTACTTCACCAAGTAATTCCTGGTTAATAATCTTTTTTGGAGTTTGCTGTTTGTTATTGCTGTAATAAGCCAGTTGAATTGTGCTAACAAACCTACGTTTATATCATGTACATATAACTTAATAAATAAATACATACTGTATGAAATAAATAAATTATGAAATATACCTCAGTGTCTTGCTTGGCTTCCAATAGATCACTAGTCAAGACAGTGACATTGTTTTGTAATTCTACAATGTTGTTATTCAAAAGACTGTTTTCATTTTGGCTCTTTTCAGTAAACAAGGAAAGTTGATTTTTTAGCTCAGTTATGCAAAACTACAGTCAAAAGAAGAGAGACACAGAGCCAAGAGATGCGTCGGAAGGTATTATAAATTTTACCAACAAAACATGCAATGTAAAAAGTAAAAAAAAACATATATTAGTATAAATAAAGTATGTATATAATATTAATAACAATATGAATTAAATTGTTTAAAATGAGCCAGACAGTGAATTGTGAAAATATTAATAATACTATAAAGTGAACACCAAAAATATTAATAGTAAATTTATATTCCTATAAAATATAAATTTCATTACATTATCGTCTATGTTTTTAGACTAATTACAAGCAAAATATTACAACATGCATAGAGATGAATTAATACACCACAATTTTTAGTAGTTAGCATGCAATAAAAATTAGTAAAAACTCATGCACATTTTAATACAAATAAAAAATGCTTACATATCTATCAAATTAACTAGTTGTTTAATTTTAAATGTTACTTAATTGTGGGATATGTAAATAAATCATAGACCAAGATTCTTTAAACATAAAATAAACAATATTTTCTTGTCATTGCCAAATTAGCTGGAAAGGTCACGTGATTTTGCCACCAATAGGTTCCGTACAGATGAAAATATAAATGCAAAAAAACACCAATCGTGTACCAATTCAATGGCCTAAAGTCGTAGTTTATATCAGCTCTGGATATATTCCTTAATCTATGATATTAATATATTTTTGTAGCCTTTAAATTTTCATAAAAAACTTGTTAGTAAAGATGTTATTATTTGACAACAATATATTACCGAGAGAATAAAATCAGAAATAAGATTTTAATCCAACTTATGTTTTACCAAAAAATGTCATGTTTTCAACACTCACATAAAAGTTACAATGAGGCACAAATGGCCAAAAACTATAAATTATAAGAATATGAAATCTCAAATTTTTCGGGAATGAATTATAAATAAATAAAATTAATGAAGAATAGCTGGAAAAGCTACTGATCACTGGGACGACGAAAACCAAGGTCCCCTATGGGACTAACTTATCAAATTAATGACCTAACAAGACTTTTACAAAAATTTGCCACTACCAGTTTTATATCCTTTGTATCACAACACAAGTGTTGCCAGATTTAGCTTCATGGCTTTTTTAAAATCTTATAAGAACTGATTTTCGTCAAACCTTTGTGGCATATAATATATGTATAAAAATTTACTGTGGATCAAAGCATCAAATGATAACCAGTTACAACAATAATACATACCTCTTTTTCTTTGTGAAATAATTCCTTTTCCTCGGTGAGTTTTGCTAAATCTCCTTGCAGCCTCTCTATTGACTTTGTTAATTCATCTTTTTCTTTTTGATGTTCTACGCACATACTATCCATCTCTTTCTTGATGACCTCCAATTCATTCAGAGCTATGTTAGCACTTTGAAGCTGTACACTATCAACTCTAAAAATTTAGAAATAAATTGACTATTGACAAAATGTTTAGAAAAGTTTCGAATGATTACAAAAGTGACATGATAACATAATTGAATTTAAATAAATGTCCATTGAAGTGTTATGAGGAACTATAACTTGGATAAATAAAAGGAGAAAAAATGTTTTCATAAAAAATGTACTCCCAGCCACCTGACCTTTTCTCAGCTACTTAATATCCACTTATTACAAACATCAATATAATTGTTGCTTCTGAGGATGATACAATATAATTTATTATTGGTGACTAGTGAAAGCACTTAGCTGTATAATATTTATAGGTCCGGTATTTGAGTCGGCCCTGAAATCGTTGGTTTTAGTAATCCAAGTTTAAGAAAGAATAAATTTCATTTGCATATTGCAGTGCAAAATGAAACGCCAGTTAAGTAATCTTCAACTATAGACATATTTTACGTTTTCTGTGGTTATTGTCTATCACACATCTGTCAATAATGCGAAGCTGTGACTAAATATTATTTAATAATTATAATACTGCATTATTTTATTTGTTTCATTACACAACATGAAATGTTTTAAATTTTTTATACCTATCAATGTTTTTTTTTAATTAAAATCAATCATTTTAGTGACAAAATGTATGTATATTTTACAGATGGATATGGAACTAAGTGATGGTGGTATAATAATATCATATGTAGAGAGTCTAGGAATACACATTATATATAGAAACAGGATGGATCATTTTAGAAAGTGGGATGATAAAACATCGCAAAAATAAAGTTTTAAAATGCATGCCTGACGTTTCAATATGGCTTACAGTCTGTTTTGTTTGTTGTCAGGCAATACATTATCATTTAAGTATGAAAAAAGAAAATAAATATTAAATACATGAACCACTTCTACATTAAGTCTTTTATTTCCAACAAAAATAAATCATAATTATTATTATGCATTGTTATTTGAAGTAAAATGAAATAAAACATTAAATCGTACAGCGATTAGTGCGCCGCCTAGTGATAAAAGACAAGAAACAATACTTAACTCGAGATTAAGATAAGCGATCTGCCAAAAACGTTGAGTCAAATATTTGTCGTTTAGTGACATATTTAAAGGAAGATTTGCATTTGGAGAAAGGTATGCTCCTGCCTCTGATTGGTCGAAATCAACTGACGCGAGTTAGTGTTGCCATTTAAATAAATCATATAATAATGAAGAACTTTTCAACCAATGAAATTAAAATGCATAAAAATTGTTCTTAAGTACTGAAAGAAGCAATATTTTTATTAAACTTGAGGGACAACTCAAATACCGGGGCATACTCGCTTTTGAGGATTTAAACTTTACATATTTTGTAATCAAACAAATGCAAAATGAAAATCCACTATGTTGTCGAAAAATCGTCAACTAAAATACCATTATATCATAAAATGTATACTAAAAAACATACTTAGATTTTTCGTCATTTAATCTGCCATTTTCGCTTTGCAGCCCTACTATTTTTGTCTCAAGTTCTTGTGTTGACTTTTTCAATACCATTAGTTGTTTATCTGTGTCTGCTTTCTGAAACAATTTAACATATTCATATGTAATTTCACTGGCTATATCGGGATATACGAAACACTGCGTCATAGAGAAATATGCCAGAAGGCTGGGGCTGGCGACAAACGATTACTGCAGAGCATGCCAAGACAAAGAGACTGTGGTCCACTTCCTTTGTCACTGTCCTACTCTCTCTAGAAATAAGAGAAGTTTCTTCTATAATGTTCCGATGGACATAGCGTATGCTGATATCGGAGACATTATAACATGCTTTAGCAACTCAGGCTGGTTCAGGGTGGATAATTAAAGGCGAGGACAGCCTTATTTAAGATATCACTCTTTAAGAACTGCCACCCGCAAAAAAATATATATGTAAAACTTATGTCTTCTTCTTCTGGGTCACAATCCTAGGATTGGTCTGCACCAAACACTCGATCTTTTCACTTAACTCTATCGTCCGCCAGTCTCTTCATCTCTTTGTAACTGCTACAGCGCATGTCTCCGATTATCTGGTCTATATAGTTGTTTCTGGGGCGACCTCTACAGTTG
The DNA here is from genome assembly GCA_963576475.1 of Molanna angustata. Lineage (NCBI taxonomy): Eukaryota > Metazoa > Arthropoda > Insecta > Trichoptera > Molannidae > Molanna > Molanna angustata. Next base: position 7,106,098 of record OY754975.1, read on the forward strand.
CTCCCATCAATCATTCCTTCGACGATGGTAAAAAGCAGGCCTGGGTGCCGGAAATTGTTCTCTGTTGGGCAATTCTTTTCATAAGTTGCCTTGTCTCTCCAACCCTGTTTTAAACTCATGTATAGAATATATTAACCTCTATGATAGTGAGTTTTGGTATGATGTACATGCCTATACGGAGTGATTTATTTTAAAAAAGTATTATGTTTGACGACTTCTGACACAATAATCGGGTGAAAAAAAATTACAACTTTCCATTTTTCAAAGTTTAAATTGAAATATCGTCTGATTATTTCAGATGTCTTCAACTATTGGTTGCGGTGTCAAAAATATTCGTACTCTAGTAAAAAAAATCTTCACTTCATTTCTCTAGCCGTACCGGTACGGCCATACTCCAATAATTTGCAATGGCATTTCCAGCCGTACGGGTACGGCCATACTCCCTTAGAGGTTAAAAAAGAAACATGGGGCCATGCCCCCTCCCTTCCCCAATACGAAACAATGATTACTGCATTATAGATTTCTGATAAAAGAGAGATCATGGGCTGTTGCTGTTACCGTGTGGGTCTGCTAATTATTTCTTATTTCTAAATGCTTCTCGGGCAACTAACAGGTACTATGTCAAATATTAATTTAACATGCATTCAATAATAAGTTGCCATATTCTGGAGACTAATGATATTTATCGTCTCACAGATCACAGTTATAAATAAAAAAATATTTGGAGTCATTCTCTTCGGTGTGGTTTTACAAATACTATACAAAAAAGATGGTGGATGGTAGTCTGAACATCTCCTAAAGCTCCCATTAGAAACCAGCAGTAATCTCACCTGTCTTATCAGCGTGATGTGTTCCTCTCGCATCTGCGTGTAAGCAGTCTTTAACTTTTGAAACTTTTCCTCAAAAATCTTTGCACGGTCTTCTGTGGCTTGAATTTTTTCTGTAAATTCATATCAGCAATTAAAAATTTAGATGTTAAAAAAGACATTAAGTTTAAAGTAAAACATATATAATTTATGATAATAAAACATTATCATTATTTATCCAAAATAAAAACAATAGTAAAATGTTTTGCATAATGTTCAATAGAGGCTTCAAAACATATTTTGTTGTAATAATAATAAGAATGTTCATAGATCCATTTAATGATCCTGAATCATTCCAAGGGCAGTGATAATTCAGTATTATGTTGATCTGTGAAATAAAGCCATTTTCCACTCCACTTTATAGGACCACTCACATTTTTACTAAACTCAATAATTACAAGTAAAAGAAAAATATTTTGAACACCCTTTTCAAGTTTAAATTAAAATTCTTATATGAAATTAAAAAAAATATTCAATTTACATACACATAATATTAAAGCCAAAAATGAAATAATATTTCTGGCGCAGTTCAGGGGTGACATCTGTGCGAGACACCGTCACCTCATTTATAAGGACTGTTGTTTTCATTGTTTACAAATAAACCAATTTCTCAATAGATGGCATTACAAAATAGGTTTCTTCGTTGCTTCATAGATGGCAATAGTATAATTCCTTATTTTCAGGTGAATTGTTACACATTATTAAAATATATGGAACTTTCAAAAATAACATTGATAAAGGACTCAATAAGAAGGCATAATTGGTGAACGTTGCGCAAGCACATAAAGTGATCACGTAAACTAGGCGATGACAGGTCGTAAGCCCTGTAGGTGCCTTGAGTTCCTGGTTCTTCTATAATATCCCAACTTCGTCTCTATTGAGATGTTAAAAAGTTTGTCAGTAAAATTCTTAATTTAAAACTATCATCAATAAAGAAAAATTCGATACTAATTCAATTTTTCTATTCTGTTACAACTTTTGAACATTGAAACCATGTTGAAACAAAATGAAATTTACATTTTATTAACCATCAGCCGGAAACGCATACCAAGCTGAACAGTTTTAACATGCATTGTCATCGGGAACACACAAATTCTGAAAGTTCCAGAGCTATAACTGGTCGGAAAGCTAGTTAAAAACAAATATAACAAAATTCTAGTACAGACAGACAGACAAGTGAAGTTAAAGAAAGAGTACAAAAAAGTAATATTAAAATTATTTTTTTTGTTAACCTTAAACTAAAAAACTTTTGTTAACGTAAAAAACTGAAGGGGAAATTGATTAAATGAATATTAGAAACATAAAAAAATGGTGTATTCAATATGAAACTATTAAAATATCAAGCTTACGTTCCAAATCGGGAGAGAGAGATTTCTGCTGATCCATTAGAAGTGATCGTTGGGTCTTCTCGTAGTCCAAATCTGACTGAAATTTGATGAAAAAAACAAATGAATACACTATAATTGTATAAAAATCAAGTATTAAAAAAATGTACAAAACATTACCATATAGATAGATTTCTTAACTAAATAAATAACAAAAAAAATAAAGATTAAGTAAATCTTATATAATCGTTTGTTTAATATTATTTAAAAATAATATGGGGAAGTTTTATTGATTTATGTTGACAGATAGATAATATTATATCTATTACTAAATGACTAATTTTCCCGGAAATGCTTGGAAAAATAATAAAAAAATTACACTTGCTAAAAATGCATAAGAAATGACCGATTTCACGACATCTATCTAAAATTTTTCAAGTTACTGTACTGTCATCTAAACACAAAAAAGAACAATATTTTTTAATGAAATCATAATTTACATGTATTTGCACACATAAGAATAACATAGATTTAAAATTTATAAAAAATCATGTAAATTGATATGATTTACTTCCATATACAGGGTGTCCCAAAAGTTAACGATAAGCTGAGTACTGGATGTAGGTTAGGTTATGAAAGTTTATAACAAAAATATGGAAAAAAAACTGTGCTACGAATTTTCAAATTTCTTAGTTTTAATTTTTGTTACGTAATCCTGAATAACTATGCTATTAGTCACAGATGTAATTAAAACCACACATGAGTTTGAGTAAAAAGTCTACAAATTTTAGTAACCTAACACTTTTAATATAGCTTCAATAATAAGATTATAAATGTAGGAGTGTATTAATATGAAACACATAATAGAAGTTTATATGTAAAGACAAAATTACTAAGATGATTATTTTAAAATTAATCTCCTTAATTATTATGATCACAAAATTTGAAAATACCTTTGTGGAGGCTAGTTGATTCTCCAAAGAAGTGATGAGTTCACTCAATGACTTTATTCTCACTTTGTGTTCAGATATCATACTGTGAATTTCATTCCTGTAAAATATTCAATTTCTTTCAACATTTTGAAGTGTCCAATACCACAGCCAAGGCCGTAGCCAGAAAATAATTTCGGGGGGGGTTTAGCTTAGTGGAACAGTAGAAACAAGTCGCCCCGCGAGCGTATCCCCGTGCGAGTACCAAGCGAGCATAAAGCACAGTCATACATAATACATAATAAAAATAAAAGGAACTAGGGAAATTTCTTTGTAGTGATTTTAACTATTATGTTTTGTATAACAACAGAGTGAAATGGATGCACCGTATGTAACTGCAGTCTCATTGTTACTCACTAAAGAAATATCTTCTTTTTTCCTGGCTACGGCCTTGACCACAGCTAAGTATAAAACAGTGTTTAAAAAATATAATTTCACTTTAAGTACAAAAATAATCCTACCAAAGGCTACATATACAATTGCTAACAGACTCTTTCAGATCCATGAATGTTTTGCCAAATTTATTTGGAAACATGAAAATTTTGTACCATCTAATTTTTCAAGACTAGAATTTATAAATATATTTTCCAAAACAATAACTAACAACTGTGACAAATGTCATAATTTAAATAATTTGTGGAATGCGATATTCATAACTTTTAAAAATAGAATTGACATAAGTAGGTACCTATGTGAAATTTCTCTTCTTCTTTATTCCATGGCTCCTGAACTATGTAATGGAAAATTGTCCAAAATCAAGATTAAATAATATTAGTTATAAAATTTGACTTTTCTCTTACAGCCCTGTATAATTTATCTTCGTTAGATATTCAACATGATCAAATAACCTTGAATAATTTATTTTCATTCTATTCACAACAGATTTTTACATATACATAATATGTATAATATATTATCATTACATAACAGGTATTGCTTTAAATACAACATTTCTCCTCTGCTGGGTATCGAACCCAAGACACCCGCACAGTAGCCAAACACGGCTTACCAACTGTGCCACAGTGGTCGGCAATACTAGTTTTATTAGTTGATATTACTCAAGGACCCAAAATCAGTCCTACATACAATTGATTCACATATAGATTGTAGAAAAAATTATTTAAGTAAAAAAATGTGTTATCATTTGATGTGTTGATTATTTAAATTCATATCTTGCGCTAATGTTGCTTCCCTGGGCTGGAAACCTAGTTAGTTGGAAGAAATTGCCATATGGCAATAAAATCACCACTAGCACAGGGTGCAAGTATTTATTATTATTGTATAGGAAGTATAGTATTTATGACATCCTTACCCTTTCCTCGATATTTCAGTTTGTAGATGATCAATTAGAATATCTCTCCCGATGATTGGATCTGACAAATGTGAAGACTGCGAGGCGGGGTAGTCAACATGGTCTGATGGTGTATCAGGACTGGTCATCTGAAAACAAATGAAAATTTTGAAATGCTTATTTATTAAATCAACGATGAGCCTAAACAATCACTATCATGATCAAAATTTAAATTAGAAAACTTCACTTGTTTAGTTGAATTACGAAAATAATGAACATGCATACCTGACTGGAAGTGTCTGAAGTATCAATGAGGTTTCCTATCAAGTCCTGCTCCTCCAAATGTTCTTCTGGCGGTAATATCACCACGGGTGGAATGTAAGTTCTCAATTCGCTCTGAATCAAAAAATTTGGCGGATTCTCCGGCAGGGCAGGAATACTTATCAAATTCTTAAAATATTGCATCTTGTCCGTCTTCTGGTAGAACTTTTTCAGTATCCTGAATTGCTTCAAGAACCTCTCTCTGTGACCAGAGAGCATCTCGGGGGACAGACTATTATGCAATTTAAAGAGAAGTTTGACGGAGAAGTCGTAGAGTTGGTTTGAATCTTGCACGCACGGAAGGATAGGGGCGAGACGACACTGTCCAGAACTGGTCATAGATGATGATGAATTGTTTAATGATTCAAAAACTGAAAAAAATAATATATAGATACTTACAATAATTATTTTTCAGAACTAAATGACCTACAGAACAGCCTGAAAATATGGATGAGGATCTTGGGAGGATAATGGCTTAAAAATTAGCAGAAAAAACGGAATATCTGTATCTTTCATTAGAAAACCCAAACACTGCAACTCCTTCATTGCAGCTAGATAGAGACAGGAACCACTGACGATCTGTGATTCATTCAAATACTTGGGCTCTGTAATACACAAAGACGGAAAATGTGCAGCAGATATTGACCATAGTTTGGGCGTAGGATGGATGAAATTCAGATCAATGTCTGGAATTCTGTATGACTCAAGAGTGTCTATAAAATTAAAGGCAAAGTTTACCAAACAATAGTCAGACCTGCAATTATGTATGGCTCCGAATGCTGGACAATGTACGATTCCTACGCAAGGAATCTTGAGACCACAGATGTGCAAATGCTTAGGAGGTTGGTAGGAGTATCATTAAAAGATAAAATAAAGAATTTGCGTATTCGTGGTAGCCTGGGAGTCACTGACATAAGCAAGCTAGAAGAGTGTCAGCTAAGATGGTATGTAAAGAGGAGACCATACAGTAATGCCGACCGCCGTGGTACAATTGGTTAGCCGTTTGGTTTCTGTGCAGGCATCCTGGGTTCGATGCCCAGCAGAGAAGAAATTTATCAAAATTAATTTCTCACGCTAATATTGCTTCTCTGGGCTGGAAACACTGGTTAGTTGGAATAAATTGCCATATGGCAATAAACTCGTCACTTGCGCAGGGTGCAAGGAAGTGTTTATTACTATTATTAAATAAGGCAACAAATATTAATCTTCCTCGTTTATCTTCCAGAGGAGGATCAAAGAACACCTGGTTAAACAATTGCTCTAAGATCCTATAAAAAAATGGTGTATATGAAAGAGATACCCAGAACCGCAGAGTATACAGCTTGAGGATGAGAAGCCGATCCCAACACCCAATATAGGCAGTAAGTTGGGATAGTGGCAGGGAAAAGAGACAATCTTTTCGCTGTGATTACAAAATTTTAATGCAATGCCTTGAAGGTTTGTATTAGAGTTTTAAGCTACAGAATCCCAAATTATTAAGTCTTTTGTAATAATTAATTTTTTTTTATTTTTCAATTACAGTTTTAAGCTACTGAATCACAATAAGTAATAAGTTAATATAATAATCTAATTTTAGTATATAAAAAGTAATTTAAAATTAATGATTAATTCAAAAGATACTTACTAGCTGCCTGAAGTGCTAGGACAGCATCCATGTAATCAAAAATTTCCACTGACATCTGAAAACTGTAATAAAAGTTATTAATATTTGTAGTCATCCAAACAAAAAATACACAATCATGTGAATGAGATATAAAGGGAAGAAAATAAAAGTTAGAAAAACATGTTTGATAAGATGAACGGATGTATAAGGAAGCGATGGAGATTTCTATTGTTATATTCCCAGCTTGCTATAACATTAATACAACCATGAAAATGAAAGAAACTAAACATACAGAAGATGGCACAGTATGAAACATTAAAACTAATACACAAAATAAAAATAGAAGACCCTGAACTAAGACTAAAGCAGATAATACAAATCCACAACCACAACAAGCATACAAAAAAATTACTTTGTAATTGAGAAAGCTACAAAAAAATTGGACACGAAAGAATAATGTGACTGTGGACTCTGTGACTACAATAATTTGACAGAACAACTAAAAACTATGAATGAAAAATCAGTCCAACGGGAATTGAAAACCATACTTTGTATAAAGAACTGAAGTTAAGTGTTGCTGTACTAGGCATGTCTTTTAAGTTCTGTCGTTAACATATTTACCGGCAGCTTTGAATTTGGAACTGTTTGATATTCAAATTTGTTTGGATTTAGAATCTCAAAACAATTGAAAGTATTAGGATTAATGCTATTGTTTAGTCATTGCGTCATTTTGAATCTGTCAGGTCACGTACGAAAATGAATCTTAGTAAGGAAAATGTCCGTGCAATAATTTTCTACAACTTTAAAAGAGGCCTAACACGGCTTCAGTGTTTTGAAGAGATAACATCTGTGTTCCAAGATGAAGCTCCATCTCTGCGGACTGTCGAACGCTGGTACTTAGAATTTCAGCATGGATATACCAGTCTTAGTGACAAATCTCGTGAAGGACGTCTAAAATCCGCCTTCACTGAAGAAAACATCATTGCTGTGAGACAATTAATTCTCGAAGATCGTCATGTGACATATTAAGAGATAGGGACGTTATTAGGCATCTCAGGGACAACCATTTAGAAGATATTGCATATGGCACTTGGTGTGAGAAAGCTAGTTTGCCGTTGGATCCCGCATTTGCTTTCCGATGATAATAAGAAGGCCCGCATCAGATGGTGTAAGAAAACTCTTCAAAGGTTCAACTGAGGAGAGTCAAATTACGTCTACGACATCATCAGTGGTGATGAATCATGGATCTATGCCTACGATCCTGATTTAAAACAACAATCTACAGTCTGGGTCTTCCAAGATGAGCCAAAGCCGACTAAAGTTGTTCCCTCTCGAAGCACTTCAAAGAAGATGGTGGCCACGTTCGTTGCGAAAACAGGTCATGTTGCGACAATTGCACTTGAAGATGAAAAACGACAAAACTTAAAAGGTATGCCTCGTATATGAAAAACTACTATATTAAACTTACAATGTTAACTATAAATTATGAGCCAATCGGCTCTTTAAATAATTATTATAAAAAAAATTATCATTGAAAAATCTTATTACTAATACTGCCTACACATTAAACTCATTCATTAATTAAAAGTATTTTTATTAATTTCATCTTTCTACAGTTGATATTTATTATAATGTATAGTTGTAGCCAAATTTCTTGAACTTTCAGCCGAGAAGGGGGGGGCGATTTGCACGTAAACCAACAAAGCAAAAAGACACAAATTTGCACTGTGTGCAAACGGAAACTCGTTCGAGATGTCTGGCGAAAATTATACCCATTTATTACTATATGATTACAAAAATATTTCTACTTTTTTTATAATATTAGGCAAGCCACCCTTAGAAGTTGTATACAAAAAAAAAAACATTTGAACATAATATTTTAAAGAATAAATAAATAATCAACATACTTGGATGGAAACTGGACAAGGATTGTAAATAGAATTACATAAAATCAAATCACTGATTAAATATCCACGAGAATTCATTTCCTTTCTCAAGACGATTGTTTGATTGTTTCCAAGATTGAAATGAAATCAAATACAATGTATAAAATCATCAGAAAGAAAAACCATTGAAGTTTTATGGTCATATCTCAAGAGAAATAAAAAGAAATTTAAATAAATTTACACTAAATATGTAAAATGAAGAAAAACTTACTAGTTGTTAATATCATCTTCACCAATGGCATTTAGTTCTTCTCCCGTTAGTTGAAGGTTTCCAGGGAACCGATGATTTGTTCGATGAAATTCTATTTTTGTTATCAACAACTTGCAATACAACTGAATAATTTTTCCATAGCACTCCTTCAAATGGACCTGTAATTACATAACACAAATGTCAAATAATTCCTTGTCATTTCCTTGTTCAGGAAAGGTATAATAATTTCATAATGTTTACTAACAATATGACTATGATATGTATGAATACCATGAAGGTATGATACTAATTCGTGTGCCATGTCCCTCATGGGGTACACAGAGAGAACAGAATGCCAAATTTAAAACTAATAACAAAATATTAATTAAGTTACATTGATACTTCATGGAAAAAGTGTAGATTTCTACACAATGAAGGGTTGTTGATTCCACAACTGGGTCGTATGATTGTAAACATATAATTGTAGATGTAGCTTGATGTAGTATTGATATTTTTCTTTAAGAGGCTATAGTAGGCTATATATAGTATATTTTGAAAATAATTTCCCTAATACCCTCAGAAGATACATCTTTGAAATAAGGAATAGATTGTATGTACATCTTTATTCTATTGCATGAATTTTTTGAATTTTGAATTTGTAAAATTACTTTTCTTGTAAAATTAGTTTTAGTAAAACCCTTTATTATTTTTTTTTGTTGTAACTAAAAAACTACAAAGCCTATGAAGTAGATTTTTACTTCAATTTGAAGAGAATATGAAAATCTACCGGCTGAGTATTTATATATCTTAATAACTATAAAAAAATGCTATTTAAAAAAACCTCTAAATTTTACCTTTTTTGCACAATAAAATGTTGTATATCACATATCAGGTGATATATTATATTTTTTCGTATTTCATACATTAGAAGGTAATTTAGTGTGCATTTTTGCATACATCCGTATACCCAGGGTATACAAGGGACTGAAAGAGAGGCCTTATTGTGAGTCTTTTTTTTTTGTTTTAAGATTTAGTTTAGACCAAGTGAGGATAGGTGAACAAATTCCTCTTAAGACTATACAGGTACATAGGAATACATGATTAACTTATCAAGTTTGATCAAAAAGTCGCATCCTTACAGATACGTAAAATTATCTTACCCACAATTTTCCCAGATTTTCAATCATTTCAACATGCCTCTGGGAGTGTTCGAGGCAGTTGTAGTGTCCCTCCCTGAGAAGTTTGTGAAGGACATGGCAGAACTTCCATGCCACTATCCTATTCTCCTGAAGTGGTAGCCGTAAAACAGCCACCTGAAAAAACACTGTCAGTTTATCTGTGGTAATTGGCATATGGCGTACAGCAAATTGCCGACAATAAATCTATCCATGAATTTTGTACATCAAATTATTGTATGTATTTGAAAACGAGTGGGTTGTGGCCAACGCTAAACTCTTCACTAACAAGTCACTCCATAAAGTATTCAAATTTGGTATGAAAATTTTACAGCATTTTCATGAGTTTGTTAAATTATTTTTTATTTAAATATTTTATTAAGAAAAATTGATAACTCTTCAATGCCATTTTATGAAAGTGATGTGCCTATTTACCAATTTGAAAATAAAGTTTCCTGAGCTTGGGGTCACTTTTAAATATTTGACAGTTAAAAAAATTGAGAAGCACTATTCAGATATCCTTCAAAATCTAATGGGGTCTAAGCGAGTATTAGAAATAAATATTTGCAAAATTTGAAAAGAATAGAATGAGTAATTATTCTATAATCAATAAAGTAAAATAAAAACGCCGTACATAACATACAGCACATAGCACACACACACAGATATATTGTGACGAAACTTTCAAAATACAATCTTAGCATGATACTAATTGATAATCTGCAATAAAAAAAATACCCTTAAAAATTGCAAAATCATAACTCCCCACTATCTTAGGTTAGTGAGGAGTAAAAAAAACATGAGGTAAATTTTGTTTTAGAAATATACCTCCGTTCTAATAATGTTGATATTATATATTTAGATTTTGTCAATGGTACATAATTTTATTTAAATAACAATGAATTTCAAAAAGAAAACATGATATAGCAGTATTTTTTTTTATATTACTTTCAACTAACAGGTACTAGGTCAAATATTAATTTAAAACGCACCCAATAACAAGTTGTCACATTCTGGATACTTACGATATTAATCGTCTCACAGATCCAGACTGAAAACACAATTAAAAACTGTGTCTCCACCGGGAATCGAACCCGGGACCTTTGGATCAGCAGTCAGATACCCAACTAACTGAACCACTAAGGCAAGCTGTGTTTGGTTTGGGTGGCTTTAGATCAATTTGAACCAGCAGAGAATTTATTCAAAATAATTTTGCACACAGTTTTTGCTTCTTTGAGGTGAAAACACACTGGTTCTTTTAGAGGAAATTACGATTAAACGAAAATCTCGCCACTTGTACAGGATGAAAGGAAGTATTTCCCATGCAATACAAAGTAAAATGAGTACCTATATAAAATATTATAAGAAATGAAATATTACCCAAAAGGTGACAGCTCCCTTCTCATGGAAGGTGCCAATAATAGTGCTACGGACATGTTTTTCTTTCACTGGTGTCTCAACAGCATTGATAGCCTTACTGATACTCTGAATCTGAAAGCAAATGAAAAATATAATTAATATCTGATATTATTCATAGAAAAACTGTGAAAAAATTGCAGACATCGAAGCCACAATATGTACCATAAACTTTCCTATATAAAAAAAAAATTTGACAAGCCATTGCTTGGTAACAATTAATCTTTGATTTCTTCTTTGGCTACTGTTTAATATCTTGAAATCATAGCTTGAAATATTTATTTAAAATTTTCAAATCCAGTAAAGTATGTATTTATAAAACATCACAAATCAAAAGCATAAAACTATAGGTACAAAAGAGAAAGGCAATCGTGGTTTCGATATTTTTTGTTTGTTATCTTCTTTATATATATAATTCTTCCGTACGTGTGTATGTCACTGAACTCCTCCTAAACGGCTGAACCAATTTTGATGAAACTTTTTGTGTGTATTTATGTGAGTCCCTGAATGGATTAGACACACAAAAAGGAATTTAGTAAAAGAATAATAAAAATGGGAATCGTTATAAATATTTTCGGAATACGTATTTTGAATAGTGGGAACATTGGCTTCCAATATGTCATAATATTGTGCAATGTTGGTTATGACATTAAAACTTGATGTTTTCTCAACGCTGTTTGCGGTATTTGTTTTCATATTTTTAATATTTTATGAAATTATTAAGTTATGTGTATATATTTTTTTATTATTATTGTATAAAGTTATTTAGTTTTTTTCCAAGTATATTCTGTTTTAAGTAGTATTACGACAATAGGTATATCAAAGTCATCTCAATGTAATGTTTCGTAATATTTTCGTTTAAATATTTCAATTAATTTATGAATATTATATTATTTTGTTAAAAACCTCCGTAATAGTGAGGTTGTAAATGTATATTTTGTGATTGAAAAGTCAAGATCAAACAACAAACGTATATTAGAGTGAATTTTCTATATTGAAAAAATGTACAACTCTGTACTATAAAATGAAGTTATAAATATTCTCCAAACTTCTCAATATCCACCTCAAATAAAATAATCAATAATTAGGGGATTCTGAATCTTCGATTTTTTTGTGACTAGGGAGAGGGAGAGAGAGAGAGTGAATATTAGTGGTTGAGCAATATTCGTTTGCCACAGTAATTACATAATTTATTTGAATTATTTATTTCAAACAGGTCAACTGTAGGACCAGTCTGCCCTCTGTGAATTAGATAGTCACTTATTTGTTATGCTTTCTCGACGTCTGAGCAACACAGGTGGGCGGATATGGTTTGAGCCATCGATATGGAAGACTACGGTTTTTTTGACCAGTTGTGTTCGCACGTTGTCGCCCGTTAGCGGTACACGGTATTGTCACATTCGTCGACAGATCAAGTTATGTCTTGTCGAGGAAAAAATAACTATAATTTATTTGTACTTTTGATAATTACGCCACGGGAGGTTTGTTGTGTGTGAGACTTGCGAAGTGGACGAACCATCATCTCCATCATACCAAGACCGGAGATACGAGTTCTGTGCTTGCGAAGGCTGGAGACCCCTCACAAGGTAAGTGGCTGTCTCATATTCGCAAAAGGATTTACAGGCTTTCTTCGGTTGACTTGTCGACACATACATAATTCCATCCCCATCACACTGAGCGGGAAGTTACGCCCCCGCTCATTCAATTAGTGTGTATCCCATCAGGGCCAGGTAATCGAAACTATAACAGGTAACAAATACATCTTACATACATAGTTCATTACCCATTATGTATTTAGCATTTTTAATGTGAGGCAAGACTGATATGTGGGTATACACGCATGTGCCGTGCTTCCTTTTATAAGGTAACCCATCCTTTTTATGTTTGTTAAACCAGCTAATAACAGGCAAGCCAACGTTTGTGCAGGACAACGTCTGTCGGGTCCGCTAGTTACTTATATAAATACTGATTGGTCTCTATGGTGTATTGTTTTTGTATGTTTTCTTTTCTTATGTTATTTTTTTTATTCATAAATTTACTAATGATATTAATAACAATTAAGCACTACAATTAATAACACTCAATTATTATTATTACCATTATACACTTACTCAAAAGAATTAGCAGATTAATGCGTAAATTGTATTTTTTTATACAACAAAATAAAATGCAAAAAACGCATCATCAAACTTTCAATAATTGGGAATAGTACACCCATTTATTATTATTATTTCGCTGTCGTATTTTATTTTATTGCATGCCATATAATTTTCGTTTAGGTCTAGTTAGTTTTTAATTTTAATTGTAAATTGGTTGCAGGAAAAATTTTATCAACACCTTTGTCATTTGAGGTTAGGAATAAGTTAAATACGTATTTGCAATTGATCACATTTTTAAAATAAATTACATATCTCAACATATTATTTACGTAGTTGTATGATTTTTAATACTATTTATTATTATTTTATATCGAAAATAGTCATATTAAAATTCAACTTCGTTCTTGTTAGAAAATGAGCTGTTGTGTATTCTCAGGTCTAGTGTTCAACTCATAAGTCAAGATCCTTGAAGTTTCGTTTTTAATCAATAGACTGCCCTGGGCGAGCTGTGCTGCTGTGTGCAACTTTTAATATAGGTACCTAAACTGTAATAAGAAATAAGTATTTAGTAAATAATAGATAATATAAGTAAATAATACATCAACACTTTCTTTTAATAACGACAACAATGAATACTGTTATAACTATCGGAAAATATATAATTCAATACATAAAATGTAGCTGTACAATTTTTTATGACCGAAAGTAAAAACCGTGACTTTTTAATAAACAATTTTTATATCTGACTGATATCAGAGCATTATGCGAAAATAAAACGTGCATTACCTATGTTAGTATTACTTTGTTTTTACGATTGATGATGGTGAAAATATTTCACCCACAAAACCTCTCAATGTTCTAATAATAATAAAAGAAACGATAAATTGCGCAATTTTTTTTTTGTAACATGAAAATTGTTTTTCTTAATAAAATCAACAAGCATTCGCTCAAAACAATGTTTTTTTTTTTGCCGAAAGCAGTAAAAGGAATATAATATCAGTAAGTATGTATTATTATTTTTACAAAAATCTGACTAAGAGACACAAATACTTCACACTGCTTTATAATACTCAACATGTGTAACATTCCAATTTAATAATTTCGATTGAAAAACCTTTTAACATAAGTATTCATATTAGAATTTTCTAAGTACCTACAACTAACGAAAAATCTTTCAAGATAGAATCCATTACGATCTGAACCATATAAAATAATAAATTCCTTAAGAATTCAATAAGAAAAAATATGCTTTGGAAAATATGGATTTATTTCACTGCTATCTACATACAATTAAGGGATTGGAGGGATGCATGTGCCAGGATAGAGGGTGACGGCGAGGAATACTGGAGGAGGTCAAGATCTACATACAATGAAAAAAAATATATATATAAATACAAGGTGTCTCAAAATAAAGTTTACATTTGAATACAGAGCGTTGTGTGGAGATGTTAGGCGACTTCTTGGTGTCTGAACTGCCAAACTTTCCTGGCTATAACCAAAGAACATGGTTCCAGCAGGACGGAGCAACGTCACACACGTCCAATACATCTCTGCCACGAGTTCGTGAAATTTTCCCAGGAGAGGTGAGATAAATTGGCCTCCACGCAGTCCTGATTTAACCCCTATGGACTTTTTTCCTATGGGGTTATCTTAAATCTAAAGTTTACGCCAATAAACTGACTTCCCTGGCGCATTTGAAAGAAAATATCCGTCACGAAATGTTAGCCATCACTGAGTCCACCTGCCGAGCCGTCATAAGTAATTTTACTGTTCGATTAAATGAGTGCTGCGAACGCGAGGGTCTACATTTGGACGATATTATTTTTAAGAAATGAATTCCCAAATTGTATACTTTAATAATTAATAAACATTTTTTCGATACACGGCTTACTTTTTTTAATCGATCCACTAAATATAAACTTTATTTTGAGCCACCCTGTAAAATGATTTTTCATAACCAGTATCTTTACTCTCAATAATTGAATACGATCAATTTTTGTTTGCAATTTACCTACCTATCGCCTGCATACATTCAAATTACATATTATCTACTTCTTTTAAATTATAGGTCCTTCTGTCCTGTATTATGTCACTTAGGCCATGTCTCCGCAATTGGTTTCGTCTTTGCACGATCTAGGAATTATTTGGTCTTCCTCTGGATGTAAGTTGAAGAAGATCAACAATGGAGGTTGCTTGGTACCATCTCAATTGTCTTTCCTCTATCTTACTATGTATATCTAACGTCTATAGACTTCCACGACTGCGTGAACTTTTTAAAGGTTCATTTGACAGTAATAGTTTTATCTATCGACGGTCGTAAGACATGGAACCCAGTGGCCCAACTAGGACTGTATCCGCTGACATTGGTCGTAAATTACATACTATAATATCTACTGTTACTATTAAAATATAATTATTTACCGCATAATTCTCCGTTACAATCATAGGTTTTTAACAAAAAATTCGAAATTGGTATCGGATATGAAGTCAAGGATAAGGTCGCAGAATTCCAAACTTAAAATCAAAAATAAATATTTTGTAAAAGAAATTCGTTTATTTTTTTTAACAGAAATGATCACGAAACAAAAAAAAATAATGTCAAGCGATCTCAAAACGTATGCAAATTAGATTTGATGGTGCGCTGTAACCAATATGACCAATCGTTTATAAAACCAAAACTCAAAAGTCTTTGAATTATTTCTTGTTGATCTGTTCAGTATAATGTTCGTAATTTCGTACTATTTCGGGCAAATTAAGTTAATTTAAAATTATTTAACTTATATGATTTGCCAGTTACCGCTATAACTAAGAGTCACTTTTTCGGAAGAACTGTCTTTCCATCGACCGACGAGTCGAGTCTCAATACGCCGATTGGTGGAAGGACAGCTCTTCCGAAAAGTCAAAATATGGCTAATATATACCACAAAATGTCCGCCGAATCATTGAATGATATTAATTTTAAAATCATCCGCATGGTTCCGGAATAAATGCCTCATTTTGTGTTTTTATAATTTATGGCTTCATCTCCAGCCATCATTGTATGATATTAATTTTAAAATCATCCGCATGGTTCCGGAATAAATGCCTCATTTTGTGTTTTTATAATTTATGGCTTCATCTCCAGCCAACGTGAGTTTCCTGCTTGAAACAGCAAAACAGACCTAAATACCTACATATTCCCGAAATAGAAGCATCCGGAGTGTGTGTATAGTTTTAATTCCAGGTGTTTCCCACGTTTTATCTCGCCGGCAACATGTTCGTGACTAAAAGGAAGGTAGATCGTGATGAAAATTCACTATCTTTGTTTGGTAAACACCGCATCAGTTTGTGCGAACATCATAAAACGGAGCGACAATGTTGAAATTCGCGAATAACTACGTGGAATTTACCGTAAAGATCACACGGGCAGCGCAAACAGAAATTTTGGATATTATACTTGACTGGAAGATGTGCACACCGTCTCAGCCAAAAACTGCCAAGTTATTAGCCAATAAATGTATACTTGACGAGTTGAGGAACGCTATTGTGTCAAACTATTAGGCGAGTGTCATGATCTTAAATCTCATACAATAAATCAACACCCATGGACGTTTCTCTTAAAAGAAACGTTTGATCTCGTATTTTGGGTGGGAAGCCAAGGAATGTTAAAAGGCATAAAGTTGTCCTAAAACTTTGATCAAATGACTGAAAACGTAGCTTCGATGAAAAACTTTCGAAAGTCACGAATCGATCGCCATAAACCAATGATAAACCAGAAAATATTTATGATGAATTTTTATTTAATCAGTTTTTTTAATTACTTTTATGTTCGCACAAACTCATATGTGACACATCCACTTATGTTTTCTCCTTTTATCAGATCAGCTTTCTGTCAAATGTGTCAAGGAACAATGAAATCGTGTAAAAAGAGGGATAATATAATATTAACGTACGTCTACTTACGTACATTAGCTTCATCAAACGTAAATGAAAACGCGGTCTACTGAATACAGACCCATAACAGCTATGAATCGCTTTTAGCTCACATCGTTTAAGTAATAAATAATGAAAAATTTTGACTCGTTTCACTTATGTCGGTTGAATGCTCAAAAATAGAAAGGAAATGGAAAAAATATAGCATAATATTTATAAAGCATCGTCATTTATACTTTCAATTGACAATACTAAAATTCTTCTTGATTTTGACTAGGTTAAATCCGCTGAAGCATTGGATGTTTTCGAAAGGAGAGTCCTTCGCCGAATACGTGGTGAAGAAAGGAGATGAATGGCAAGAAAAACTGTATAAAATTATGAAGCCCCAAAGATCTCAACCCATATAAGACTGTTTAATTCAGATGGGCTGGCCATGTACAAAGAATGCCAAACACGCGACTACCCAAAAAAATCATGGTTAGTCACCCGGGAGGTAAACGGAAGATGGGAGACCAAGACTGAGATGGGAGGACGGCATTCGGAAAGATGCAGAACAGCTCCTAAAGGAGCCTAACTGGAGAACGGCGGCTGAGGATAGAAGAGGTTGGAGACACTTGTTGAAGGAGGCCAAGGCTCTATTTGGGCTGTGGCGCCATCGAAGAAGAAAGTTCTTCTTTGAGACCATTATGTCCAATGAGACCGTGAAGAGGTCCACGGACAGCAGCGAGGAACTCCGTTCTGTTGTAGGACACAATTGGTTGAGAGCATTCCCAGAGAATGTGCTCCGAAGTTTGGTCGGGGTGATGGCATAACTGACATGTCATGAGGACGAGTTTACATGGCGGAATCTATGAAAGTAGCTATTAAAGCTGCCGTGTCCTGGAATGAACTGGGATGTCCAGAAATTGGGTACGGCCCAAGGTTCACGAAGTCTAGTCCTCACATCAGGGAAAAACTAGAATGTTGTTCGTCCCACGGGGCACGAGCTCCATCGAGCCTGTCAAGAGTCCAGCAGGGCTTCCATGGTGATGCGGTTTATGTTTCTGGAGAAAATGGGGCCTTCGGGGGATGAAGCCGAATCTCACCAATTTCAGAAGACTGTCGTCTCATTAAATGGTAAGAAGAGCCACGCGTCTGAGTTTCCAAGTCCAACGGAGCCAGTCCCGAAAGAATAGGGAGAGAATAATAAATAATACGTAGGTACAAACTTAAAAAAAGTCAAACAAAAATATGTAGTCGACACGATTTATTGATTATGTAGTGTACCTCGGAGTGCTGTGAAATTCAGAGCCATTCAAGAATTCAACTAAAGAGATAATAACACGAGTTTATAAAGTTTCGCAACATTGTCAAACTGTTATCTTTGCAAAAAAAAATACCTTCAAGTAAATGAACCGAAAGTTTCACATTTCAATCTGATAATAAGTAATAGACTTGAAATGGGCTCCGCTAGATTGTTATCGTTGAAACTTGGAAGAGTTTCCATGCTGATAATGTAAATCTTATTATGGAATCACTTTTTCTAGTTTCAACGCCATTATCTGAACTATAGTGACTCAGTGCTATAGTGGAATTCATGTACGAAACATATCTACCAAGTCTAAGTTGACAAAAATCAAATTATATTAAACGTTCACAAAACGAAAATTAGACACTCTAAAAATGGTCGGCAAGCTCAATCAAATTGAAGCCCCAACTTAATTCGGTATTTTATTTATTTATTTTACAATATGTGTACAATTGCGGGTTTATTGCTATAGCGAAATTTATTCCAACCAACCAAAGCAACGTGATGATATACATAGTGAAGTGGTAGGTATATTAAATTTATATAAAAGCCCTTTTATATCCTGGGTACACGGATGTACACAAAAATGCACACTAAATTACCTTCTAATGTATGAAACACGAAAAAATATTGTATATCACAGATTGGGTGATTTTTTTGTGAAGGTGAAATTTGTAGATTTTTTAAATAGCAAAAATAGTAATTAGAATATTATAATAATAAAAAAACTCAGCAGGTAGATTTTCATATTCTCTTTCGATTGAAATAAAAATCTTCTTCATAGACCATGTAGTTTTTAAGTTACTTAAACAATAAAAATAATAAAAGGGGAGTTACTAAAACTAATACAAAAAGAACAGCCGTTCTTCTATAATATCCCAACTTCGTCTCTATTGAGATGTTAAAAAGGTTGTCAGTAAAAATATCATTTGACTCCCGACAGGGAAAAAAATCCAATGTTTGTGTATATGCAATAAAAAAAATATTCGATCTCATTTCTTCTTTTTCTCCTTATGCTTTTGTTTTCTTATCATTCCTATGAACTGTATATCTTCTTTTTTTTTGTTATTCTTCTTTTATCTATATATCTATATGTTTATTAATTTTTGTCTTGTCAAAACTTTGTTTTGTCTTATCTTTTGCTGTGAGCTGTTTTAATTCAAGCTTTTGTTGTTTTTTCTTCTTTCTGTATTTTATTTTCAATTTTGTCATGTCATCACTTTTTTCCATAGTAAGTACATAATAATTGTTTATTAAACAGTAACTCTGGTTGGATGAAAGAAATTGCCGTTTGTCAATAAGCCCACCAGTGTACTAATTACATATATGCACAAGAAGTTACAAATAAATACATTCAAAAATACGATCTCAATACAGATTGTTCATTTTGCATCATACGAATATCAATTATTTTCCAAAACGAAAGAATTATGACTTTCTGACCAAAAAACATTTGACAAAGTTAAACCAATCCGATGGTCAAATAAATAATTTCTCTTTAAAATTAGAGGTTATCAACTCTCTGAAAAATAAATAATTACAAATGATCGCTTTGACACGTTTCGGAAACAACACAAAGGGGCATTGTTATATTATACCTATAGTGAATTGAAACAAAATGAATACACATAAAACATCGAGATCAACATAGATAAAATGAAAATCAAACTGAACAAAAATCAGTATTTAATTGTAGACAAGAGAGAAATTCTCCAAAGATTAAAATCAATCATAGGAAAAACGTCACCTCGACGTTCAATATTATTGTACAGTATATTATAGTTAAAAAAATATTATTTATATCAATAAAATGATTTCACCGTTATTATAAAACATTGTTTTATTGAAACATGTGCATATATTCAATATGTGGATATATTTAACAGAATTAGATATGTAATTTATAATATAACAAAAAAATAATGTAATGATAAAAAACAACGGGGGACAAGTCCGGTCAAACGATGGAATCATCGATATAATCTTATGGAGTTCTATAATATCTTAAGATATAATAGAACTCCATAAGATTTTTCCAAGGCATTTGACCGTGTCTCTCATAGTCTTTTACTTTGTAAACTCGAAGCTTTGGTAATCAAAGAAAATTTATGGTCATGGTTTTGTAGCTATCTGCATGAGAGGATAATGATTGTTAAATTAGTCAGTTAGAGTCTAACCATTTCTGTGCCATAAGTGGAGTACCACAAGGCTCCGATTTAGGTCCTATTTTGTTTAATATTTTTATAAATGATCTAATAAGTATGCTTTATGGTGTAAAATGTTTGGTGTTTGCTGATGACATGAAAATATACAAGACGATCGAGACTTTGCATGACTGTACAATACTCCAAAATGCATTAGACATCTTACAAAAATGGTGTATGGTTAACGAATTGTTTTTGAATGTATCTAAATGTCAAGTTATAAAATTTCATCGTATCAAAAACATAATTCATTTTGAGTACAAGATCAATGGATCAACTTTAAGCATGGTGGACGAAATTAAAGACTTTGGTGTAATAGTTGACAGTAAATTTTGTCTCATCTCTCATGTCAACCAAACTGTAAACAGAGCTCTTAGAACCTTAGGTTTTGTACTTAGATTGAGTAGGGATTTCAAAAATATTAATACATTTATATTATTATTCAAAAGTTTAATTAGACCAATACTGGAATATAACTCAATTGTTGGGAGTCCGTGTTATACTGTTCATATTTATAACGTTGAGAGAGTTCAAAACAAGTTTTTGAGGTAGGTACATCAATTTGACTACAATCTTGACTATCTATGTATTGACTACAAATGTATGTTTATAAAAGGCAATACATGCCGTAAGAGAAATAAATAAATAAGATAATTATATCCATGATATGGGTTATCATCATGAGGGTTTTGATTCCACCGTTTGACCGAAGTGAATTATTCGTGTTATTTTTTGGAAAAGGGGTAAGTATTATTTTTTTTGCATTTGGCGTTTAAGAAATGTAAAATAAGAGAAACCAACACATGATTTAGATTTGCGATTTCTTAACTTCTGCTGTGTTATTGATAAAACTAGTAAAACCCGGCAGACGTTGTCCTGCCTGTTTAATTATTTACCTCCAAATATATAAAAATGGTTGTTCGGTATGTTTCCTTTTTATCACGTAACATTCTTATCTAGATTCGCTAATTATAATTCCGTATTTTTTCCCTTCCATTCCTACAGTCCCTTCCGCTCCTATTCATTCATTCATTTAAATTTTATTTAATTATTCAAACAAATATAGGTACTTGAACCCTCATCATTATTCCAGTTATATATAAAATACCATTTTATGTATGGGTAGGTATATAGGATTTTTGCTGAACAAACCCAATAAGTATCAACTCAATAGGTACCAACTTTTTTTTTTTAAAAATTGTGTTATATCGAATAAATTAATAAATTAATTATAATGTATAAACCTTCTCCTGAATGAGCTGAACAAATTCCCAAAGTTTCATCGCAATCGGATGGTTGGTTTGGGAGTCCATCGCGAACATACAAACAAATATACGTAATCCATTTATATATATATATATTTATATATATATATATATATATATATATATATATATATATATATATATATATATATATATATATATATATATATATATATATATATATATATATATATATATATATATATATATATATATATATATATATATATATATATATATATATATATATATATATATATATAGATAATATAAATATGTGAAAATGAATAAACGTTGAAGGAGCAAGGAGATTCTAGAAAGGAAATATTTAAAACACGGAGAAGGAACTTGGTAATAAATCATGGAAGAAGTATTCAAATATTCATATTTTGTAATTTGTACTTGATTCTCTCTGGCTCTTTTAGCCAGTGAAGAGAATGATGCGTGACATTCGCATCTAACGATGCTAATGTCATGCAGGATATATATATATATATATATATATATATATATATATATATATATATATATATATATATATATATATATATATATATATATATATATATATATATATATATATATATATATATATATATATATATATATATATATATATATATATATATATATATATATATATATATATATATATATATATATATATATATATATATATATATATATATATATATATATATATATATATATATATATATATATATATGTTATAATATTTTTATCTCGGTTTTCCCGTGTCAGTAGGTCTTGACTAAGACCATTTGTCTTCCGACGTTTCGCCTGAATATCACCAGGCATTTTCAAGGACTTAACGAAAAGCACGCGCGCGACACACGTCTACTCACACTGAAAGCTCACCGAGATAAAAATATTATAACATATTTCACCCGTGAAAACATCAAATATAACATATATATATATATATATATATATATATATATATATATATATATATATATATATATATATATATATATATATATATATATATATATATATATATATATATATATATATATATATATATATATATATATATATATATATATATATATATATATAGATAATATAAATATGTCAAAAATGAATAAACGTTGAAGGAGCAAGGAGATTCTAGAAAGGAAATATTTAAAACACGGAGAAGGAACTTGGTAATAAATTATGGAAGAAGTATTCAAATATTCATATTTTGTATAATGTTGTAGTATTGTATTTATTATATTTTACTAGCAAATGTTTGAAGTCGCATTCTTTAAGAGAAGAAAAGAGTGAATATATTTTTAAATAATTCATAGTCCTTCGATTCTCTCCTCATTCCTGTGATTAATATATTTATTTGATATTTTCATTTTTGCTGAATTGAAAAGAGACATTTTTTTTTACCAAAATATTTACTTTGTACTCTTTCTTAGTAAATGTTTAAAATAATGCTTAAAAAGACAATTATATTGCGCAATATTTGGCGCTATTGATCGTCTATGGGCCTCTTTAGTGAAATGGCAATTTGTCAAAAAATAAAGAAGGTTACCGTTACCTCGTTACTATGGCCGAAATTCGATATAATTTAGTTTGACTAATGTGCATTGCCTATTGTGTTGTATTGTGTAGAGGTATAGTATAAAAAAAGTTCTCGGGCATAAAAAACGAGATAATAAAGATAAGCGATGAATCTTATCAAATGAAATGATATACAAACGTAGGTCGTTCAGGTTCAAATAACATTCAACCATGACATTGAAAATAAATACAGGAATTTAATGTATTTGACTGCTACATGCGAAACCTAGCATGGCACCATGTCGATTGACTGACATTAAGTTTATTGCTGTGAGTCGCTTGATGCATCGTGGGTAGATTATTTTTATGGTGTCGTGGACAGTACCTACCTACATCTTTGCCTCGTTCACATGTTTCCATAGTGCAAAAAATTAATACAATATAACTTAAATATTACAATGGAATTTAGTACCTACCTCAATAGGCGAAGTCTGTTCTGAGGTATTACTGACAATAATTACGCAATATTTATTTACTTAATAATATACTTAATATTATGCCTGTTTACTTTGAATCGACTTCTAACACTTCTAACAGAAGTCGATTCAAAGTAAACAGGCATAATATTAAGTATATTATTAAGTAAATAAATATTGCGTAATGTTAGAAGTGTGAGCAACAGACGAACATGTATGAGACGATGCATGAATGTGGACGAGGCGAGAAATGCGTGCCAGGATAGAAAAATGTGGCGTTTGGTTCTCTCTGCCTACCCCGCAAGGGACATGGCGTGATGGTATGTATGTATGTATGTCCTTTGAATCGACTATTTTTTATTATAATTTCAACTGGATTATGTAATATGTATAACTAGATTGATTTGTGATTTTTACGTACCTACCTATTTTTTTAAGTTTTGTGTTTCACTATTTCCAATGTGTTAGCTATAGGACTAATTTAAATTAATTTTTTTCGCAAACTGAAAGCGCCCTTGAGGTGACCACGGTTGTCACTAAACGGCGCTTTATAAATTGTCCTGATTACCTATTATTAATATATTTTTGCTACAAATTACAAATTCTTCGTTTCCATAGTCTCCATTGCATACTTGGTTAATGTAGGTACCCTAGCTCTTTTTCTTCTTGAAAGACTGACAATCCCTGAATGCATTTTTATGGCGTACATTTTCCTACTGTATGCATTCCCTACCCTGTGGAGGTCGGAATTAAAAGGTCAAGACTCGATATGCGCTGTAGTGCCATTGGAAAAACAAGATTACATTCCTTCTTCATAAATAAGCGGCCACATCGAAACCGATCGTATAAAAAAGCTCATTCGTGGTGTGAATAAAGTGAATTATATACGATTCACATAATTAAAAAAAAATCCAGAGTCTATTTTGCAAAGATATGACAGACGAAATCATATAGATGAAATAGACGGATGTCTATGGAAAATTAATCAACTCTTAATAAATGCACACGTCACATATCGTCTGTGCTTATTGGAAAAAGTCATTATCTGCACGATACATGTTTTCGAGATAATGGTTGTCAAAGTTTTTTGGTTTTGATTATTCTCATAACTCCTTTGTTTTGTCATTTTTTTTCTTAATATATAAAAATTAGCAAAACCTAACTATGTATAATGTTTAATTCACCAAATCTCATTGGTAAAGAAAAAAAAAACAACAAAATTCAAATAATGAGTATCTCCTGACGGCACATCTGCATACTACGTGCAGCCGTGTGTAATATTTATTTGTGGCAAAACTCATTATAATTCTTTCATATATTTATTGGTACAAAATTAATAATAATAAACTCTTCCTTGCAGCCTGCGCAAATGGCGAGTTTATTGTGATTTTCCAATTTTTTCCAAAATTTCAATATTAAGTCGATCGAACTGAAAAAATGTAATTGGTTTGGGCTGTACAGAAACGAATGAAACATTAGTGGTTTAACAAAGTAAATTATAAAAAAAATAAACTAACAATCCCAAAATGTTTCCATATAAATACAAGATAATCATATTGATTCATTGATATATTTCTACGAATTTGATTGTAATTTAGGACAATATTTGTAATAACATGTTTTGTTCTTTTGTGATATTCAATTACAAGTCGTTTACATCGTTTAACGATGTATGATAGAACGATGTATATATAGAACGATGTATAGATAGAACGATAGATAGAACGTATAGATAGAACGATGTATGATAGAATAAGAAATGAGGATATTAGACGAGAATGTATGATTGAAAGAAATATCGTAAGTAAGATGAAAATAAATGCCCTAAGGTGGTTCGGCCACATAGAAAGAATGAGTGATGACCGTCTGACAAAAAAAGTATACAAGGCTGATAAAAGAGGAATGAAAAGTAGAGGTCGGCCAAGAAAGAGTTGGCACGATCACATCAATGGGATTTTGAAAGATGGAGATGTTAGAAGTAAGAATAATAGAAGAGCGTGTATGAGACGATGTATGGACGTGAATGAAGCGAGGAATGTATGTCAAGAGAGAGGAGTCTGGCGTTCGGTTCTCTCTGCCTACCCCAAATAGGGAAATGGCGTGATGGTATGGTATGGTATGGTATGGCAATTACAAGTCTTCCTCGCACTACTTTATTGATTAACAAGTGAATGAAATAATACACGTATTGATCTGAGTCACAAGATGATTCATATGGTGATGATATTAATTAGATTTGAAAATATAAACGAATAAATGTCATATTTTTGATATTCGCGAATGCAAATGTTTTAAATGCGAATGCGAAAACTCAAATAAAACGTATAATTAATAATCTAATTAAAAAAAACGCAAATAGTTTATAAAGCTTGACTGCTTTTTCGCCAATGAAGCGATTTTTAGACATTTTAAATACTCTTTGTAGTCTACTGGATCATGTCGGGAGAGTTTTTCGGGAACATCGCCATGTTTTACTCGTCACGTAAAGACACAAGTTACGTCCTGCATGACATTAGCATCGTTAGATGCGAATGTCACGCATCATTCTCTTCACTGGCTAAAAGAGCCAGAGAGAATCAAGTACAAATTATGTTTGTTGACTTTCAAAGCGATCCATGGCATTGGCTCCCACGTATCTTTCAGACTTCTGCATCGCTCTCACCGTAAACGAGCGACAACAAACACTTCGGTCAGCCACCACATCCGTGATTGGCAAGTTGACTGAAATAAATAGAGTCAACACTTCATCCTTCGGTGATCGTGCTTTTGCTGTGGCCGGACCAGCCTCGTGGAATAAACTACCACCTGAACTGAGGCAAATCGACAACTTAGCAATATTCAGGAAACAACTAAAAACTCACTTCTTCCGAGAGTCTTACAATAACCCCTAATATATTCAAAGCGCCCTTGAGGTGAGGTTATCACAAAAACGGCGCTATAAAAATAATCAAAATTTATTATTATTATTCTCATATGCGAATGCGAACATTCGTAACATCCCTACTATTTACCCGCGGTGCCTAGTTAACGTATCAATTTAGCGGTGGAAAAGATAACTCAACCAAATGTATCGAAATGATAGTTGCCGGTCACGTGACAGGTGAGTTGCCTTTTCGTAAAAAAAATAAAATGATAACATAAGTAATATCTTTATTTATTTTCACTTTATTCTTTTTATTCACAACTAGTTTCGAGAACTTCCGTTCTATTCTTTAGTTGAGTCACACCTCTACCTTACAATATTCATCTTTTCGTATTGAGTTATCTTTTCCATCGCTAAATTGACACGTTGACTGGGCACCCTGAGCTTCCAAAGAGGAAACCCGGCAAATAAGTAGGAGGAGCGCAGCTGATTTTAGAGGTCGTGGCGCACAACACCACACATTTTTTAAGAGGACATATAACGCTAAACTTAGTGACTGAAAACATGATATATTAAAACCGCCCAATGCACTATGAAGTTACGCGTTAGTAAGGGTAAATATCGCGTGCGTTAAAAAAGGTTTATACGTGATTTTTAAAATATCTGAAACCCCAAATTTGTTGATTTTTGCATTTTAAGAACAAACCTTAGTTGAAATGAAAAAACTTTATCGGTCATTCACTTTGAGTTTATGCACTCTTTAAGCGTATAAAAGATTTATTTCCCTACGACACGTGCTTATGGAGTAATTTATTAAAAATGCTGTAAAAAGGATATTTTTAGTCATTTATTTATGGGAATTTAGGCTGAATTTTAAAATTGTGTCACGAACATTCACTAGAGAAATGTTGAAAAGACTTATACTATTTTTTCTAGAAACACACTGTTTAACATATTTGAGAATTTGATTTGAAATTGAGGTGTTTAGGTTTATATGACCCAATTAACCGAACTATAGTGACTACAAATCATTTGGTTTTGTGCACACAGCCAAACCATACAGTCATAAATAAATAAACCTTTAATTACTGATAACAAAGGTTTGGCTAATACAACGCAGGTAGCCAGTTCGGTTGTCATAATATTTTTTTCAGAGCACCCAATTAATAATACACAACACAGAGGATGACCAAGATTGAGTTGGAAGGACGACATACGGAGGGATTCAGTAGAGCTCCTGCAAGTCCCTTACTGTAGAGCGGCAAGATTGAGTTGGAAGGACGACATACGGAGGGATTCAGTAGAGCTCCTGCAAGTCCCTTACTGTAGAGCGGCAAGATTGAGTTGGAAGGACGACATACGGAGGGATTCAGTAGAGCTCCTGCAAGTCCCTTACTGTAGAGCGGCAAGATTGAGTTGGAAGGACGACATACGGAGGGATTCAGTAGAGCTCCTGCAAGTCCCTTACTGTAGAGCGGCAAGATTGAGTTGGAAGGACGACATACGGAGGGATTCAGTAGAGCTCCTGCAAGTCCCTTACTGTAGAGCGGCAAGATTGAGTTGGAAGGACGACATACGGAGGGATTCAGTAGAGCTCCTGCAAGTCCCTTACTGTAGAGCGGCAAGATTGAGTTGGAAGGACGACATACGGAGGGATTCAGTAGAGCTCCTGCAAGTCCCTTACTGTAGAGCGGCAAGATTGAGTTGGAAGGACGACATACGGAGGGATTCAGTAGAGCTCCTGCAAGTCCCTTACTGTAGAGCGGCAAGATTGAGTTGGAAGGACGACATACGGAGGGATTCAGTAGAGCTCCTGCAAGTCCCTTACTGTAGAGCGGCAAGATTGAGTTGGAAGGACGACATACGGAGGGATTCAGTAGAGCTCCTGCAAGTCCCTTACTGTAGAGCGGCAAGATTGAGTTGGAAGGACGACATACGGAGGGATTCAGTAGAGCTCCTGCAAGTCCCTTACTGTAGAGCGGCAAGATTGAGTTGGAAGGACGACATACGGAGGGATTCAGTAGAGCTCCTGCAAGTCCCTTACTGTAGAGCGGCAAGATTGAGTTGGAAGGACGACATACGGAGGGATTCAGTAGAGCTCCTGCAAGTCCCTTACTGTAGAGCGGCAAGATTGAGTTGGAAGGACGACATACGGAGGGATTCAGTAGAGCTCCTGCAAGTCCCTTACTGTAGAGCGGCAAGATTGAGTTGGAAGGACGACATACGGAGGGATTCAGTAGAGCTCCTGCAAGTCCCTTACTGTATAGCGGCAGCGGATGAAAGAATAATTTGGAGGCAAAAACTTAAGGAAGCCAAGGCTCGATTTGGGTTATAGCGCCATTGAAGAAGATAAATCATTGTTCTGAAGGTGATGCGCAACCAATATCCCTCTATCCTGTCCTCCTAGTCTCTCTTCTCTCCTTATTCTCCCTTTCCCTAGTTGTTGTATATGTGTGTGTATGTATGTATGTGTGTGTGATGGTGTGTACGAGTGTGTGTGTGTGTGTGTGTGTGTGTGTGTGTGTGAGGATGTGTATGGAGGTGTGAGTGTGTGTGTGAATTATTTTTGGCTTGTAAACTGTTATTTATTTTTATATTATGTTGATGGAATGCTTTTTTTGGCTCTAACAGTGTAAAAATAATATTGTATCATTAAACTGTAAATGAGCTGTAGCTTCCCAAAGAAAATAAATATATACTATTAAATACCATTAACTAATTTGACTACATGAAGTAAAGTAATCTTGCAAATATAATAATATTGAGATGTGTACCTACGACATATTGTATTTGTATTAACTTTATCTACCTATCTATGTATATAACACGACATTGTAGTAAAAACAATAAATTATCTATTTTATCTTATCAGGATTGTTCAGCGAAATAGAGATAAAATCGCACTGATATTTTATTTATTATATGAGTGTGTGAACAATGCCTTTTTTTACTCTTCATATTATACTAAGTTGAGAGTTTGAAGCAACATTTACATACGATACATTAACAATCTATAACAAAGTACTCGGGCACCACATTGTAACGATTCTGTCAGCTGATATTTCAACAACAGTCATCACCAAAAACATCGCTCGTCGAAACGTGGGAAATACAACCATATGTCCTTAAAACATCAAGACTTTTGCACTTTGCTACTCGGCAGTGGAATATACGGCTCCAGTCTGGTTCCAATCTTCCCATGTCAGAAACGTACCTAGATGTTGCCTTACTGCTGTAAACAAGGTAAACCTGGACAGATGGAGAATGCTAGAGGCTGACCAGGACATGGCATGCGAATGTGGAGAGACGCAGAACATGTCACACCTGCTGAAGTGCCCGCTTATGGAAGGAGGGTGCTCTGAGGAGGATCTATGGCGAGCGAATGAAAATGCAATCATGGCTGTAAATTACTGGAGGGACACAATATAGTAACTTACTCCTGTGGAAAAAAATCCAATTAGGTACAAACTGGAATAGTACCACCGAGCTGTAGCCTCTGAAGAAGAAAACATGAGACAGCAGAATGACTCTCGAAATCCGCTATATAAGTCACATCCTCCCGCCCTCAAGACCCAAGTCTAGAAACAGCTTTTTTAGAAATACAATCGCATTAACCTCAACCAGCGAAAAGAGAAGAGTTGAGATTTGGAAGTAACGGTTAGAAAGTGAAAATTTTCATGAACCATCAGAGGTAGGTACTTCCAACGGGTCACCGACTACCATATACAACCTGAAAATCCATGAACAGACTAAAGACGGGTGTAGGAAGGTGCAAGGTGAACCTGGACAGATATGGGGAATACTAGAGGCTGAGAAAGACATAGCATGCGAGTGTGGAGACGCAAAAAATGCCACACCTGCTAAATTTCCCGCTTATGGAGGGTGCTCTGAGGAAGATCTTTGGCGAGCAAATGAAGATGTAATTATGGTTGCAAATTACAGGAGAGACACAATATAGATAGACGATCTTGGATACGGAAAGCAAGTAACGACAGATTCTTAGTAGTTATCGTGTACAGAATTCATACTATGAATTTGTTTTTATGAAGTGTGGCGTTTTCTCTATAGTATACATAATAAATGAATAAATAATAAACACTTCCTTGCACCCTGCGCAAGTGGCGAGTTTATTGCCATATGGCAATTTCTTCCAATTAACCAGTGTTTTCAGCCCAGAGAAGCAATATTAGCGTGAGACATTAATTTAAATAAATTTCTTCTCTGCTGGGGATCGAACCCAGGACGCCCGCACAGAACCCAAATGGCTTACCAACTGTGCCAAGGCGGTGGGCAGAATATAGAATTATTATTCGATGTGTACAGAGGACACTTAAATTTTAAATGGTTTTAACCATCCCTGGATGCATTTCATATATTATAAATTCTTAAAAAAAACAATGTCTTGGATGCAGACTTCACAGTATAGGACGACGTGGAGTCAAATGGAGAAAGGCCTTCTTTCAGGAGTGGACGGATATTGGCTGAAGAAGAAGAAGAAGTTTTAACAAATTGAAACGTACAGGAGTAATTTAAAAACTCTTGTTGAAATCACAGAGTAAATAATACAATATGAATTTGTATAATAATTCATCCATAGCATCATAGCATATCCCAAAATGTGGGGAAACCAGCGACAGATGACACAACCCTTCCCAACTGTATACGTAGTGCGCTTCTTCGGAAGAGTATAATGGACCCAAATCCTAATAACTGGTGGACCCTAAGTAGTCTTGTTGAAAAAAGGGTGTATCCCCACACACCAGTCTCGTCACACCTAGAACAACATTCAGAATGGATGGTGAACATCGTTGCTGAGTTATTGTTGTTACCTGTTGTATATTCGAAACGATGATGACCCGAAAACGATGATAATAGGAGAGAGTGGAAACACTATTCGTCTGCGGTTGAAATAACTTGTTGTGAACTTCGTAGGCAAAACAAAGAAAGGTGATACAATGCACACAAATCAATTAACTCTTATTAACAGTACGGTAGACCTGGTGAATTGCCGCTGAATGAATCACGACGCTTGTAGTTCGCTCCTCATATTTTTTGTGTTTTTGATGTTTTAAGTGGTGCAAAAACTTATATTTTGTGTTAATTTTTGTTTAAATGCTTATGTGAACATATCTTAGTTAAAATATTGTCCCCACGTAACCGGTGAGTTCGTTCCATTTTTATTTTTTTTATTTTTTTTTGTAAGTGTGTCAAAACAATTGCTTAGTGGAGGTAGGTAAGCAAACAATTTGCCGGCGCTTCATGCGCTGTGCTAGCGAAATGTTACCTAGTAACGTTGTTGCCAAGTCAACAGATAACAATGTATTAGAATGTACGCCATCAAAACAAACTCGTAAGGCCCAGTCCACACCGATAGATCATGATAATACATTATTGGATAGTTCAGTATCCAAAAAATTCAAACCAAACATAAACCCCTCAGTACACCAAGAGAATTCTTTACTGTATAATGAATCCTCTCTTTCCCCATTTATTGTACATGTACAAAAGAAAGTAGCGGGAGAAAGTCTTCAAATACAGGCTATCTCATTCGGTTCGTTTATCTACAAAAATAAAATTGATAATATAAAAAAAATCAAGCCGTTGGGTAAACGCACAATTGCAATCGAATTCAAAAATTATTTAGCAGCAAATACTTTTCTTAATAACAAAATTTTAGAACAAAACAACTACTTACCATTTAT
Source organism: Molanna angustata (assembly GCA_963576475.1). NCBI lineage: Eukaryota > Metazoa > Arthropoda > Insecta > Trichoptera > Molannidae > Molanna > Molanna angustata. Next base: position 7,138,547 of record OY754975.1, read on the forward strand.
ACCTTCCTTTCACGTAACTCGTCTTGGAGTTGTAAAAGATATACCTACATCTCTTTCTGACGAGGAAATATTAAGTAATTTGGAAGTCCCTCCGGGATTCGGAAAAATAATAAAAATTCGAAGGCTTAACTACAGAGACCGTAAAATTGAAATCCCGACATGGAAACCATCTCAAACTGTTGTGGTCACAATCGAAGGGCAAAAACTCCCATCACACCTTTACCTCTTTTATAATCGTCTACCAGTAGAAACATACATATTCCCTACTATTCAATGTCATCAATGTTTAAGATACGGACACACTAAAACTAACTGCAAATCTGCAGCACCTAGGTGTTTTAAATGCACTTTACATCATCTTGGAAACACATGTAATGTAACTCAAGAAAATACTATTTGTGTTCATTGCTCGGGAAATCACCAGGCTATCGATATAAATTGCCCAGAATTGACAAGACAGAGGAACATTAAGAAAGTAATGGCTGACCAAAGTATATCGTATATCGAAGCAGCTGGAATGTTTCCCTCCGTGAAAATATCATACTCAGAAAAAACGAAAGCTGTCAACAATTCAAGCAAAATTGAAATACAAAATAATTTCACGCCAAAATGGAGGGTAATCACCCCTTCAAACAAAAATAATCTTAAAAAACATAGTAATACCCCCCCTTACTTGGATAAAAAACAAATCAACTCATTATTAATTGCACCAAATGGAAACCATCCAGTACCTAAAAATGGATGTGCTCTCCCGTTAACAAATGAAACTACCCCAGATACAATAATACCTGAAGACATTAATTATAGTCGTAAAGAAATAATTCTAAATTGCATATACAATATGATCCATGAACTCCTTACCACAGAACACTATATCTCAGTACCGTCCAACGATGCACTTATTAATAACACCTTACAAAATACTGTCAATATACTCAATAACAACCTAAATAAAGAAGATATCGATTCAAACTCTATCACAGAAACAAATTAGACCTTAAACTTGTAACTCGCACAATAATTCCCTGTATAATCTTTCATACAAAATGGCCTTAAATATTGCCCAGTGGAACTGCAGAAGTGCAATACCTAATAAAGACTCTATTTTAAAATTGCTATCCGAGAACCAGGTTCAAATAGCGGCACTATCTGAAACCTGGCTCCGCGATGAAAAAACATTCAAAATTCCCGGCTACCAATGCCTAAAAGATAATAGACATGATGGCAAAGGTGGAGCTGCGTTATTAATAAAAGACACATTTTTCTTTAACCAGATAAATTTAAAACCAATAAATTGTCCATCACAAGTTGTTGCTGCGGAAATAGACGGTACAACTTTTGTCTCAATTTATATTTCTCCTAATTTCCAACCCACCAAAAATATTTTAAGAACCATAATTTCTCGAATAAAACATCCCTTTATAATTATGGGAGATTTTAATGCTCACCATAACATGTGGGGTTCATCATCATGCACAAAATTAGGTAGAATTATAGTTGATCTGCTAAATGAGTTGAATCTTTGCATTATTAACGACGGATCACCGACACGTATCCCTGTGCCAAATCAACGAATCAGCGCAGTAGATTTAACAATATGTAGTCCCGATATTGCTCCATACTTGAATTGGAAAATACTTTCTGACCCATTCAATAGTGATCATCTTCCAATAATTTTGCATTGTTCACAACCGTCATACAGATACATATATACCTCTCATATTGAAAACTCAAAATCCAAAAGAAACAACAAATTCGATAAAAATGTTTGTAATTTTGGAAAAGCTAATTGGTCAGGATATAATCATTACACCAACAACCCCAATATAACATTTACTCCCCCCTCAATAGAAAACCTACAAGAATGCTACGATGAATTTATTAAAACGATTGAAATATCAGAAAAATTTATACCTAAAAAGAATCCCAAATTCAAAAAGTATCCCTTACCTCCTCCTTGGTGGGACTCAGCGTGCGAAGTACATTCGTCAATTAGGAAGCAAGCATATAAAGACTACAAGCATAACATGACACTTGAAAATTTCTTGTATCTTAAAAATGTTCAAGCTAAAGTCAAACGGTTCCTCAAAAACAAGAAAAGAAAAGGGTGGAAAGACTTCTGCACATCACTTAGTATCCAAGTTCCAATTTCAGAAGTTTGGAATAATATCAGAAAATTTCGTGGCTCATACAAAACCCCATCTTCTAAATCATGCCCTAAACTATGGTCAGAAGATTTCTTAAATAAAATGGCCCCACCGTATGCTGTTAACATCGATGAAATCTCGTTACAATATTCACATACTAGCAGTAACTGGCTAGATGCCCCATTCCAAATAGACGAATTAAAATCAGTCTTACAAGTGGTAAAAAATACTTCACCTGGAATAGACGGGATCCCATATATTATCTTACATAATAGTAGCGACAAAATTCTTGAATATCTCTTAAAATTAATAAACATAATGTTCGATACTGGGGTTATCCCAGAATCTTGGAAAACTCAACTCATTATCCCAATTTTGAAACCACTAAAGGACCCTAATTCAGGTGTCAACTACAGACCAATAGCATTATCATCAACTCTGCTTAAATTAACAGAACATATTATAAAAAGACGAATTGATTGGTTCGTTGAAAACAAAAATATTTTGCCGTACAATATGTTTGGCTTCAGAAAAAAAAAATCCTCAGTAGAAAGTGTAGCCAATTTAACAACGGATATTCTTTTAGCTTTCTCTAGACAAGAACAGGTCATAGGAGTAAGCTTAGATATCACAAGTGCATATGATAATGTGCTTCTCTCCCTTCTTAAATCTAAACTTCTCCGAATTGGAATCCCCCTAAAATTAGCCATCTTCATAATGAATATTCTCCTGGATAGAAAAATCATTCTCGACATTCGAGGAATTGATACTCAAGAAAGAAAAGTCGACAGAGGCTTGCCACAGGGGTCAGTCCTTAGCCCTATCCTCTTCAATATTTATATTCACGAGATTTTTCATGTACTGTTACCCTCGGCACAGTTACTGATATATGCAGACGATTTTTTTATTTATGTATCAGGGAAAAAAATCCAACAAATGGAGAACATTATGAATAATACTCTCAAAAATATTTCTTCGTGGTTATCTGAAAATGGCCTGAATCCCAGTCCTCCCAAATGTAAAGCCATTATGTTTACAAAAAAACGCTCTATACCACATATAAAAATTCAACTAAATGACATTATCCTCCCTGTCTCTTCGGAATTAAGATTTCTTGGTATCACTTTGGATTCCAGACTATCTTGGAACTCTCAAGTTACACATATCATTAACAAATGCCAGTCTGGACTAAATGCAATGCGAGCTGTAACCCGTACTTGGTGGGGAGGTCACCCTTCTGTTCTACGTTTAATGTATATATCATACGTTCGCAGTCAAATCGACTATGGAGCGTTTTTACTTAGTCCAATTTCCAAGAAAAATTTACAACGCTTAGATAGAATACAATTTGAAGGTCTGAGACTTATATTAGGCGCTATGAAATCGACACCGGTATGTGCACTCCAGGTGGAAGCCGTGGACCCACCACTTGAGCTGAGAAAACAGTATCTGTCAGATAAATTTGTTTTAAAATGCAATATTATTAAATTCCACCCTCTAATTAGAAAAATCGCTATGCTTAAAATATTCACAAATCAATCACCATTTTGGAAACATAAAATCTCCCCTCCTCTTGTAAATAGCCTCACCTTTTTAGACCAATACTCATCGGATTTCATTAAATCTGAGACACTCCCAGTTTACTCATTAACCTATCAAAATTTAATCGAGCCGCCAAACATAATCCACTCATTAGGAATAACTCCAGATGCTTTTGCATCTAAAAGACTTAAACACGTAATTGAATCCAAATGGAATGACTGGAAAATACTTTATACGGATGGATCAAAAATGGACTGCAAAAGCAATACTGGAGCAGCAGTATTTAGTGATTCAGATAAAGTTGAATTACTTTTGACTCTCCATAAAGATTCTACAATATTCTCAGCAGAATGTATAGCTATAATAGAGGCTTTGAACTATGCAAATAAAAAACGATTCTTAAAGACATTAATATTGACCGATTCCTTAAGTACACTCGAAAAACTCTCTAAATCCCCTATTTTGTATAGTGATGACCACTACTGTATAGATATATGGAAAAAAATTAAAGAAATATGCAACCAAAACAGAAAACTTTGTCTGGCATGGATACCAAGTCACTGTGGTATACCAGGAAATGAGAAAGCGGATGAATTGGCTAAGAGAGCAACATATGGAAACACACGGACACATCCCAATATTACACAAAACGATCTCCTACCAATCGCAAAAAACCGTCTGATGAATAAATGGCAGTTATATTGGGACACAAGCTCACTGAAAAAGGGTAGACTTTACAAAACGACCCAACAAACAATTGTCAATAAGCCATGGTTCCATGATAAAGCTTTTGACAAACATTCCATCAGCGTTATGTGTCGTATCCGCATGGGACACTGTTGTACCAGAGAGCATTAAAAAAAAATAGGGATCATTGATAGCAGTCTCTGCGAATGTATGATTGGTGATGAGACACTGGATCATTTGTTTCTTGAATGCCCCATAAACGATAGGTATCCGTCCTTTTTTACCGACCTCACAGAGATTGGGGTTCCAATGCCAACAAATGTGAGGACATTGTTGAGCTACAATTCCAGGCAGGTAAACATTTTGCTCAAAAAATTCATCAAAATTAATGACATTAAAATTTAACTCTGTTCATAAAATTTAAATTGATCGAAGTAAAATAAATATACAAAAATAATTTAGGTTTCTCTATTTTGACAGTTTAATATTTTAACTTAGATGGCTGAGAACACTCTTAACGGGTGAAGAGCCAACAAAAAAAAAAAAAAAACAGTACGGTACATACATATTATATGAAGGTACCTATTGTATTTAAACAGGTAGGTAACTATTACGTATTGCATAATCTCATAATCATACCTACATAGTGTAACATATTATGCGTCAATTGTATTAGGTGTAACATACTTTCTTAGTTAAGCCAATTATAACTACTATACTAATTCATTTTTGGTATTATTCCGCAAATGATACGCGTTGTGACGAAATACGAATGAATATGTATACGTCGTCGTAGTATTGGCGAACCTATGACACGCGTGCCACAACTAGCATGTTTGAAAATTTAGATTTTTACTCCTCACTAACCCTATGGGATATATTGGGGAGTTATGATTTAAGGGTATTTTTTATTGCAGATTATTAACTAGTATCATGCTGAGATTTTATTCTGAAAGTTTCATCACAATGTATCTGTGTGTGTGTGCTGTGTGCTATGTACGGCGTGTTTATTTTACTTTATCGATTATAGACTAAAGTACTCATTCGATTCTTTTCAAATTTTGCAAATATGTATATCTAATACTCGCTTAGACCCCATTAGATTTTGGAGGATATCTGAATAGTGCTTCTCATTTTTTTTAACTGTCAAATATTTCAAAGTAACTCCAATCTCAGGAAAATTCAAATTTGAAATTTTTATTTTCAAATTGGTAGAAAGGCTTTCATAAAATGGCATTGAAGAGTTATCAAGTTTTCATAATAAAATATTTAAATAAAAAATAATTTAACAAACCTATTTCATAAAAATGCTGAATATTTTCCATACAAAATTTGAATACTTCGTAGAAAAAGTGAAGAGTTTAGCGTTGGCCACAACCCACTCGTTTTTCTAATATTTTCATATTTTTCCAGTTTAAATGTATTTCACGAAATCTTCTATCGATTAAAAAAAATGACAAAATTTTGGATAGCTTTTTTATTAATAACTATAATTAGAATTTATAAAGCGCCGTTTAGAGATACCTACAAGAAGACTCCAAGGGCGCTGTAGCTTATTTGTTGGCTCTACGAAATAAAGCAGTCTTAAGAAGTCTACAGAAGTCGTCAATGCTCTGAGCTCCACGTATGTCAAGAGGCAATTTATTCCACTTTAAAGGCCCGTTCACACTGAGTCCAGACATACAAAATCTATCGACAGAGCACGGCACGGCAATTGAAATTATTGGCACGATATTCAATAAATATATACTTGAAATTTTTGGCAAACAAACGCAAAAAGGTTCGCCACCCCTGGTCTAATGAGTTTAAATTGTAGGTGTACTAAATTGTTAACAATAGGGACATATTATTATTTAAAAACTCAAATCGATGATCCTGCTACGGAATAAAAACTATATACTGATTTAATAAAAAAGCAGAATTCTTTTAAATTTTTAACTAGCGTTCCGACCAGCCCCCCTAGCCAACATGTTATTTAGCTCAAGAAAATATAACTCAATGTATGGAAGTGAAATTTGCCAGTCATGTGACAACTGTCACTTCCATTGAGTTAACTTTTCTTGTTTCTTTACTTGAGCTAAATGACACGTTGTCTAGGGGGGCTGTTGAGTTCAGAAAATTTCAGTTTAATTTGTGTATTACCGATGACGTATGTTAAAACTGTTTCCAAATTGATTCATTTGATATTTGGTAAAATTGAACAATTTTGTATTTCATACAGACTTAGTGAAAGACTTATTAGAGGCTAAGTAGTAAATTTTGAAAATAATTTCCCCATTAACCTCAAAAGATACGTCTTTGGAATTAATAACAGTTTGTTTTTACGTCTTTATTCTGTTTCGTAAGTATTTTGAAATTTGAATTTATTTAATACTTTTCTTGTAAAATTAGTTTTAAAAAACCTTTTATCATTTTTTTTATTCAAAGTAACTAAAAAACACAGAGTAATACTAAAAAACTACTAGGCCTAAGCATTAGGTTTTTACTTCGACCGAAAGAGAATATGAAGATCTACCAGCTAAGTTTTTTACTATTTCAATATTTAAATTACTATTATTGCTATTGAATAAAACTCTAAAATTTACTTTTTCTTCACAAAAAATATTGCATATCACAGATTTGGTGATATACCATATTTTTTCGTATTTAAAATATTAGAAGGTAATTAAGTGTGCATATCTGTGTACATCCGTAAAAGTACAATGTTTATATCGTTTCACAATGGATTATATATGTTCTGTATTTGAATTTATTTATATAAAGTAATTTGTCATATAGTTTTTTAACCCAACTGTAGATTCGATCAAGAGAATTTTGAATATATGGACGAACTCAAAATGGAGTAGAACATTTATTTAATATTTTTTTTATTTATTTATTGAGACATTTACGGCTTAATGCCCTTTACAAAACAAAATATTAGATGACACAGCATAAACTTAAACAAAGAAACACAATTTATAAACATTCATAACATCTATACATATCAACATTAGCAGATAATATAAAAAAATAAAAACACATAAGAAAGGTAAATTAAACACGAAAGTACATACATTAAGAACTAAAGAATAAACAAAAAAACGACTCAAATAAGATTAAGTAATTACAAAGCATTAACATAAGAATATTACTGACTGAATATATATATATATATATATATATATATATATATATATATATATATATATATATATATATATATATATATATATATATATATATATATATATATATATATATATATATATATATATATATATATGTTATTATTAAGTATTTTGGGGATAACCCGCGTCAAATTATGATTCCCGAGAGAATCAAACAAATCGCAGAATCTCGGCGCGCGTCTCTGAACATCGCGTAGATGTTAAAAACCGGAAACTAACTTCATCTCTTGTAAATCACTCATTGACCGAAAATCACTCCATAGACTTTGAAAATTCAAAAGTAGTCGCGAATATTAATAATGAAACATTTAGAATTTACAGGGAAGCAATCGAAATATATAAAAGAAGCAACAGTATAATGAATAACAGGGACGATAGCATTCGAATCCCGACCGCATGGACAAGTGTACTTGAAAACAACATTTTTAAAAACCATAGTAATCAAACTACCGATATTTCAAACAATAGTCACATTAAAAACATTAGTAAAATTCTTAGTAAGCCGAAAACTGATAATCCACCTGTAAACAATATACCGTTAAGTACTAGAGTCACTAGAAGCCAAACAAAACGCAATAATGACGTCATTGGGGAAACCCACCCCTCCACTAACACTTGACGCGGCTTCCTTTCAAACTTTCACTTGGTAGTAAGCTTTCGACTCGAACGGACGTGCGTGCACTATCCCTCGAGACGAAAATTTATTAACAAGGCGCCTTTAGAAAATGTCTGATGAGATTCAGACGAAACGTCGGCAGACGACTGATTCTCTCGGGAATCATAATTTGACGCGGGTTATCCCCAAAATACTTAATAATAACATATTTTGTACTCGCGAAAACCTTAGATTTAACATATATATATATATATATATGTATATATATATATATATATATATATATATATATATATATAATATATATATATATATATATATATATATATATATATATATATATATATATATATATATATATATATATATATATATATATATATATATATATATATATATATATATATATATATATATATATATATATATATATATATATATATATATATATATATATATATATATATATATATATATATATATATATATATATATATATATATATATATATATATATATATATATATATATATATATATATATATATATATATATATATATATATATATATATATATATATATATATATATATATATATATATATATATATATATATATATATATATATATATATATATATATATATATATATATATATATATATATATATATATATATATATATATATATATATATATATATATATATGTTGGTTTTGATGTTTTCGCGGATCGTAGAATATGAATTATCATTATTTTAAGTAATTACGTCAACGTTTACGTTAAACGTCGGCAAGACAACCAAAAGCCACAGCGGATTATCCGGAAAAATAATGATAATTCATATATATATATATATACATACATACATACATATATATATATATATATATATATATATATATATATATATATATATATATATATATATATATATATATATATATAGTATATATATATATATATATATATATAAATATATATATATATATAATATATATATATATATATATATATATATATATATATATATATATATATATATATATATATATATATATATATATATATATATATATATATATATATATATATATATATATATATATATATATATATATATAATATATATATATATATATATATATATATATATATATATATATATATGTATATATATATGTATATATATATATGTATATATATATATGTATACTATATATATATACTAGCTTTTATGTCCCGCCGTTTGGCCAAGAATGTAAAATTGTGAAGGAAAAAGCAATCGTTTTTATAATATTGTCACCCAATTATTTTGCAAAAGACTATGAAAAGTGGTTTGAAATATGATTGAATTTGATTGTAAAATGTTCAAGTGATGGCCACAACCATTATTTTTTATATATTGCTATAAAGTGTGAATGAAGTATAATATACAATTTCTTCACTATTCGAAATGGTTTTAAATATGACTGTTTATCAACATTGTAAAGAGATTGGTTTGGCCACAACCCCCATTTTTAAATATTATCATCGAAAACAAATTGTAATATGTACTTACCTATTGAATATTTAGTAATTTTGGATGTTGGGATGTGGTTAAAATTTGATTAAACAAATGTACTGAAAAGATCCAGTGTTGGTCACATCCCATTCGTTTTATATTTTTTCATCAAGTGTGCATTATATTTTTGCACAATTAGACTGATGAACTTAAAATTGACACAAAAGTCTACATTAACGAAGAAGAAGAAGACTTAAACTATGGTAAATAATTTGAATATAAACGTTGTGAAGAATTCAGTAATGGCCACAGCTCCCTTTCTTTAAATATTGTCAACGAAATCAAATATATTATGTAGGTGTAAAAATTATTTAAAATAGGATGATATAAATGGTTTAAATTTGATTAAACAAAAGTATTGAAAAGATTCTAGTGCAGGTTACATCTTCACATCCCACATCCCATTCGTTTTTACATATGTATTTTCATCAAGTGTGCATATCGTTAATAATATTTCTGCACAATAGACTATTAGACTTAAAACGAACCCAAAAGTCTAAATAAAAAAGAGAAGAATAAGTATAAGACTATAAGAAATAGTTTGTTTAAAAAATCCCAATGGTCTACATAAAATAAGAAAAAATACATAAAATAGAAGAATTAGACTATTGGAAATAGATTGTATAAAAAACTGAGCAAAAGGTCTTCATAAAGAAGAAGAAGATTAATCTATAGGAAATAGTTTGTATTAAAACTGTCCTTAAAGGTCTACATAAAATTAAGAAGAAAAATAATTAGACTCCAGGAGCCGTCGCTTCAGACCCTTCAGTACCTCCCGTCCCATCAGGCCCTTCAGTACATCCCGTCCCTTCAATCCCTCATCACGTCCCTTCCAATCAGGCCCTTCAGTACCTCCCGTCCCTTCAGGCCCTTTAATACCTCCCGTCCCTTCAGGCCCTTTAGTGCCTCCCTTCCCTTCAATAACATCCCGTCCCTTCATTCGGGTAAGAAAAGTTTAAATCCAGAAACCATCCTGGAAGAACCGCGAAGAGATGTAAGCACCGTCTTCTTTTCCCAGGATACTCCACCTTTATAGGTAAAATGACCAAATACACGATGAAGAAGAAGAAGTAAAAAGTTTAAATCCAGAAACCGTCCTGGAAGACCTGCGAAGAGATGGAGGGACAGTCGGACCTTCTTTTCCCAGGATATTCCGCTTTCATTGGTAAAATGACCAAATACACGAAGAAGAAGAAGAATAAGAAAAAAGTTTAAATCCAGAAACCACCTCGGGCACACGCTCGACAATTCGCCAAAGTTTCATTGTAATCGGACATACGGTTTAGGAGCACATCGCTTGCATACATTCATACATTCATAAATAAATAAATAAAATAATTTTCCGATAGGAAATCAGTATATTGTTGATTTGTAAGTAAATAATAATAGGTAGGTACCTACCTACAACAATGTTCTAAATAAATTCGATTCATAACAAATTTTATTTGAATATCAGAATCTTTCCGTTACCATAGTAACCATTCCAATACGTAAAAAATATCAAATGGTTTGAGACATTTTTTGAATATGTAGGTACCTACATACATTGGTTTGTTCGATGCCATAAAAATGAAAATTGTCAGAAAAATCAAATATTATTTACAAATTATGCAATTTTATTATGCCTATATCTTTACTAATAATAAACACATTTTTACAATATATGTCTTAAAACTTGCTGTAATGTCTTGTGTTTCATTTTATTATTTCATAATTACATTTAATTCAAAGGTTTATTATTTTCAAGAACATATTCATTCGGTAGGAAAATGAAATATTGTATGAAAAGATATTAAAATGGCGGCGTTCATGTACAAAACGCTTACATTAAAAATAAGTTAAACATTATAATTATACAAAATATTCACCATGTTTTTCACTCAAACGCTAAGTTATACTTGAAAATATATTTTTTTCGTGTAAATACGTACTTCTAACTTTTAAACTAACAGATATTTGCGTGCAAAATGTACACTTTTTTGACAGATACGACTTGGAAAATTTTGTATGAAAAAAATAATTATTGAAATATTTTTAAAATTCAGCATTTTTATCGCATTATTTTTAGCGTGACACTGCATCAGGTATACAGGTACACGTTCGCACATAAATTAGATTTTTAGATGCTCTTGGTTTTTCAGAAGGCGTGAGACAAACACACACATACACACACACAAACACTAACATTTTGATTGCTTTATTACTTTAGATATATATATATATATATATATATATATATATATATATATATATATATATATATATATATATATATATATATATATATATATATATATATATATATATATATATATATATATATATATATATATATATATATGTTATTATTAAGTATTTTGGGGATAACCCGCGTCAAATTATGATTCCCGAGAGAATCAGTCGTCTGCCGACGTTTCGTCTGAATCTCATCAGACATTTTCTAAAGGCGCCTTGTTAATAAATTTTCGTCTCGAGGGATAGTGCACGCACGTCCGTTCGAGTCGAAAGCCTACTACCAAGTGACGAAGAAACGTCGGCAGACGACTGATTCTCTCGGGAATCATAATTTGACGCGGGTTATCCCCAAAATACTTAATAATAACATATTTTGTACTCGCGAAAACCTTAGATTTAACATATATATATATATATATATATATATATATATATATATATATATATATATATATATATATATATATATATATATATATATATATATATATATATATATATATATATATATATATATATATATATATATATATATATATATATATATATATATATATATATATATATATATATATATATATATATATATATATATATATATATATATATATAAAGATGAATGGTGTGAATAACTACCTACATACATACTAAGCCACACTGAATCAGTGAATGCTGCCAGATGTGATAGTACACTATATTATTGAATTAAATAAAATAAAATTTAAATGTAAAAAAATATATATATATAAAAATGTAAACAAGTGACTACAGAATCATTTGGGGGTATTTTTTTTTGAAAATGTTTTAATAAAGTGTATTTGTAGTAAGAATTAAATAAAGGGTCAGTCAGATCATCAAAGTCATTGCCCAATCGATGAATTCTATTCAATGGAGTGTTATTTATGTATATAAATAGTTAGTGTCGGACGTCTTATATACAAAAGTTATAATTTGGCGGGTATTTCTTGTTGGATTATGGTAATGTATCTGACTGACAAGGTAAAAGAAGCTAAAGTAATTATTAATTATCCTTATAGAGGAGCATGAGATCAGACACAATTCTTCTATCGGAGAGGAAGGATTGTGTCTGATCTCATATTTAGTGTGTCCGTGCGTATGTCCCTTATAACTTTTGATCTGCTTGATGCACAGAGCTTAAAATTAAACGCTATTTTTTTATAAATATATAGACAAATTTAATATCTCATTTTATTTTATGAAAAAATCCAGGGTTTCTGGAACTTTTTTACTGGGAATAATATTTTTTATGATAAATTTATGTATTTAGCTTCCATTACTTATTTCCATTTTTTTAAATATCGAAAAACGCCGAGACATCCCATTTAGATAATTTTTTTCTATGAAAATTAGATACATTATAGTTAATACTTTTTTAAAAAAATTAATCGTTTCATACAATTTGTATTGTTTATCTTTCATACAATAGTGTGCACAATATCCACTGGACTCTCAATAGTTTGATACTTAATCTCCATACATACATACATACCATCGAGCTGTTTACATTTTTTTTATTACATATATCAAGAATTACATTTAATATAAGCAACATAACAAATAAATTGGGTTGGTTTGGACCACCTCACTAGGCCAGGTGAGGCCAGGCCTGTTCCGAGGTGGTAGACTAATTACATAATATTAATTACTAAGTCATTGTAAGCTGTCACATAGAATGATTGTGTAGCCCATGGTCCACTTATTGAGTCCCATGTTAATAGTTTTGTCGTGTATGTTGTTATGAATTGAGAATTTACTGACAATAGTTGATCCCTTCGTTATATAACCATGTTTGTATTGTATGTTTAAGTCTTGTATTTTCTATTAAAAGAAGGTTTATATTTAGGGAAGGAACAAATGACTGACCTCCATACTATCTTATCTTTACATACATTTTTGCACAAAAAAGAAAAAATATCTTAAAATATTCAATAATTTGGATTTAATAGTTTATAGTTTGGTACGTATTCTTCAACTATACATACCGTCGCAATCGACAGTTGGATCTCATGTGTTACATGCAACTAGTCTATATAAATGCAGCTGTAAGATGAGGTAAGTAAAGTTTTTTAGCAACGATAAAATTCACCACCATTACATACATACATACATACTACATAATATTATAATATATACATGAACTAGAGAGCTACCATTTGAACCAGATACCTAGGTATGTATAACGTGTGAGAATATTAATTCGGAACACGATTGAATAAAAAAAACTCAACAAGAGTTTTTCGGTAATTGAACTCGTGGCCCGGTATGTTCGTGAACACACAACCGTTGTGTGTTGTACTGACATCTCATTTTGCATAATTCAACATTGGCTCTCAATCCACGGTCCCATTATTAAATCGTTGCGTGTCAAACAATATAATTCCCGATAGAAATTAACTGTCATATTTTCGTACTTAATAATTATGTATATTATACATTTTTTTATGAGAGAAACAACCTGTGATATTTCAGTACACTGCTATTTTTTTTTTCTATTAATACTACTTTTTTATTTAATGTTTAGGTTGATTTTGAGTCTATATGTACATCATTTTTTTATGTTTGCATACGTTATTGATTTTCTTTAATTTTTGAATTTAATGTTTTTTATTTTTGAATTTACTGTTTTGTTTTTTTTTGGATCCTTATGTATATCTTTTTTTATGTTTGCTTACATCTATTTTTTCTTTATTTTTTGTCTTATTGTTTAGGTTTAAGTTTTTTTGTTTGCCAAGTGTATACCTAATTGCTTTTTTTATTCTATCTATTGTTATCATCAATATGTGTTATTATCTATGTATGTAAAAGGCATTTTATGCCGTTTATAAATAAATAAATAAATAAATATACCATAAATCAATTACACTATAAAATCAAGTCCAAAAATGTGTGGTAGAACGATCTATGATGGGATAAGGAATGTGGACATCAGACGAGAATGCAAGATTGAAAGAGATATTGTGAGTAGAATGAAAGTATGTAAATACACTACGATGGTTCGGACATGTGGAGAGAATGAACGATGAGCGCCTGACAAAGAAAATATACAAGGCTGAAAAGAGTGGAATGAGAGGTCGTGGCCGCCCGAGAAAGAGTTGGCATGATAATATAAATGAGATTTTGAAAGATGGTAATATACGAAGTCAGAATAATAGGAGAGCATGTATGACGCGATGCATGGATGTAAATGAGGCAAAACATGTATGTCAAGATAGAGGTGTCTGGCGTTCGGTCCTCTCTGCCTACCCCAAGTAGGGATACAGCGTGATGGTATGTATGTATTGTATCCTGACTTTATTCCTTGATACGCATAGGCGGTAAACAAAAATAACTTATACTATGTGTATCATTTTTTTTTTTTTTAAATTTAGATATTATGCATTTTTTTTAACAATTCCACACAAACAATATTTAAAAAAAAATATTCACGTAATACTCTCTCGATAAGAGCATCGTACTTAAACAAAATACATACATACATACATACATACCATCACGCCATATCCCTTACGGGGTAAGCAGAGAGAACCGAGCGCCATACTCCTCTATTTTTGCACACATTCCTAGCTTCCTTTACATCCATGCATCGTCTCATACATGCTCGTCGATTGTTCAAGCTTCTTATATTTCCTTCTTTCAAAATATCATTCACATGGTCATGCCATCCCTTTCTGGGGCGGCCCCTGCTATTTACTCCTCTTACACCCATGTATATTTTTTTGGTCAGTCGAACATTAACGGACATTAAACAAAATAAATATAATTAATTATATCTACACCTAATAAAATATAAATTAATGATTCTAGAGTTTTTGTATTAACAGAGTGGAAATCCATTTTAAAATTAATAAATAAATATGTATTTTTGCACAACATTTTTATAACGACAAAAAAAATGAAAAATGAGAACATAAGGAGTGCAAGATAAAGAAGCATATTATATATAAAATGAAAGTGAATGCCTCGAGGTGGTTTGGCTTGCATTACTAAACTTGGAGGTGATTACTAATCACTGATTAGTTTTGCATAGACACCCCTGCATTTCTTTTATATTATAATAGTTAGGTAAGTATAACATTTATAATTTCAGTTACAAGACTACTGGACATATGTATTATCTGACAAGCGCTGGTTTTAACTACGCAAGCCAATAAATATCGTACAATTCTCAAGTACAGCCAGACACATACATACCTACATACATTCACACTTATAATCTATTATATTCCACTCCCCAGGATTTTTAAATAGCATGTTTAGGCGCCAAATGTATATACACACCAAGGGTTCTTGAACTTTGTAGGAAACAAAAACCATACGAGAACGGCGGATCTGTACCTAGTCCTGGAAGGAGACATGTAAGAGACAAAGGAACAAGATACAGGAAGAGACAATGGACTAAGGGACCTATTGTTCTCGTCTGTTTTTTTTTACATAAACACCCAGCTTGTTGTAATATGGTTATATAGAGGCGATAAAAAGGTTAAAAAAAAGTCAATCTGTTAAAAAAAATGTGGGTTGTACCATAACTTTACTTGAGCTATTTATAGCAGCAAAATCAGACCGATATTGGTGGTTATTCTGAAATTTCTATGATTGTATTGAAATGAATCCAATTACAATAGCTGTAATTGTATGCCAAATCAATTGTCAACCAATAGTACACAATATGTTGGCTATTCTGAACATGCTAGTATATTGTCAATGGTCAAAAGCAATTTTAACTATTTTCAGATTATTCTGTTATAACCCAACACCCGTCGTATTCACTAAAACTGATTATATTTTCACATCTAAAATAATAAAAACAAAATAATATATTCCCTGTGGAGACACAGTTTTTAATTGTGTTTTCAGTCTGGATCTGTGAGACGATTAATATCGTAAGTCTCCAGAATGTGGCAACTTGTTATTGGGTGCGTGATAAATAATTATTTGACATAGTACCTGTTAGTTGTCCGAGAAGCTAAATAAAATAAAATTAAAGCCAAAGCTGCATATTCTTGTGCCATTTTAACTGAAAATCCAAATATTTAATCGAACAAAACATCAAACTGTAATTTAAACGATTTCAATAACTTTTAAATAGAGTAATCCAATGATGTGCGTTCAGAATTCCATATTTGCGATTGCTAACATTTTGTATTGTGATAATGTCAAAAGTCAATCGTTGTTTATCGTTTAAGAATTAACATAATATAACTCGAGCTTAATTAATAGTAGCAACAATCACACCGATTTTAACATAATCTTACTCGTGTTGATTAACAGCAGCTAAAATAACAGCGATATTAACAAAATAGTACTCGAGCTAATTTTAACACAGTTACGAAAATCACAGAAGTATAAACATAAATAAATTTACTGAAGCTGATGATTAGCAGCAGCAAAAATCAGGCCGATATTAATCTTATTCATGTTTATTAAATCACAGCGGTATAAACATATTCGTACTTACATACATACATACATACCATCACGCCATGTCCCTTACGGGGTTGGCAGAGAGAACCGAACGCCATATCTTTCTATCCTGGCACACATTTATCGCCTCGTCAACATTCATGCATCGTCTCATACATGTTCGTCTATTGTACATTTATTTTATTTATTTATTGTTAATACAAAGACATTTTTACATTATGTAGGTTAAGTAAGTAACGCCCCACTAGGCAAAACCTGTTCTGGGGCTGTTACTTTTACACAATAAGGTATACAAATTATTTACATATAGAGGATACAAAATATATAAAGTGCACAAATGTTACAATCAAGTAGTTATAAGAAAATGATTACAAAAGAGTAAGATGTACAGTTTTAGATTAAATAAAGAAATGATTAAGAAGAAAGGAAATATAGGAATAAAGTGAATAAGTCAGATGTTAAGGATGGACAACCCCCTCAGCATAGAGCCTGCCTGAGGAAATCAGCCATTTTTGTATATGAATTTTAAAGGAATTGTGCTTCTAACATTTCCGTCTTACAGAATATCGTTCACATGGTCGTGCCATCCCTTTCTTGGGCGGCCCCGGCCTCTCAATCCAATCCTATCCGCATTGTATATTTTCTTCGTCAGGCGTTCCTCATTTATTCTACCCATGTGGCCAAACCATCTCAGTGTGTTCACTTTCATTCTATTTATGATATCTTTCTTCATCTTACATTCTTTCCTTATGTTCTCATTTCTTACCCTGTCATACATCGTTCTATTGCAGATTCTTCTTAGCGATCTCATTTCAACAGCATTTATTCTGCTTTCGTGCGACTTCTGCCATGTCCAGGTTTCACTTGCATACGTCAATGTTGGCACTAAGATAGCGTTATGAATGGCAACTTTGGCAGCCTTTGATATGTTGCGATCATTCATAACTGGTCTCAGTGCTCCATTCACTCTGTTTCCTGCCATAACTCTTCTTTCGATATCCTTATCAGGTCGTCCATTCCGTTGAAACATGCTTCCCAGATATACATACTCGTCGACTTCTCGAGCCATTCATTCTCTACTCTTATTTTACAGCGTATTCGTACTCGAGCTAATTAAAATATGTAATTGCAAAAACCTCAGCAGTATAAACAACATATTGCTCATCAACAGTAGCAAAAAACACATAGAATTAAATGGGTGATTTGAATGAACGAAAAAGAAAATAATATCCTTCGTACCTCAGTTAGATAATCTATTCTAAACGCTCTTGAGGTGAGATTATCACAAAAACGGCGATATATAAGTCATCCCAAATTAAAATTATATTTAATAATAATAATAAACACTTCCTTGCACCCTATGTTAATGATCCCGGTTTCGACTCCCGATAGAGATACAGTTTTTAGTCAGATAATATTTGTCTACTCTTGAGCTAAAGATTCTTGTTTCGATCCCCGATGGAGATGACAGAGTTTTCAATCTAGAATTGTTTCATTTTTTATTTACGAACACTTCCTTGCATCCTGCGAAAGCGGCGAGTTTATTGTATATTTACCAGATTCTCATAAAGCATAGATATGGGTGGGTATTATAGATAATAGTCATAGTTAGATATTTTTATATTATGGTGTATGGACATGCAAAGAGCGGCCCCTAGTACTTTAATAATACTATAAATGACAATCATATTATTGTAGTGAGGGGAGCTTTGTCGAGGATAAAATCAAAAGTTAAATACAAACTACAAAAAACCCTGAAGACGATTCTGATCAAAGTATAAGGGGAATGACAGCTGGATACACATCCTGTAAGTCACCCTTGCATCAAGCAAGGTCAAATCCATGATATATATATAATAACAATACAAAACGTTACCCATACTCGTATGTACATACACATTGAGATATTATTTCTTTCATACTTCGATAGATTTAATATTATTTTCTTAAAGGGGAAGTAATCTACAGCTGTTCGATTCTGTAACAGCAAAACCAGATCTACAATTTTTAAAATGTACCTTTCATCGCCCAACGAAAAAAAACGCTTAATAAAATTAAGCGAAAGAATGTTCAAATAAACAAGTTGCATGTAACACATGAGATTAAGAGAATTAAATTGTCTTGAACGAATCGACAGTTGGAATACCTAATTTCCTTACTACAACCCGTTTGTTTTATAGGGACTGAAAACAGCACCTTCCAGAACATTGAAAGAACTCATGTGATGAATCCGGAGGACTATTAAACCTTGTAGAAACAGTAATTAAAAGTAATACAATATTATGATGATACGAGAATATTCCAAATGATATCTGAATAAAAATTTATATACTTACCACTAGTTGCATGAAACACATGAGACCCAACTATCGATGGCGATTATATGTGTAGTTGAAGAATACGTAATAATAATAATTTGGATAATTTATATAGCGCCGTTTTTGTGAATATCTCACCTCAAGGGCGCTGAAAATTTTTGAGTTTTTTCTGAACGAAGATATATTTTCAGTTTGTCTGAGGGTGTGTGGGAGCTTATTCCATGCATTTGGTCCTGCCACAGCAAATGCACGATCACCGAAATTAGTTGTGTGCACCCTGTTTATTTCAACCAATTTCCCCAACCATGAATGAAGAAGCAGAACGAAGCGACGATTGTCTGTCATTTATTGAAAGCGGAATGCACAGTTCGGAGAGATAAGTAGGAGCCATACCACGAAGTGCTTTAAAGATTATGAGACAAAGCTTATATTCAATTCTTTCGGGGACTGTAAAAGCCAATGTAGATTGCGAAGATGGTGAGAGATGTGAGAAAATTTGGAGGCTCCAGTGATGAGCCTCCAAATGCAGCATTGAAAACTGACTGAATTTGATTCAAATTCGCATATATACCGTTATATTTTGTTAAATTCGCATATATACCGTTTCAATAATCCAAACGGGAGACAATACAGGCGATTACCAAAGATTTCATGGCTTTAATTGGGATGTTCCTTCGGATTGACTTTAAACGTCTTAGTTGAAAGAAAGCAGACCACACTAGCGGACCAAACCATAAACTCTGAAATCCAAAGACACATACACACACACCCAAACATATAAAAAGTTCTACTCCGAATTCTAAACTCATCCATATATATTATAGAACAGATGTGCTGCGAATCCTGTAAGTAGGTGTTTTTTGCATGCAAAATTTTCACTACGCCATACAAATGTTCCTTCCTAGTAGGTACCCGCGTCTTGGCTTAATACTGTCGATGCAACAAATCCAACTGTCGACTTGTAACATCGACAGTTGGAATATGCTTAATGTTTGTGAAATCATAACTCTGAACTATTCCATAGTAGTGGAGAGTAAAAACAATGACTATGATAGATAGAGTATGAAAAATCCCAAAGTTTTTAAATTCTCTTTGTCTGTAGTCTAGACACAATAAGATATAACCGTTTGGTGGACTTAGTTTGACTTAAAACCGTTCAAGCTAATCTCTCAGAAGAATCAATACGTTCGCTAGGGTCATACAAGCAGTAAAAACATTCCTGGTATGTAGGTAATTAAGTTTTAGATGGATCGGCTAGCGAGCTGGATTTTTTTCTGAAAATCCGGTATCCAGCAGATGCGGGTTCGAATCTCGCCTCGACCGATCCGTTCACCAAGTATTTTTAGAAGCATAATATTATATGCTCAGTTTAGGAAATGTATGAGGATGTACGTTCTTGTTTCGAGGAAATATTTTATTTATTTATTTGTACCTTCTTGCACATATAATTTGTACACAGGCGAGTTCATGTCACTTCCATACATTGAGTTATCTTTTCTTGATTCCTTTCTTGAGCTAAATGACACGTTGTCTGGAGGGGCAGAGTTGATGTTAACATATTATAAAATGTGTACTATGGCATTAACATGCCAAAATTAAAATAAAAATAACAGAAAAGCAAAAAAAGAAAAGACAAAAAAATAGAAAATTTAAAAAAGATTTCATAGCAATGATAGGAAAACAAAGGAATAAGGAGAGGAAGAAGAAATTAGGTATTATCAGATAGGAAAATATTTTTACTTAAGCCTTTTTTGAATATTCATTCTTTAAAAAAATAATTCCTACCAATAAACGTAGAAGTATATATTTTATTATTTACTAGTTTTTTATACCCGGCGTTGCTCGAGAAGGTAAATGTGAGGCAATAAGCTAAAGTATCAAGAAAATCGTTTACGTAATTTTGAACTGCTGTGGCTGGACCAGCCTCGTGGAATAAACTACCACCTGAACTAAGGCAAATCGACAACTTAGCACTATTCAGGAAACATCTTAAAACTCACTTCTTCCGCGAGTCTTACAAAAACCTGTAATATATTCAAAGCGCCTTTGAGGTGAGGTTATCACAAAAACGGCGCTATAATATCATCCCAGTTCATTATTATTATAAGTTAATGACGTTAAATTAATATGGTAACATGATCTAGGTATTCAAATAACACAGAAATCAATAACTGGCAGCCATATGCTTGTTATAATGTTCTCAAATTACTAAACGACCCACTCGAATATCAAACCGTCTTCATTTAACAGATGTTGTTTATAATAATAATATTTTTTTAACGTAAGATAAACATGGTAAATAATTATTGATACAACATATACATACATACATACCATCACGCCATAGCCCTCACGGGGAAGGCAGAGAGAACCGAATGCCATTTATTTCTGTCCTGACATACATACATTCATCGTCTCGTCAACATTCATACATGTTCGTTTGTTTCCGTCTTTCAAAATACCGTTCACATGGACGTGCCATCCCTTCCTTGGGCGGCCCCGTCCTCTCATTCCATTCCTGTCCGTAATGTATATTTTCTTCGTCAGACGTTCCTCATTCATTCTCCTCATGTGGCCAAACCATCTCAATGTGTTCACTTTCATTCTATTAATAACATTTTTCTTTATCCTACATTCTATCCTTATGTCCTCATTTCTGGCCCTGTCATACATCGTTCTATTACAGATATTTCTTAGAATCTGTAAGAAATAATTATTGATATTTAAGATATCTTTAATATTATAAATTTAGTTAATAATATTGTGAATGGAGCACTTAGACCAGTTATAAATGATCGCAACATATCAAAGGAATGCAAATGTGCCATTCATAACGCTATCGTAGTGCCAACTTTGACGTATGTAAGTGAAACCGAGACAAGACAAAAAGCAGAATAAATGCAGTTCAAATGAGATCAACAAGAAGAATCTGTAACAGGACGATTTATGACAGGGTAAGAAACGAGGACACAAGGAAAGAAATATTAATGGAATGAAAGTGAACACATTGAGATGGTTTGGCCACATGGGGAGAATGAATGAGAAACGCCTGACGAAGAAAATATACAGAGCGGACAGGAATGGAATGAGAGGTTGCTTACATTGAGATCATCTGGATCACAGAGTACCAGCTCTTTAAAAAAGAATTGGACAGAGTCAATAAGGCAGCTTACTATGGTCGGGATTTCAGTGTGACCGGGCCTTTAAATGAAATAAATTGCCCCTTGACATACGTGGAGCTCAGAGCATCGTCACCTTCGGTAAACTTCTTAAGACTGCCTTGTTTCGTAGAGCCAACAAATAAGCTACAGCGTCCTTGGAGTGATCTTGTATCACTAAACGGCGCTTTATAAATACTATTTATTATTATCATTAACATTTTTAACGGGGTTGTGAAACACGAGAAGTTTTTTAATAATGCAGTGACAGCCAATTGGCAGGGGAATCAAAAGGATCATGTAAATTTGAATCAAACGCAGTTGTTTTATACAGCAAATAAATTCAAATACAGAACATATTCTATTGTGAAATGATATATGTAAATAATGTACTTAAACAATTACACTAAGTTTGTATCAAACTGGAAACAGTTTTAAAATGCATTGTCATCGAGATGTAAGTTAAAAATCGATTGCTAAATTCCAGTACAGACAGACATCAAAGAAAAGTGTGTAATGAACAGAAAAAAGAAAATAAAAAAATAATTCGGTCAGGCGATTTGAATTGCTGGGTAGGCATCCGGAGAAAATATTTCGAATCAACTTTCGGACCTTACGGCGATAGCAGAGTGAATGATAACGGAAAAAGACTGTTAGATGTATGTGTGAAAAAGGACCTATTTGTGTCAAACACAATTTTTGAACACAAAAGAATTCATATATAGGTATGTATACATGGGAAAGAGAAAATGAGAGATTCATGATAAATTTTGTATGTGTGGACATTGCTCTGAGAAAAGTGACTATTGATACGAGGGTGCCGAGCTAGAGACAGACCATTTTTTAGTTGTCACAAAAATATGCCTGTTTATACGGGTTGGCGCTATAGAACCAATCGTGGCAGTCTGCCATCGCGTATCAAAGTAGAGAAGCTGCAAGAGGAAAGTATCAGACAAGAATTTGCAAGAAGAATTGAGTATGCCATAAGTCCCCACGCAGTGACAGAAATGAATATAAGTGGCACATGGAGTATACTTAAAAAACAATGTACTCAACGTGGCTAAAAATGTGTATGGCGAAGCAAAAAGAGGTAGAATAAAAGGGGATGCTTGGTGGAATGAAAGAGTAAAGAAAGTAATATAAGAAAAACCTAAAGCGTGGAAGGAATGGTTGGCATGTAAAGGATCTGGAAGCGAGAAAGAAGAAAGAGCTAGAAATCAGAGAAAAGTATATATATATGGTTGGACAATTTATATAGCGCCGTTTTCGTGAAAACTCACCTCAAGGGCGCTTTGTAGCTATTAGTTTTTCATGTTAGTAAAAGCTTAAAATCTAGGTTATTGATCTTAAATTAAATTAAAAATAAACATAAAAACGATGTATACAGTAATAAGTATATTCTATTTAATTGAATCTAATGCCATGAAACGTTGAGAAGTGTCACGGAGCAGTTAATTACAGTGTTATTAAGTTGGTTTCATTACATTATATACAAATTCAAATTTAGGAGGTGTTATTGTGTGAAATATTAAACAGGTGTGTCTTAAGTTGTTTTTTAAACGTGTTTATATTGTCTATTTGTCTGAGTCGGTATGGAAGTTTATTCCATGAGGATGGACCAGCAACAGCGAACGCACGATCACCAAAGTTTGATTTGTGCACTCGGTTAACTTCGTTTAGTTTACCGATTGCTGAGCTTTGAGCTGAACGGAGGGATTTCTGTCTGTTGTTTGAGGTGAGCGGAGTGCACATTTCGGATAGGTATTGCGGGGCCAGACCGTGTATTGCCTTGAATGTTGTTAGGCATATCTTGTACTCTATCCTTTCAGGGCACTTGAGCCAGTGAAGATTTTTTAAGTGGTGAGAGATGTGAGAGTATTTAGAAGCACCCGTGATAACTCTAGCAGCGGTATTAAATACAGATTGGAGTTTTTTTATTTCTTGTTTTGGGAGATGAGCATATATGCTATTGCAGTAATCAAGTCTTGAAATAACATAAGCGTTGATGAGAGATTTAGTAGCGTCTATTGGAAGATTTCTGCGAATTGACTTGATTCTACGAAGATGATAAAATGCTGCTCTAGTTGTGCAATTTATTTGTTTTTTGAGAGTCAGGCTAGAGTCTATGTGGACTCCGAGAAGTTTTACACAGGAATTAGGGAGAATATTTGATTGATCTACTTTAAATTCTGATTTATCCAGAAGGTGTTGACGCCTTTGTGTGGCAGTCCAAAGAAATTCAGTTTTAGTCGGGTTCAACTTGAGTTTGTTTGATGACATCCAGTCATTTATGTCTTGTATGCATTTGATTGTTTTGTCTTTTAAAGTCGCTGTGTTTTCTGAAGAGCACTGTGAGTACAGCTGCCAGTCGTCTGCGTAACAGTGGGCATTTAGGTCATGTCCTTTTATAATATCAAATATTTCTTTTGTGTAAAGGATGAATAACAGTGGACCCAGTACGGAGCCTTGTGGTACTCCCGTCTTCATTGGTGAAGGTTTTGAGGTAGATTCGTTGATTTTAACAGTCTGAAATCTGTCTGTTAGATATGACTTAAGCCAATTAATGGCAGTGCCATGAAAACCATATGTTATTTCCATTCTGTTTAGTAAAATTTCATGGTCGATTGTGTCGAATGCAGCACTCATATCTAAAAAAGACACTAGTGCCACATTTCCTGTTTCAGTAGCCAGTATTATGTCTGATAGTATTTTTAGAAGTCCCGTTTCTGTCGAGTGATATTTTCTATATGCTGATTGATTTTTGTTAAATAGCAAATTCGTTTCAATGTGGTCATTTATACGTTTTGATATAATTTTTTCGAGTAGTTTTGCTATGAATGGTAAGTTTGATATTGGTCTGTAATTATTAAGGTCATCCGGATCAAGTGAAGGTTTTTTCAATACTGGGGTAATAACAGCTCGCTTCATGGCATTAGGTACATATCCAGATTTTATTGAAAGGTTTATAATATATTTGAAAAATGGAACTAGCTCACTGGAGCATGACTTCAGAAGCCATGTCGGGATGGGGTCAAGTGAGCAATGTTTGTTAGGTGAACTGTTTATGTATTTGCCGATTTCTTCGTTTGTGGTTTCGGCAAAGGCAGTTAGGGCTTCAGTAGATAAGAGGTTAAATGATGGATCTTGCTGTGATGTAGTATGTGTACGGATGGTATTTATTTTGTTTTGAAAAAAGTTTGATATGTTATCGGGAAGAGCTTGAGTCTGTGATTGGTCTTTCGTATTGCAGAGTACTTTATTAATTGACTTCCACATTTGTTGAGGATTGTGTTTTTCTGAGTTTATTTTAGTCGTCCAGAAGCTATTCTTTTTCCGAGTCACCGTTTCTTTGTATATGTTTTGACTTTTTAGCCATTCAACGCGACTGTAAAATAAGTATGTAAAAATAAAGCAATGAGAGTAAAAAGCCAATTGAAAACTACACATATTAGTAAAACCAAAAACTCACCAAAAGAGCGTAATTCTTGTCGACGACTCTGGCTGTCATGGTGTTGGTAACATGCAGGTGTCAGTGTCAAAAAGCGACGAAGCAAAATCGCTTTAGATGCAGGTGCTTTTTTGGCACTTTAGCACGAAACAAAAAAAAATCGTCCCGCAGATTATGCACAGCTCAAGTCAGTCCAAATCCACCAAAATACGGCAACTCGCATGCACTTATTTAACTTTTCAAAATACAAGAAGGTTAGTGACATTTACCAGGATCTCTTGTAAAGTTTCACGATATACTTAATTAATAATGAAAACTGCACCAATAAGTGAAAAATTCATGCATTTATTAATAATCTTAACTATCGTTAATCGATTTAATTGAATAAATATTGCAACTAAACCACAACCGTAATTAGGCAAAATAACTATAATGATAAGTTAGTTAGGAAAAGAAAATGATGTCACAACATGCAGTAACTCGAACAACCTGAAATAATAGAGAAGCGATGTTATTTATAAAAAATATGCCAAATCTACAGAAAAAGCTATCAAATCTACAGAAAAAGCTATCAAATCTACAACTACAAGTTTACAAAAAAAGTATAAGTACCTACATAGATTTAAATACATATGAAAATATCATAACATGAAATATGGATATTTTTCTATAACTTCTCGGACAACTAACAGGTACTATGTCAAATATTAATTAATTTGACACCTTAGATTATATATGACACGCACCCAATAACAAGCAAGTTGACACTTACGATATTAATCGTCTCACAGATCCAGACTGTAGACACAATTAAAAACTGTGTGTCCACAGGTAATCGAACCGAATCAAATCAAATCAGGGGAGCAAGTCTGGTCAAACGTCGAAATCAAAACCCTCACGATTAACCCATATCATGGATATAATTATCATATGGAGTTCTATAATATCCTAACATATTATAGAACTCCATATGATAATTATATCCGTGATATGGGTAAACATCTATGGTCTTACTTACTATTTGCAATTTTGTGTTTAAGCTGATACTAACCCAGTTTTTTGTATGGCCAAATTGACCAAAACTGACTTAGCGTTGGATTAAACTCGTATTTTAAATAGTAAGTAAGGCCCGTATGGTTTTAATTTCGCCGGTTGACCAGACTTGCCCCCCCCCTTTTAAAATTTAATTGATATTATAACTGAAAAAAAATCTTTAGAATTATAATCTTCAGAGGCTTTTGCAATAAAGGTTTGTACGCAAATTCACAGAACTGGTAAAAAAATATACTTAAAAATTGTGAAATTATGACTCCACTATTCCATAGTGGTGGAGAGTAAAGATATTCTCTGTTGTGTAAAAAAACTGTAACTAGGTACTTTTTTTACTATTCTACGAGTATATTAGTTGAGAGCAAAAAATTGCTGCGATTTTTGATCTCCACAGAACAGACTCTTTGATTCTTTGTTCTGTGGTGATCTCCCATTCCCTTTTTTGGGTTCTCAGTATACCAACTGTAAACTAAGCAGTTAATCTTTATTACAAAGGAACCCGACCATTTGCCATGGGATCTTACAACGACCGATTTATACCTGACTTTTCATTTGTGTGCGTTGTGTGTTCGTTCGTCCAAAATATCCTCCAAAATAACGATACATTTTTATGGCAGAAAATTTAGATACGTTTAGATAGAAATTCAGATAGAAAATTTATATAGAAAATTTAGATATAAATTTCAGATAATTAAGACAGAAATTTTGTTATAATATTTTGATAATTTAGATAGAAAATATAGATAGAAAATTAAGATAATTTAGATAGAAATTCAGATAGAAAATTTAGATAGAAAATTAAGATAATTAAGACAGGAATTTAGTTATAAAATTTTGATAATATAGATAGAAAATTTAGATAGAAATTCAGAAAGATAATTTAGATGGAAAATTTAGATAAATTAGATAGAAAATATAGATAGAAATTTAGATAGAAATTAAGACAATTTAGATAGAAATTTAGTTAGAAAATTTAGATAATTTAGAAAATAAAGATACATTTGACGACCTTCATGGCTCAGTTGGTTGTATATCCGACTCCTGAGCCCAAGATCCCGGGTTCGATTCCCGGTGGAGACACAGTTTTTAATTGTGTTTTCAGTCTGGATCTGTGAGATGATAAATATCGTAAGTCTCCAGAATGTGGCAACTTGTTATCGGGTGCGTGTTAAATTAACATTTGACATTAGTGCCTGTTCGCTAGTATAAATTATTATCAACATGAAATAGACTGAACCTATTATTATTTGGACTGCAGAGGTGATATTTTTTTCTTTTTCAAAACTTTCAAAAAAGTTATTCCTGAAGAGGTTATCAATTCGTCGTGATTTTTTTAGCATAGTAGAAACCCAATTTTCCGGAACGTGAGGGCACATTGAAAGTCTTTTAAGGATGAAATCTTAATTTTGAATAAAATAGAAAATATACAAAATTAAAACATATGTTTTTTAGAGTAGGTATAGAATTTCGTTCACTTATAACACAAGCATATGCTTAATTTAGTGATTTTTTGAGGATGGGTATGTACCTACTTGTTGCAAAAAAAAGGACATATTCATTATTTTTTTAAGAAAAAAAAAATTGGGCTATGTAAAAATGCTTTTAAGGAATGTCAACCTTTGATGAAAAAATATACTTATAGATTCCACCAAACTGTGGAGGGGGGAGATTTGCACATACATATACCTATATGTACCTACCTAGCATAAATAAATTAGCGAATAAATAAAAAGAGAATATAACCTATGGATATATGCACTGACTTACGCAATGCAAAATTTTATTTATCTATATTATGTAGATACCACGGACTTTGTATTATCAAATGTGGTGGTATTACACATTATAATAAATAAACATATGTCAACATTGTCACATTAGACAGTTGCAAAATGGACGTCGTCGTCGGCTCGAGACGTTGAAAAAAAATCAGCATTTCGTATATGACATGTGTACATATTTTATTTTTTTATTCATATACAAAATAGTTATATATTTTATGTAATTGTTTCATACAAGAAGTATAATTTCCGTCTCATATTATTTGAAAATAATAATATAAAGACAACCAGTTTTAACAGGTGATACTTTATGACATTAAAACATGCGATTCCCGCCAAAAAATCATAATTTAAAAGAGTCGTCTCGGCTGCTTACACTTACAAATAATCGGAGCTTTGTTGCGCCGAACTACGTAAAGTATCCCCACTCGATGTTCAGAATACAAGGTCCACACTCCGTCTCGTTTCAATCGACACATTTTTAAAATGAAAGAAAAAGATGCGGGATGTGTATTCCATTTTCAAACATTTTATTGATTTTCTGTGGACAAAGACAACCATAGACGGCCGGTATGATCACCGAGTTACAAATTCAAACGAATTCCCAAACCTTTTTAAAAATAATACATATTTTTATAAAAAGGAAAAAGGTTTGGTTCTACATTATAAATTTTGATTAATATTAGAATACAAGTTCTTCGTGGTTCGTATTATGAGTATTAATTTGTTTAGAATTTAATTATGTCCATTTGTATGATTAAATATATTCCAAAATATCACAAAATAGAGTAGGTATTTTATCATAACTTATTTTTAATAAATATTGATAAAATTATATTAGGGCGTCCTGGGTTCGATCCCCAGCAGAGGAGAAATTTATTAAAAATTCATTTCTCACGCTAATATTGCTTCTCTGGGCTGGAGACACTGGTTAGTTGGAAGAAATTGCCATATGGCAATAAACTCGACCACTTGCGCAGGGTGTAAGGAAATGTTTATTATTGTTGACATACTTCTCATGAGGACGATAAAGCTTTTACATAATACGAAATGTTTAAAAAAAAGCATCAATAATATTGTTGGATATTCCAGTATTTTGACTAGACATTTTTGATTCCAATTTTCCACAGTATCTTTAAAAATAAATTATTTAAAAATTGAAAATAAAACACAAACTTTGTATATACTTAATTATACTTTACAAATTGCGAAATAAGTTACAACGTTTTCGAGCTTGCGCTCATCATAGTAACTCCTTATTGCAAAATATCAGTAATTCCTTATTAAAAATGAAAAATATACACAAAATTTTCCTTTTATATTTAGTTGAAAAACTAATATCTACAATGTTTCTCACGCCATGTTTGAAGAACTAAATGATTTATTTATCTAATAGTAAACGTGCATTTCGATCTATGGAACTATCTCTTCTTATTTTCAATATAGCATTTCTCATCTCTTCGTACATTCGTATCAGATACCTAACAATAATATTTAGGTATCTGATATTTATAAGCAATGTACAATAAATATTAGATATTGAAATTCATTCGTTAAATTCCGAACGTCTGAGGCCGGCTTTTAGCTCGAATACCATGGATAAATTTAATAATATATGGACAAAGCGCTGTTCAGGGCGTTCAACGTTACAGCACGCCACAGATGTGTCCCGATTGTCATAATATTAAACGCTGAAAAACTAGAATCGTTACTATTCCGTGAAACGACGCAAGTGTATCTTCACAAATAATACTTCAAACATGGTGACGTGTGCGGTAAAAAACTGTAAAAACAAGAGCGGAAAGCACAACCTAAAAAATACCGGCATCACATACCATAGGTTAGTATTTATTGTTACTTTTCAATGTATGTTTATGTTCCTTATAAAATGTGTAGTGTTCATGCGTTGCTAGTGATGCGATGTGATGAAAGCGAAACGCAAGAAATCGAAAAGAGGCGTAAAAAGTACACAACTGTTCATATCGATATGCAGTTGGTACATAAATGCATGTTCCCTCCTTTTTACGCTGTATCGTAATATTCTCTCTGCATTCGCCCGTCGAGTCACCGACCGAATGAGTAGGTACCTCGTGTTATCGTAGTGAGGGGAACATACATTATAACATTATATCGATTCACAGCCGGTCTAAACCTTCGTAGGAGACTGATCATATAGTTTTACATAATTGCATGCTAACATTTAAATTTCATAACTGATTGACTGAATGTAAAGCTCTAATGACATAAAATTTCTCAATTTATTGTGTTAGTGGTGATAGTAGTTGGTATTTTCATAGATTTATCAATAAGTTTCAAAATAAAACGAATTAAACAATGAAACTATGTTTTCTATGATTATTTGTTATACTTAAGAATATTTTAAAATCCACTTCAGCTCAAGGGTGATTTATTTTCTTAGAAATCATAAGATGAGCTTAAAACCAATAAAATGTCACAAAGTAATTATAAAAAATATAACATATTCATACAAAGCTCTTGCTAGGATATACCTAGATCGAACAAAAAGATTTTTAGAAAAAAATAACGAAATATCGATAAGTATGAACGCAATATTCGGTTTTATCCATCGCTATGAGATTAAATGGCTTAAATGTGATATTATCACACACCAATAGTAGGTATATAGACATGACAAAAGCAAGTTTTCGTGGAACAAACCGCCCTTAAAATTTGGTGACAGTCAATACAACGTATTTGAATATTTTCCGAATGGTTCGGAATGAAAAATTTTAACAGTACTCAAAACTAATATCAAAAAGTACACGTTGTTAACAAAGGGATTGAGACTTCGAAAAGAAAATACTTTTACTGCTATATAAATAATGTGTCATTGATTTCCGATTTACATTTAAACATTGAATATGTTTGGGATACCCCCGCTCCGCTTCACTTTCTGTACCAATCGCCTGACCTCTTCATATTTTTTACTATGTGGATATTATATTATTATGCTTGCACGTAGCGTAGTATCGTCTCTTATAGATGCCAAAAAACTTATTGAGTCCCTTCGCCGTGGAGGGTGGCGGTTTGCACATACACCATTCAAGTAAAAAGACACAAATTTCAAATTGTTCAAATTGTTTTGTGAAACTATACTTAATTAGTAGGTGTTGATGCGTCGTTTAACTTATATGCCCGTATCCTGGGTTCGATTCCCAAATGAGGGGAAAATTTTATGTATAGCACCATCGAAAGAAATTGCCTCTTCACAATTAAATTTTAATTTACAGATCCATCGGTTCTCAATTCAAAACACTCGGTTTTTATAACCAACAAATACCAATTGTTACATTGTACACGCAAATATAGTATCGATCGTGGTGACTGTCCCATCACTACGATAAATTGACCGATTAAACAAAATATTCGATTTTAGAACGAACCATATTCTTTTCGGTCGTATGCATCAATGCGTAGGGAAGGGAAAGAACTCATTGCCGACCCCTGAGAAACCAGAGAAAAAAACACAATCGTCACACCGTGTCCCTCGTAAGGAAGGCAGAGAGAGAATAACATACATTTTTGTCTCGTCCACGTTCATGCACGTTCGCTTTTGTTAACTTCAGAAGAAAATAAAACACTATTATATATCAAAACTATACATTGTCTAATAACAGTTCCTATGTTTATAGATTTCCCAAAAGTCCACGGATGAGGGAGAAATGGATTAAATTATTAAATAACGAAAAGTGGTTTCCTACAGAAAACAGCGTGGTATGTTCGCGGCACTTCAAAAAAAAGTGCTTCTATAAAACTGCAAAGGGCAAAAGATA
Source organism: Molanna angustata (assembly GCA_963576475.1). Classification (NCBI taxonomy): domain Eukaryota; kingdom Metazoa; phylum Arthropoda; class Insecta; order Trichoptera; family Molannidae; genus Molanna; species Molanna angustata. The sequence continues at coordinate 7,171,499 of OY754975.1, forward strand.
TTTGTTTCAAAATGCCGTCCCGTCTCTTCTTCTGACATGTTGTATGGCGCAGGTAACAAACCAAGACAATATCACACAATTTGAATAGATCTAAAACTTATTAATAATATTTAAAATATCGATCATTGCCGGCGACACAGATCACAGAATAAATAGAAGGCCCTGAGTTAAATTGAAAACGCTATTCGTTGTCTCCCAGCGCTATTTTTTTATATGGGATTTGACTGAAGTGTTTTTATACTTTTATACAAAATCGTCTCTGACGCCACTACTCGTCCAAATACGTCAAATTTGCCAATTTGCCAGTTGAACGGCATCTGTCGCTACGAAAGCATCGTAGATCTTTTTTGTTGAATAAATTTGTTACTCGTTTACGAAAATGGTATCCTGTTCAATCAGAGTGTGTAAAAATGTCAAAAATGGTACATCAAAGAAAAAAAAATGGGATTACATTCCACTTGTAAGTAGATATATTATGTATTTTAATTATTTATACAATACCTAATTGGATATTTTTATTTTTGCGAGAGATGGAGAGATGAGCTGTCGTCCTGCGTTGGTCAATACCAGGACCGCCGTGGGCGAAATATATATATTTTTTTATATGTATGACATCATTTTTTGCGGAAAAAATTTCTTTATATGTAGTTAAATATAGCGTACATTTAGAAATACAATGAAGTAAGTGCAAATACCATGAATTTTAGAATAACGCATATAAAAGTTTTAGTTTACTCATCTCTCCATAACTTTTTAAATATTTTTTGCGCTACTGATATTTTCATTATATTTTGATTAAATATATTTCTTTAGTATTTCGTTGTTTTACACAGCAGAATGCAGATTACATTTAGGTCGCTGTTCTATTAAAATTAATTTAAAAAATAAACAAATAGCAAGGCAGAACATTAGTCAAATAAAAAAACAAATGCTCAAAAATCTATTTGGATGGGTGGATGGCAGAGCGGTTAGCGCGCTGGGTTAGTAATCCAGTGGTCGCGAGTTCGAATCCTGCCTCGACCGATCTCGTTCACCTATAGGACAAGCATTTATGCTTAGTTTAGGGAACGTAGGAAGATGTATATGTACTTGTTTAACAAGGACATATTCATTTTTGTTAAAAAAAAAAAAAAGACAATTTTTATATAATTTTTCGTATAATTTGTAAATTGAAAGAAAAACTGAATAATTTTGAAATTGTAAAGAATAAATCGAATATTTTTTAAAGGTTGCATATACGCAACATTGGATTTTTTCCCTGTCGGGAGTCAAATGATATTTTTTGGCAAATTTTTAACATCTCAATAGAGACGAAGTTGGAATATTATAGAAGAACCGGGAATCCAAGGCATCTTTGAGAAGATATTTTTATTGAAAAAAAAAACGATAGTAAAAAAATTGTACTTAGCTTAAAAGATATGTTAACGTTATTAAAAACAAAAATGTCGTTCAAAATGAGATTTTGAGTCAATTAGGCGCGATTTATTTAAAAAATAAAGACTTAATTGAGATTTGATGTATGCAGACGATAAAGTTCTATTAGCAGAAAGTATGGAAGAGTTACAGTATCTTGTAAGTATGGTATATGAAGGATGCATAGAGAACGGACTTAGGATGAATGCTAGCAAATCAAAGACAATGGTCTTTGAAAAGAGTGGAAGCAGAACAGCGTGTAAAATAAGGGTAGAGAACGAATGGCGGCTCGAGCAAGTCGACGAATATGTATACTTGGGAAGCATATTTCAACGGAATGGACGGCTTGATAAAGAGATCGAAAGAAGAGTTATGGCAGGAAACAGAGTGAATGGAGCACTTAGACCAATTATGAATGACCGCAACATATCAAAGGATGCCAAAGTTGTCATTCATAACGCCAACCTTGACGTATGGAAGTGAAACCTGGACATGGCAGAAGACGCATGAAAGCAGAATAAATGCAGTTGAAATGAGATCGTTACGAAGAATTTGCAATAGAACGATGTATGACAGGGTAAGAAATGAGGACATAAGGAAAGAATGTAAGTTGAAGAAAGATGTCATTACTAGAATGAAGGTGAACACATTGAGATGGTTTGGTCACATGGGGAGAATGAATGAGGAGCGCCTGACGAAGAAAATATACAGAGCGGAAAGGAATGGAATGAGAGGTCGGGAACGCCCAAGAAAGGGATGGAACGACCATGTGAACGATATTCTGAAAGACGGAAATGTTAGAAGTGTGAGCAACAGACGAACATGTATGAGACGATGCATGAATGTGGACGAGGCGAGAAATGCGTGCCAGGATAGAAAAATGTGGCGTTTGGTTCTCTCTGCCTACCCCGCAAGGGACATGGCGTGATGGTATGTATGTATGTGTAAGACTTAATTGAAAGACAAATTCCTAAAAAGACAAACAAAACAATCGCCATTTTTTTCTCCTGAATTTAAGAACGTTCGCTTTACATTTTTATTCAACGAAGGCCTATATTACCAGTTCGACAATATTTTGTATCGTGTCTTCCCAACATTTTTTTTGTTTAAATAACATTTTAATGTTCTTTTATCTGATATTATTAAGAAAAGAAATCTTTGTAGGATTTTTGTGTGCACGGTTGCTTTGTTATAATTGATATGTTTATGTGTATTAACCATGTACCAAAACTTAAATAAATAAATAAAATAAATATTGAAGGTGTTTCGGCCCTGAACATTTGGAGGCGTGCCTACCCCCACCTTGCACCCCATTCCTCAACCCAAGTGGCTGCACTTTTTGGGTGGTTTTAACAGTGATTTAACCATGGGTTTAACATATAATGCTCCGGACTTCTATCGATTCTGTGATCTTAGGGAATTCACGGGGATGGATGTAAATGTACTTGGACCAATGATATACATATATTTTTTATCTGTATACGTTGCAGCTATTTCCTTGTGGCACATTTTAACTAATATAATTAAAATACATAAATATCTTAGTGTCAACCACGTTTGGGTATTTTACTATTTTTATGTCTTTTTATTTAGTAATAAACTTTAATTAAAATTAAATCGTATTTTTATGTTTGTATTGATTCAGAATCATTTCAATATTTTGAATCATTTCAACAGTTTTCATTTGTATGTACCTACATGTAATTAAATATACACGTTAATTATAAAACATATTTTGGGTTATCTTTTTCCAACTGTCGATTTGTTCAAGAGAATATATTTCTCTTAACATATCGACAAAGTATCCAGCCAAGATACGCGCGATTTGTATGCCAGGTCTATATTTTTCACAGTTTTTTCAACTTTCATGTCAAAAAACACCAACTTAGACACTTCGCAGCATATATGTTTCATACATGGACTTATTCAGAATTCGGAATAGAATATCAATTTGTCTGTGTGTGTGTTCGTCCCCCCCCTTATAACTTTTGATCTGCCTCATGCACAGTCTAAAATTGCAGCATATATAGAAAGTTGCAAAAGTTAAAAGGCCTACAAAACTTTTATATTCAGAATTTTGAATTTATGTCTTTGTCAGGAGCTATCAAGTTTTGAATTTTTTCTTTATTTTTCCATATATCTCAAAAACCATAAAAGCTTGAACGCTGAAAATTAGTATAAATATAGACAAAAACAAAATCTCAAATTTGTTTTTTTTTTTAAAAGTTCCAGTGTCTCAAACACATTTTTAAAGAAAAACATTTTTTTATAATAAATTAATGTGTATAACTGCATATATTTCCAAAGTTTTTAGAATATCAAAAAAAAACAAAACACCCGAACTAAAACATTTAATTTTCTATAAAAAATATGAACATTGTAGTTTCATATAATATGTGAGGCAGTATACAATACACAATATCTACAGTTTGATATTTTATCCCCAAGCATACATACATACCATCATGCTGTTTTCATATTCTGGGTAGGAAAAAAGGACTGACCTCCATACAATTCTATCTTGACATACATACCTACATGTTTTATATAGAAAACAAAATATCTTAAAATACTCAATAATTTGGTTTTAATGGTTTATAATAGTTTGGTACGAATTCTTCAATTTTACATACTATCGCCATCGACAGTTGGACCTCATGTGTTACATGCAACTAGTATTTCTACTATTCGGTTAGCTTGGTTTAAAATGATATTGATGCAATATATATTACATATCTCACGCTGAAATATATAGAAACTTAAAAATCAGAATCATTATTTCCTTTAATTTTTAGTTTTATCCTAAAATAACTTTTTGTATCCATGTTTTAAAAAAATATTTTCTTTTTATAGTCAAATGAATGTGCCACACACCAAGAAGAAATAAAACCTGTATCGAGCGACGAAGATAACGCAGACGGATTCGAAACCCCCAGAGAAAAGGCGCTGAAGAGAAAAGTAGAACATTTAGAAATGAGATGTTCAAAGTTGATAGCCAAGGTGAAGGCGGCCCAACAGAATAAAAGGAGAATACAGAAGAAATATGTGGAAGTGCGTGCAGTTTTGAAAAAACTAGTGGCACTGCATAATCGCGCCGAGCAACAAAACGCCACGCGACAAAGCACCGAACAGAGCGCGGAACAGCAAAGCGCGGGACACCAAAACTCGCAACCAGCGCCGTAAAATCTGTTGTATACATAATTATACAAGCAGTTACAAAAAAACACGGGACAGCAAATCACAGGACAACAAAACTCGATGCAACCAGACCCGTAAATTCTATTGTATACATTATATTATACAAGCAGTAAGAACAAAACACGGGGCAGCAAATCACAGGACAACGAAACTCGATGCAACTAGACCGGTAAATTCTATTGTATACATAATTATACAAGCAGTAACAACAAAACACGGGACAGCAAATCACAGGACAACAAAACTCGATGCAACTAGACCCGTAAAATCTATTGTATACATAATTATACAAGCAGTAACAAAACACGGGACAGCAAATCACAGGACAACAAAACTCAATGTAACCAACGCCATTTTAATACTTATACGCATAATAGTGTCCGAACGAACATTCAGCGTCGGCGGAAAATAAGCCGAAATTCTGACCGAAGCCGAATTTTTCCATCAGCCACTAAAAACAGTTAAAACTGGCTAAATTTCGCTGTTTAAACAGTTAAACCTTGTCGTTTTATTACGTCATCCATTTATACCATCACGGCGTATCCCACAATGTGGGGTAACCAGCGATGGGTGTGCGTTACTCTATAAAAGGAAGAACAACACTTGCACACCAGTTTCGCCTCGCCTGAAAAGGCACTGTATTCAGAATGGGTGGTGAACCTTGCTGAACTATGTGAGGTGTTATTTTGTTAACCAGGGGGGCAAGTCTGGTCAAACGGTGAAATCAAAACCTTCATGATTACCCATATCACGAATATAATTATCATATGGAGTTCTATAATATCTCGAGATATTATACATTTCAATGGGATAATTATATCCATGATGTGGGTTATCATAAGGGTTTTGATTCCACCGTTTGACGGGACTGTATTTGTTTTCGATTACCCGATTTCGAAGAGTGGCAGCACTATTCTAAACCGGTGTCTTGCGACGAATTTACTACTAATAATAATTATTTCATTAAAAACGCAGTTAATAACTCTTTTAAAGTTCTTACTTCATTACTAAATACATATATAAAGTAGACCTCGTAAGATTGTCGTTGTGGATTTGCACGATGTTTGTGCACGGCTATATTCATGTCAGTCTGCCTGTCCTTGCATTCGTTTGAAACCTTTCTATGTCAAAATCGACAATTTTACAGTAGAGCAAAAAACTTATATTATTACATTTGAAAAAGTATAATAAATAATAAATTGTCAAACCTTCGGCCGGACACTAATAATAATTTTAATCAATTGTTAAAATAATATTATGTTAAACATATAGTAACATATAAATAATTGTATTACATTATTTTATCAGTAAAATATAGAAATCGTATAGTTCCGGTAGCGTAGCATGCACTCGCTATCTGTCAAACTCCCGTATAAATCTATCGATATTGTTTACCTACATAAGACATAAAGCTGCAATGTGTAAAAAATATAAATGCAATAAAGACAGCAATAAATAATACGATACGGAAAATACTGGGACCCGTGAATGATGGAGAAGCTTGGAGAATAAGGTATAATGATGAAATATACAGCATCTATAAGACTCCTAGGCTCTCTGTACATGCTAGACTGAGCAGGCTGAGATGGGCTGGGCATGTACAGAGAATGCCGTCATCACGGGCACCCAAGAGGATCCTTGAGGGACATCCGGGTGGAAGAAGAAAGGTCGGCAGACCCAGGCTGCGATGGGAGGATGAAGTGAAAAGGGATGCGGAACAATTACTGCAAGTGGCAGACTGGAGGACAGCAGCGGTAGACAGGAGGAGTTGGAGGCGACGATTGATGGAGGCCAAGGCTCGATATGGGCTGTAGAGCCATCGGAAGAAGAAGAAATAATACGATACACTCATCTGTCATAGGACAAAGTCTAAACATTTGTGGAAACAACCTTTTAAATACGAATAAAATATAACAAATCAGAACCGTGTAAGTTTGAACCTATAAATTAATTTATGTGATATTAATTTAATTGAAGCGTTTAATATTATTTTTGCAATCGAAAATTCATTTTAAAATAGTTTAATTTATCTAAGAGAGAAATGTTTATTTTAAATGACCTATGGAATAAAATTGTCAAAATCAAATATGACAATCGCTTCCTTTGTGAATTACTTTTAAGATACTTTTGTAATTCTATGTACATTATTTTAATTATTGATTTTAAAACTTGGAAACATAAAAATAAACGATATTTTGTATTATATTTTTGTTTATTTACCTGTGTTACATACATATAACAAGAAAAAAGACAAAAACAATTTTGTATCTCAAAAGGGACCATGCTCAGCGATGTTGCGAGAGGACAGCCCCCCAACAGCTGATTTGCAGAATGATTGGAATAAATATCATAGATTGGTAAAATGCACCTTCAAACATACCCTAAAATAAGTACCTATATGAGTGTACAGAAATATTTGAATCTAGATAAAACGTGTGGGTTGTAGCCAACGCTATACTCCTCACTACCAAGTCACCACAAATTATTGAAATATTGTATGGAAAAATTTCAGCAATTTCATGAAAAGAGTTTGTTAAATTATTTTTTATTTTTGTTTTACTATAAAAACTTGATAATTCTCTAATGGCATTTTATGAAAGTGATGTGCATTTGAAAATAAAAAAAATAAGTTTCCTGAGCTTAGGGTAACATTGAAATATTTGATAAGCACTGATATCCATCAGATATCATCCAAAATCTAATGGGGCCTAAAGAAGTATTATTTATACAAATTTGCAAAATTTTAAATGAATCGAATGTGTACTATGATGAATCTATAATCGAGAAAATTGAATAAGCACGGCGTACATAGCACACACACACAGATACATTGTGATGAAACTTTCAGAATACAATCTCAGCATGATGCTAGATGCTTGTTGATAATCTGCAATAAAAAATAAACCTAAATATTGCGAACTCCCCACTATATTTCCTTGAGGTAGTGAGGAGTAAAAATTAATTATGTAATGTAGGTTATCGACTATTAAACACATTTCGAAAGAGCAGAATATTCAATTATACAGGACATGGCATAGGACTGATGGGAGATTCTATATTCGAACCTATGATTCGAACGCATGTTATACACATTTAAATTAACGGTGCCACTATTTTTACGACCGGAATTGGCAGGAAAAGCGTTTTCCCGCCAAAAAGTGAGCGCAGATAAATCAAAATACAAAAAAAATTACCTTTGTCATGTTTTCAATGGTCATAAAAATGCATCATGGAAACCAACTTGAAGAAAAAATAAATAATATTGGCATCTTATTACATTTACTTAATTTTATAAATCATTTTTTCATCGAGATCTACAATTATAACAAAGTATAAACAAAGGTAAATATTTTTATAACTTGATTTATCTGCGCTTTCTATGGGTATGGAAAGAATGATAAGAATTTATCTATGGTTGAGTCGTAAGAATATCCCTTGCCTTAAATTAAAGGATTTATGGCTAAAAAACTGGTGAATGAAAAAAAATATCCTTAAAAATTTCAAATTTATAACTCTTAATATTATATCCATACTTGGTAGCGAGGACTAAAAAATGACATGACCCAGCCCATATTTACTCTTCGCTTTTTTTGCCTCTCTTTATTAGAAGATGTACAAAAATAAGATAAAAAAAATTTACGATTATAAGTCGACTTACCACAGCTAAATTGAAACACAACCAAACACAGTTCACAAAAAACACGATTAGTTTTTTTTTAACGATTAGTAAAAATTATTGTAAACTCAACGACACAAATCTTCCATTTCTGGAATTTTTCCCGTCATATCCAGAATATTTTTCCAATCTCAATTGCATTGTTTCGCCATTGTCCAGAGCAGCTCTCTCCTCCAAATAACTAAAAGGCACTTCCATATTGTGTCTTCTGATCAACCGAACAACTGCCAACAATGATTTGACCTTTTGCCATAGTGTAATATTTTGATTCTCCATAGTTGCAGCGTTTTCAGACGAAAAAAAATAACAACTGCACTGGCACTAATCCTCAAGTTAACAAAAAAAAACTAAACTAAAGAGAATTTAATATCGAAAATAATTAATTTGCTGACTGCAAACTTCATTTACTTTATAAAAGATTCACTTAGTTCGAGCGAGTCTCGCACAATGCGGACACAAAAGATTATAATTATTATTCTCTCCAACAAATGTCTATTTAAATTAAAAAATTCAAAACGATAACACATTTATCGAATATATAAATAATACACAAACAAGTTTGTAATGAGATAATAAATATTAATAGTATGGTCGACGATGTACATAGACTTAAACATGGCACTGATACTATCCGTAGGTATGTATTATATACTCTTTTACTGATACGACATACTTCAAAGATTCTCTAAATATTAGTAAATAATCATAAACTAATTAAAATTGTCATTTACGGCTGTTGATTTCGATTAAATATCGATGTTATTATTTTTATTTGATAAGAATATTCAAAACTTTATCTATACGGGCAACACAAGAAAAATCGGTAAAAATATTAAAATAAGATGTTGACACTTTTGCCTAAAATAAACCGCGCAACGACATATCGCCAAGTTTACTTCTATATTATCTGTGATATCGCCATTCTTATTGTCGATGCCGTATAAATGTCTCAGTTGTTCTATCCACGTTCTATCGAAATAGAAATACAACTTGTATTATTTGTAAATTTATTTCGAGGTTATCGAATATTAGACTTCTTCATTACCATGTTTTTAAAATAAACATAATATTATCAATTCTTCCGTTACCGTATGCTATTTCGCCGTAATTATTTTTAAAAATTAGCAAAATTATCAAGTTTACCGTTAACATTAGTAATTTTAAGGTTGCGTAACTATAATAATATTATTTTCTATTACGCCGTTAGTACATTTCAAAAGTAAACAATAATGGTTTCGAAATTAGTAAACTATTTTTAAAGGGAAATACAAAAGCTTATTGGTGGTTGGAATGTTTTTGTTCTCTAGGGATAGAGTTCAACAAGTAAAAGAGTGCAGGTGACGGTTTTTTAGTAGATCCTATATTGGTTGATTCAAATCAGAATAATGTTTATTAAGTACCTGGGAGTTATAATAGTTAATAAACTCTGCTGGAGAGATCATATTCATGATCTTTCTAATAGGATAAGATGGTTGGGCCACCTATAAGACCCTTCGAAATATTTTGGACAGATCAACTATGAAAACTGTGTATTATTCCCTCACACAATCAGTTTTATCATATGGAATTATAGGATGGGGAGGATGTGTTAAATCAATCATGGATCCGCTTAAAAAGGCACAAAAATGTTTACTGCGTAGTATAAACAAAAGAGCGAGATCATTTCCTTCAGATAATTTGTTCAGAATGTTTGACGTACTTGACCCGAGACAACTGTACATTTCCATAAAAACATAACCTTACACAACATATCCCAACAAACACGAACCAATAGACATGGAAATAGCATTAACTATACTGTGCCGATTATGAAGAACTCATTTGGACAAAGACAGTTTAAATTTATTGCCCCACGTATATTTAATAAACTAGACAATAACATAAAGAAAACACCAAAATTCTTACAAAAAAATGGCTGATTTCTACGGGCAGGCTCTATGCTGAGGGGATTGTCCACCCTTAACATCTGACTTATTTACTTTTACTTTAATTTCCTATAATTCATTTCTTTTATTTAATCTAAAACTTTACTTCTTAATCTTGTGTAATCTTTTTTTTAAACTACTTGAATGTAACATTTGTGCACCTTATATATTATGTATCCTCTACATATGTGTAAATAATTTGTTTACCCTATTGTGTAAAAGTAACAGCCGCATAACAGGTCTTGCCTACTGGGGCGTTACTTACTTAACCTAAATATGTAAAAATGTTTGTGTATTAACAATAAATAAATATATCCGTATATTGAAAATTGTGCGCAGTCGAAGTCACGCGCATTCTTTCGCTTGACGAGCTCTACTTACCAAGAAAGAACTATTTATAACATGGGTGGCCAACCTTTTCAGCAGCCGGGCCAGATTTTAAAAATGAGATTTCCTACCGGGCCGTACAACATTTTTTTATTATTCATAGCCTTAGATTATATGTAAATAAAACATGTAACACTTTTCATGACGTATTTTGTATTGCGCGCAGCTTCTGTTCCTTATAATTCTATGTTCATAGCAAAAAAAAAAACATATTGTTTTTTAAAAGTTATAGCAAAAATGAGAATCAAATAAAATTATTAAATATAATAAATTTTAGTGAGACCTCTGATTTTGTTTGTCAGAACTAAGTGCATCAATGTTGATAACTAGTGATGTTGTTGCTACACTTTGAATTGTAATTCTTAACAATTTTCCAAATGCTCATCAGTGATACGCGTTCTCATTTGAGATTTAATATGCTTCATTCGACTAAAAACCTATTCACACGTGTAAGTGCTTCCAAATAGCGAAATCATCGATAGAGCATGTTTTAAAATGCAGGATATTAAATTTATCCTTGTCCAAATATGTTTTGTAAAACTCTTCCAAAACAACCTGATTGAATTTCTCCTTTAACTGTGCATCACAACACATTTCACAATGTTCCATTTGTAATATTTCTGGCAATAAATTCACGTCTAAGGAGAATGCAAGATTGGCGTATGCGCTATTTAAATTCAGCTTAACGTTGTGATTGTTAATTAAGAGGACATATAACGCTAAATCTAGTCACTAAAAACATGATATATTAAAACCGCCTAATACACTATGAGGTTACGCGTTAATAAGGCTAACTATCGCGTGCGTTAAAAAAGGTTTATACGCGATTTAAATTATTGGAAATCCAAAATTTGTTGATTTTTTGCAATTTAAGAACAAACCTTAGTTGAAATGAAAAATCTTTATCGGTCATTCACTTTGATTTTATGCACTCTTTAAGCGTATAAAAGATTTATTTCTCTACGACACATAGTTATGGAGTACCTAATTAAAATAAAATGCTGTAAAATAGGATATTTTTAATATTATTTCTAGGGGAATTCAGCCTGAATTTTAAAATTGTGTGACGAACATTCACTAGAGAAATGTTGAATACACTTATGGTATTTTTTCTAGAAACACACTGTTTAAAATATTTGAGGAATTTGATTTGAAATTGGGGTGTTTAGGTTTATATGGCCCCTTAACACGAATATACCATAGAAGAAATTGTCACGATAGTTGAATCAATGTACTGAGATACTTCCATATATGGTATATGATACGAACTACGCACGAAGGAATGTTTTTTTGGTAGTTTTATGTACACTAAAAGAGAAAAAGGTGTACATATGCTCCGCGGGCCACAAGTAGACACCCAGCCGGCCGCAGGCGGCCCGCGGGTTGGTCACCCATGATTTAGAAGATCCGACTCGCCCCCTGAATTATGTGTAATTTCAGCTTCCTTTTATACAGAACAATCTTATTAAATACAATTGGAATTCTAAAGGAAATGCTTGTTGGAAACCGATAAGGAATTCCATATAGATAAATCAATCTGTCACTGAATTCTATTAATCTATCTGATTAGATAACTACATACATAGGTACCATCGCGCCGAGTCCCTAACGGAGAAGGCAGAGAACCGAGCGCCATTCATTCATTCATAGCTTCTTTTGCATTCATGCATCGCCTCATTCATGAGCTTCTTATAAAAATAAAATTAGATAATTTATATAAACCGTTTTCGTGAAAAATTCCCCTAAAGGTTGCTGAAAATTGATAAATATGATTAGCAAAAAAGTGGCGTTGTGAAACTTTTCTAATGGAAGCTTGTTTCCTTCTTTCATGACAACTAATATTGATTTAATACGCACCCAATAACAAGTTGCCACATTATGGAGACTTATCAGGTGAAAGATATCTAACTAACTTGAGCCACTAAGGCATACATTTATATAAGTATGTTTATTTTAACTAGTTGCATGTAACACATGAGATCCAACTGTCGATAGCGATAGAATATATAATAGAAGAATAAGTACAAAAATATAAACACTTAAACACAAATTAATAAATATTTTAAGATATTTTGTTTTCTATATAAAACATGTATGTAGGTATGTATGTCAGGATAGGATAGTATGGAGGTCAGTCTGTTTTTCCAACCCAGAATATGAATATATAACCCAGCATGATGGTATGTATGTATGTTTGTAGATTAAGTAGGTAGATATCAAACTATTGAGTGAGATATTGTGTAGCGTTTACTGCCTTACAAATTGTTTGAAACAATGTCGTCACTAAACTCAATTTTTAAAAAATTGTTAAAATTTTGAGTTGTAGGTACTACTACAATGTTCATATTTTTTATAGAAAATTAAATTCTCTAGTTGGAGTGGTTCAGCTTTTTTCAATGTTTTTAAAAACTTTGGAAATACGAGCAGTTAAACACATAAATTTATCACAAAAAAAAATGTTTTTGAAACTCTGGAACTTTTATACAAAAAATAAAATTTAGATTTTGTATTTGTTTATATTAATACTAATTTTCAGCGTTCCATCTTTATGGTTTTTGAGGTATATAGAAAAATAAAGTAACATCAGATGGGTGGTACCAGAGCGGTTAGCGCGCTGGGTTAGTAATCCAGTGGTCGCGAGTTCGAATCCTGCCTCGACCGATTTCATTCACCTATAGCACAAACATTTATGCTTATTTTAGGGAACGTAGTAAGATGTATATGTAATGTTTAACAAGGACATATTCATTAAAAAAAAAACATTTTAAGAGTTGATAACCCCTGACAAATTGTTTTATATAAAAATATATTATTTTATGTTTTCTTATTTTTATTGTTTTGTATTCACTTTCAAATTTTTATTCTATTTTGTATATTTCATTTTTCTCTTGTTTTTTTTACTCTAATTTATAATTAGAATATAATTTTCTATATTTCATTTACTTATAATGTTATATGTTAAGTATATATGTACTTCTCGGGCAAATAACAGGTACCTACTATGTCAAATATTAATTTAACACGTACCCAATAACCAGTTGCCAGATTCTAAATACTTATGATACTAATCGTATCACAGATACAGACTGAGAAAAAAACAATTAAAAACTGTATCTCCACCAGGAATCGAACCCGGGACCTTTAGATCCAGCAGTCTGATACCTAACCAACTGAGCCACGAAGGCCGATGTTGTATATTATGTTTGTGTAACATTTTTATGTAATGGTTTTTTAACCGTTAATGAATTAATTTCCATAATAATTAATATAATAATATCATCATTATCATCAGCCTGTGTTTGCCCACTGCAGGACATAGGCCTCCCCTCTCCTTCTCCACTCATCCCGTTCCTGTGCGACTCCCATCCACTGTGGTCCAACAAATCTTTTTATGTCGTCCATCCATCTGTTAGGTGGTCGCCCTTGTGGTCTCTTGTCGCCTCTCGGTCTCCACTCCACCAGTCTTTTCGTCCATCTATTGTCGGTCATTCTTGATAGGTGTCTTGCCCATCTCCACTTCTGCATGGCTATTCTCTCAACCACATCGGACAGTTTGGTCTGACTGCGTATCCAGTCATTCCTCTTCCTGTCTTCTAGTTTTATTGCCAACATTATTCATTCCATTTTCCTTTGTGTTACACGCAGCTTGTTGGCAGACAATTTGGTTAAGGTCGTTGTTTCCATGCCATAAGTGAATACTGGCAGAATACACTGCTCAAACACCCTTGACTTCAGGGAATTCGGTATGGGGCTACGAAAGGTGTTATCGAGTTTCCCAAAGGCCGCCCATGGGAAGACTTATTCTTCTCTCAATTTCTATGGTTTGATTGTCTCTGCCTAGGGTCATCTTATGTCCAAGGTATATATAGTGGTCAACCTCTTATATAATAATAACCATTAATAAATAAGTTAATTAACTTAGATGGGTCGATGGCAGAGCGGTTAGCGCACTGGGCTAGTAATCCAGCAGTGGTCGTGATTTCAAATACCTATATTACAAGCATTTTATGTTTAATTTAGGGAATGTAGGAAGATGTATGTACTTGTTTAACAAGGACATATTAATAATAATAATAACAATATTCTGGGACATGTGATAAATAGTACCAATAGCAATTTCCACCAAAGGAATTATTCCATTAAACTTATTCAGCAGTTTAGAAACCATCAAATTGCCTAAATACACATACGTCACCATGCAAAAAGCAGCCATATTAAACACATGCAGACTGGTGAGGAAATTCCTCCAAATCGACGACACTACTGACCTTACTAACACATAAATACTACACATGGCACCAACACACAAAACACCACATTTTATACACTCAGTAAGGATAGCACTTGGCAGCATTGCTCGTGCTACCCCAAATCCCACCAGGTGATAAACCTGAGAAGGTGTTAAAGAGCCCGAAATAATAATAATAATGACACCCTCTTCCTTGCACCCTGCGCAAGTGGCGAGTTTATTGCCGTATGGCAATTTCTTCCAACTAACCAGTGTTTCCAGCCCAGAGAAGCAATACATGCGTGAGAAATAAATTTAAATAAATTTCTCCTCTGCTGGGAATCGAACCCAGGACGCTCGCACAGAAACCAAATGGCTTACAAACTGTGCCACGGCGGTCGGCATATTCATTTTTTTTCCAAAAAAAAAAAATAGCAATCCGTAAATGGAATGGTAGATGGACAGGACACATTGCAAGAATGAACAATAATAGATGAACAAATAGGCTGGTGGAGTGGAGACCGAGAGGAGACAATAGATCACAAGGGTTGGCCAACTTACAGACAGATGGACGATATTAAAATTCATTGGACCCCTGTGGATGGGAACAGCCAATGAATGAGAGGAGTGGAGTTAGGAGTAGAAAGGTGTCTTGCAGGGGGCAAACACAAGATGAAGATAGTGAAAATAATTTCCAATTAAAAAAATAAAAACATTTTTTTATAATTCTATATTTATATTTAATTTATTCCATCGATAAAGATTTCAATCTATGAGAAAGCATTATTTCCCCAATAGCTATTTCATTCTATAAGAAAGCATTATTTCGTTAATAGCTATTTCGTTCTACGAGAAAACATTAATTTGTCGATAGCTATTCCGTGCTATGAAAAAACTTAATTCTGTTGATAGCTATTTCTTTCTATGAGAAAATATTATTTTGTCGATAGCTATTTCGTTCTACGAGAAAGCATTATTTCTTCGAAAGCTATATATCATTCTACGAGAAAGCATTTTTTCGTCGATAGCTATTTCGTTCATCCAAGCAGTGGAATTATCCTGTTATTTATTTGTTTATATTTCCACTACTGGAATGCTAGAGGAAATATAAATAAAAAAATACACTCAGAGTTTATAATTTCTTACAATAAATCTGTGTTTCTAGCCCTGAGAACTGGATAAGAAATCAATTTCTCATATGCTAGAAACCAAGCCTATGATGCCGCTATAGAAGTTAAATGATCTAACACTATGAAATAACAGTGGACATTACACCATATGTTTCTATATTTGGGGAGGCAAAGAAAACAGAATGAGAACTGCTTTTGGTCAAAGACATTTCATTTTCAATCCCCCAGAATCTACAGCGAGTTACTCAAATATTTGATGCCACTGAAATCATATAAAAGAAAATGTTCCCAATATGTCCTATTCTGATTCGTTTCAGAGTACGAAAACGTCTAAACCAACGAGCGACCGTGGATAAAAGGATTTTATCCGTGCGGTGTGTCGAAATGAGTCCCGTATAAATGCAATAAACTTTTTGATATTTCTCATATACTAAAATTCAGACGGATAAATTTAGACGAATCAGAATAGGACATAATATATCATGAATTACGGGAGAACTTAACTATATCAAATGTTCGACATTGTAGTTTGAGAATGTTATGGACATACTTTACATAATTATTTTTTTCTCTTTTGTACTAAAATCCTGATTGTTTTATAAATTTTGTGCTGTCTTGATTTGATTTGAGACTCGCCTGGATATGGATATGATTGACGGAGCATGGATGTGGTCACATCCATGCTGTCAGTGCCTATTCCCAGAAATACTTTTTCTGATTTATGCAATTAATAACAAATAAAAATGACACAAGATACCTACAAACACAATATGTATATGCATATGGTGATGACTTCAATTCACTTTTCTAATCTGTGTAAAATCGTTTATTTTAGTTACTTTTTTTAAAAATGTAAATACAACCTATATGTCTCTCCTGTGAAATATAATGTGTACACTGCTAGTCCTAGAACAGGTGTACCTAGTTGGGCAGCAGTTATCTATTTTTAATGAAGCAAACATAAATGGTGTGATAAATATTTCAAAAGGTTCAAGTTCCTATGGAAAAATGAAATGAAAAAAACTATTGGATAAAACAAAAATAAAATTAATAATTTGGGCGTTATAAATACTTCCATTTATAACGCCCAAAGAGTATATCAGCTAAAACAGCGATTGGGTTAAATTAATTTATATTGGAAATAAAAAGTAAATAATCACTCTTTAACCAAAAATATATATTGACACATTATATAGCAATACATTGACACAAATGTCACAACCTGTCATGATGACACTTCATTCGCTGCTAATTAATTTATTTAATATTGAATTGGTCTGAATGATACATTTTACAAACCAATCGAATCATTGTATGAAAACGTTATTAGAATTATAAAATCCAATCTTGCACAATTGACATGTAGAAAGTAAGTCAATAGTGAATTCAAAACAATATGATTATCCGATGCCGTGCAATTTAAATCAAATAATCCATTGTTATCTGTAATCGACTTCTAATATACCATAGTATTAAATTCCGAAATATATGTGTAATCATTATAATCAAGTTAAATCAGATTTCAAAGATTCTAGTAGTACATGGACAGGAAATGCTCTATACATAAATATTCACTTACCTGGAATTTTTCAAAATTTTCCCTTTCAATCTCTAAACTTGTCTTACGTTGCTGTAACACTCTAGGCAGAGAAATAGAAGCCATTAGTTCACATTTACCACTTATTTTAATAGCACCTAACTAAACAACACCCTCACACTTGACACAACAAACCAACGTGAAATATTTACAAACTTCACAATGAACACAAAACGCCAACATGATAATACTAAAACTTTTTATGAATGGAATATTATTGCCATATAATCAAATTTGTAAAAATGATATCTTCTTTTTCGTCAACTTTACAGCTAATGCTACTGATTATTACACAATGAGCTTGTTATGCCCGAGAATAAATTTTGCCGAAAAACAATATTTTTTTTTCCTCGGCAACATTTCTGAAAGATACTAGCGGTGTTTGCGGGCGAGCAACGAGACTTGCAGCTAGCAGCTAGCACGCGCTATGGCACGAGCTCTCTTGGCGTTCAACTCTGGTGGAAGACGGACGGTTTGGTGTGACGCCGTCATCGGTCGACATGTGCTCCCGATGGCGGCCGTATTTTCGACGACGCAGGAGTTCTGCGTGACAGGACACGTCCCATCAGACGCGGTCACTTTAGTGGCGGCCGTTAGTGGCCGCCACTAATGGCCCCGCCAGCAGGGGGCTTAATCGACGTCACAAATTACGGTGGACTCCACAAAGTGCGGGCTTCCAGGCCGTTACCAGTGCACTTATTTTAGTTATGGACATGATGCCCTCTTCCCATGTCGCTTGGAGGGCGAGCTCACATTTTTAATTGTGGTCGAAGCACAATTTAAATTTATAAAAATTATTACTTAATGCAACTGTGGTCTGACTGGAATAATGTCGTGAAAAGAATGTCAAATTATCAATATTCAAACGTATTTCACTGTTTGCCGTTATATTTTAAAATTCACAAATCTAAGGTGTTTCGTAAGAGTTCTTAATATGGCGAGGAAAGAAAGAACGTGTCTTGATTGAAATCAAATATTTGTAAAATTGGTATTAATACTCTCCCTCTGGACACATCGACCAACCTCTTGTGTGCATTAAAATAAATGACATAAAAATGTCATTTATGTTCATAATGACACAAGACGCTTACGTTTAATATAAATAAAATTGTAAATGTGTATATAAAATCGTGGTCTGACGATAAATAAAAATGGCAATAGTCAATCCACGAAAGTCAGGCGGTACTATCATGTCAGAATATAAAACCCGATAAAAATAATTATAGTTAAAACAAATTAATCTGGACGTCACAAATTCGCTGCTCGTGGCAACACGCAGTGTGTCTCTTTTTCAACTGTCACTTGTATTGACACTTGTCACATTTTCGAGGTAATAAAACTTCATTTGTAATAAAACACTTTTCTTAGTTTTTACTTAGTTTTATTTTTATTCCGTCTTCATTTTTTTAACAAACCTTTTTTTACACTCAGACAAAAGATAACATATTTTTTACTTGGGCACCATAGACAAAGAACAAGAATAAAAATGACATTGTATCATTGTTTTTTTTTTCTTTTTTAACACCCCCACTCAATGTTTACAATGTCTACTCAATGGGTATTACTATTAACTAAATAAGACATTTTTATGTTTACCAAATAAATGTTTTCCTAATGGCTTAGTAAACATGTCAGCTACATTTTCTTCACTACTTACATATGAAACATCAACTAATCCATTCGCTATTTTATCTATTATGAAGAAGTATTTTAGATCAATATGTTTCAATCTCTGGCTGTTATTATTATTATCTAAAATCTTAATAACACTTTGGTTATCTTCAAACATATGAATATTAACATCATAACCAAAATCAATCAATAATTTCTTGAGCCAACAGGCTTCTGTTATTGCATTACTTAAGCTGACATATTCAGCCTCGGTGGAGGAGAGTGATACGCAGGACTGCTTCTTGGAACACCAAGAAATAGGACAGCTAAAAAGAAACATTATGAAACCTGACGTTGACTTCCTATCCATGGTGTCCCCAGCCCAATCAGCATCACAATACCCCAACAAAGTATTATTTTCATTTTTCTTATAAATTAATGATACATCTATAGTACCCTTGATATATCTCAGAATTCTTTTCAAGCACTGGTACAATGCAGTACTTGCACAATGCTGAAAACGACTGAGAATTCCCACTGAAACACATAAGTCTGGTCTGGTACTTGAACAAGCATATAATAAACTACCAATTAATTGCCTACAACTTTTTTCAATCTCTTTACTTTCTGAATTTTCTCTTTGCAACATTTTAAAATTAAAGTTCTGTTCCATAGGAGTTTCAACAGATTTACAATCTTTCATTTTATATTTATCTAGTAATTTTTCCAAGTAATATTTTTGATTTAAAGTAGTTGTACCATTTTCAATATTTTGGTCAATATAAAAACCCAAATATTTCTTTGCTATACCAAGATCTTTCATAGAAAATATATTACAAAGCTTATTCTTAAAAGATTTTATATATGAGTTACATGAGCCAAAAAATAGCAGATCATCAACATAAATTAACACATATAACACACCGTTATCACTAGTTTTAATATAATATAAGCACTGATCATTTTTTGATCTTATAAATTTTTCACTCAACATAAAGTCATTAAATTTTTCATTCCAATATTTTGGTGACTTTTTTAAACCATAAATAGATTTTTTCAGTCTACAGATGTCACCGTTGTGTAGTTTCATGTATACAGTTTCATTTATGTCGCCGTGAAGGAAAGCACCCGTAACGTCCATGTGATATACAGGGAGGCTCATCTTATTTGCTACAGCTAGCATAGTTCTTACAGTAGTTAGCGTTGCCACTGGAGTATAGACCTGGTCATCACAGTCTGTTTGCTGGAACCCTCTTGCCACTAGCCTGGCTTTGTACTGGTGTTCACCATTGGGCGTTTCTTTTATTTTAAGAACCCATTTACTATCAATGATTTTAGTGTCAGATGGAACGGAGGATACAATTTCCCAAGTATTATTTTCATTTAGTACCTTCAATTCTTGTAGAATGGCTTTCTTCCATTTATCCCGGTCAGGACTATTCATTGCTTCACTGTAGGATGATGGCTCAGTTAAATAAGTATATTCATCTTCCGTTTCGTCTATATTCGATAGCCTAACATAGTCTGGATATGTTTTAGGTTTTCTTGTTCTTAATGGGTATCTTCTTTCTTCTCTGTTTTGACTCTGATTATTTTCTGAAACTATATTCTCTGTATTTTCTGGGTTCTCATTATTCTGACTCTGATTATTTTCTTCAATCGTGTTGTATCTTTCTTCTATATTTTCATTGCACTCTTCTGTACTAGATATCTCGTCGTTTCTTATTTCTAGATTTTCAATACTATGATTTTCATCTCTATCATCATTCATATAGTCAAAAAATATTTTATTTTTAATCATTTTGTTCGCATCCATTTCAGCATTCTCTTGTATATTATTTTTTTGAAAAATAACATCCCTAGCTATGACGATTTTTTTATTGTTTGAATCATACAATCTGTATCCAGTTTTAGTATAGCCTACAAATAAATATGAGTTACATCTCTCATCTAATTTCTTCCGGTAATTCAGTTTTTTTGCATATGCTTTGGTTCCGAATATTTCTATGTTGCTCAAATCAGGAATTAAGCCAGTCCACATTTCATACGGTGTTCTGTCCACTGTAGTTGTTGGTTGCCGGTTTAATAAATAGGCTGCTGTTGTAACTGCTTCTCCCCACATTTTTCTGCTGGTTCCCGAGTCAAATACCATGGCACGAGCCTTTTCCATTAATGTACGATTGAGTCTTTCAGCCTTTCCATTGTGTTGTGGAGTATATGGTACAGTGGTCTCTAGGCATATACCCTTTCCTTTTAACCAGTTTATTAGGTTTGAGTTTACATACTCTCTTCCGTTATCACTTCTGACAATAGATACTTTCTCTCTGTGTATATTTTCAACTTGTCTGATGTAGTCTTTAACTAGATCAGTCACTTCATACTTATTTTTGAATAAATAAACCATGCAAAAATGGGAATAATCGTCGAGGAAAGTAATGAAATAATTGTTACCGTCCCATGTTTCGGGATCTATTGGGCCACATACATCACTATGGATAATCTCCAATATTCTCTTGGCTCTAGTTCTTTCTGTTTTAAATGGTTGTCTAGTCATTTTTGCTTTAATACAAATTTCACATTTGTTTTTCATATTTTGATTGTCATCAATGTCCATACCTGTACTTATTTTTTTCAATTTTTTCAAGTTATCAATTCCAATATGACCCAGTTTTCTATGCCATTCTAATAAGTCACTAGCATAAAGTGCATTTTCTTTGTAGCTGATTACGCTGACTTCAAATAGACCTGATTCGTTTTTGCTACCTTCCAAAATCTTTTTACCATTTTTTAGAACTTCTACTTTATTGCTTTCAAATATGACTTTACCCCCTCTCTCTGTTATTGCTCCAACGGATAGCAAATTTCTTGACAATTTTGGAACTAATAAAACATTTTCGAAATTACAGTTTTTTCCATGTATTTTTCCAATACTCTCTGATTCCAGTTTGTTTTCTTTACTTGCACATAATATTTCTGTCTTAGCCTCTTCCAGAGAGGTCATCAAATCTTTATCGTTTACCATGTGGCATGAGGCTCCACTATCCAAAACAAACATGTTGTTGTTATTTAGATTGGATGCTGCCAAAAATGTCTCTTTTATGTTATTTTTCTTTTCTCTAAAATAACAGTCTTTTTCTGAGTGGTTCGTTTTTTTACATATTCTACAAATCTTATAACAATTTTTTGCGAAGTGTCCTTCCCCATTACATTTGAAACAACGTTTGTCCTCAACTTTATTTTTACAGTTTATGGCTTTGTGTCCGCTTTTCTTGCATTTAAAACAAGTCAATTTTCCTTTTGTTTTATTGAAGAATGCCACTTCACACTCGCTAGTATTTACGTTTGCTCGTTCTTCTTCTATGTTTAATCTGTTAATTAGATTTGCCAAGGATCTTTCTTCTTTTGTCGCAGACTCCCAGGCTGACACGAAATGGCTGTATTGTACTGGAAGTATACTTAAAATTTTTGAAATCAGCATTTCTTCATTTATGTTAAAATTTTGACTGAAGAGTTTGTATCTTAAATTTTCCAAATTCACTATATTTTCACTCAAGGATAACGTATTATTTATTTTAAAGTTGAAGAATTTTTGTAATAAATCATTTTTAAGGTTATCGTTTTGTTTACTAAATATTGTTATTAATTTTTGATACATGTCGTATGCTGTGGTGCATGTAATAATATACGTCTGTATTTTTCTATCTGTTGTTTTTACGATTATACTTTGGGCCTTGGCGTCTTTCAATTTATTCATTTCTGCCTCCTCGAATTTCGTAGTCACTATGTCATACAACTCTTTTGCTTTCAGGCAAATGTCTAATTGAAACTTCCACAATTCAAAAGAACTTCCATCGCGTAGGATCTGAACTTCGTTTCCCTCCTTATCATCCATTTTTAGGTTTTTTTTTTTTTAATTATTTCACTTTTAAGCTTTTCAACTATTCTCACGTTTTTGGTTGGAGTTTTACCGCGTGATTACACACGCAACGCACACACGTTTTTTTTTTAGGTTAGCGACACTAATGTTTTTACGTTATATTAACTTCACCTCGAACAACTAACTAACCACGCTCTGCTACCATGTTAAAAATTATCACTTCATTTGTAATAAAACACTTTTCTTAGTTTTTACTTAGTTGTTTTATTTTTATTCCGTCTTCATTTTTTTAACAAACCTTTTTTTACACTCAGACAAAAGATAACATATTTTTTACTTGGGCACCATAGACAAAGAACAAGAATAAAAATGACATTGTATCATTGTTTTTTTTTTTTCTTTTTTAACATATGTGTTAGTGAAAAATATTTTTTACTAGCGTTTTTTTTTTTGTTTATACTGTCCATATTTTTTTTTCGTCTTTGTTTGTAGTGTGCTGATTTGGCGCCGAATTCAAACAAAATAGAACGCGAACAGTAGAGGTCGCGTCAGTTATGCGTCAGTACTATGTCAAACATTGATTTAACATGTAACTAATAAAGAGTTGCCACATTCTGCAGACTTATGATTTTTTCGTCTCACATAT
Organism: Molanna angustata; assembly: GCA_963576475.1. Classification (NCBI taxonomy): domain Eukaryota; kingdom Metazoa; phylum Arthropoda; class Insecta; order Trichoptera; family Molannidae; genus Molanna; species Molanna angustata. Next base: position 7,195,187 of record OY754975.1, read on the forward strand.
ACAGACTAAAAACACAATTAAAAACTCTGCCAAAATACAATAATTATGGATTTCTTTGCTATCATAATTATGTATAAAAAGATAAATAAATAATGCATGTCAATATATTGATGAGACCTCTCGTCTACCACGAGGAAACATCAAGCCAAGGTGTGGGAAAGAAAAGGAGACAAATGATGGTGACACTATGAAATTGTAGTAGTACGGCGCATTTATTAAAAAAAATCATTATAGTTGGTCCATGGCAATAAAATAATAAAAAAAACAAAACAACAGACAACAAATAAAACAGAAACACGTGGCCTCTATCGAAACGAACTGTCAAACACACGCGAACACACGAAAAGACGCCGACCAGAATATACTGCCCCAGGGTACAGCGACATCCTTACTCCAGGCATGTCACTGTCTTCCACGTGGTGACTGTAGTTCGGTGGGGCCCAGCCTCTGCGTCAGGCTAGCAGGTCTTCCTCGTGTCCGGCGTGGTTTCTTCTTCTCCTCCTGATCTCCTCCTCCAGACCGTCACCCATGGCTGGCTCTGTGCCCCACGGCACGCTATGACGGCGCATCTCGACAGAGGTGGCATACCAGCTGGGCCTCACCGGAGGCGAACCGACGCTCCAGACGACACGGATTGCCCCTCGTGGTCCAATCTGCGAGCCGCCGCGTTCCCTACGCGGTGGCCCCACACTGCGCTCTGCCTCCAACCTCCTGTCCTGTTGATGCCCTCATCTTGGTTCTGGGGCACCATCAGCGTCCATGCGCGTGACGTGTCCTGTCACGCAGACCTCCTGCTTCGTCGAAAATATGGCCGCCATCGGGACGCGCGTGTCGACCGATGACGGCGTCGTACTAAACCGTCCGTCTTCCACCAGAGTTGGATGCCAAAGAGAGCGCGTGCCATATCGCGTGCTATAAGCTTCCTTGTCGTTCTCTCACGCCGTCAGGGGCGCTAGTAGTCTTCCGTCAAAATGTTGCCGCGGAAAAAATTAAAAATTATTGTTTTTCGACAACACTGTTTTTCGGCTATAACAATTTTTATCACAATACTTATGTAAATAACATCATTGATAGCCACAAATAACAGCATTGAGATATTATTTTCTTATTTGATATCAACATAAATAATACATTCAAATATATTTTCAAAAGCATTTACTTTATTATTTCCTTACAATATATAAATTTATTTTGATATCTTTACTGTGCATTTTTTAATAATACGAACATAGAATTATAATGTACAGAAGCCGCGTGTAGTACGAAATTCGAATTCAAATGTATGCAAAGTTTTTTTTACATGTGTGTGTGAGGCAGTAGATCGGTTGGTCTACGTATTATGTAGGTGTGCGTATCGGTAGGTGTACGTATACTAGAAATTCATCTGTTTTAGCGTAGTTTTAGTTGGCATACATTCATTGACTAGGTATAAATGTATGCCAACTAAAACGCTGACTAGGTATCTGTATCATATATAATCTAAGAATACGAAATACGATCATCATATAGCGACTAAAATTCTTCGTTCAAATATAACTTATAATCGTAATTGTGTTAATATTTTTATAATTTATTGAATAATTTAAGTGGAATTATATTTGAATATAGTCTTATTGTATCTTCTTCTTCTTTAAGTGCCATGTTGGGTCCCCCCAACGTCGGCGATCACTCCGGCGAATGTCTCCCTGTCCTGGGCTACTCGGAACAGCTCCTCCACACTCCGGATGCCGGTCCATTCTCTCACATTGCGCAGCCAGGACATCTGTTTTCTGCCGGGTCCTCGGCGTCCCTCAATCTTGCCCTCCAAGATGAGCTGGAGAAGGCGATATTTATCTCGACGCAGCACATGACCCAGGTACGAGATTTTTCGGACCTTGATGGTAGACAACAACTCCCTATTTGCTCTAGCTCGCCTTAGGACTTCTGTATTTGTTACCATATCTGTCCAGGGAATTCTGAGCATTCGTCGATGGAGCCACATTTCAAATGTTTCCAGTCTGTTCATCATACTGACTTTCAAGGTCCACGTCTCGCATCCATATAATAAAACAGACCACACATAGCATCTTATCATTCTTTGTCGGAGTTTCAGGTTTATGTTGTCGTTACAGAAGAGTGTATACATAGTGTATTTGAATGCGTGAAAAGTGATAAATCGCCATAAATGATAGCTGTCAAATTTCATACAATTTATGCGTCGGCCATTTGTTTTTTCTGCCTTTCGGCTTGTCTAAGAAGAAAACGATCGTATCCAGGCGGCCTTGCACTTAGAAACCGAACGAAATTTTTGTAAAAATGTCTTTGGACGACCATTTCATTTTTTTATTGTGCTAATCTATGCCCATTCTATGCATTTGTTGTCAAACGTGTGAAAAAGGCGCTGAATTGCCAAATGTGTCATTAATTTGTTTCGTTTGTCCCCGATTTGTATAGGGAAACCACTTATTTATTATCATTCCTACTTGTATTACATTACATTATACATAGATGGATTTCTTAGAGTATTCCGATATATCAGCCGAAGTTAAAGGGTCGATGGTAAGTTTTTCTAAAGATTCACGTTGCCTGTATTTTTTTTTTGTAATTATTATTTCATTATATTAACTATATAATTATGTTTCTCAGGTGCCCGGACGCATAAAAATGACGGATCAAAATATAGTCTTCAAAAATAGCAAAACCGGCAAGGTTGAACAAATTAATTCAAATGACATGGAATTGGTTAATTTTCAGCGATTTGTAGGTTCCTGGGGCCTTAGAATATTTATGAAAAATGGGCTTCTACATAGATTTGGTGGCTTCAAAGAGGGGGTAAGAATTATTAAGTTTTTGGTTATAATGCATCAATTTTTTTTAGTGTCTTTATTTTTCATGTGCTGAATTTGAACACATTTTTCTTTCAAATTACGATGTAAAGGAATGAAATCTTTTCTACATACTTTTTTGGTTTTCATTATTTACAAGTTTTTCACATAATATTATTTTATAGTAATATGTATTGATGCATATATCTAAATATAATAGTAAAAACTATCTCAGCTTTGATGTATTTTTACTGTAATTTTTATGTAATTTTTTATAATTGTATTATCAGGAACAAGACAAAGTGGCCAAGTTTTTTAAATCTAACTACCATAAAGATATGCTGGAGAAAGAACTGTCCCTGAAGGGTTGGAACTGGGGTACAGCCAAGTTCTCTGGTTCCGTTCTCAGCTTCGACATCGGCAGTCGTACAGCCTTCGAGATTCCTCTACACAACGTGTCACAGTGCAACACGGGCAAAAATGAAGTTACATTGGAATTTCACCAGGTACTTAATTAATCATTCTTTCAAATTATTATATGTATGATTTTATTATTATACTAATCGTCACTGGCTCTATAGTTCTTTGTGGGCTTTGGCCTCCAGCATCTGTCACATCTCTCTGTTTATGTCGTGAGATATGTCACTCCTCCAGTCCTTACAGCCAATTTAGTGTCGACATCCCACTACACTCTATCCACTCATCGGAATTTGGGTTTATTAACACTATGACCCGAGTCCGACCTAACCATGTTTTCATTGCACAATCGCTCACTAAAGTTAGGAGATCACATGGCTTTTTAACTTGGGTGCTACAAAGTAGTTGTATGCGAATTTCATTGCATAGACATATCTAAATACTTAGCGCATGCGGGTTGGCGTAAACTTACGTTCGCGAACTGTCAAAAAGTAAGGTTGATCGCAAGGAACCTTACGAGTGGTTTACTACTTAAATACGGGATTTTTTCGATGTATGATGATTTTAGCAACTTCGTTAAATATTTATTTATTTTATTTTATTTTTACATAGTATTATTAGACAAAACAGCGTAAGTAACATAACAAGAATTATAACAACAAAATATATTAGTACATTAACAAAGTAGGTACAGTTTTACATGTAAATTTGTCCGAGTTGTACGCTGTATAAAAATATTGACACGTTGGACGCCCAACTAGGTGAACCTGTTTTAGACGTCCGATAGGAATAGTTACTATAGTAGCAATAACCAACACAGCACAACACACACATACAGTAATGATTCTAAAAATAAGGCAAATTTAACAAATTTTCAGGTCCAATTAAGTTAAAAATGAAGTTAATTTATTATTTGATTCATCTATACCTATGGATATAAGCCAAGCAATTATTTTATTTTTTTTCAGCACATTTCTTGTCAACTGCTTCCAGTGATCAGGTAGAAAATTAAACATTTTGGGGCCAAGAAGATATTTGAGCAATTATTTACTATTACAGTAGAACTCTTACTATCCATACTCCAGCTATCGGAATCACCAAATATGATGTTTTTTATAAAAAATATTATTTCATAAATACCTTTTTCGTTATTACCCAATATTTCTGTATCTGGTTGCCTGGATCAGGTGCGGTCCTTAGCAATCCACATAATAATTGGATTTCTACTGTAGTTGTATTTCAGAGTGCAATTATTTGCTATACATATTTTAAAATGTTACTCTATGTATTTTAAAAGTAATATTTGTTTATGTATTTTAGAATGACGACACCCCAGTTTCATTGATGGAGATGAGGTTTCACATACCCACTAGTGAGATGGCCGGAGACTTGGATCCCGTGGACGCCTTCCATCAGCAGGTCATGAACAAGGCCAGTGTCATATCCGTCTCCGGGGACGCTATCGCCATCTTCAGGGAGTTGCAGTGTCTCACTCCTCGGTATGTATACATCATATAAATTTCACAGGATGATTGATGGGGCCAAGGGTTCCCGGGAGAAAAGACTGCAGAAACTCGAGCAGGCCACAAGCAAGGCATTATGATGATATAGAAAGAGTGGCTGAAAGTCAATGCCAAAGAGTGGCAAAGGACAGAGAGGCATGAAAATCAAGTAAGGAGACCTATGTCCAACACTTGACAACTTATGGCTGGTTTGATATGTCATGGATCATATACATTAATACAACATATTGTTATTTTAATGAAATCCATATTTTTAAAGATATCTGATCTTTCTTATAAATTACAATAAGAAATTCACAGTTACTAATTTCAAACCGCCATGGCACAATTGGTAAGTCGATTGGCTTCTGTGCGGACTTCCTGGGTTCGATCCCCAGCAGAGGAGAAATTTATTCAAATTCATTTCTCTCACAAGCATTGCTTCGCTGGGCTGGAAACACTGGTTAGTTGAAAGAAATTGCCATACGGCAATAAACTCGCCACTAGCAAGGTAGTGTTTATTATTATTATTACTAATTTGAGTATTAATACTTACTACTTACTTACTTCCGATGGCCATACAACTCCGGTAGAGCTTTAGCCTCCTGAACAATAGCTTTCCAAGCCTTCCTATCAGCTGAGTATTAATAACTAAATATTAAAATGTATTATGATAAATATACTCAAAAAGGTAAAATAATATAAAAATATCAACACTGCTTTATAAAAAAAATATTCCTTAAATTAATTTTTTAATAAACTGAATCATCTCATAAATTCACCTATTAAATTTATTATTATCACATTTTCATTTTTGTTTGATGCGTAAGTCTGAAATAGTATTTCAGAGAAAGTTGTAGGAACACTGAAGTCACACGTGAATTAAATAATTTAGAAAATAAATATTCATCTTGTTTATTATCTTTTTCAGTGGTCGTTACGACATCAAAATCTTCCAGACATTCTTTCAACTTCACGGTAAAACGTACGATTACAAAATTCCCATGTCGACAGTTCTGCGAATGTTCCTCCTCCCGCACAAAGACTCCAGGCAAATGTTTTTCGTTGTATCATTGGACCCGCCTATCAAGCAGGGACAGACCAGATATCATTTCTTGGTTTTGTTGTTTGGCAAAGAGGAAGAAATCACAATTGAACTACCCTTTTCAGAGTAAGTACATTTTTTTTTCATTAAATATACATTATTTATTTATATTCTATTCATACATGCATTCATGACATTACAATAATAATTGAATCTCCAATGCCCCACTAGACAAAAAAACCTGTGTCGGGGCCAATGCATCTGGAGACAGTGATTATAGGTATAATTATAAAAGAAACTTTATTCAAACTGACAGGAATTAAACACTTAACAGTCTTACTTATTAGATTTCATTAAAAGCTTACTAAAAGCGTAACTAGATACTCATGACTAAAATAGTTCAGATCAGTATTAAAAAAAATCTTCCTTACTGATACGTATACTGATGTGACTAACTAGTTCATTGAATTGTTTACGAACACCCTCATTTATTTTTTTTCATATAGCCGCATTGACTTCACAGATTTCAAAAAATAGATATGCATGTAATTTTTGGATAACTGACATCGAAAAATGAAAACAAACACAGTGTTGTGCCGTGTTAAGTCACAAGGATAAACGTTATAAGTATTAATTTTTTCTGTCAATCTCAAATATGCTTCAGATCATATTATGTGAAAGATCTGCCATTTTGAAATATTTGGTATGACGCAGTAGTCAAGTGTTAAACACTGTACTAACTCGACTTCTACTGTATAAAGGTGTAATAAAGATAGTCACAGTTTATAGGTAAACTTTTTCATTACTCACTCTATTACCAGGTACTATAGAGTTTACGTTTATAAGTAAGATGGTAAACAACTACAAGTATAATGACCAATACAAGTATAGTGGAGTGTCGTATCAAGAACCAATAAAGTCATGGGGTGTGAATAAAATATTTGGAAACGAATAATGAAAAACTATAAACAACATAAATCTTTATATGATGCCGATAACTTATCATTTTTTTTTATATTCATATTTTTTCAAATTGTCTTACCTTACCAATGTTTTTGTACTCTACTGGATTTTGTAATAAATAAATTAATACTAATAATTTCACTATGAAACCATAGTTTATTAATATGTAAAGTAGATTATTAATTTGTATAGATTCAGTAATAAGAAATTTGTTTTTAAAACTATTAAAAAAAAAAGACTTGAAAAATGACATCTAAAGATTAAATTATAATATCATGAGGATTTTGATTTCACCGGTTGGACCAAACTGCCCCCCAGTGTTTTTTATCTTTGTTCCTATTTATAAAAATATATACACCAACAAATTTTATTGTATTTATTTCAGAGATGAAATTCAAGAAAAGTATGAAGGAAAAATCACGAAAGAACTCAGCGGTCCAACGTATGAAGTATTAGGAAAAATTATGAAAGTTGTTATAAACAGAAAATTGACCGGTCCCGGAGGATTTGTTGGGTATGAATCTAAAATTTAATTATAAATATATATTTAAATATCTTTAGTTGCACTACAAATAGTATTTAACCTTTTCCGTGCTAGGCGTATGCTAAACAATGTAACACCTCAGTGCGGCGCAATTTTCGGACAAAATTAAAATCGTCATATCTCAATAACTACTCACCTGAGATACTTGAAATCTTCGACGAGAATATTCGTTTTTAGCTGTTCTAAATGTTGAATACATTTTTTTGTTTATTTTGTTTTTCTGCATACTATGTAACTGATTTTTTCAACATTCCAGCTTACAAAAACACAACTAATTAGCAAAAAAATATCACATAGGTAAAAAAAGACATAGGAAAGTATATAGTGAATAAAAATCATCTTAAAATTTATGAATTTTTAAGTATTTCTTCGAAAACAAACACATTTTTCAACAATCGCTTAGTGCCTTATACGTTTGTATGAAGTTTATCTGTAAGCGCTATGACCTATGCGCCGCTGCATCGTAATTTATCAACTTATACAGTATAAATCGTTGGTTGTTATAAATAATACTGTAATAAGTCAACAGTTATAAAAGCAAAATTCATTCATAATAGCAAAAAATGTTCAATGTATTTTGTCTATCACCTAGTAAGATTTTAAAAGTTGGTAACACAAAAAATCAAAGTTACTCTCAAAAACACATGAACTTTAAAAAAAGAGTTATTTTTAAATATGAATCAACGTTAAAGACACAAATAAAAAAATAATTAAGTAAATAATAAGATTAATTAGGTAGTTATTGTTTTACGTTCATATTAATTAATAATGCTGTTATTGTTCCAAATAAAACAAAATAAATAAATAAATAAAAACATAAATATTTTTCTAAACCGGCGCACAATCTCTACGAACTCGGATATGGGTTATAAGCAACATAATATCCATACAAAGCGGTATCTCAGTGCGGGTCCCGATTACGTCTCGGGATGAAATAGACAATAAGTAAACACTCTACTGCCATCTACCAAATTTTTTTGGAATTTTTTTTAAATCATATTTACTTAGATAAATGGTTCGGTTACACGATGTAATTATTATATTTTGGATATGTCGATAAATAAGATTTCTACAGCGAGTTTAAGTGGAGCATTGTCCATCACGATTACCTATCGTGATCCGCACTGGTGTAGCACATGATTCATCACGATAACGTTTCGGGATTAGCACTGAAACGGTTAATTATATCTGATATATCTGATCTGTATTAAGTATTCTACAATTTTATCCAATTTTTCCACTTTTATTAATAATATTTTTTACGTGAATAATGCTAGTTACTGATACAATAAATGGTATTATTATTATTATTAAATGTTATCAGACACGCAGCTATGCTGATATGTCTGATCTCACAACAGTATTCACTTGTTCAGTCTGTCAAGTCTATTTTTGAACACATTAACACTTTGTGCAACAACAAGTTCCGGTGGTAAACTGTTCCACGCATCCACAACTCTATTAGACAAGAAATGCTTCCAGGGGTTCTGCCTGAAACTGTGTTTGTCTAGCTTCAAACTATGACCTCTTAAATTAGTATTTTGGTTGAGGCAGAACATCAGCTTCAATTCAGGGCAGTCATAGTGTTTGTTTAGTATTTTGAAGGTTTCTATGAGATCCCCTCTCTTTCTCCGTTCCTCAAGAGTAGTGAGGCCCAACACATTCAGACGTTCTTCATATGTTAAGCATCTGAGGCCATTTCCCAGTTTGGTAAACCTTCTCTGCACCCGTATTGTTTTAGTTGAATTTATTACTATAAAAAGTTTATGTTTTCTATAGTCTTTTCTCAGTTTTATTGTTAAGACAGAGGTAGTTCATAATTATAAATATAGGCTCAATAAATTAATTTAGCCTGTTGGTGCAGTAATTTATCCTGTCGCTATACATTGAAGCTATTATTAGCTTTGAAATAGTTAACTTTAAACTTAAATTAAGATAAGCAGTGAAGGATCTCACAGAAAGAGAGAGAAATGGAAAGGCTCGGTTATTTACAATTCACAGTTAAATATGTATAAATAAATAATAATTTATTTATAACACAATAGCAACTTTCATATCAATTAAAGAACAATTAAAAATTGAGCAATTTTGAAATGTAAGCTTTCACGGTAAATGTTAGTGACTACGATGATATGACGAGTGCTGCCTCACTTTTTATACCATCAGGGACGTAGTTAAATGAGTACATGTCGGGTCAATGTCCATGGTAGTACTCGAAAGTTCTTCCTTAGAAAAGTACCTCTTGTATTCTTGTCAATATTCCGGTAGGTTACTGACCTTATCCTAGTACAAATTGCACGACATCAAGACGTCTTTGCGACGAATGTACCTATTCGCTGCATTCACACTCATTGTGGATTAAAACTTAGTTAGTATTTAACTTGTAAGCTAATAATTTTGTTTTCAGTCACACAGGCACTCCCGCTATATCATGTTCGTATAAAGCAGCTGCCGGATTACTATATCCCCTGGAGAAGGGATTCATCAACGTCCACAAGCCCCCAATTCACATTCGATTTGAAGAGATTGCCTCCGTCAACTTTGCCAGAAGCGGTGGATCTACCAGGTAATTTACTTTATTTGTTCAAATATTACTTTACATATAATTTAGTACACTGGCGGGCTTATTGCCTTATAACAATTTCTTCCAACCAACCAGAGTTAATGTAAAATATACAAAACAGTGTGTACTATGGCAATAAGTTAATCACATTACAAAATAAATAAAGATAGCAGAAGAAAAGTAAAAAAAAAAAACAAAGAAGATAGTATATAAGAACAATTCATAGCAATGATAGGAAAACTAAAGGATAAGGAAAGGGAAAGGAGAGAAAGATGTAATCAGGTGTTATCAGATAAATATTTTTGCTTTAGCCTTTTCTTAAAGATGTTTAGTGAGATAGATGACGTAATATCAGGACTTAGACTATTCTGTAGTCTAAGTCTTTTACTTTGTGTGTAACAGACTACCTTCTGATATGATGATTTCAAGGCTATCACAGCTCGTTACACATATGTATGTGAGATTGATAAGAAGAATTTGTAATAGAACTATGTATGACGGGGTAAAAAATGAGGACATTGAGATGGTTTGGCCACTGAATAAGGAGCAGGAGAAGAATGAATGAGGAGCGCCTGACAAAGAAAATATAAAATCAGACGGAAACTGTGTAAGAAGTTGGGTTCACCCAAGAAAGGGTTGGTATGACCATGTGTATGATATTGGGAACCTTAGAAGCGTGAACAACAGACGAACATGTATGAGACAATGCATGCATGTTAACGAGGCAATGAATGTGTGCCAAGATAAAAAAAATAGGCGTTCACTTCTCTCTGCCTACCCCGTGAGGGATATGGCATATATATGGATGGTATGTATGTATGTACCTTTATGTATGCCAGTGAAATGTGGATTTGTCAGAAGACATATAAGAGTAGAATAAACACATTGAATATTATGAGGTTTCTAAGACAAATGTATCTGATAAATCGTTAAAGTCTAATCAGAACAAGACAGTTGGTACACCTTGAGACATAACAGTGACAGATCAACAAATAGATAAAATATAACATTTCTAATATGATTTCAAAGAGATTATGAAATTAGACAACGTCGCATAAGTTCTAAGGTTTTGGTTACAATAGGTTTGTTATGTATGTAGGTAGTTATTACCATATATATCATGTAGGTATATATTTTTCTTCTTGGGTAACTAACAGGTACTATGTATGTCAAATATTAAATTAACACGCACCCAATATCAAGTTGCCACATTCTAGAGACTTAAGATATTAATTGTCTGGGAATAAGATGTTAAAAAATTTATGTTCTTTTTCAACAGGTCCTTTGATTTTGAAATTGAACTGAAGTCTGGAACTGTTCACACATTCAGCAGCATAGAAAAAGAAGAATATGGAAAGTTGTTTGATTATATTTCATCTAAGAAACTTCACGTCAAAAATACAGGCAAAACTGTGAGTAATAGAAGCCATTTTTACTGTACTTTATTTTTAACTATTATTTAAAAAAAAAAACATAATATATACATTATTATATTAGTGAGGATTTTTTAAACCTCAATTATTTACTTATGCTAAGTCACGAATCTCTATGAATTACAAGTGTCTTGTTTTTTATTCATTTTAAATTTTTGTAGGACAAACAATCCTACAAAGATGACTTTGGAGATTCAGATGCGGAGAATGAACCCGATGCTTACTTGGCCCGAGTCAAAGCAGAAGCCAAGGAGAGAGACGAGGATGACGGAAACAGGGAAAAGGGTGATGACTCATCGGATGAGAGCACAGACGAAGATTTCAACCCGGATCAGCAAGATTCTGATGTTGCCTTGGAGTGAGTATTTTATATCGAACCCTTTGAATAGTGAGCTTTCCTGCACTCTGATTTTCAACTTATGAGCAACAGGGTGATTAAACTATTTCCATTCCGTTCAGGAGTGCACAATTGCTGTGACAAGAAATAGATATTATGAGGAAAACATTATTAATATTTTTGCTGTTGTACATTACAAGTGTCCACATATACAATTGCCCCATACACAAGTATCCACATACACAATTGTCCCATACACAAGTGTCCACATACACAATTGCCCCATACACAAGTGTCCATATACACAATTGCCCTATACATAAGTGTCCACATACACAATAGGCATGATGACTAATTTTGAAAAACTATCTCACTATGTTTTTACGCATTCACTGTTTTCAAATATATATACATTTCTACATAAAATAAAGGTTTAGTAGCAAAAATCGCCATTTTAAAATCAAATTTGACATTTACGCCAAAAAACGCTTGTAGTATCATGGCGGCTGCCGACCCTGACGGTGACGTCACGATATTGTAAACTGCATATCACTACTATATGTAATATATGTATTCTAGGACGATTTGTGTATTTATAATTAATTCAAAAGTGCATAAGTGTTGTGCGGTCCCTAAATGTACAAACACGACGAAAAAAACACCTACTGAGGTATATGTTTTCGTCCCACGCGAAAAAAAAGAGAAATAAGTTATTAAATTTCGCACGGCGAGACATAAGTGTATTTTATTAAGTACGCGTTTACAATGAAGTACAGTATTTGTTCCCCCACTTTTAGCTCTCAATAATATAATATTTACCATTATTTAAGCAATAAGCATATAAAGAACTTCATTAATGTCCAAACGTCAAAATAGGCCATCATACGTTTCCCGCGTATGTTTTTAGCTTATGAACACATAATGTAGAGAGAAGAAGGTGCATATTTTATCGATTTTCGAGATGTAAGTTGTATTTAAATTACAGATAAATAAAGTACTTATATGTACTTATTATTAAGTTTTTACGTTTCGAAATTCTGATGAACAAAAGTCTTTGTTCGACGCAAAGAAATATCCGACCATCAAAAGTTCCATTCTAGTTAAGAGTAGTTAAGACAGGCAGAAAAATAACTACTATGGCTGCTATTGCTAAAAATAACGATAGCAGATAAATATAGCTTGTTATTAACACAATACAAATAACGAGCGTTATGTAATAATTCGTATGCTGCTAAAATTGTAACGATGTTTTAAAACGCATGCTTCGCGTAATCGCCGTCGTTTCGCGAATCGCTTCATTGCATGAAAAAAATATAGCTTGCTAGTTTAGTTTGGCAGTGACCAGCATCATAACATGTCGAACGTTCGTCAGCTCACCATCGCGTGACAAAATTGTAGAATACTAAAACTAAATTAGTTTACCATACGTTGCGAGCGTTCATTATTTATTTATTTATTCAATAAGAACTAAGTTACATACAAAATACAATAAACTTAGGTCCGATATTACAGTCGGCCCTCAACTCATTGAGTTTGTTAAACTCAAGATTAATGTTAAGGGGAGATTGAATCCATTTCCGTATTACAGTGCAATATAACATGTCAGTTACTAAATCTTCAATTATAGACATATTTCACTTTTTCTGTGGTTATTATCTGTCAAATTTAAATAACCTCAAATAATACGAAATACAAAACGGGACGCTACGACTTTAAATACCATTGTTTTATTATCCAACATGGTAAATTTAATTTTTTTCACCAAAATAATGCTTTTAAATGCCCATGTTCAATACGGCTGTCAGTTTGTTTTGTTGTGTGGCGCCACCGTCGATACAACTAACGCCTTTAGTGATACAACACTGAAACTACACACGTTGCCTAACGCCTCTAGTGATAGAAACTGAAACTACACGAGTTGCCTAGCAAATGACAGTTGACTCACAGTTAAGTACTTAATCTGCCAGAAACGTTGAGTTAAATATTTGTCGTTTTAGTGACATATTTGAGGGAAGATTAGGCCTAAACGTACACTGTAATACGCTATATTTTTGTGAAACTTGATTTTAGCTCTTAAACTGACACTGTAATACCGGCCAATAGTATCCCCCGATAGGTAGGCGAGTATCTAGGTAAATTGAAACTATTTGCTTTGATGAATCCTTGTTCCATTGCTATTTTATTGTTTTGTTTTAGTTTTAAGTACCTAATTAAAATATTAATATATCAAAAACACCAAAATAAACATTTTCCAGACCGACAATTAATGCGTATATTGTATTGAAGACTATCAGAAGAATTGACGCGACCATACTATGACGTCGTGCGCTCTGATTGTTTTTTCTCATAAAATGGCGGACTAACACATTTTGTATTTTTATATTTATAATATTATTATTCACTCCTTTAAAATGAAAATAATTACATTTTTAAATCTTTATAACCTATTTTATTTTTTAAAATCATAATTTCAATGATTTTTTCTTACAGTCATCACACCTATTACATAACATTCTATTTTTTTTTTAATATATTAATCATAATATGTATATGAATCATAACAATTATCCCATATGTATATTAGATTCATCATAATACATTGTGTATTTCCATTTCGACCTCATGTAACACTGTACAACTCCCACAAACAATATAATAACATCATTTTATTTTATAATCAAGCAATGAAAGCCACCAAGTTATTTATTTCTGAAACGTTAAATATTCTCCACCACGTTACAATACTTGGTGCGTGTTATAACAGATGCGTCAACGATTCAATAGAGCGGATAGCGATATTATTTGGTTTATTGTCCCAAATAAACCAAATAAATCAATAAATAAAAATAGCATGTTAAAAATAAGCAGCATATTCCATATAGCTTGTTATGAAAAAAATAGCCATTTCGAACAACACTACAGTTGACAGTAACAAACACAATTGACAGTAACAATATGGTGACGTCATGCGCTCTGATTGGTGTTTCACATAAAATGGCGGACAAACATATTTTGTATTTTTATTTTAATAATATTAATATTATTCGCTCTTTTAAAATGAAAATAAATATATTTTTTCAAATCTTTATAACATATTTTATTTTATAAAATCATAATTTCAATGATTTTTTCTTACTGTCATCACGCCTATTGCCCCATACATAAGTGTCCCATACACAAGTGTCCACATACACAATTGCCCCATACACAAGTGTCCATATACACAATTGCCCTATACATAAGTGTCCACATACACAATTGTCCATATATACAATTGTCCATATACACAATTGCCCTATACATAAGTGTCCACATACACAATTGCCCCATACATAAGTGTCCACATACATAATTGCCCCATACATAAGTATTCATGGAGCAATAATATGGAATTGTTTCTTTGTATTTGTAATTTTGAAATCTTCAATATATTTGTTTATATTTATTTATATAATTTATGTACATGTGTACAAAGGCAGGTTTATTGCCATAAGGCAATTTCTTCCAACCAACCCGAGCAACGTGAAGTCTCTAAGTTAAATTGGTACAATACTAATTTAGTGAGAAATAAATTGATAAAAAATAACATAAAAGAGTAAGAAAGAGAAAAAAAATGAAAAGAGAGTTTAATAAAAAAAGAATAATATAAATAACACTGATCATAGCAATGAGAAAAAGGAGGTTACGGAAGTATATAGAAGGAATTCAGGAACTATTTGACAAATAAAGTTTTTTTAGTTTACCTTTAAATATTTGAATGGATTGAGATGACGTTACTTCATCACTTAGGCCATTCCATAGTCTAGCTGATTGTACTTGAAAAGAGGAGCTGAAAACTTCTGTATTGTGAATGGGGATAGCTAGTGTAGTACGTTCAGCAGATCGAAGGGATAGGCTGTGACTTGACAAAAAATGGGGTGAATAGGGATCATAAATAGTCTTATAAAGTAATGACAAAATGTGAATGTTACGACGATCTCGTATCTTTTATATTATGTCCTATTCTGATTCGTTTCAGAGTATGAAAACGTCTGTAACCAACGGGCGACTTGTGTAAAAGGATTTCATCTGCACGGTGTAACGTAATGAGTTCCGTATAAATTTAGACGAATCAGAATAGGACATATTATGTACAAAAAGATTATAACTAAATAAATCAATTTTATTTAGCTTTATAAGGGCTAGAGTCCACATAGCGCAGTGGACACAGCGCATCAGACGAGTTTTAGTGTTATATATAGGAATTCATGCGCGCACATCGGATAGTCGGCAATAACGACGTTGTTGCTAGGAAACAAAAATTGGATCCGTCTGCTGCCCCTCTGTGGACGCTAAGCTTAAAACTTATATAACAATATTATTTTGCCATAACAGTAGATTCAAAAGCTGATATTCCGGCCATAATGTGTTTGTAACTAACGTAAAATTTTGTTTACAGATACGACAGTGCACATACGTCTGCTTCAGAGTCTGGTTCTGGATCGGGTGGTGGCGGAGAATCAGACGGAAGTCAAAAGAAAAAAAAGAAAAAGAAATCCAAATCTGCTAAAACTGTTGTAAGTATTAATCAATCAACTTGAATGTTATGTTATGTTTTATAAAAAGTCTACGATTGTTACCATATTTAAGAGTAATAAATGTAAAAAAGAGAAAAACATGTGTTAGTATATTATGAGGTTTTATTAGTTTATAAAAATTATTTCATTTTAGTTTTGTCCATACCCCATTTATAAAAGATTGCTCTAAATGATTACTTTTAATCGTATTAGAATGTCGCCAAAAGCAGACTTGAATTACTGCACTGTTATCACTGTATCGTTTTTTCATGTTTGTTTCAGTCTGAGAAAGCCACCCGCAAACCTAAATCTTCATCTTCGTCAAAGAAAAAGAAGAAGGATACAAACGCTCCCAAGCGACCGGGCACTGCTTTCATGATTTGGATGAACGAAACGCGGAAGGAAATAATGCAGGAGAATCCAGGACTCAAAATTACCGAAGTGGCCAAGAAGGCCGGTGAACTATGGAGGGAAATGAAAGATAAATCAGTGAGTGACAATTTAAAGCTTTTTTTTTATCTCAATGTCCAGTCAAAAAAAAAACACTGGCAAAGTTATTTGACATTTATGTCAAATTTATACTTCTGTGGGCAACACTGGATGAAATTCATCACTAGCACAGGTTGCAAGAAATCTATTTATTTATAATCATTCTGTAGTTACATGTTGTATACTGGGGGCTTATTGTCAGGCTTATTGCTAATCTCTTCAAACCACCTGAATATAAAATAAGATAACAAAGACTTTCCTGCATCAAACTGTTGCCAATTCAAATGGTAATGATGATCATTATTGCAGAGGAGAAATTTATTTCTCACGCAATTATTGCCTCTCTGGGCTGGAAACACTGGTTAGTTGGAAGAAATTGCCATAAGGCAATAAACTCACTACTTTTGTAGGGTGTAAGGAAGTTGAAAAAAAAGTCAAATATTATTTAAACATAATTGGTTTACATTCAAAAAGTGATCACGAAAACCAGCCGATGACAGGTCGTAAGCTCTCTAGGTGATTTCACAGTTCTCCTTAAGGCCCTTGTATATCCTGGATATACGGATGTACCCAAAAATATATGCTGCGAAGCCTCTAAGTTGGTGTTTTTTGACTTCAAAGTTGGAAAAGCCGTGAAAATTATAGACCCTACATACAAATCTCGCATATCCTGGCTTGAAACATTGTCGATATGTTAAGAGAACAAAGTTCTCCTAAACAAATCAACAGTTGGATTATTATTACTAACTAAAAAGAGCATACAAGAAAAACTATTGATTAATAAAATAAAAATAATCCTTAATATAAATAAAATAATAATTCATAGTAATAAAATAATTATTTTTTTTTTTTTTGCGGGTGGCAGTTCTTGAGGAGAACACACTTAGGCCAATTTGGCCCTTTGTGATACCACATTGGGGTTGTCCTCCCACTCACTCATCCCCCCTGAACCAGCCTGAGCGGCTAATGAATGTCATAATGTCTGCGATGTCGGCCGACGCTATGTCAATTAAATCATCATAGAAGAAACTTCCCAAGGAGCCTCTTCTAATTCTAGAGAGAGCAGGACAGTGACAGAGGAAGTGGACCACTGTCTCCTCCTCCTCCTCGTCCTGGCATGCTCTGCAGTAATCGTATGCCTCCAGCCCCAGCCTTCTGGCATGCTTTCCTATAACCCAGTGTCCCGTTAATACTGATATGACTCTGGCAAGTGAATCTCTTCTGAACGAGAGTATTTCTCTGGTTCTTCTGAGATCATATTTTGGCCATGTTTGTCTGGCAATGGAGCATGTGCTCTCCTCAGACCACCTTTGGTCAGCACAAGCAATAATTTTCTCACTGACCCGGAGTTTACATGTTGCCATGGGGACTCCAGGTCTGTGTTTGATATTGTCTAAAGATAACAGGGTACCTGCTCTGGCAAGTTCGTCTGCCCTACAATTCCCCGCTATATTACTGTGACCCGGCACCCACATGATTTGTAGATTGAACCGCTCCGCTGCCCCATTTAAGATGTTGCGGCAGTTCAGGGCCACTCTTGAAGTAGTACTTACGCCTTTTAAGGCTTTAATAGCCGCTTGGCTGTCTGTGAGAATACGGACAATGCTGTTTGATACTGTATTGCCTTGTATCCATTCTACTGCTTCCTGGATTGCCAAGATCTCTGCTTGAAAAACACTACAGTGGTCCGGCAACCTGAAAGAAATATTAATATTTAATTGCTCCGAAAAGACTCCTCCGCCCACCTTACCTTCCAGTTTTGACCCATCAGTGAAAAACACCTGAGCTTCATCGTGACGGATCAGATTCCCCCTCCACATTTCCCGCGAGGGGATTTGGGTTGAGAACCTGTTCTCGAAGAAAGGCTTGGGAATGACATAGTCGATACCTTCGGATGGCTTTTTGAACTCCTTAAGAACCATGGAGTGTCCAATGTGTGTCTCCCTCCAAGGGTTGACACAATTCATTCTTATGGCAGCTTTCGTTGCCATTTGTTTTCCTAAGAGGTCAAGCGGCATCAGATGCAGGATGGTGTCAAGGGCTTTTGATGGTGTAGTTCTCAGACAGCCAGTGGTTGTCACTTCTGCTAGTCTTTGAACTTTTGCCAGCTCTTTTAGGTGCACTCCTTTTTTCAAGCTGTGCCACCATACCACCACTCCGTACATCATGACTGGCCTTATGACCGCCTTGTACATCCAGTGGGTTATCTTGGGGTGTAGTCCCCATCGTTTACCCACGATCTTTCTGCAGGTGTACAGTGCATTTGTAGCTTTCCGTACTCTTTCCTGCGTGTTGGGCTTCCAGCTCAGTTTTCTATCCAGGATCAGACCTAGGTATTTTGCTTGAGCTGAGATCTCTAATGTCACCCCTTCTAGGGTTGGCAATGTAAATGCCGGGATTACCCGTTTATTTGTAAAGAGGATCAACTCTGTTTTCTTTGGGTTCACTCCCAACCCACTATTCTTACACCACTGAGTTATCCTGTCTAGTGCCCTCTGTAAGAGAGATGAGAGTATGTTGAGGATCTTACCGGACACCGCTATGGCGAGATCATCTGCATAAGCGATTACTCCGACCCCGGTGTCGTCTAACTCCATCAACAGTTTATTTAGGGCTAGATTCCATAAAAGAGGTGATAGAACGCCTCCTTGGGGTGTTCCCTTCACCGGGTATCTTTTTATCTTTGAGCCCCCAAATTCTGAGTTTATTACTCTATTTCTCAACATATTGTCGATAAATTCTATGAGCGAAGTCTCTATCCCCAATTTCCTCAGAGACTGAGTCATTGTTTCATATTTAATGTTATTAAAGGCTCCTTCTATGTCTAGGAAGGAGACCAGTGTGTACTCTTTATACTTCATCGATTTCTCGATTCTGTGTATCAGGGTATGTAATGCTGTTTCTACAGATTTCCCTTTGCTGTACGCATGTTGAGACTCCGACCACTTTGAAGGTTCTATTTTGCCCCTTATTCTGGTTTCTATGAGTCTTTCTAGCGTTTTAAGGACAAACGAGGATAGACTAATTGGTCTGAAATCCTTGGATGTATTATTAGATGTTCTTCCACCTTTGGGTATGAACACCACTTTTACTTCTCTCCATAATTTGGGGGTATAACAGAGTTCTATACATGCTTCGAAGATTATCCCCAACCAGGGTATGACAGTCTCCGAGGCCGCTTGCAGTTCCGCTGGAATGATACCATCCGGACCTGGCGACTTGTATGGTTCAAACTCGTAAATTGCCCAAGCAATCATTTCTGTATTAAATAATTTCTGGGAGTTTTTCTGTTTCCTGGTTTGGTTTGTTGTCTTAGGCATGCTCTCTCTTTGCAGGTGGGTCTGCGCCCCCCCTATCGGGCGGACGGTTTCCCTAGGCATGTCGAGTTTACATCCAGGAAAGTGTGTTTCTGTTAATAGCTCTAATGTTTCAGAGCTGCTTGAGGTCCAGCTGCCATCGTTTTTCTTTATATATTCAGGCATCTCTGGATCCGTAGCTAGGATTTTGCGAATCCTGTTTCCCTCGGGGATTGTTTCAATTTTTGTGCAGAAATCTTCCCATGAGGTTCTTTTTGCCGTTTTTACTTTACTCTTAAAAACTCTGACTAGCCTTATAAGTTTCCCATTCATTGGTTTTCTTGGCTAGGTTAAATAGTTTGCGACATTCCCTTCTTAGGGCAATTATCTCTTCTGTCCACCATGGTGGTCTTTTTCTCCCTTTAGCTATACGCACCGGGCACGATTCCCTGGTGGCTTGGTTGCAAGCATTAGTAAGGGTCTTTACCATGTTATCCAATTCCTCTGTTGTTGAGGGTTTGGTTGGTATTTCAGAAAGAAATTCACTGAGGACAGTGTTGTACTTACCCCATTGTGTGTTCCTTCTATTGCTGTACATGACTTTATCTGGTTTCTGAAAGTTTAAGTTAAATTCAATGTACTGGTGATCAGAGAAGGAGTGGTCAGCTGAGACTTTCCATTCTTTTACATATTGGGCAGCATATTCATTGGCAATTGTTATGTCTAGAACTTCGCGCCTTATTGCGGTAATAAATGTTGGAGTATTACCTATATTACAAATTTCGAGGTTATTTGATAAAATATATTCAAAAAGTAACTCACCTCTCTCGTTTGTGTCCGTGCTGCCCCAGATTGTGTGGTGTGCGTTGGCATCTGCACCTGTCACCACAGGTATCCTGTCATCTTCTGCTCTATGTATGGCTTGTTGAAGGATACCTGGAGGGGGCGGTTCTTCGTGATCATGTGCTAGGTAGGCAGAAATCAGCCAAATGGTATGGGACTGAAGTTCTACTGCCAGCACCGTGATATCTTCGTTGCAGAACTCTGACACCTTAAAGGCATTGAGCTCCTTCTTTATCAGAATACAGGACCTTGGCTTACCATTATTGTTTGTATAGAAGATCCTGTAGTCTTTAGATTTTAACCCAGCCACTAGATTTTTGACAACCCATGGTTCTTGGGCTAAGACAACATCTTCTCCTTTTTCTAAGAGGCGGAGGAGTAATGCGGCAGACGCCGCCTTCGAGTGGTGCAGATTAATCTGAACCACTTTCATGCAGCAGTCTCCCCTCCTCCCCCTCATCGCTGGATATATCTGGACTCTCAACATCTATTGCACCCACTTTTCTAAGTGCGCCAGATGTCGAGGCTTGGACTTGGATGAGATCGAAGTCCCTCTCGAGGTAGGTATCACCCTTTGAAGGTTCTCCCCCATCCACGTCCATATCGTCTATCACCTCGGTAATTGGAAGGAGCGTTGGACTAGATGGTTCTAAGGGATTTTGTTTCTCGTCCATCACCTCTGTAATTGGTAGTGATGATGGACAGGATGGTTCGGGAGGATTCTTAATTATACTGCTTGCCTTCGAGTCTTTCTTATAGACTCGCAGTGTTATGACATCAAAGCCATAGCCTATTTCACCGCGAGTCTTTTCTAGAGGTGCAAGCGACTCCTCGTTCAGGATAATCAGAGCATTTCTCGTGTTACCCTGAACTTCTCCTACCTTAGCAACTTTCCAGTCTTGGGTAGGCAAATGTGGATTACTCCTTTGTATGAGCTCCAGTATTTTCTTTGGATCAGCAGGTATTTCTGGGATCCAGGCTCGGGATCTTGGCCTGTTCGGGATTAAATCCTTCGGGACAGCCTCAATCCTCGCTCCTGGCCATACCTCGCCTATCTTTGAGACCGCCAATTTGTAAAGGTCTGCGGAGCGTTGGTCTCTACCGGCGATCAGTTTTATGCCCCCTTGGTACCATCCTGCATCTTTGCATAGTGGGACTGGACCAGGGTTGTCATCGATAACCTCTATATACACTCTATATAGTGCTTCTGTTACTTTTTTCCAGTTACTCGGAGAAATGGAGCCATCTGGAACGCTTCTATCGATGACTGCCCATGTAATAAAGTCTTTTGCAGCCTCACTGTATGGACGTGACCTATTACTTGGGGGGAGCTCCTGCTTTGGCTTTTTAGCCATTGATTGGGGCCCCTCCCCTGATCTCTGTCTTTTTGTCTCACCAAGAGGTTTGTTGGAAGCGGAGGACGGTGGACTGGGTCCAGTCTCCTCTCTATTCTTCAGGAACTTTTTGGCCCATTTCAAAGAGTCTGCTTCCTCCTTGGTCAGATCTTTTTCAAGAATTCTCCCTAATCTGCCCACCAGTCTTTGTGCTTTTCTCCTCTCCCTATATCTCAAGAGTGAGGGGTTTACACGTTTACTGGTGGTCCTCTTTGCATCTGATCTAGGCTTCACGGCTTTGGATGCTTCTATCGTGGTTTGCGACCCCCCTTTGCAGACGGGTCTTGGTCCCCCCATTCGGGCGGGAGTAGCTGTATTACCTCCGGCTACGGTTGATAATGACTCCCCTGTGTAGGCGAGTCTAGGCCCCCCCTTTCGGGAGGACGAAGGTGGTGGGTTTTTTGGTTTATTTGAGTTCATTCTGGTTCGTACGGTCCTTCGGTCGACAAGGCGACCTCCAGACCAAGGAAAGTAAGGGGAAATAACGGTCGACCATAACGGAGCCCCACGTCATGGCAAGTCCTGCTTACACTCCGGATTCGGACCGGTTTCCGGAGGGCACAACGCTTGCGACACCATATAACCCCGGTGCCATTCAGCCCTAGGCACGTTGTAGCATAAGACCTGGCTTGGGTGGTTTTCTGTCGGGGTTTTCCTTCCCTTAGCTGGGGAGGGGGAGTGGGGGATTTGGAGGGATTCCAGTTATGAGGCGCCAGAGAATCGCCGTTCATCCTCTCCTATTTGCTATGGCTGATGGCATTGCCAGTGGCCACATTGCCCGGGACTCGCGGGATCTTAAGACCACTCGAGGACGCTAGGAGTAGGACTATTGGTAGTGTTACTGATGGTTGTAACTGTGGCATTACACGGTATTTGTATGATACATATTTCCAGCAAAAATATGCATCACCGTGGCCCCTACCAAAATTAGAGTCCCACCTAATTATTCTTTCATTCATACCATCATGACATATCCCACTATGTGAGGTAACAAACGAAAGGTGTAAGATTGTGCGTTACCTTACACCAATCTTGTCACAGCTTAGAAGGCCCAACATTCAGAATGGGTGGTGAACCTCATTGCTGAACTATGTGAGATGTTATTGTTGCCTGTTGTATTTTCTATTACTCGAATCACTACATAATATGCTGCGTGTATCCCTACACACTAGTATTGACTCACCTAAAAAGGCACAACATTCAGAATGGGTGGTGAACCTCATTGCTGAACTATGTGAGATGTTATTTTGCCTCTCGTATTTTTAATTTCCCGACTCTTACAGGGCAACAAAAATTGATGATAATGGAAAAAAAGTTGACGCACTATTCTAAGACGGTGCCTCACAAAAAAAGCTTTAGGAAAAGGATTATCATTATTTTTCTTCTTTGTCTTTCTTCTTTAGCAGTTCACTTCCGACGAAGGCCTTCTCCATTATTATTATGACTTGATAACATTTCTGATATTCATAACATTTTTTTTTTTCAGAAATGGGAGGAAAAAGCTGCAAAGGCCAAGGAAGAGTACAACAAGGCAATGAAAGAGTACAAGGAGAGCGGAGGGGGAGCCGATGAGGAGAAGAGCAGCAGTCCGTCTAAACCCAAAAAGAAGAAGACAGATACGGCAACCAAAACATCAGGTGGTGGAGGTGAATTCAAGAGTAGGGAGTATGTCAGTGATGACTCTTCATCGGAGGAGGAAGAAAAGAAGAAACCCAAAGAGTCTAAAAAGGTTAGTACCTATTTATAAAAAATTAATTTAATAATAATATAAGTCAATTGTGCACCCCTTTGACACTTACAAGTTTTGCATAAAGACATAGAAAAGTCACGTCATGCCTTTGTATGGGTAGAGAGTAACAGACATAATATGGTGGGTCAATTGTGCACCCCGTACACATACAAATTTGGCTACGACTATTTACATGACTCAACCATAGACGAAAACCAAAGATAACCATAGAAAACGCAGATAAATCAAGTTATAAAATATTTACCTTTGTTTATACTTTGTTATAATTGTAGATCTCAATGAAAAAATGATTTATAAAATTAAGTAAATGTAATAAGATGCCAATATTATTTATTTTTTCTTCAAGTTGGTTTCCATGATGCATTTTTATGACCATTGAAAAAATGACAAAGGTAAATATTTTTGTATTTTGATTTATTTGCGCTTTCTATGGTTATAAATGACCTAAAAACATAGACGACGTCAGAAAATTTGTCGTGTAAATACACTTTTTGGCGGGAAAACGCTTTTCCCGCCAATTCCGGTCGTAAAAATAGTGGCACCGTACAAATTTTGCACAACACTAGTACACGTACAATGGTGTGGTTCAATCAACTCAAAACAAATTTGAGACTGTCAACTAAATTTAATAATTTCAAAAGAATGATAAAGAATAAAATAGACTTATCAAATATTAACTGTTTTGTAAATTATGTTCCCTTCATTTTGTATAGCAATAATTTTGCTAATACACATTTTAGTTTCTTTTGTTTTTTTAATGTCTCCTTTACACAAGAGTGCTTGTACTCTGGTTAAGGTCAATATATTTTTACAAGGATAATAAATTATTAAATGACACAGTACAGTATTTATTTTTTAATTATCAAATTGTAGGTTGATTTTAGAAAGACCTCATCTGTCATTTCAAGACATGAGTGAGATTCCTTTCACATTTCTCTCTCCCCTGTCACATTAATCACTTTGTAAAATTATTCAAAAAAAAAAAGTGTCGAGAGAGACTGGACTCGTGTTCTCAGGGTTCTTACTGGGACAACATTAACTAAATTATAGATATTTATGCAATGATCATTTATATTAAATTGATAAATTTAATAACAGCTTGTAATAAAAAATTATATTAATAGTTTTTTTTGGTTGCGAATTGCATTTGTAGTTTGGAAGAGTTCTTCTTCTTCTTCTTCTTCAGCTAGGACTATGTCCTGTAGTTCTCGGCACCTGTTCCTGGGAGGAGGACGTCCAGCTGTCCCTCCATCGTTTGGGTGGTCTTCCTGGAGGTCTGCTACCTGTAGGATGTTCATCAGCTGATATCCTCACTACTCGGTCTGAGCTTGCTCTCCCCACGTGGTCTCTCCAGAAACGTCTTCTTGTTCTACCCCATCGTACCACGTCCTCAACATCACAAATTTTCCTTATTTCGGAGCTCCTCATTTGATCACGGAGGGTTACTCCTGCGATGGGCCGTAGAGTCTTCATCTCCGTGGTTCTAAGGAGACTTTTTGTACGGGTGGTGTCAGCTCTTGTCTCTATGGCGTATGTCATGATTGGTCTTATGCAAGTCTTGTAGATCCTGACTTTACTCTCCCTCAGCATATCCCTATTTCTCCACACAGCACTTCTCAGGCATCCAGCCACTACAGCAGCCTTGGTTGCTTGTTCATGTACTTCGTTATAGAGATCATTGCTGCTGGATATTTCTATGCCCAAGTACTTAAATCTCATCACTTGTTCTATAGTTGTATTGTCTATAGCAAGTTTGCAACGTACTGGATATCTTGAGGTTACCATGCTTTTTGTTTTCTCTATTGAGATTTGCATATTTAGTCTTTGGGAAGATAAGTGGAATTTATACAGTAGTTTCTGAAGATCATCCTCGGAATTTGCAATTAAGACGGCATCATCTGCATAACATATTATATCTATATTTTTGTTTCCCATTTTGTAACCTATTCCTAATGCTTTAACATCTTCGATAATCTTGTCCATAATGATGTTAAAAAGAAAAGGGCTCAAACTATCTCCTTGTCGAATACCTACTGCAGCTGGAATTTCCTTTGAGAGGTCATCTCCCACCTTTATGCACATTTTGTTGTTGCTGTTTAAATTTTTAATAGCTTTTATAATAGGATGCGGTATGTTCTTTTCTATTAGGATATCCAGTACATCTTCCAGGAGCACTCTGTCAAAAGCTTTGGTTAGGTCGACAAAACACATGTAAGCCGGTACATTATATTCTAAGGATTTCTCTTTAAGTTGTCTCACAACAAATATTGCGTCAGTGGTGGAACGATTTCTTCTAAATCCTTGTTGTTCGTCCCTATTTTGTATAATTTCTTCCAGTTTCACGCGCAATAGGCTGGTAAATAATTTTTGTGTTGCACTTAAAAGAGATATTCCCCTGTAATTCGCTGGGTTTGTTTTAACACCTTTTTTAAAAATTGGAATTGTTATACTTAATTTCCATTCATAGGGTATTGTAGATTCTTCTAGTATTTTGTTAAATAGTTTTGTTAGCTCAAGAGCCACCTTTGTACCTCCATATTTTATCAATTCATTGGGAATCTCGTCAATACCTGGGGATTTTCTATTTTTTAGTTTTTTTATAGCTAAAATAATCTCGCCATTACTAAGGGTCACAGAGGATCCTGCGTCTTCATTCAGTGGTACAATTCTTGTTGGCAAATTATTACTAAATAAGTTTTCAAAATAGTTTTCCCACTTTTCTATAGAGATCTTGTGCGTTTGTTTATATTCATCTATAGGTTTCTTTTGCTTTGGAAGAGTTATATTTGTTAAATTACTTTAATTCATAATAACTTACTACTCTTAGATTCTACAATATTTATATTTATTATCTGATAGTCTTGATAATGTCCTAATAAGACATAATAAATAAAAATATATTAGAATCTAAAACATAGTGTTTTGAACTAAAATAATTTATAATGGAATTCTGCCAATTTCTAGAAAACATTAATAATTACGCTTACATTCATCGAGTATCATCCCAATTGTATATCCCTTGTAACTAATTGGACAAAAATCACTGCTTTGATTTGTTTTATTTATCTTTTATGTTGTGTATTTTTTTTTCAGGATAAGGAAAAAGATAAGGAAAAGGAGAGTTCATCAAAGGATAAGAAAAAGAAGGAATCGTCAGAAGAAGAAGAAGAAGAGGAGGAGAAGGCAGAAGAGACCAGTGAAGAAGAAGCAAGTGGTAGTGGAAGTGGTAGCGATTAATTTAACACCAATATTATTATGTACATTTTATTTTTATTCAATAAATTTTTTTTACTGAATTTCTCTCACTCATTTATTATTACTAGTTTGTTCTGATCATTTCTAACCATTTTCACAGTGTCTATTTTAAAATTTATTTACCTACCTTATCACAACCAACTACACGTTGATGATCGGAGTAACATAATTCAGCATCATACAATGCTTCAAGCTGACGAATTAGTTAATGAAGAGGATATTTATATTTTTACAATAGAAGTTAAGTTCACAAAATTCAAATTTGCCATGTATATTAAATTAAAATCAAAATTTAGTTTTATAACAAAAACTCACATATTTTAATGCTAATTTTTCTTTTACAATAATAAATCATATAATTTGTTTTATAACAATCCCTTACAATTAAAATAAGGTAATAAAATTTACATGATAGCAGTTTATTGTTTTGAATAATTTATTTTTTTACTTATTTAAAGACATTTCTTCTAACATTGAATGTTACATGATCTATTCTGTTCACAATGAATTAATTCAATTCTACATTGATTTTTTTAATGTTTGAGAATACTTAATAGAATAACTTGTGTGTCTTATAGATTATTCTATTAAGTATTCTCAAACATTAAAAAAATCAATGTAGAATTGAATTAATTCATTGTGAACAGAATAGTTGATTAAATAAATCATGTAACATTCAATGTTAGATGAAATGTCTTTAAATAAGTAAAAAATAAATTATTCAAAACAATAAACTGCTATCATGTAAAGTTTAATATGCCTAATATAAAAAAAATACTTAATAGAATGTTATTTTTGAACCTACTTAAATATAATATTGTTTTGTGAATGAATATCTACAAAATTTAAATCAATAGAGACAATAAAAGTATACATACTTTCTCAAACAAAATATGCATCCAAATAAAGCAGACCTGAAACTACACTGCATCTGGTTTATCCAACTGTCGATTCGTTCAAGAGAATGGAATTCTTTTGAAGGAAGAGGCAGTTTAGATCCAAGATCCGTATATGAAGGAACATTTTGTATGGCGTAGTGAATTTTTTGCATGCTAAAAACACCAACTTAGAGGCTTCACAGCATATATGTTCCCATACATGGACTTACTCAGAATTTGGAGTAGAACATTTTATGTGAGTTTTGTGTGTCTGTCCGTCCCCCCTTATAACTTTTGATCCGCAGGATTTACAAATCTTAAAATTTCAGAATATATAAATAGTTATAGGCTATAAACTTTTATACTCAGAATTGTGAATTTTTGTTTCAGTCAGGGGTTATCAACTTTTGAATTTTTGGTTTATTTTTCCATATATCTCAGAAACCATAAAAGCTAGAACGCTGAAAATTGGTATAAACATAGACAAATACGAAATCTCAAATTGGTTTTTTCCAAAAAATTCCAGGGTTTCTCAAACATTTTTTACTAAAAAAATATTTTTTTATGATAAATTTATGAGTTTAACTGCCTATATTTTCAATTTTTTTTTAAAATATCGAAAAAAGCCGAAACACCCCAACTAGATAATTTAATTTTCTATAAAAAATATTAATATTGTAGCAGTACATCTCAATTTTTTTTAACAATTTTTATAAAAATTGTATTTAGTGACGACATTGCTTCATACAATTTGTATGGCAGTCGCCTATACCAATGCTATATGAAGTCAGCATTGCCTATACACAATATGTAAGAAGACTTAATAGTTTGATACTTAATCTCTAAAAACACACACAGAACCTTCATGCTGTTTTCACATTCTGGGTAGGAAAAGAGGACTTACCTCCATACTGTCCTATCTTGACATACATACCAAAATGTGTTAAAATTTTCAATAATTTGGATTTATGGGTTTATAGTTTGATTCTTATTCTTCAACTATACATACTATCGCTATCAACAGTTGGATCTCATGTGTTACATGCAACTAGTTATTAAAATGTATTATCATTGTATAAAAAATTACAAAGATATAGTTAGTATCTGAAAAATTTATGCCACAAAATATGCAAACTGGATTGTGTATTTTAAATGATCACTTATTCATAGATTTTTTTTTTAGTATAGCTCTGTTTAAATTTGTTTGAAGAAACCATTCTAAATTCATAAATATAATATTCCAATTTATTCATAAATTGTAACAAATCATGAAAATTTGTGTTGTGTTGAGTGAAAAGTATTTATGAAGGTTTCATTCCAAATTTTATAGTTTTGGTTTACATAGATGAAAATCTGTGCTATGTTTTCTGCTTTCACAAATATAAAAGTCTGTTGGGATCCGTAAAATAAACATACTCCGATAGAAATACGGATGCAGGATTGTAAATTCGCATTTTATGGTTTGTAAACTAAGCATAAAATAGTTTTTTATATATTCTTCTTTTTTGAGTTCTGACTTCTAACAAAATATGGCTATCATCAAAGGAATTTATACCTTGCGTCACTAAAGCTTCAATGAGAGGTATCATCGATAATGATTCTTCAACCAAGAAATAATATCTCACTTCTGATTCTCTTCTATCCTTATTTACCATTCTAACGATTTATCAATGGGGTAAAGTGAAATAATCTTTACTTCTCAACTATATTGATTTCCTGCATATTTGCTCAATAGGAAATGCATAATATAAACAGCCAATTCATGCAATTTGTATATGGATGAAATATTCTGGAAAGGGACACTTGGGTATGGTCTTGACATTCTAAAAAAACACTTAGGAATCATGATCTGATTTTTGTAATACTCTTTATAGGTATGTAGTCGTTATTCAAGTATTTAGATACACAGGCATTTAAAATATAAAGAGATATCAGTTTTAAAGTATAAATTATTTCCTAATTACAAATATACCTACATATATTATTCTTATTTAATCTTCTCTTCAATGGCTCTACAGCCCATATCGAGCCTTGGCCTCCAGCAACTTCCTCCTCCAACCTCTCCTGTCACCTGCTGCGACCCTCCAGTTTGGCACATTCAGAAGCTGGGATGCGTCCCTCCCAATATCATCTTCCCATCGCAGCCTCGGTCTCCCGACATTTCTTTTGCCACCTGGGTGCCCCTCTAAGACTCTTTTTGGTACCCGTGATGATGGCATTCTCTGAACATGCCCGGCCCATCTTAGCCTGCTTAGTCTTAATTAATAGACAATATTCTTATTGAATAGGCACATATTATTATTTAAGAGTAAGGTTCAAAAATACTACTTGCTTAAAAACTATGCTAAAAGATATTCTTAATAGTAAATTTTAATAAAATTAACAATTGATTTCTCATTACTCATATATTTATAATATTCTAATTTATTTCACAAACCTATTTCTAGCCATATCATGGTAATCGTGAGGGTTTTGATTTTGCCAGTTGGACCAGACTTGCCCCATAAGGAGAGAATGCAAGATAAAGAAGGATATTATAAGTAAAATGAAAGTGAATGCCTTGAGGTAGTTTGGACATATTGAAAGAATGAACAATGAACGCCAGACCAAAAAATATACTTACATGGGTGTAAGAGATGGACTGAATAGGAGGGGTCGCCCCAGAAAGGGATGGCATGACCATGTGAATGGTATTTTGGTAGGATGAAACATAAGAAGCTTGAAAGATCGACGAGCATGTATGAGACGATGCATGAATGTAAAGGAAGCCAGGAATGTATGCAAAAATAGAGGATTATGGCGCTCACTTCTCTCTGCTTACTCTGTAAGGGACATGGCATGATGGCATGTATGTATAAAATTTCATTTCAGATACACCAATGTGTCTATTTATTCCTATTAGAAAATGTGTATTCCAACTAGAGTTTCTATGGTAATGCTATTGGATTAAGTCAAATAAGATTAATCTATAATATTAAATGATATTTCTTTTTAATCTATAATATTAAAAAAACGGTATGATATTTTTTAGTATACCTAGATATAACATTAAAATTAAATGATCTTAAAATAAATGTATGCACAAAGACACAGTTAAGCAAATGATCATATTAAGTTTCCCCATTAATAATAAATTATTCTTAATAGAATTCGAATTAAGTATTTTCAGATAAATAAACAGATCTTTATTCCAATTAATAATTTAGTTACATATTTGACTGATAGCACATGATGGAATTTTTTTAGTTTCATTATACAAACTAAACTGCTGTTGAAATGAACCAAAACTGGGAAACACAATTAATCTCAAATGATCGCATTACAGGGATAATATTAAATGAATAAATAAATAACTTTGTATTTTTCCACAATATTTCCATAATAATATTAGTATAAAGAGGGATAATATTAGTATAAAGATCCCACTTGTAATTAATATTTTTTTTAGTATATTGCTACAATTCTTTGTAAATGTTCTGTAAAGTTTATCACCAGAACAATACAGTCAAATTTGACAATGTGCTTGTAATGAAATATTAAAATGATGAAACATTGTATATCAAATATAGTCAAGAATATATATTTTTGCCGTGTCTTTTGAATGTAGGTACGTATATTTTGTATACATGCCGTCTTTATATTCCTTCTTTAAGGAGGTAAAATAAAAGAACTTTTGGATAGGGTGGTAAAAGCAGCATTATCCGCATCCTGTTGGATTTGGTTGCGCAGGGGAGTAGAGTATCAGTCAGAGGTTGGTGGGTGAGTGGTGAGCGTGACTTGAGTCATAAAGGGGCCCCTTAATCCCGCATACATGGTCGCAAGCCCATGTGGCTCGCCTATTCTGCCAAACAAAATAATATAAATACCTACCAACCAAAAAGACACAAATTTGCAATCTGCTCACCCACATAACTGGCTCAAGTTGTTAATTATAGTGCATATACCTGTTAATTATAGTGCGTATACCTGTTAATTATAGTGCGTATACCTGTTAACTTTTTTTGTAATTGCTTTAAATAAAGAGTTTTGTGATCTATCGGTACCTATTATCACCAAAGAAAAAAAAAACAATTCAAATATATTGACCAATCAAATAATTATCATTTAGTCCATAATATATCATTTGATTTTTGTGTATAGGAAAATCACAGTGATATGATTGTGCATAAATTTTGTTTTCACTTGGACTTAATTTACAAATTAATGAAATGATTACAAAAAACCAATTATGTCTTGAAATAAAATTTATATTTTTTCCCAAATGTGCGAATCATCTTATTGATTAAAATTTCTCAAAGATGCTCATTGATTTCAGAGCATTAGTCAAAACATCATTTTTTGAATGCTTGAGATAAAACATAAAAAATATACAATATTTATGTTTATTTATAAAAATGATTTTTATGATAGTAATATAATGGATTAAGAATTTGTAATTCAAATAATAATAATAAAAAACATGTTTGACTGAAACATAACATGGTAGGGTGTGGCCAGGCATACCCTACTTCTAATTTCCTTTCTTTTCATTGAAGAAAAAAATATGTTATGCAAAATAAATGGCGGGAAACCTATGTCAACGAACAAAATAGTGCATCACATATTTCAATGCATTCCGTTATTTCAAATGTTTATGCATCTATTGCACTCGGAAATAATAGGTGCATTGTGAAACCGTTTTCTAGCTCCGCCCCTTCTTTTGTGTATATCCTTTATCTCGTTCTATCAATAGACATTGAAAAAGGAAGTGGTTAGCACTACAGTCAAAGTAGCGTCAATATTAATCAAAACAATGCTTACATAAAATGTATGAAAATAATTATCATTGAATTCATAACCCGTTTGTGTTTGAAACTAAAAATTTATGTTTAAAAATTAATTTAAATCATTTACACGATACGTGAAAATGTATCTCGTCGGCTAAATGTATTGTTTTGACGTTTCAGCTTATGTTGGTAGACCTGCTGACGCAAGATTTTTGAATTCAAGGAGGGCGCTGCTAGGCTGACGCGGAACCCATCCAAGCAACTTCGTTCGTGGAACATTTTGTACGGGCTTCATACATTTTGTTCTAGTTTGTTCGAGTCCTTTGCTTAGCCAGTTGCTTCAGTGAATTAATTGTAAAATACAAATCAAAGGTGAGTTGTTTGAATTTTCTAATGAAATAGATTGATTATTTTGACTATGTTTCATCATTCCAGCAGGCCGTAATCGAATATCAATATTTCTACACGTTGTAATTTCGCTTTGAACATGGCCATTACTTCTACCATACATTTCATACTCAGCGTGGGTACTGCAGTACTAACGCATTTTTATCAAACGGCGATTTCTCACTAAAATTGTTTGTCGTAAGTGTTTTCAATGTTCCACCGGTGATAGATTAACAAGTTTTTTAATATTCCTAGAAGACGGTTTCTCCGTATTACGCGTACTTTCATCGAAATATCGTAAAAACAAAATGGCTTTGCCTCGAGGCTTGCCCATTAAGCTTGGCTTCATCGTGAATTTTTAAAATTCGATATTTTAACTTTTTTTCATCGATTTTAATCAGATTTTGATAGTTTTCGGGATAGAATTAAGAATTGAATAATATTTTCTAACAAAATTTTTCCTACTTTCGCGAAATCGGTTTCCCGCCAAAAGCGTCGGGTGAAGCTTTCCTTAGCGTGTCAACAATAGTAGATAGCCGCTCTATAAAAGGGTACGTGTGCGCGCGGTATCGTGGCAAACATCTTTAAACTTTATTTCTGTATTAATAACGCGGTTTTAACTTTCAGATAAGATGGCAGACAAACCAAAACGCCCGATGTCAGCGTACATGCTGTGGTTGAACAGTGCAAGAGAAGAAATCAAGGCACAGAACCCTGGACTTAAAGTTACCGAGATTGCCAAGAAGGGCGGAGAGATGTGGCGAGCGATGAAGGACAAGAGCGTAAGTTTATTTATATTTTTTTTACTAACAATATGTCTTCCGAAATTGCATTGTTTAATGATGAAACATCACCAGATTTAATGAAGTCCTGATTAAGCTTTTTACATGCATCACCAACTGAAAAAATGCTCGTAAAGTTTTTCCCGCTTTTTCGGCCGTTGTGATTTTTTGAAATTTACAAGTTGTCTTTTTTCGGCAGGTATGGGAAGACAAAGCAGCCAAGGCCAAAGAACAATACACAAAGGACTTGGAAGCCTTCAACGCGAATGGAGGTGGTGGTGAAACAAAGAAAGCACAGAAGCGAGGGAAGAAAGCCGCCAAGAAACCAGTCACCGTAAGTTTTTCCCGCCATTTTATATTTTCCCACCACATAGGTACATACACTGTTACATCAAACACATTACATTTACCTGTTTTCAGAATTCATTCACACCCCTTTAATTACAATCTTATTGATTTTTTATCACTCAAACAGCCTCCAAGCTACACATAATTAGCCACTTCTAAATTAAGGTCATCTGTTTAGCATTTATTGATTTTTCATAAAATCATTAATAATTTTATTCGGCATCATCTCACTTGAAATATTTTTTTAATTTTATTTTATTTACAATTGATTTCTTTTTTCACTGAAACAAATTAGTATTTTTTAACTACCTGAACATATTTTAGAACATAGTAATTTTTCAATTGTACAATCAGAACAATGTTAATAAATTTTCAGAATCTGTTTAGTGTCAATTATTAACACTGTTCATAGTTAATTTATTTTATCTTTTAATTAATTGTGTTATTTTTGTCATTGTTACAGAAGAGCAAGAAGAAGAAGGACGAGTCAGAGGAGGAGTCATCAGAACAAGAAGAAGAGAGCGATTGATCTGTTTCGAGGAATATAAATTAATTAAATAACTGTTCATATTATTAATATGTAATGATAAATCCAATTCATGTTTATTTATTGTGTAAGGGGAAAGGTTAGCCTCTTCCCGCCCACCCAATGCAGGCCAAGTCCCGTGCTGAACAATTCAGTGTTTGGGGGATTAATGTACAAAAACAAAGAATGGTGCCCCCAGCACATGGCACGTATATATTTCATCCATCTGATATTTGTCGTTCCATCTTTATCGTCTCAAGCATATTTCTGTTTGAGCAAAATGTATATTTTAATAAGTCTTGCTCTCGTAATGTATGTTTAAGTCTTAGTGTTAGCGTATATATTGGCAAATGATGTGAGCGGTTGAAACCTACCTCTTGAATATGTGTTTTTATTTCAAAACTCGTTTTTTTTTTTTGTTTGTTTTCCTCGGTAAAAAGTATGTGTAGTGTTCCATCAGACAATTTGATATGTATAATTATTGATATATTATATAAAATATGAAAAATTCTTATTGTATAAGGTATTAAATCTTGACTGAAGTGAGTGCACACAAAAGTAAAATGTACTTCCTTTTGCAACATTTGTACCTGCGTTAAGTTTAGGAAAATTTTGTCTCAACACAACCTATTTTATTTTTTTAATTCTATTTTTTTTACCGGCCAAACTTAACGCATAGGTAGGTTTTTATTTAATGGTTTGTCTTTTTTACATGTTATTTTGTAAAAAGAAATAGCATTCCTCATGTCAAGTGGTTTTACATTTTCAACAAAAATTTCTAATAAATAAAAAAAAATATTTTTTAAACAATTGACCTTTTCATTTTTCCCACCTTTTCTCCCTCTATTTGCAATAGTGGAATGCTTAGTAAGCGTTCTCACGCCTTATCAATATTGCTGACTCGATAGTGGCTTTGCACAATTTGGCGGGACATTTGAAACTTTATCTTAGTGAAAAGGGCCTCACGTGTACTGCAGCTTTCTATAGTAAAAATGTATAATAGAGAGTACGTTCGATAAACGTGACCCATAGAACCCATTCAAATGAGTTTTTCCCGCTAAAAAGCCACGAGGGGTAGAAAGTTTCCGTTAATTTATTGTTTTCATATTGCAAAAAGTTGACTGAAGGTGTAATAATTTTGGGGTTCGCATTTTCGAGACGCCAGTATGGAAACGTTATACCCGCTGGTTTTTCGCCATTTTGTATGACGCTCTACGGAACCGGAAAAAGATAAACGCAGCCATATAATCAGAAGCGAGAGTTCGTTCACATTTTGCTTGCATAACAAAAATAAAGCCAACATAACGGAGTAAACGTTTCCATGGAAACCGATTTTGACGTTTGACAGAGCCCGAGAGAAGTTCGCTTTGTAGGTTATGTTACATTAGTCCATGTTTCTATCATATTTTAATTACAAACATCTATCTACCACATTATAATACAGTAAAGCATATTTACACTTTGAATAAGCTTCACTCTGTCAGTGATATGTGGATGTCTGGTGAATTTTATGGAGATTCTTGAGGAGTAAAAATATTCAGGTGTTGATCTAATACTTGTGATAATGGCTGGTGATAATACAACAACAGCTCCTGTTGATAGAGTATTTCTTGTGACAGGAGGATATGATCATACAATTAAATTATGGCAGGCACATACCGGTGTATGCCTCAGAACTATGCAACACCCAGATTCTGTAAGTTGTTTATCAATATTGTTTTAAGCAATTAAGTTTTGTGATGAAGGCACTCAAATCATTAACGTTTTTCTATTATGACCTCACACATCCTAATAAACAATAATAGATATTTAGTTAGATTGAATTGTATAAAAATGATAAGCCTATATGCTTAGATATTCTTTAAGCTTATTTCACTTATAGACAAAATATGACAATAAATCTTAACAATACTTTTTTGCATTAAAGTTTGACTTTCTCTCATGATAGTACATCTTCTGCTACCTCATTTTTAATCGTAAGCATTTCAACTTATATTTGCAAGGATCACTCGCAGAGAAGATAGTTGTAAAACATAATAGAAATATGACATTATTGTATAGAAGTCAGCTGCAAACCACTCATTCTTATGTACTTTTACCAAACTAGTTACATGTAACGCATGAGACCCAAGACCCAACTGTCGATAGTGTTAGTATTTATAGTTATAGAATACGTACCAAACTACAAACCCTTAAATCTAAATTATTGATTATTTTTAATTTTTTCTATATAAATAAATTATTCTATATAAAACATATACTTATGTCATGATAGGATAGTGTGGAGGTCAGTTCTTTTTTCCTACCCCGAATTTGTAATCAACTTTATGATATTTATGAAGATTAAGTATCATGCAAAGAAAATTATTAGTTCATTAATATTTCTTCAACAACAATTCTGTACATTTTGGTGTGCTAAGAATTGACAAGGTAATGATAATAATTATGAATAATAAGATATTGTGGAGGTGGTGATTTAAAATAAAAATATGCATTATTTTTTTTCTAAACTATTATTCCCCATATACATTGTGCAAATAAATTGTATTAAACAATGTCGTCACTTAATTCAATTTTTACAAAAATTGTCAAAAAATGTTTAAGATGTAGGTACTGTTATAATGTTATATATTTACTATAGAAAATTAAATTATCTAATTGGGTTGTTTCAGCATGTTGGAAATATACTATTCATTTTATGTTTGATGGTAAATTATTATACATTTTGAGACCTTTATTGTATAAACTATTTTGTGTACATGTTAATCACATTTTTGAAGTCTAAATTCCTGATATCCTCTCGTTGGGTAAGAGCCAGTTCCCACTTGTCGGATGTTGTGAAACAATTTTTTTATGTGTGTCGTGGCTCTGTTCCTACTTGTGGGATGTCGGGCCACGATTTTTTGCAAGTACCTACATAGGTGAAGCCTTGGGGTGAAGCCAATATTCAGCACTCTACACGAGGCGACTGTGCGCGATGAATGTCGACAAAGCCTTTGTAGTATTATTTTAGAAGAAAATAAAAAAAAACAGCATCATATTTATTTTATTATCATATTTATATTATTATCATAATCAGTCCCATATTTTGAATATTCTGTTATTTTCTATTTTACTACGCCATTTAAAATGTTCCTTCCTAATACTTTCGTCATTTTTTGTTAAAAGAAATAAATTCTCTTGAACAAATTGACAGTTGTAAAATATTTAATCAAAATAATCTTTATTTAGTGTTTGTAAAAACTTAAAGACATTTATGCAATGACATTGAGTCATTGTCCATTGCTCTAGCGAATGTAACTTATTTTGTTAAGGATTTTTACTTTGTTTTATGTTAAGTAATATAAATATTGTTTTATGTTTCAGCAAGTGAACGCATTGGATATAATGCCAGATAAGTTAATGGTTGCAGCATGTGGTTATCAACATATTAGAATGTACGATCTTGTTGGTTCCAATCCTGATCCAGTTATAAACTACGATGGTATTGCTAAGAATATTTCTCGAGTAGGATTCCAGGTATCCTGTTTATTTATTATATGCTTTTTATTAATTTAAATAATCTAGCGCTGAAATATATTCAAGAATATTATAGTGATGGTTTTGCACAAAATTGGTCATAGTCAGAAATAAAATCAATAGTGCAATAATTAAAAAGTGTTTTATTTTTAATAATATTTTAAAAATTCTAATGGAATTCTATAAAGTACTTTCGGTTGAAAAATTTAATCTAAGAATTATCAGCCGATAGAATAAATTCAAGGTAGGCGCGCATGGAAGCTAATTTCATCGGCCGATTAATTATCGGTGAGCTACAACATACGAATTAAATGTAAGAGCGCGCATGAAAGCTAACAGAATCGGCCGATTTAAAATCTGTGACGAGACACAAATCCATGTATGAGATGGCGTGCATGGCGCATGCTCACCGATAATTTAATCGTCCAAGCGCAGTAGATCCAGAAGTACGTTGTAAGTGTTGTCAAACGAAATGTCAGAAAACATGGATGAAATAAATTCCGAACAATTAATTATATATGTTGAAGCACGTCCTTCATTGTATGATTAAAAATTAAGCGAAATATTAATAACTGTTTGAGAACAGCTAAATCATAATAAAAAAACTGAATTGGGTAAGTTATTACTTAATTGATTAATAGTTACATAGGTAATTTAATAAATATTATACTCAATGAATAAAAAAATCCATATTTCTAATCATATGTATATTAAAACTTGTGAATATACATATTGTATTTTAAATATGTGAATGTTGACCGCCGTGTTATTTCCAATCGTACGATTCTATTAGCTTCCATGCGCGCTAGAACCGATCGGCCGATTAACATCGGCCGATAAATTCATCGGCCGATGAATTTTAGCTTCCATGCGCGCCTTACCTAAGTATTTTTGTTTAAATTATTGTTATTAGATTTGTATAGCTTTGTTTCAGCTTTAGTTTTATTTTAGTTTGGTGAAGTAATTTTGTTTAAATTGTTATTACTAGATTTATTTATCTCTGTTTTAGCGGTATATGAAGGATGCATAGAGTACGGACTGAGGATGAATGCTAGCAAATCAAAGGTAATGGTCTTTGAAAAGTGTGAAAGCAGAACATCGTGTCAAATAAAAGTAGAGAATGAATGGCTTGAACAAGTCGACGAATATGTTTATCTGGGAAGCATGTTCCAACGGAATGGACGGCCTGATGAGGATATTGAAAGAAGAGTTATGGCAGGAAACAGAGTGAATGGAGCACTTAAACCAGTTATGAATGATCGTAACGTATCAAAGGAAGCTAAAGTTGCCATTCATAACGCAATTGTAGTGCCAACCTTGATGTATGCAAGTGAAACCTGGACATGGCAGAAGTCGCATGAAAGTAGAATAAATGCAGTGGAAATGAGATCGTTAAGAAGAATTTGTAATAGAACGATGTATGATAAAGTTAGAAATGAGGTCACTAGGAAAGAATGTAAGATGAAGAAAGATGTAGTAACTAGAATGAAAGTTAACACACTTAGATGGTTTGGTCACGTGGAAAGAATGAATGAAGAACGCTTGACGAAAAAAATATATAAGGCTGACAGGAATGGAAAAAGAGGTCGGGGGCGCCCAAGAAAAGGATGGCACGACCATGTGAACGATATTCTGAAAGAAGGAAATGTTAGAAGTCTGAACAATAGAAGAACATGCATGAGACGTAGCATGAATGTTGACGAGGCGGTGAATGTATGTCAAGATAGAATAGTGTGGCGTTCTGTTCTCTCTGCCTACCCCGCGAGGGACATGGCGTGATGGTATGTATGTATGTATGTATGTTTTAGCTTTAGTTTTGGCTTGTGAATAAAAAAAACTGTATTTATTGTTATTTTTTTGACTATAGGAAGATGGAAAGTGGATGTATACTGGAGGGGAAGATTCCACTGCAAGAATTTGGGATTTGAGGTATTTTTATTCTCATATTTAAATATCTTGGGCCTTACTTACTATTTCTAATTTAGGTTTAAGCTGATACTTACCCAGTTTTTTGTATGGCCAAAACTGACTTAGCATTGGATTAAACTCGTATTATAAATAGTAAGTAAGGCCCCTTATGTATAATCCATTAGATTTATGAATTTTATTTTTTTGTGCATTTCAAACTTTTATAAAAAAAAATAAAAATTATGAATTCATTTATATAACGACAATAAAAATCTCATGAAAGTAAACTTATTAAGTGTCAGAAACCAAAAAAATAGAAATAAAATGAATACAATCATTATTCAGCATAATACGAATCACCAGAAGCCAGTCAAAAGCTATTAAGGCGAACAAAGACAGGAAAAACCCATTACCCCCCGCCCTTTAAACTTTCACTTCTCAATATTCACTCGGTACTAGGTTCCCGGCTCCAACGGATGTGCTTGCACTACCACGCAAGACGGAAATCTACCAACAAGGCCCCCAGGATGCCTGGTGAGTCCCAAGCGAAATGTCGGTTGAAGAAAAATCTGAGGATCTGATTTTGAAAACAAAATATATACATATAAGTTAAGTTTAGGCCATGTGAAGAGCGAGGGATGAATTTATCTTTTTTCTTAAGTATTTTGAAATTATTTATTTCCATTGTTTTTTTTTTCTTATTTAGATCGCGACAGTTACAGTGTCAGAGAATATTTCAAGTTTCTGCTCCAGTCAATGCAGTCTGCTTACATCCCAACCAAGCCGAGATTATGGTCGGAGATCAGAGTGGTATAATTCACCTTTGGGACCTCAAAACTGATCACAATGAACAATTAGTAAGTTTTGATGTTAAGTTGCCAAGATTCATGTTACATTTTCATGGAATTAGTTGTAAATTCTTTCAAAGGAAGTAAAAAATAATCTTATTTTTTCGAATTTAGTAATGTGTATAAATCACTTTATTTTTAAATCACTATCCTTATTAAAATTATACTAACATCTATGAATAATTTATGAAAATGAATTCCAATTCATTATAGTTTTTTATTTTAATAGTGTAACAAAATAAGAATTCTATCTTTATTAAGCATAAAAAGATATTGAAACTCACTTCCTAAACAGATATTTTTCGCATCATCGACAAACAATTGTTTTTTACTTTGTGATATCATTTTGAAAATAATTAAATGAAATAAAACACAACTTTGTGTACACCACTACATACATAACTTTTATTCAAATTGAATAAAAATTCCGAAGATATTTTTCATGTTCATGTTTGCATTCATTAATTATTAGGTTAATTATTGGCTTTCTTTTTTTTGAATATTGCATAATATTTCTGGTTAGTTGGAAGTAGGGAATCCCGCTTGATTTTTGCGAGTTCAGTAATGCTGGACTACACATGCGGAATCCACATGGCTTGCGGGGACTGAATATAATATCCGAATTTGAAAAACATACATTTATCTATGATTGGTTGGATGAAATTGCCATGTG
This sequence comes from Molanna angustata, assembly GCA_963576475.1. NCBI lineage: Eukaryota > Metazoa > Arthropoda > Insecta > Trichoptera > Molannidae > Molanna > Molanna angustata. The sequence continues at coordinate 7,237,013 of OY754975.1, forward strand.
GCAATAAACTTGCCACCTTCGCGGGGTGCAAGGAAGTGTTTATTATTATTATTATCCAACCTCTTCACGGGTTAACCGGTGAAAAAAAAAAACTAAACAACGGATATTATTATTATCTATTGAAGTGTTTATTATTATTTAAAATGGATGACCTCATACTTGTCAGATATTTTATAGGAATATTTTAAAATGGATGACCTCATACTTTTCAGATAGACGACAATCTGTCTTATTGCAAAATAAATCATCTCTTTTGGAAAAAATCAAATTTGGGGTGCCACAGGGGTCAGTTTTGGGGCCCATACTTTTTATTTTGTATATAAAAAATCTTGACGATATTATATATAATGAAGGCTTCGCTTCGTACGCCTACGCTGACGATCGCCTGATTGTAAAATATTCCACTGCAGAAAACAAGGATAGTCTTGGGAATGATACTGTTGGTTGTATTAATAAAATTGCTGAATGGATGTCGCTCTACAAGCTAAAATTGAACCCAACAAAAACAGAATTTATGTGGGTAGCTTCACCGCTACTACAGCATCTCATAGAAAACACTCCAATTAACATCAATGGAGAAGAAATTACACCATCAACCAACTTTAAATTTCTAGGCGTCCACTTGGATAATAAACTATTGCTTGACTTGCATATCTCTAAAACTGTTAGGTCTTGCTTTTTTCATCTGAGGCAATTGAAAAGTATCCGCCGCAGCTTACCTAAAAGCGAAGCTAAAACGCTTATCAATGCATTTGTTGTATCACGGCTGGATTACTGTAATGCTATATATGCTGGTTTGCCCAAGTATCAGCTGGATAGATTGCAGATGGTTTTCAACGCGGCTGCGAGGTTGATATATGGAGCTGACAAAAGATGTCACATAACACCTCTTCTAAATGAACTGCACTGGTTGAAGTGTCCAGAACGAGTAGACTATAAGGTGTGCTTGATGGTGTTTAAGGCTCTGAACGACTTGGCTCCACACTACATACAAGAACTATGTCAAAAGAATGTCCTATCAGGAAGACAACTCTCATTGAGATCATCGGGATCACAGAGTACCAACTCTTTAAAAGAGTTGGACAGAGTCAATTAAGCGGCTTACTATGATCGCAGTTTCAGTGTGAACGGGCCTTTAAAATGGAACAAATTGCCCCCTGATATACGTGGAGCTCAGAGCGTTGACACCTTCAGTAAATTACTTAAGACTGCTTTGTTTAGTAGAGCCAAAAAATAAGCCACAGCGCCCTTGGAGTGATCTTTTATCACTAAACGGCACTTTATAAATTCTAATTATTATTATTATTATTATTATCTATTGTTATTACCCATATCAACAATGCAACCAATCAACTCGAGTACTTTTATTTTAAATTTAGTTGTCTTTTATTGTACTGTACTTAATTTTATTAGAAACTGAAAAAATAATTTTAATTTGCGATATATTGTTTGTAATCCCGCAAATTCGGATCTGCGGGATTGACGACCTCATTCCCACGAGCGTGCAGGATTGAAATTTTTGTGCCATATTGGATTCCCTAGTTGGAAGATTGTATCTTATGGCAATAAGCCCTCCAGTGTGCAATATATTTGTTTATATTGCTATACTTATGTTTCATAACGAAAGGCTCTCTGATAAGGTGCTAAATACGTTAACATGTTTAATGGCCTATTTTTCTAATAATTATAAGCAAATAAAAATAAGCGAAAATCAAATAATTAGCAATATATTTCGTAGATTTAAGTTTTTGTGTGTTTCAAGTGATTAAAAAAAATAGTTTTTAAGAGTTTAGCCAGCTGAAACAGTTGTCCTGATAAAGAAAAATATAATTGTGAACCAAAATCAATTTTGTTTGAATACCTAGGAAAAAAAATTATGAAAACAAATATTTTGTCTTATTGTACGACCTTTAGCCGTTCGCGGTGCCTCTTTTTAAAGATAATGCATTTTTCTTAGATTCCCGAATTCCGGGAAAAACACGAAATTTTTGTTTTTATTACTAGGTCCCGGGAATTGAGAAACTCTAGTTGTAATATCTCAAATTATATTTTACTCTCCATTTGGCTGATTCTGAAAAATAATATGATGCTTGGATTTCTAAATCAAATCTTATTTTTAGATTCCGGAGGCTGAAGCATCCATACAGGACATAACGATTGATGCAGAGGGAAGATTGATGGCCGCGGTAAATAACAAGGGTCACTGTTATGTGTGGTCACTCACAGAGGGCACCGGAGATCAGCCAACTAGACTTATTCCCAAACACAAGTTGGATGCACATCCCAAATACGCCCTCAGATGTAAATTTAGTCCAGATTCAAGGTATTTTAGATTCATATTATACAGAACAATGTACTCTAAATCTATTTTTGACACTGAAATCAGTCAATAGATTACCATCTTACGAGTGTGTAGTGGATATGAGCGTTGATGGCCAATTCGACAGCGTAGTCTCAAAACTCAATTTTCGATTTGAATCGATTCAAAGATCGATTTTTTCGGGAATCATTGCCCATCCCTTATTTGATATTCTATTAAACAATAATTATTCTAATAATAATATTTACTACATTAAACAGCAGTAAATATAATGGGCGTTCCTTCAAAAGCATCAGAAAGTCAAATAAATGTATTTGTAGACAAAATCTTTTATCAGAAATAACTCATAAAATAAGTTTAAATCTCTCGTATAAAAATAATGCCTTAAGTGATCACATGATTTTCACCAATTTTGCCTCCCAGTTACAATCAGTCAAAGGCAAGTTTTAAGCCCTTTAAGTAATTGATTATTGTCTGAATAGAGGTCATTGATTGATGCAGTATTTTATTAATTCAATTCTATATATTATTATTTGTATATCTTAATTTATTTTTATTACATAATAATGTTGTAACATTGTTTTAATCTTTTTGTTTAGTTTATTGGTGACAACATCTGGTGACTGTACGGCTCGTGTCTGGAGTACAGAGGATTTCAAGTTGGTCAGAGAACTGAAGTTCCATAATCAGAGATGGGTATGGGACACGGCTTTCAGTGCAGATTCTGAATATGTCTTTACAGGCATGTTACTTTTAAACTCTAACCTTAAAGTTCATCAATGTTTAAGAACTATGTAGTAATATATTGGTTTTGATATGAAACACTAATGTAGTACGTCTTAAATTTCAAAGTTGGGTTTATGCCATTTGTGAGTGAAATAGCATAATTTATAAGACCTTCAACAGGCCTGCATCCAATTTTGACCTTTGTGGCTCATTAAGTTAAATATCTGCCACCTGAGTCAAAGGATTAATTAAATCATGAATCATAAAACTGCGCTATATAAATTCTTATTATTCAAAATATGCAATATGTCTATTGTACTGAGAATTTTTCTTTTAAAATCGTATTTATCTTTGTTCATACAATACATAACATTTATTGCTTTTATTTATGTGTAATTTTCAAAAATGTAACTAATGTTTATTCAAAATTTGTATTGTTTTCATAGGTTCATCCGATGGCTATGCGAGACTATGGAACGTGAGCACAGGAAATATTGAACGAGAATATTGTGGACATCAGAAACCAATAACGGCGTTGGCTTTTAGAGATGAAGTTATTGATTATAGCCATTCTTAAACAACATTCTTGTTTACAGACTTTTTTAAATACTTACCATGGAATCAGTTGGCATATGGATACAACGCGATTGAAATTAAAATCATATAAAAATCAAATACAATAAAATTGTAATAGGAATTTGATTGCGTACTTCATCTATTATGGGACTCAATTTACTATGACTTAACAGTTCCCTGGCTGAACCATTGCTAAAGATCCTTCAGTCATAATGTTCGCTTCCTTTTATGTGGTCATGTCTACCAGTAATTTCGCCCTGCATTGTGATATAAAAAATCTGTTACTGTTTTAGATGCCTAAACGCATGTAAGATACTGCAGATTTAGTACTTTTATTGTTTCATTAATTTCTGTTTTCTAATTCATTTAATTTTCATGTATAACTATGATCTAGAGATTTTTGACCAATGCTAAGTTGACTGATGTCTTATCTAACAGTAACTAAAATATGAATATTTACATAGTATAAGAACATTTACTGGACATAATTTACCATGCACATATTGGACAGACCATTTAGTTATGCTCAATGCCAATCAATGTGCGGAAGAGTAAATTCAGTTGCATAGGCTGATATTAAAACTGATGGATGAATTTAATGGTGACAGGAAAATTATTCGAAAAACAATTATTCGAATGCTCAATTTTACGAAAATCAATTTTACGAATGGCAATTATTTGAATCACATTTTTTCGAAAAACAATTTTCCGAACACAATTATCAGAAATTACAATTATTCGAATTTTTATGACGTCATGTTGGTAGCATTGTGAGAGGAATAAACCATAGATTTTTATTATAATATACTAGATGTCGTAGTTAGCAAACTTTGTATGAATTGAAGTGAGGCATTTTTCCAGGGGATTTTTGACGTTTTAGTACTACATCAAAATAGTATATGTATGTATAATATTATTATTAGTTTGGAGTGGGACCCTACGCCCCCGCACTGCGACCATGTTGATCTATTGTGCACCTCCCTTTAGGGATGTCATTTCAATAGCATTCCGGTTTCTTGGATAAAGTCCCATATTTTGCAGATTGAGATGCCTCCCATGTCCCTGGGTCTTAGTATAAAGGCTCCCAGATGTCTGTGCCTGGATTCCATCAGTGCTGGACACTCGCAGATTACATGTGAGGCTGTTTCTTCCTCTTGTTGGCACCTTCTACAGTTTGGTTCATCAGCGATCCCCATTATGTAATGATGTCTTTTCAGATGGCAGTGACCAGTGAATAAACCAGTCATTGCCTTTAGTTGTTCTCTGCCAAGATTTAGCAGCTTCTTTGTCCTTTTCTTAGAGGGCCCTTCGATGAATTCCTTTGCCTGTCGCTGTCCACAACTGGTCTTCCAGAATTCTCTGTGCTGGATTGTTATCCAGTCTTTAATTGATCTTTTAATCGTATTTGCAGATAGGCCAACTGCAGGTTCAGGTCCTATGAAAGGTTGCCCTGATCCCTTTTTGGCTAGCCTATCTGCTCTTTCGTTTCCTTCTATACCTTTATGACCAGGTACCCATACTAGATGTATTCTATTGTGTTTCCCTAGCCTTTCAAGGTACATTAGACAGTCCCATACCAGTTTTGATGTAACTTGGTATGATTCTAAGGCCTTAAGAGCTGCCTGGCTGTCTGATAAAATATAAATGTTCCCATTTTTGTAGTTCCTATTTATATTCTCATATGCACATTCTGTGATTGCAAAACTTCTGCCTGAAATACAGTTGGGCATTGTCCAAGACTACATGAGAAATTAATCTTGGTTCCCCAACAATGCCCCCCTGCTCCAGTGCCCTCGCTGGTCTTTGATCCATCAGTGTACCAGATCAATCCCTGCTTATTTGGTTTGTATTCTTTTTTCCCATCCCATTCTTCGTACGTGGGGTAACTGACTGTGAATGGTTTTTGGTAGTGATATCTTGGTAACATTTTGTCTGAATTCATATGCATTAATGAATCCAGTTCTTTGTTCCCACTGAAATTTGTGTGGCCATAGCCTAAATATTTAAGGCTCCATTGGTCATTACAAACTAGTCTGTATAGTCCGAGCCTCGCCTCTGCCTCGATCATTATTTGAAGGGGTGGGAGGCCAAGAAGGACCTCTAAAGCAGCTGTTGGTGCTGTTCTTATTGCACCTGTAATTCCCATACATGCAAGTCTCTGTAACCTACTTAGTTGGTTCCTGCAGGACACAAGTTCGGTTCTTGGCCACCATACCAGAGCAGCATATGTGATGGTTGGTCTGATTATGGTGGTGTAGATCCAGTGCAGGGTTTTGGGTTTAAGCCCCCATGATTTACCAAAGGTTCTTCTGCATGCCCAGAAAACTCTGCTAGCTTTATTTGTTATGTGATTCACGTGTTGTTTCCAGTTTAGTCCCTTGTCTATTATAACTCCAAGGTATTTAACCTGGTCGCTAGGTGTGATCTGTTTTCCAAAAAGAGTTGGTGTAATAAACCCTTCTAGTTTCCTCTTTTTGGTGAATGGTACTAGGACTGCTTTATTAGGATTAATTTTCAGTCCTACCTCTTTGCACCATTCTTCTACTGTCTGGATGGCTGACTGAGTTACCTCCGAGACTGTTCTTGGAAATTTTCCACCTACAATGATAGCAATATCATCTGCGTAGCCTATGGCTTTAATCCCTTTTTCTTCGAGCTTAACAAGAAGTTCATCCACCACCAGGGTCCAAAGTAGGGGTGATAAAACCCCCCCCTGAGGACAACCCCTGTTAGTGGATGCCCTAATCGTCTCACCGAAGAGGGTTGCTGATACTATTCTATCTTCAAGCATTTTTTTGATCCATCTAATTATAGTGTTGTCAATACAATGCCTATTGGCAGCCTTGGTGATCACTTCATGTGAGGTTTGGTCAAATGCTCCCTCTATATCAATGAATGTCCCAAGTGCTAGTTCCTTGTAATATAAGGATTTTTCTATGCTCAGTACTATTTCATGTAGTGCTGCTTCTGTGGATCTTCCCGGTTGGTACGCAAATTGATGTCGGTGCAATGGTATTTTTTTCAGTGCTCCCTCCTTTACGTGCCTGTCAACCAGTTTTTCCATTGTTTTGATCATAAAGGAGGTTAAGCTGATCGGTCGAAAAGCTTTTTCCTCTGTGTAGTTTTCTCGTCCTGGTTTTGGGATGAAGACTACTTTAACTTGTCTTCAATTTTTCGGTATGTACCCAAATGCAAGACAAGCCCTCATAATATGGCATAGTGGTGCTGCAAGTACACTGATTCCCTTCTGAAGAAATACTGGCACTATTCCATCACTGCCTGGTGATTTAAACGGTTTAAAAGTGCTAATTGCCCATCTAATCTTTGCTTGGTTAAACACAGTTTTAGCCAGCTTCCAGTCGTCCCTATTGGTTCTAAATTTAGGCCCTATGGTGTTTTGCGACTGCTCTTCCTCATTGAGGTTTGCTATGTACGATCCAGGAAAGTGAATATTAAACATTTGTTTCAACGTTTCTTCCCCGGTCTTTGTGAACTGGCCATTGGCCAGCCTTATTGTATTGAGTGCATTGGCTTTGTCTTTTGCCATTATGACACCCAGTTTTTTCTTATCTGGAGTACTTTCAATACTTTGGCAGTAATCCCTCCACGTTGCTCTTTTGGCTTTTCTCAGCTCTTTGTTGTAACTGGTTAGGGCTTCCCTGTATGAGTCCCAATTACCCGTTTTCCGAGCTGCGTTGAACTCTTTCCTAGCATTTGTTCTTAGTTTTGAGAGTTCTTTCGTCCACCAAGGCACACACTTTGTTGAATGTATGGGCTTGACAGGACAGTTGTTATGATAAGAGACTAGTATTGCCTGTTGAACCTTGTCAACAGTGTTCTCTATATCTAATGTTGTATGGATTTTTATTTCCATACCCTCTAATTGTTCCCTTAGGTCCCTATTGTATCCCTCCCAATTCGTCCTCTTTGGAGATCTATAGGTATTCAGTGGTTCAATTTTTGATTTAAGATTAAAGCATATGTATCTGTGATCTGAAAAAGATATCTCACTAGATACATGCCAGTTATTAATTAGGTCCCATATATTATCGGACCCTAACGTTAAGTCAATAACCTCCTCTCTATTAGATATAATAAAAGTGGGTTTATTACCTGTGTTTAGAATACCAATGTTTGTGGAAAACAGGAATTCCATTAAGCTATCTCCTCTTGAGTTGCTGTTACTGCTCCCCCATATGGTGTGGTGTGCATTAGCGTCACATCCGACTAACAGTTGGATGTGCTCCGAAGAGGCGTAGGTGATGATGTCCCTCAACTCCTTTGTTGGTGGTGGTTCATCAGAGTCATAGGGCAGATATGTTGAGGCAATTATGAGGTCCTCAGCTGTCTGTCCTTTTCGACATTTAATCTTGATGGCTGTTTGGTCACTAGAACATAGGTGTGTTAATAATATTGTACTCCCAATGTTCCTGGTGTAAACGCAGGTTCTGGGTTTGCTAGAATTATTTAGGTAATATATAGAACCTCCTGCTCCCCCTAGTCCACTTACCTTGCCCTTGTGTAACCAAGGTTCCTGTATAAGTGCAATGTCAAATATGCCTTTCGCGAGCTTCTGGCATAAGGATGCAGTCGCCGCCTTGCTGTGGTGCAGGTTTATTTGCACAAATTTTATCTGTTCATGGTCATGGCTCTGCGTCGCTTTCTCCGCAGAGTCATCATTCATCCCAGACCTACTTTCAGTTACATCCATTATGCAAACTGTGTTTTGTTGTGGTTATTGGGTTCCATTATCTGTTCTTGGTTTTGGTACCCCACTTCCACCTTTATTTGCCGACGCTTTTGCTATCGACCCCTATTTTTTGTACTGCTAGAGCGGCAGTCACTGCATCAACCTCCGTCTCGACCGCCGGATCTCCTGACGCAGGCGTCATGGACTCGGACAGTTCCGACGGAGTGGTCGCTGCCGCAGTCACACCCGCGCCCGCAGTCACTTCTACAGCTGAGCCCACAGGTGTGGTCAAAGCTGCTTCCGTGTCCGCAGTCACAGTTGGTCTCACGGCTGCGGCCGGTGTACCGGTTGACTCAGTTCCCGCCTCCCCAGCATTCTCTAATGAGACTGCCCTCTCCGTAATCTCCGAAGGTGAATCCGCTCCCGATAGGACCTTAAAGGTCGCTCTATCAAGAGCAGTCCTTCTTCAGAGACTCCGCAGAGGCCCGGTCAACATAGATTATGAGCCTGGAAGTAGGTTTGCTTCCAGACTCTTTTATGATATCAACCACCTTCCACAGGTTGGTGTTTAAGCCATTCAGGCGACCAATTCTGAGGAGGAAGGTCCTGATATCATCGCAGCGGTCTTCTGTTCTTAGAGCCATTTTAACTGGCTTGGGCAGGTTCTTGGCTTCGATCACTCTCATACCAACCCCTTGGCTCAGCTCTTTGTTATTTAATAGCTGTTCAAGCCAATCCTTGGAGGCATTGTACAGGCAATTAAAAATTATTACGCCCCCCACATGGTTCGTACACTGGAACGTGGGGAAGAATCCGCCATCAGGCGTCGCATCCACCGCGTCCACGACACAATCCCGTATTGTGGCATAATCTTCTTCCGTCATTAGGTCGTCGGGGTATGACTCCCTAATGACAGCGCATCTAATGGAGGATACTGATTGGGCGTAGGACGTACCTGGGCCCATGTTTATCCTCTTCTTTTTCTGGTTTGGAGAGGGGGTTTCGGTTTCGGCCCTTGACCTCTTAGAGGCTTTTGGTCCTTCCCCTTTACCCTCTTCTACCTTATTTTCTGGTAGTCCCCGTGGTCCGGTCTTCCCAGACATTGGTGCGCTAACAGATTTGTTTTGCAGCCTACGCTTTCGCTTGGCGCATCCACTCAGCCTTTTCTTAATAGGCCTTGTGCTGGGACACTGGTGGATGGTCCCGCCTGTTCCCGGGTCAAGCTGGAAGATCCATTCGACCCGGAAGCAGACGGCCCCGCTCCAGTGCTATTATTGAGGTCCTTAGAGTCCCTCTTGGTTGTATGTATAATAAACATCTATGGAATAAACAACATGGCGACGCACGGCGCTGTCAAACATCAGTTATTAAAAATGTGCAAACATACGTACCCAACAATAATACAACAAGTAATAATAGTCTTCATCGAATATATTTTACTGGCAACAAATATGTCAAAGGAGGCAACATAATGACACAAAAATATATTAAATTCGGTCAATTGGTTTTCCAACAAATGTTAGTTCGAATAATTTTTTTCGGACATTGTCATTCTGATAACTGATTTTCGAAAAATTGTTATTCGTACAATTGCGCATTCGAACAATTGTGTTTCGAAGAATTTTCATGTAATTGAATTTAATATGTTATGTTTATATTTTGTATTATAGCTAAACTTCATATTATTCAATAACATATATCTATAAAGTCCTTATTTGACTTGAAACCTAAGCGTTGTATATTACTGTATATATTTTTTATAAACTGAATAAAATTATATGTTGTGAACTAATGAATTATTTAAAATACTTATTTTCTTCTGATATCTTATTTATCAATATAGATTTAATTATGAGTCTAGGACCCAAATACACAGTCCTAGGTACCTAAATACTAACAATTATGTTGCAGAGTTATCACTAACTTAATACTATGTCAAACTTAAGGTAGAATTTCACAGTATTGTGTACGAAGAAAAGAGATATAGTTTTCTATGAGTTTATACTGACATTTAAAAAGTTTTTTGCTATAACAACACAAACACATGTAACCAAGCTAACACTGACAGCTCGTGTCACGATTCTTCTGAAATTCCAGCGAAGTTTCGGCATCACGTGTAGATCGCTGAATACTCTGTGTGGTATTTGATTTGATAAAATTATCAAATACATATTTGACGAAGTCGCATCCATCGAAAATATCTCGCATTTTAGTACTAAACCACTCATAAGATTCCTTGCGATCAATCTTACTTTTTGACAGTTCGCAAATGTTAGTTTACGCCAATGCGGATGCGCTAAGTATTTAGATATGTCTCTGCAATGCGATTCTCATACAAAAACTTCATAGCATCCTCCACTTAGGAAGCCACGTGATCTCCTAACTTAAGTGAGCGACTGTGCAATGAAAACATGGTTAGTATTTAGCATTTAGGTCGGACTCTGCATTCGTACCTAGGAGTCTGACCATGATTGTCCGTGCACTGTGACGATAAATTAAGTAGGAATATCTTTTGCCTCCAATGCTGTCTATCTTCGGCCTCCATTCCCCAGTTGGTCACATGCAAGAGTTATGCCATGTCCCTCTTTTTACTGTCCTCCCATCTCAGTCTTGTCTTAATTTTTCTCTTACATTTTGACAATAGGGAAATGAAATAAAAATTTGAATGTATATAAGTATATTTAAACATATATGTATGCGTATATATATTTTATGAGATTTTTCACATAACAGTTAATTTACAACCATAAATTAAACAGAATATATTTATCTCTCTCGAAGATACTTTGCAAAAATATTGGTTATCGAAATCACATCAAAGCTAAATTTTCATTTAACAATACATAATAATATTTCAATTGTATTATTATACATATTTGTCTATTTATTACATAAATACAATCCCTTTATTTCTCACATGTATATTGTGCGTCACCCATTTATAAAATGAATGATTCAATATAAATAATAAAAATATATATGAATATTTTTTGTAAGGTATTATCTTGGGTATTATAGTAAATTAAACACTTATATTTCCTCAATTATTGAATAAATAGCATAATAATAAAAATCAGATCAAACTATATACACATAAAAAAATATAAGTATATAATTAAGTAGTTGATAATTTTAAAGCACATAATTAAAATATAAAGCATTGATTTCACCAATTTTCTAAGCCCATAAAAATAACACTATTATAAAATAAAATATTATTAAGTATCTACTTACATGGTTTAATTATTAAATAGTTAAAAAATTGCACAAATAATTAAGATTCATTTTAAACTCAACTAAAATTACAAATAAATTGGATTCTCTTTTTACGCTGATTTAAAATAACATTGCTGTAAATTTTTTTTTCAAACATAATTTGACAATGCGTAAATATTACGCAAGTTCTGGATATCACAAGTGATGAAAGCCATATCGTACCAAATGTTCGTAAACAGGTACGTATATAATCTGATAAATATTGAAGGATAGCTTTTATAAATATTTCATTTTCATTAAAATAAGTTATAATAATAAATAAGATAATGTATTCGAGGATAACTTTGTGATGGTCCATGATTATAAATAATTACAGTACAAATACTTCTCTACACTAATACACCGTCGATGGAAGGAGTGCTCTCTCCAGAAACTAGTAGAGTTATATTCTAACTTATAAAGTGGTATAGAGAGAAGTATTTGTATCGTCATTATTTTAACAATAAATTTACTTATTACATCCTTTTACATGTCTGTCCCATACTAGAATTTTGCAATCAATTTTTGAGTAACTTCCCGACTAGTTAGTGCTTTGAAACTTTTAGAATTTGTGTATTCCCAATGACAAGGCACGTTTTCAGCTTGATTCATTTGATATTTTAACAAAATATAACAATTTCGTATTTCATACAAAGTAAATAATAATGCTATGCTTATTGCATAAAACCAGGAATATAATTATGTATTTCTTTTGACAGTAACATATGTGAAGAAAACTTTGAAAAGGATGTCCTCAATTTTTTTTTCGATTTACGTGTTTATAATGCATTATTTATTTTAAAATGTGTTTTCCATGGTTTATTTTAAATAGAATCCAGTGTACATACATGACAAAAATTATATTAAAAAATATGTTCACCAAAATTATAAAGAATCATAAAAAATTACAATGGATATGATGATATACATTTGTAAAATTAGGAATGTTTTGGTTACATAAAATATTTTAAATTGTTCCAATAAATTTTAAAATTCAGATCAGTATAATTTCAGTATAATAAATTTTATAAGATCAAAAAAATGACTAGATACGACAAAAAATATTTTTTTTTTCAAATAAATAATAGGTATTCAGTTAAGTACGTTAAGATAAAATACATTGTAACCTTATTGGGTACCCTTCCTTCCATTTTATGAGCATCAAGTTATATTATACATTACATACTACACAGAGACAATATTCATTTACCGAATAAAAAGATTAAAAACCAGAATTTCACTTAAAAAAATCTCAATTCTTTTTTTTATTCAGTATTTTTTTACGATACAGTGAGTTTTATCAGTCAGTCTATTTCTTTGAAAAGAAAAAATATTGTTTACATACTTCCTTACACCCTGTGAGACAAGTAATCTTATTATTTATTTATCTTGTACATAATATGAACAAATATAATGCACATTTACGGGCTAACGCGACGTCCTACGTAGGTGATTCAAAGCGAATGCGAAGCGGCGCGGCGTAAAAATAATAAACAGTCGGTAACTATGGAAGTGTCCTACGTTACCGACTGCGAGTAGGTTTCGATGCGAAGCGAACGCGATCAGTTGGTTTGATATTTTCGCGCGAATTGAAAGCGGTGCCATTGTTTTTTGACATGTCAAAAACAGAAATTTTAATTACTTCTGTCCATGAACGTCCCATATTATGGGACAAAAGAAATAAAAATTATCATAACCGTTTTGGCATGTGAATTTTGCCCTAAACCACTATATTTTGAAACACTATGCGACATGTTTCGGCAGTGCTGTCCTGCCATCGACCGGCTAGTTGAGTTGAGACTGGCTAGTTTAGGGCAAAATTCACATGCCAAAACGGTTAATATGAACAACCACAAAATATCCACCGAGTATTTAAACTATATTATCATAACCGTTTATTATCGAACCGCGAATGGGAGGATTTGGCAAAAATAAATGGGACTACAATTATTATTGCTATTTTACAGTAGGATGTTGTTCAAAATACACTTTAAAGTTTTATCTCGTATTTTGATGTTTCCCAGAAATATGTAAATTCAGTCTCATTTATTAATTCAAGATCACGTAATTCTTCATACAAATTGTGATATTCCCTATAAATATGCCTCTCTAAGTACACAATATTAGTTTCACTTCTTGAGTATTTTATATTTAAGAAATGAATTTTCCAATAATATTCGCTTACGTACATCCATGACAGTAGCTGGCGGCAGAGGGAACGATTCGCGCACACGTAGGACAGAGCCGCCGCGTCGCACCGCATTGCATTGAATTCGCTTGTATCCGCATCGCATCGCTTCGCAATCGCGTTCGCTTTGAATCGCCTACGTAGGACGTCGCGTTATTGCCATTAGGTAATTTCTTCCAACCAACCCGACGAATGCCAAAATATTCCAACTCATCAGCATTTCTAGGCCAGACAGTAAAGATCTGTAATTGCGTGAAAGATAAATTTCTTTTTAACTAGGAATCAAAATCTAGACTCTCCTACATACAAGTCAAATGACTTGCTACGTTGGTTGACTTGTAGAATTAGAAATTATACTAATTGTTATAATAATGATAAACACTTCCTTGCACCCTGGAAGTGGCGATTTCTTCCAACTAACCAGTGTTTCCAGCCCAGAAAAGCGGTACTTGCGTGAGAAATGAATTTAACCGCTTAAGGACTACGCCCGAGTATACTCGGGCGGCTATTATTTGCAAAAATTCCCACACCCGAGATAACTCGGGCAAACTTTATCGGCAGAAAAGACCACTCCCGAATATACTCGGGCGTAAATAAATGCGATTTATGGTATGTGGAAGCGAGACAAAAGACAGCTGCGATGATTCAAACGATGTACCACCCCCCTATCTCCCAATTACCGCATACCCAAAGTACATCTTGTCATTATGCGATGTACTGTTATTACTTTTAGTACCGTCCAGTGTTTTGCGCAGTTAGGTCGTGTGTTTTATATTTGAATTACGTGATTCAATTTCGATTGATTGCATCTATAATATTTTGTCGATGTTTTTATAGACTTTTTTCCTTGATGATTCAGACTTTTTTGTATTATTAATTAATTATGATAAGTAAAAATTAATATTTTTTTCTGAATTTCTTTTATTTCTTGACCCACACACTGCACTATAATATCAAATTTCCGACCCATTTTAAGCCTGAAATGGCTTTTGTGATAGATATTTACGCTCATTAAATAAAATTCATTCATAAAAAAAAATGTGTTTTTTTTTCATATTTTTTATTTTTTAATGATTACTGAAGGGGTTAAATAAATTTCTCTTCTGCATAAGGCTTACCAACTGTGCCACAGTGGGATTGTTCCGAAAGGCAAAACAGTAAATTATCAACTGAATTTCGAAACGCCAATAACTGAATGATAATAACTGTTTCAAATGTCATCTCTAGTAAACAAAATACCTTAGATATCGTATCGTTCTTTTCACTCACTCTTTATCGTACTCAAAAAAGATTTGGTTTATGAATATATGTCTCTAGTACGTAGTATAATATACTTCAATGATTATTGTGCATTCACTATTATAACTCGTTTCGTTTTGTGTTGGTAAGCTTGCATAGGCCCGGTATTACAGTTGGCCCTCAACTCGGAGTTTGTTAAACTCAAGATTAATGTTAAGGGGAGATTGAATCCATTTCCGTATTACAGTGCAATATGACATGTCAGTTACTAAATCTTCAATTATAGACATATTTCACTTTTTCTGTGGTTATTATCTGTCAAATTTTAAATAACCTCAAATAATACCAACTACAAAACGGGATGCTACGACTTGAAATACTATTGTTTTATTATCCAACATGGTAAATTTAATTTTTTTCACCGAAATAATGCTTTCAAATGCCCATGTTCGTTTCAATATGGCTGTCAGTTTGTTTTGTTGTGTGGCGCCACCGTCGATACAACTAACGCCTCTAGTGATAGAACACTGAAACTACACGCGTTTCCTAGCAACGAGTCGAGAAATGACAGTTGACTCACCGTTAAGTACTTAATCCGCCAGAAACATTGAGTTAAATATTTGTCGTTTTAGTGACGTATTTGAGGGAAGATTAGTTCTAAATGGACACTGTAATACGCTATATTTTTGTAAAACTTGAGTTTAACTCTTAAACTGAGACTGTAATACCGACCCATAGTTGGCAATCTGGTGAATTTAGTTCTACGGGGTTGCTAACATTTTAAATATTATAGAATTTGTTTTAATAAATAAATATAAAACTCATTTTATTGTTTTTGGGGGTATGTAAAATAACAACTTTTATTCTTACTTTGTGACGAATACTACAGAAATAATTTATCCAACTAAGCGTTATCTATGTGTTGTCACATCTGGCGAAGTTAAGTTTCTTACATCTGGAAACACTAAATAATCTTACCAACACAAAATGAGTTGTTATAATGAACGTACTTTACAAGGCTTTTTGAATATTCTTTTATTTCTATTCTATCATAGAAATTACAGATTCGAGACATTTATTTTTAGAAGTTTCTAACCAAGGTTCAGTTATATATAATAACATAATATACCTATCTACGTATTTTAAACGTGTATTAATAATATAATTCATAAGCAGAAAAAATATATATTACATATTTAAATATTTGGCTGCGTTCTGCTTAATGCATGTGAGAATTTCAAAAATATTTGTGGCTTACTATTATTAGCGTCAACATATTAGTTGATATTGAAGAATATTTCATTTAAATCGAAAACATAAACACATATTATCATGCTGGATTCCCAGTGTGGTTAGGCAATGAGAGCCAAACGCCATACACCTCTATTCCTGACAAATATCTATCACTTTTTAATATGAATTTCATACAGCTTTGAGAACAAAAGAACTATTTAAGAATGAATTATAATTCCATAATTGTTTACTAAGTAAGTGTAGTTACTTAACTAAGCACAGTTAGTGAACTTTTCAAAAGTGAAAAAATATAATAGGAACTGTATCAATTCTAATGATACTTACTGCAAACTTTATTTTGGTAAAAATGGAAGATATTGGACTATGATGCATGAATGTAGAAGATGTTAAAACAGGAATATGTAGCATTCAATCCTTTAGTTTATCCTACAAAGGAATACGGCCTTATACCTAGTATATGTATAAAATAATCTATTTTTAAATGTCAAATAATGTTAATTTTTACTAATCATATTTTATAAGTCTGATTAAAGAGGAACGAAAAGTAGAGGTCGGCCAAGGAAAAGTTGATGATATGTGATCACATAAATGGAGTTTTGAAAGATGGAGACTTTAGAAGTAATAATAATAGATGAGTGTATATGAGACGATGCATGGATGTGAATGAAGCGAGAAATGTATGTCAATAGATAGTAATCTGGCGTTCGGTTCTCTCTGCCTACCCCAAATAGGAAAATGGAGTGATGGTATGGTTATTAATGTGGTTTATACAAAGTAATATTTTTTTGTTATAATGTGCCACAAAGTTAATAATTACCTACATATTTGAGAATATTAAATAATGTATTTTAAATGCATTATTTTTCCATATTACTTACTATTTTTAGAGTGACTATAAACAGCCTCAAAAGTATTAAGTAATATCAAACAATATGAAAAAAATATATATTACTAGAAATTGCAATAACGGCTTTTAAAATTTTCCACAAATTCTGCATTGCACGCCAAAAGCATTCTCGCCAATCATCGTGTGTATAGTATTGGAGTGGAATGATTCTCACTAAATAGATCGCAGCCTGAGAGAAATGAGCTGTGTGTGTTTTAGATCAAATGACATCGTCAAGTGGCAAATTGTTGACTTCGCCCATCTCTGAAACGCTGTCCTCTTGGCAGGTGTACGTGATGACAAACTTGAGGAAGAGTTGTGACACAGAGTCGGGTTTGCCAATCAGCATCACCTGGGTGACTGCGGCCGGGGGGAGGAAAGGACTGAAGGAGGGAAAGCTGTCTCCCGATGGTGGCAACAGGCGGACTTTGCATCCCTGGAAATTGACAAAAATAAAATGGTTATAACTTTTGAAATGGAGACATAGTCTAAGTATTTTAGCTTGCTTGCAATTTGTTGAGTTATTATTAGATTGTTTAAGGAAAATGACATAATGTGTAATAATATATAAGTGTATTTAAGTGTAGAATGGACAGTTACTTAATATTGAATTGCATTGTCTATTACAAATTATTTCAATCATCTATTAACTCTCTATCCTTTGCTGGAAATTGAACCCAGGATGTCCGCACACAAACCAAACAGCTTATCACTATGCCACAGGGGTCAACTAGTATGTGAGTTGTTGATTTTTTTTTAATAAAGCACCCTATATGTTTTCTTCTCTATTTTTTTGTAAATACGCTCATTGAGCATATAAATAGTAGATAATAAATGCATTTGAAAAGTATTTATTACCTTGGGTACAACTGCATGAAATTTATAATCTTCTATGGGATGGAGATTGCGACTTGTTGTTGATACAACAACAACGGAAACATCCGTCCTCGGTTTATTCTTAGCAAAGTGCAACACGACAGTCAGTCCGTTGTCTTCTTCAAATACAGTCATTGGAGTCTTGTTTCCGGGATTAATACTACTTAGGCTTATATTTATATCAGTCAGGGGTTTCACGTCACCACTCTTCGAAGGCGTCAATTTAGTTTCTACTTTAGACACTTCTGAGACAGACTCTCGTTTAACAGAGTCTTCTTTTTGTTCAAACCTCTCTGTCTTGGGTTCCGATTTTGAATTTGTATGAACGTTTGTATTTTCACCTCCTGTTTTGAGATCATTCAAATATTCTAGCAGAGATATTTCTGGTTCTTCCTCTTGTGGTTTATGCTGCAAGAGATGGTCATCGCACGTTATGTCTACCATCAAGTCGTCGTGCAGAGAGTTTGAGACGGCACTACTGCTTCCTTTACCATCCGTTGAGCTCAACGTCTTTGATATTAAAAAGTCGAGATCCAACAGACAGCTGTTTGTAGATTGTTGACTTTCAGTAGAGTTTGTTCGGTTCACTTCGACATGGGGGCTGTCTCTTGATGGTTGACTGGTGTTCTTTCCGATAAGATTCATAGGAATTTTTTCAGCTGGCCTACTGTAATAAAATGAATAGAAAAATTGAACATTGCTGATCAATCAAAACTATGTATAAAAAAATGTTTCGTTAAAATAAAATAATTCTTGGTTTAGTTTCACTGTCTTATTGTGATTATCAATGCAGAACGATAATCATTTAAGAATATAGTAATCATTTAGACTATTCCACAGTTCAGCTGATTGTACTTGAAAAGATGACGAGAACTTCAGTAGAGTAGGATGACAATGTGTTATACGTTCAGCAGATCGAAGAGACAGGCCATAATTTGACAGAAAAACAATGTTATTTTTTGGCATTGCAGTAAATTTTCATCAATTATCAGTTGAGACAAACTATACTTTTAAAAGAAATCTAAATAAAATAATAAAAAAAATTATACAATAACTTTGTGTGCACCACTAACTTACTTATTATGAGCACTAATATTATCAACTAGTTTTTACAAGGATGTTCTCTTCTTCAGGTATTGTTTCCTAGTTGACAATATTAGTTGTGTATACATACAAAGTTACTCCTCAAAAATGACAAAAGGATAGTAAAATGTTATAAGAATGAGTTACCTGGTAAACTGTGTTCCAAAGTTACTAGTGGCACTGGAGAGTGAAAGAGAATCCTTTAGTAGATCTGCCCCCAGTGCATCCAAATCTGCTAATCCTTTATTTAAAACTTGATTTCCTGCACCTGCCAATGTCCTTGGAGTATTTTCTTGTTTTACTATGGCAAAAATTAAATTAATAACTGTCTAGTACCGATAAGATGAATATACTGAGTTTGAGTTAAATTATTATGTGTGTAGTGATTGTTGTAAGTATAACTTATACAAGTATCAAAACTACAAGTATAACTTATAGGTTATGGTGATATAAACAAATATTTAGTTTTCAAACCTATTGATTAGCGGTTTAATCTACTAAAGACTGCCATTTCATCATTGAATATAGTTAAGATTGTTTGGTGAAATGCAATATTGTGCAGAGTGCAACAAAAATTAGGTTTTTACATTCAGGCTCTTGTTAAAGCCTATGACTTGATTCAAATTTCAAAAAAACTCACACAAGATAATAAAAATGTAAAAATAAAATGTTCACCATTTCAATGTCATATTTTTTGAGGGTACTGGGGAAAAGATTTCAAAAATATACTATTTAGTCTACTAAAGACTTTTAATTTCCTATTATAGCCTAGCCTTCTATAGACTCTTTGGCAATAAGCATCTTATAATAATTCTTTTTTCAATAACTTGAAAAGGTCGAATATTTTGGTGCCTTGAGTTCCTGGTTCATCTATAATATTCCAACTTGAGACATTCAAAAGTATGCCAAAAAAAAAACTTTAAAAAGGTCTTCCAATACATTTCAAAGATTGATAATTTAACGAAATGGAACTCAGTATGACTATAGACGTCAATACAATTAAATTGTCACCATTTAATAAATGCTTTGGTGGTAGAATTCAAATTAAACACACCCATACATAAATAAATATCAGCTCTGTAAAGTAAAATCTAATATTTACCTTGTGATGATAGAACATTAACAGGTTTTAATATCGGAACGATGCTGGTTAGATCTGAGATGCTGTTTTCATTGGACATGCCGACTGAAGAGAATATATCACCGAGAACTTCCAGAGTGGAATTTCCGCCGGTTTCTGAATTTTGTGAACTACCGATTGTCTGAAGAAGAGAGCTGGCCGATGGAGTGTTCAAATCCAACAAGGAATTTTGATTTCCGTTTGGTATAGCGTCAGAAGATGCTGTGCCATCTGTCGAAACAGTCCCTGGATTCTCCGAATGCTTTCCTTGCAAAATAATAGACGTGTACTTATTGAAGACTTGACTCAGTTCATCGCTCGCCTCGAGGACGTCGTCTGAAATAAAATGCGAATCAAAATAAATAAATATATTGTTTGCACTGATACTTTCACATAAAGTGCATTACGCAAAACTCATCAACAATGAAAATAAACAAAATCAAACATTTTATTTTGTTTGAGTAATAATATGGAGTTAGATCAAGAATAATAATATGGAGTTAGATCAAGAATAATAATATGGAGATAGATCAAGAATAATAATATGGAGTTAGATCAAGAATAATAATATGGAGTTAGATCAAGAATAATAATATGGATTTAGATCAAGAATAGTAATATGGAGTTAGATCAAGAATAATAATAATTTGGAGATAGATCAAGAATAATAATATGGAGTTAGATCAAGAATAATAATATGGAGTTAGATCAAGAATAATAATATGGAGATAGATCAAGAATAATAATATGGAGTTAGATCAAGAATAATAATATGGAGTTAGATCAAGAATTATAATTAAATAAACTAAATTTCATTTTAAATATTAGGATGAGAAAAAAAATATTTAAATCAAGCGTAAATCAATATGGAGATATCAAGAATTTATAACTTGTTGATAATATTTGTGTTTCTCAAATATTTAATCTATTTAGGTCAATAAATAATTTATGTAACTTTTGAAAATTCTGTGGACAGGAAGGCATATTAAATTTGAATTATTGTAAATCAGCCCTCTATCATTTATGAAAAACAATATTAAAAAGCGTCTTTTAATTGAAAAAAATAAATAAATGCTGTCTACAAATTACAATAGACAATAAATAACAATCAAAGAGTTGAAATTACGATGCTCCATTATTTAAACAAATAAATAAATACAATTGATAGAAAAAGAAAAACTTATCGTAAAGGTAAAAAAATACAAATAAATGAATTACTCTTAACGGCCAAATCTAAAGCATTTTAAACAATACGGATGAGATAAAAATATAGGCAGCGATAAAAAAAAGGTATTAAAATATAGTGTTGCATTAGTTTATAATTATTGCGACTTACAATAATTTACTATAAAACCTACTTCATTTCTTTCCATATTTACAATTACTGTGTATATGTAAAATAACATTAAAATTGAAACATTTTTCCATCTGAGCTCTTATGCATTTTTACTGAAACAATATTATAATACTAATCATATATTATTATTTATTTTTGTATCAAGGCAACAGAGATATATTTAATTATTTTTTTGTTTTATAAGCAAACAAAAAATAAATATATTATATGAGCGAAATACAATAATTAGAATAACGCAAACAAAGGATTTCAGGCATTTTACATGCTGTGGTGAATTTACTAACCAAATTGTTTGGCAAGAGACCAAAATGCCGCCAACTTATTGGATCCTGATACGCCCTTTGAAAGATCTGCATTAAAAATTTCTCATGTTCAACAACCTCAAAAAAAATGTTCATTTTAGATCTATACAAAGACAATATATACACAAATATATAAAAGAAATCGGGCAGAAGTGGTCCAAATGGCATTGGCTGATGAAACCTAGGCTATTTAGTAGTTCATGAATGTAGGATAACATTTTACAAGACCATTTAGTAGTTCATGAATGTAGGATAACATTTTACTGGGCCATTTAGTAGTTCATCAATGTAGGATAACATTTTACTAGGCCATTTAGTAGTTCATGAATGTAGGATAACATTTTACTATGGACACCATGAAATTGGCCTACGAAGGAAAAAATGTGCTTTACTGTCTAATGCATCCATTATAGGATCCGACCGAACATTCGGCTTTAGCTTCGACCAAATAAAGCACCTTCCATCAACCACTAAAAATAGTTAAAACTGGCTAATTTTTACTGTGTTCACAACAGTTAAACCTGGGGGGCAAGTCTGGTTGTCCGTCGAAATGAAAACCCTCCTTGTTTATCCATATCATGGATATAATTATTATATGGAGTTCTACAATATATTTAGATGACATAGAACTCCATATGATAATTATATCCATGATATGGGTGATCACTAGGGTTTTGATTTCGCCGGTCGAACCAGACTCGCCCCCCTGGTCGTTTTGTTATGTATAATAATTATTTCATTTGACAACTTTTTCAAAATACCTATTTTATTACTACCTACTTCTGCATAAATAATAAATTGTTCCTCCGTAGATTTCATCAATATTTTTACAGCTTGCACAGTAATTTCAGCTACGGCCGTAATCTGACTTTTGGTCGGACACTGGTTTATTGTGGATTTAACTGTGACAAACCCACACTGATTTCCTTTATGATACTTAGGTCTTGTAGTCGTTAATGTATTATGTGTTTAAATGAATAATAATTTAATTGTTATTTTTCATTTTATCGTTCATTAATTTTAAATCTTTCTAATGTTCTGTATTTAAATAATTCATAATATAGCTAATATCAAACACTTTTCTCTCGATGATCAATTTGTTTGCGGGTGATGTTATGGGGATATTGCTGGTTCAATGTTAGTGGATAATTTGACAACATAATATAATTTGTAAGATTTTATGCACTGCATTTATAGACTAACAGATTCTGGTATGAGAGATTCCTTGTCCTGCAGTTTGCGTGAGTGATTACAGATGATGTTGAAGCGGTATTTTCAAAGTCAAAACTATTAAAATGTTTACACATTTACTATGTTATGGAAATGAAGACAAAGATCTAGAGGTAGGGAATAGCGTGTTAAAGTAAATTAGCGGCAGCAGTCACAATGACAGTAAAAATTTTATAAAAAAGCTGGGAATAGTATTAATGCATACAGCAGTGTATATTGTACTGAAAGGTGGCGGGGCTCGTGGGACAATCTCGAACTCCAGAGGAAGCCTCGCATGCCATTGGCCATTAGATCAGCACATTGCTTATCCCAGCGATACAGAGGCTCAAAAGGGCGCAAACAACAGGTAAAGATAATGATAAAATATTGAATTAGTAAATAATAAAGTAGGTTTCATCATCCGACACCACTTGAACCAATGTTCATACAAAATGTCCGATCTACTTTATGAACAGTTCAATTACACGAAAGGTACAGGTAACTGATTATGGATATCATATGATTTATGGTTGAATTTGTCTTAAGTTTACTAGCCATAAAGTTAAATTTAGAAAAAAGTTTTTGTGGTCATTAGTCACACATAAACAAATCAACACAAAGAAAAGCAAATAAAAATAAACCAAAGGAGATAAAATGCTATCTTTGTTTATTTGCACCTGTCTTTTCAAACTACAAGTTACAGATAAGGTTTTGTAGTTAGTATCTTTTAAGGAAGTTATGGCTTAAAAATTCATGAATATAATTCAGATTATAATTCATGATAAAAAGAATATTTTTGATAAATGACCACAAAAAAGTAATAGTAAATATTATTGACACAGAGATAATTTACAAATATCAATTGATTTAAAAGGTAACGAAAACCATAGTATCTATTGATTTGGAAAAATAAAATTAAAGCCGAGAATGCATAGTGAACAAATCGGTGGTAGCAGAGCGGTTAGCGCGCTGGGTTTGTAATCCAGTGGTCGCGAGTTCGAATCCTGCCATGACCGATTTCGTCCACCTATGGCACAAGCATTTATGCTTAATTTAGGGAACGTATAAGGATGTATATGTACTTGTTATTACAAGGACTTAAAAAAAAATAATAAAATAAAGTGGTACATGTAATAAATTACGGTTAATTATTTGTATTTTAAATCATAAAAAAATGCATTGGTGATTTTTAGTCTACAACACTATAAATATTAAGTTGAATAAATTGTTCATCTGTGCCTTGATAAAAAATATAATTTAAAAAGACATAAAATCCTTTAAAAAAAATTTAAAACTACAGCAACTAAATTTATACTATGAAAATAAAATAATAGTGACAGGGAAAAATAAAATTCCTATATTAATATTAGATAAATTTTTGTAGAGAAAAATAATATATAGCATTCATAGACGAAACTTAACCAGCGTTGTTTGTGGTCCTGTACAGTAGAGCCTGATAATCCGCACCCCAGCTAATCCAAAGGACCCCCTACCACTAAATAACCACCAGTAACTCGCAGAGCATTGCAGTCAGTATCGTAGGGATAAAACATTTTCTATGTTGCTAAAAGCAGTGTGATAAATAGCATTTCGCATTATTAGAACATACTTTCAGTAACGATAAACCCTGTTTAATTTGAAAAATGTCTTAAATATCTGCATACTATAATCCGAATGCCTCGTACAACCAAACTGGGTATAAATTTAGGGTGTTTGGATTATCAAGGCGCTACTGTATTTAAACTACTTATTTTGAGAAAGGATGATAACTTTCAGCATTGTGGTTTATAAAATGTTTAGTTATGATATAATTTAGCATAATGGGACTAAACAAGAATGTGCCAGGTGTTTGCAGAATGTTTTCAGAGCTAGTACCTATCATGGAAGTAGAAATAAATAAATTATTATTTATTAGTCCTACATAATGCATTGTCTCATTAACATTTGTCTTTCTTGGAAAAACAAATGAAACATATTTAATTACATTAAACAGTCTAAAAACAACAAAGTTACAAGACCACCAATCGTAAAAATAGTTATTCTTTAGCCTCTATGACAGATAACCTTAAAAATTATCTCTGCTGCCGAACAATACCTAAACTCATAATAAATAGAGACTGCTTTATAGTTCATCATCGTCATGATGCGAAGCATTCATCCGAAACGATTGTTCTGTGAAAGGAAATTATCTTTGTGGTCTTCATTTATTCATACTATCACGGCATATCTCACAATGTGGGGAAACTAGCAACAGATGGTTATTTAAGAGGGCTTAACATCGTATTTTGAAATCAAATATCTCAATATGTTAAACAGTGTGTCTCTATAAACACATGCTAAAAGTATTTTCAACATTTCTCTAGTGAATGTTCATCCCACAATTTTATAATTCAGCAAAATTCCCATAAAAATTTATTAAAAACATAATTTTTTTTACAGCATTTTTTTAAAAATGATTCCATAACAATATGTCGTAAAGAAATAAATCTTTTATGTGATTAAAGAGTACATCAAATCAAAGTGAATGACTGATAAAGTTTTGTCATTTCAAATAAGGTTTGTTCTTAAAATTCTAAATATCAAGAAATTTTGGGTTACCGATGGACCCTTTTTAACGCAAGCAATAGTTACCCTTACTAACCATGTTATATGCCTTCTTAAGTTAAGTTGTCAACATATATACTGTTTATCATGCAAGCGTTGTGCAAGTTTTTCCTAAATAAAGATACAGCTGCGAGATCACAACAAAATAGATTGACTAGAGGCAGTGTCTCTTTCAATTTCCGGCCAGACAGAATGAATACATTATTTGGTCAGAGAAATTATTTTTACGTAGCACCTATCATATTTAATGATCTTCCAATTTCAATTAAATCAATAAAAACAATTATAATTTTCAAAAAACAGGTAAAATCCTATATTATCTCAAATTGTGTAAATATGCTTAATATATTCAACAGTGTTCATATTATCAAATAATTTACCCACTAATTTATTCAGAATGTATGGTCACACTAATACTTTGTACATATAAATACTTGTAAATGTGGTATATAGTGAGTCTAGAGTTATGATGTATATAATTATTGTTGCAGTTATCGTCACAGGTACCCAACTGTACTTAACTGTAGCTTAGTATATATTATGGCTCTGGATTCATTGTGTATATTGTTTTTTTTTTTTTTTTTGTATTTTATTAATTTATGTTTCATTTTCTTATGGTTTTATATTTTTTCTATACTTTTATGTTATGTTATATACTATTTTTAACTGTCTTTACTATTTATGTAAAATTATCGACCTCAATACAGGCCAGCCCTAGTGAGGTCGATTATTGTACATATATTATCATTGTGACATGTAAATGTAAAGATATATTAAATAAATAAATAAATATACTGTCAAATAGTATTGCCTCAGAACAGACAGTATCTAGTGAGACAGTAAATTGTGATTATAATAGGTACCTACTGTGTATCTCATATTTATGTATATTGTATTTTTTTTTGGAAATATATTCTTCATACATTCATTCATATGTAACTAATGTTATTCTTTGTTTTGAATATTTTATTATTATAAAATCGAGACTTACTCAACATTTCCTCATTCTGTTGTGTTTCTGCCGCCAGTTTGAAGACTGTTGGCCTCAGTCTGGTACAAGCACCGTGCAGTTCCTTGATCAGATCCAGATCTTCGAGAGAACTGATGCCAGGTTTGTACTGGTCCAACATCTCATCCAATAACCTGGCATTGTTGTGAACAGTCTGTAATTCCGCAATTCTACGTGACACTGCTTCAACTCGCCTTTCATCCTAAAACGTTTTTAATACAAATAAATATCAAAAATGGTTTACATTTATTAAAAAAAAATATATTTTAGTTTGTTACACAAAATCAATTGGTTTTCCCCTTTCTTGGCAACCGATAAAACATTCTGTATAAGATGAAATCGTTTATTGGTAAGGTATTCAATAATAATTTTTGGAAAACAACATTTATAAATAATATTATTGTTAACTAAAGACAAACTTTTTAATAGATGGTGTTATAAAAAGGTTTCTTCGTTACTTCATAGATGGCAATAGTAAAAACGTCCTATTTTCAAACGATCTATTTCTCATTATTAAAATATATAGAACTTTCAAAATTGTATTGATAATTGGTGAACATTGCACAAGCGCATAAAGTGATCACATAAACGAGCTGACGACAGGTCATAAGCCCTGTAGGTGCCTTGAGTTCCTGGTTCTTTTATAATATTCCAACTTCGTCTCTATTGAGATATTAAAAATTTGTCAAAAAAATATAGATTCTACGGAGAATGAAAGTATACCGCATTCAAAATCACTGTCCGTACTCTTCTTTTCAATATCCATAGATTTAAATATATCTAAAATAAAAATCTTTTGAAATGGTTGACAAGTAACTCCTCTAAAGTCTCTGTAACACCTTAATACTTACTTCTCGAACCATAGTTTTAATGAGACGGTTGGCGGCTTGCAAGTCCTCGGGATTCTTGCTTTGCAGAAGTTTCTGCAGCATCCTGGCTCTTTCCTCGTCCTGAAGAATGCCTTCTTTATTTCTCGGTTTGGGTACGGACGGAGGCAATTCTTCGTGAGGAGGTGGTGGCTGTCCTGGCGGAATATCCTTCACTACTCCTTGTTTCTTCAACATCTCGTAGGCATCCCTTATTTTCAACTCTCTGGGATATTCTATGGTCCACCCGTGCATCAAATTTAATACCTGTAAAAAAAGTAAGACAAATAAATGGAATGGTCTGCCACTGGAACATGTCCTCCCATGCGCGAGTTCGACGGTTCGAATCCGGGCGGAGAACGCACCTCTGGATTTTCAAAAAATCTATGTGCGAATTTGTATCACTAGCTATGTGTAGCAATGATCCAATTTGTCTGGTTCCCCTTTCTAAAGGTTACGAAGGTCAGATGGCAGTCACTTCAATGTAATAACCAGATTCGCCAATTCCAGGATCATAGTCAAAGCGTACCCCGATAGAAACGGGACAAAAACGCTAAGGGGAAGGAGGGAATGATAGATGTAAAGCTAAGCCAACATTTTTGTTATTTATAATCAAAATCAGGGGGGCAAGTCTGGTCAACCAGCGGAATCAAAACCATCCATGTTTACCCACATCATGGATATAATTATCTAATGGAGTTGTATAATATCTTAAGATGTCATAGAACTCCATATGATAATTATATCCATACTTACATAACGATTCCGGAACTCATATTTTGCCACTCCAATGTGTGGTGGCGGAAATCGCTCTGTCGGTTTGGATGAACTGGTAGAGATTATATCCATGATATGGGTAAACATGGATGGTTTTGATTAGAATTGCCCCCCCAGATAAATTTTCGTGGACCACCCCCACTTACAACTTTTGAAACCCCATTTTTTATTTTCATGCCAAAGAAGAACCCCTCCGAGTCTCCCATGGAACCCTGAGAGTCCACGTGGACCACTTTGGGAATCACTGCTCAAAATGACTATTTATAATGGTATTAGACTCAATTTAATTTTCATACTTATACAATATCTTTACATTGTTACTCTCTCAGTAGAGTTGAGATCTCGTGCTGGAGAGAGGAGCATCACACTTAAAATTAAAGGAAAAACAAAAGTTTTCAAATCAAAGGAGAAACGAGACAACATCAAAAACTTAGCAATCAGCTGCAAATGATAATTTATTTATTTATTTACCTTTTGTAAATAATATAAACAAATATAATGCACACTGGCGGACTTATTGCCATTAGGCAATATCTTCCAACCAACCAGATTATAGAGTGACAGAATTATATATGTGCATCAACAAAAAATGAAAGCTAAAAAATAACATAGAAAATATATTTTCTATGTTATTTTATAGCTTTAATTTTTTATCATAGCAAAAAAATAAGGATTGGGAAAGAACAAGAAGAGGAAATTGAGATCAGGTGTTTAGGGATAAATATTCCTTCTTAAGTAAATATTACGTAGCAAAGGAAAGGAAAGAAAAGGGTTCAGGTATTTTCGGAGAGATATCCCTGCTTTAGTCTTTTCTTGAAAATGGAAAGCGAGTTTGACAAAGTTATATCAGGACTCAAATTATTACAGAGTCTTGCTGAGCGTACTTCAAAGGAAGAGCTGAAAAATTCAGTGTTGTGAATTGGGATAGTTAATGTAGTACCTTCAGCAGATCGAAGCGATAGGCCGTGATTAGATAAATAGGTTTAATCAATAAGATTGATGGATTTGACGGTAACTTTGTGATAGTCCATGATAACAATAATAATGGTGCAAATACTTTGCTAAATACCACTTGGTGTAGTTATTAGTGTCCGACCGAAGGTCAGATTTTGGCCGAAGCCGATTGTTCGGCCTTAGCCGTAACCTTCGGCGGAAGCCGAAGGTTTGATTTTACTAAAAAAATCAATTAATATAATAAATAATCTGCTTTTGTGACTTAGTTGGTTAGATATCTATTAACTACTGAGCTAAGGGTCCTGGGTCGTTTGATTTTACTAAAAAAAAATCGATCAAAATAATGAATAATCGGCTTTCGTGACTCAGTTGGTATGATATCTGACTACTGAGCCAAGGGTCCTGGGTTCGATTCCCAGTGGAGACACAGTTTTTATTTGTGTTTTCAGTCTGGATCTATGAGATGATAAATATCACAAGCCTGTAGAATGTGGCAACTTGTTATTGGGTACGTGTTAAATTAATATTTGACATAATACCTACGTGTTAGTTGCTAGAGAAGCAATATAAAATAAAATAACCATATACAACGTTTTTTCTATCGGATGTTATCTGTTATCTTGCTCTGTTTATATATTCGCACATGCTTGCTCTATGTTCGCGCATGTTTTTACAAGTTTTAACTGTTTTTAGCGGCTGATAAAAAGCTTCGGCTTCGGCCGAAAATTCGGGTTATTTTTGGCCGAAGCCGAAGGTGTTTTTTTTGGCCGAAGGTGGCCGTAGCCGAAGCCGAAGCTTCGGTCGGACACTAGTAGTTATAATACACCTGTCGATGGGAGGAGTGCTCTCCCGAAACTAATAGTGCTTTATTTTAACTCACCTAGTGGTATTTAGCAAAGTATTTGCACCATTATTAGGTATAATCAAGGTTTACAAAACATTTTCTTTTAATTTTATAATATATCATACTTTTCTGTTACCTTTTGTCTTACGGCAGGTGCTGTCTTATTTCCATAGTACTTTGGTGACACCAGTTTGATCATTTCATTTAGGAATCTAAACTTGTCAACTTCAGACCTGAAGGAGCCGTCGCATCTCTTCATGCAGGCATCCAAAACCTCTAAGGCCAGAAGAGCCTCCGTGGGATGCTGAGATTTGATGCGGGATGCGATAACTCTGGTGGCTATATAGGCTCCATTGGGGGAATCTGAAAGGACTGTGCAGAAAGCCTCCAACGCGGGAGGGTCTGGCCTGTCCAAGGTTGAATTTGTAGCTTTATCTGAAACAATAGAAAAGGATAACAATAAAAAATTGCAACTAAAAAAAAAAAAATATGGCCTTCGTTCAATGCTTTGAACTACCTGTTACTACAACACTTGTGTTGTAGTAACAGGTAGTTCATGCTTGTAGTTGTAGTGAGTGGATTATTTCCAGAGATCTGGGTTACTTTTATTTCCAGAGATCTGGATTACTTTTATTTCCAGAGATCTGGGTTACTTTTATGATGCTCTATAAGCAAAGATCAAGAGTCAATTATAGTCTACAACTGTGAATCATCTGTTGGAATTTATTGATTGTTATTTGGCACCGCAGTTATAAGACTGCTAATCTTAATTTTGCTACTATGCATTTCTTTGTAAACAATAATTACATTCCCCTAACTGACAGGAATGTTACATTATTACGCAAATTTTGGTTTCACTCAAGACTTTGGCATGAATAGAAATATTATATTTACAGCAGAAATGCTGCTGAAAAAGAATATAATCATTCTAAATTGATATTATAAACATAAAGGACGATTTATTGATAAAAAAATACCAAAACATCTTTGAGTGACATATTCATATAGTGCGGAAATGTTAAAATGACATAAAATGCCGCATTATAGTAAAATAGTGATTGCGCAGTGTAATTGCAAATATAATATGCCAGCAAAATTAAACCATAACTAATTTGAAATGCATTATATAGTCACTATTACTAATAATGAAATGAACATAACATGACAGACCGTGGGCAGGGTTTTAACATTGACTCAATTACTACAAAAATTCAATTAATAGTTGATGAAAAATAAATCTAATAATTAAACACGGTAAAATAATGTCACAAAAATGATAAAAATAACGTAAATATATGAATATTTATTATTTACTTACGTATTAACGCATCAAGACTTGTAATGACAACCTCCATGTTTTCAAATCAGCTGTCCTCTTCATATTATTGCCATAATCGTCACGTATTGTGACGATTATGTTTTTTTATAGTTTGTTTTTATTTGTTTAATTTGTTTTCAATAAAATATTTTTATTAATTTATTAGTCAGTAAATTTGTGTAAATTATGTGCTATAACGAAACAGCACAAAAAGTCATTTTGGTAAGTCGTTTGACTTATGTGTCGGTTTCCTGGGTTCGATTCATAAAGGAGGAAAATATTGTTTATGCAATTCTTGCTCTCTGGGCTGTAGACATTATTAATTAGTTTGGAAGAAATTGCTGTATATATTCGGTAATATAAACTCATCACTTGTGCAAGGTGTATAGTATTAGGCCCATAAAAAATGAAATATCAAATATTAAAAATATCACAAAACGGTTGGCCCAATTTATAATATTGGTAGGTAGACGTTGACAGTTGGAAAACTGTATGTAATAGGGAATCTTCAAAGTTTACATTTTTGATACAAAATGA
This sequence comes from Molanna angustata, assembly GCA_963576475.1. NCBI lineage: Eukaryota > Metazoa > Arthropoda > Insecta > Trichoptera > Molannidae > Molanna > Molanna angustata. The sequence continues at coordinate 7,269,003 of OY754975.1, forward strand.
TTTACAATTATGAATAGGTAGTGTATTAGTTGACAATGCCATTAAAACATAAATAAAAAAATACTTAGTATGATTTCCATAAATAGGATATAAAATTTATAGAAATCATAAAGCATTTATCTTCATTCTACTCACAATAATATCTCTTTCAATCTTACATCTTTGTCTAATATACACATTCGACATTCCTTATCCTATCCATAGAAAAGAGAATTTATTATCCTATCAAAGATTGTTTTGTCATACATTCGTCTGAGACCTCATTTCTACGGCGTGAATTACTTTCATGCGCTTCTGCATGACCATGTTTCTCTTGCATACATTATTGTGGAAACGACTATTGCATTGTGTACCTAATTAGTTAAAGCTCGCTGTACCTACTTAACTTGAACTTATTTGTTGTTTTTAATAAAAAAAATCTTTTGTGCAATATGTAAAGCTAGTCGTGGCAAAAAATGTACGAAATGACGATTTACAATACATTGATGATATTTATCATATATTTTCAATAGCTACGTGTGTTTTCTAAAAGGTATAAATAATATCGAGAAATATCTTGAACCAGATTTCCGGGGGCGCAAATTTGTGTCTTTTGCTTCGTCGGTATACCTACGTGTAAATCGTAAATGGCTCATATATTTTGCGACAGCGATATTGATATTTTATAATATAATTATCTTAAAACAACTTGAGCCTGACTTCCGGGTGCGCAGAGCGAAATTTTGTGTCTTTTTGATTGGTTGGTAGATGTGTAAATCGCCCCCTTTCTCGGCGAAATGGCTCAAGATATTTGGCGACAACTATGCATATCCAATATTTTTCTTTAGAAACAAATTTCTAAAAATAGTTACGTAGGTACCTTAAGTACATCCATGGTACGTACCCTTGCAATATTAAAGTATTTGTTTACCTTGCAACACATTTGTAATAGTTTTGCAAAGATCAACCAACTTATATTTTCTTACGTATGTTATAGCCATAGAACACGCTAACTAGTAATAGCTGTTTTCTGCGTAATAGTTGCATATGCCAATATCGTTATTTTGAATATTTTTGTTTAAAATTAAAAATTCAAAAGTAACGTAACCTTCTGTCTGTTGCTTGTTAATATTTGTCAAGCAAATAATTACAAATTATGATCAAACAATGAATTGTGTAATGTAATGTTTATAAATAATATTTCAAATATATTTTACGTTAAGTTTAAAATCAAAGAATAGCAATGGAAATTGACAGGTGGAGTAAAATAATCGTTCGTTGGGTGAGTTAAGATCGGTTAAGATATTAAAAATTATATAATATTTACTATAATTTATCAATTATAACCACACAAAGTCATCATAAATAACATTATTTAGTTTGTTTATATTTCCGTAATATTTTTTTCGGTTCTATTTTATGTTTTCCAAAGATCACCAGAGTCAAATGACACAAATAAAGAATAAGTTTATTTTTCCAACTGCGATTCGTTCAAGAGAATTTTATTTCTCTGAATCGACAGTATTAATCATGTGAGAGAATCGTATGCAGTAGTAGAGCTTTTGCATGGTTTTTTAACTCAAGAAGTCAAAAAATAACAACTTAAAGGCTTCGCAGCATATATGTTATATATATGGGTGAACTCAGAATTCGGTTTAGAACATTTACATAGTGTGTGTGTGTCCCTTATAACTTTTGATCCTCTTAATGCACAGAACCCAAAATTTCAGAAAATATAAAAAGTTACAGGCGAACAAGACTTCTATATTCAGAATTTTTAATTTGTTATCAACATTTGAATTTTTTCTTTATTTTTCCATATATCTTAAAAACCATAAAAGTTAGAAATCTGAAAATTTGTATAAATATAGACAAATACACTATCAAATTTATTTTTATTAAATAGTTCCAGGATTTTTCATGCTTTTTTATGTCGAAAAACATTTATTTTATGATAAATTTACTAGTGTAACTGCCTGTATTTTCAAATTTTTTAAAAATATCAAAAAACGCCGAAACACTTCAACAAGATAGCTTAATTTTCTTTAAAAAGTACATAGATTATAGTAGTACATCTCAATTTTTATTTTATCAATTTTCGTATAAATAGAATTTGGTGAAGACTTTGTTTCATACAAGATTCTCAATAGTTTGATACTTAATCTCCCTACATACATACATACATACAGACCATCAAGCTGTTTACATATTTGGGGTAGGAAAAAAGGACTGACCTCTACACTATCCTATTTTGACATACATGTTTTGTATGGAAAACAAAATATCTTAAAATATTCAATAATTTGGATTTAAGTGTTTATAGCTTGGTACGTATTCTTCAACTATACATACTATCGCAATCCACAGTTGGATCTCATGTGTTATTAAACGATGATTCGTACATGAATAATTCATGTACGAATATAATTATTATTAAAAATATATTTTTTCATAGAATTTTTTTTAAAATACTCCATAACTATGTGTGGAAGAGAAATAATTTTTTTATTTGCTTAAAGAGTGTATATAAAATCATAGTGAATGATCGATAAAGTTTTTTCATTTCAAGTAAGGTTTATTCTTAAAATGCAAAAAATCAACAAATTTTGAATTTCCGATAATTTAAATCACGTATAAACCCTTTTTAATGCACGCGATAGTTACCCTTACTAACACGTAACTTCATAGTGCATTAGTCAGTTTTAATTATCATGTTTTCAGTTGTTATCAGTTGTTGCCCTCTTAAGGTGTTCCATAGTCTGTTAGTTGCCCGAGAAGCAACAAAATAAAATATATTTCTTTAGTCTATATTATAAATTTAAATGTTTGTATCTATGTATCTATGTATGTATGTGTTGAATGCGCTCCTAAACCGTCCATCCGATTGCAATGAAACTTTGGTGAATTGTCGAGAGTATGCCTGGGATGGTTTCTGGATTAAAAAAAAATTCTTCTTCTTCATCGAGTATTAGGTCATTTTACCTATGAAGGTGGACTATCCTGGGAACCGTTCATCCGATTGCAATGAAACTTTGGTGAATTGTCGAGCGTATGCCCGGGATGGTTTCTTGATTAAAATATTATTCTTCTTCTTCTTCTTCATCGGGTATTAGGTCATTTTACTTATGAAGGTAAAATGATCTAATACTCTGGGAGAAGAAGCTCCAACTTTCCTTCCATCTCTTTGCAGGTCTTCCAGGATAGTTTCTGGATTTAAACTTTTTTCTTCTTCTTCTTCACCGTGTATTTGGTCATTTTACCTATGAAAGTGGAGTATCATGGGAGAATAAGATCCAACTGTCCTTCCACCTCTTCGCAGGTCTTCCAGGACGGTTTCTGGATTCAAACTTTTTTCTTCTTTATCATGTAATTGTTAATTTTACCTATGATGTTGGAGAATCCTGGAAAAAGAAGATCCAACTGTTCTTTCATCTCTTCGCAGGTCTTCCCAGTATTGTTTTGGGAATTAAACTTTTTCTTTACCTACTCAAGGGACGGGAGGTAATGAAGGAAAGGGAGGTACTGAAGGGCCTGAGAGGACGGGTGGTACTGAAGGGTCTGAAGGGACGGGGGATACTGAAGGGCCTGAAGGGACGGGGGGTACTGAAGGGCCTGAAGGGACGGGAGGTACTGAAGAGCCTGAAGGGACGGGAGGTACTGAAGGGCCTGAGGGTAGGGAGGTACTGAAGGAACGGGAGGTACTGAAGGGACGGGAGGTTCTGAAGGGACGGGAGGTACTGAAGGGTCTGAAGCGACGGGTGGTGGGAAGGACCATTTTTAATTATACAGGCAATACGAAGTTTGCCAGGGGTTCACTAGTATATTATAAGGAGTGATTTTATGTTGTACTTTATCAGTTGCAAATGCCCTTATCAGGTGAAACAATTGTTTTGATACTTAGTTAAATTTTTATATGGCTCTGGTTCTTATTTGCCCATATGGGCTGCTTCCAGAAAAAAGGAATATATTTTTGGCTCCAGACCCACCCCCCCAGCCACTACCGCTTCCTGTTTTTTCCCTGTTATTGTTCTATTTACAAGTATAAATAAATTATATTTTTAGATCAACTGCTTGACGATTCCAAATGTGAAGATATCATGTTTACGAGATCTATTGGACGTCCAGACATTGTACCATTTAATTAGTTACCTCGAGAGTTTGGACGCTGGCAACACTTGTCTCAGTCAAGAACTCTGCAAGGAATCAATATTGACATTTCTGAAGAGGGAATATCCCAGTTTCACCAACGAGGGCACCCTCCAGGACCACGGAGAAGAGGAAGTTCTGACAGTTGCTTCCTTGCTCCTCCACTACTCCTGCATAAAGACGAAAGATGGCGTCGTCAGGGGGGCCATGTGCTCCAAACTCAACCAGGCTGACCAGAAAGTTATTATGCTCTTTGCCAACAGTCTGATGAAATGTGAAGCCATCACAGAAGGGAACCTCAAAGAAGTTATATTAGGTATATTTTTTTAAAAATTACAATACTAAATGTTTTTTTCAAATTTCATTCAATTATAAATAATTAATTCTTCATCATTTTTAAATAAATATAATACATCTACTCGTCGAACAAGACATACGTCACTTTTCTTCTCCAATATTTGTAAAACAAATGCTTCCAAAAACGCTCCGATTAACAGAATGATAAACTTATTTAACTCTTATGAAAAAAATGCCGACTTAGACATATTTTTTGATTCACATATGGCATTCAAAACAATATCAAACATTGTGACATAACAATAAACAACTAGGTACTTATTAATTTTATTTTTCCCAACCACGATGAAGGTCTTACATATGAGGGTTACCAGGAGTCGCCGAACCAGTGCAGCAGCAATGCGGTCAGTCCCAGCACCCCGTGCGGTCGGAGATCCAAAAAGTCTCGTTGTATTATGCAACTTGAGGCAGCCCTGGAGACGGAAAGGTTCGACAGAAATTATCTTCAAGATGAACTGAAGAGGGTCAATGCCAAAATTGTGGATTTGGGTAAGAATCTAATGTTACATTTATTTATGTGTAAGGCTATATTTTTCATAAACTATATTTTAAGAGACTTGTAAATCTGCTTTATTTCATGTCCCAATAAGTAACACTAACTTCGCAAAAAACAATTTCATAACCAGATCATGCCAATCCTACAACACTAAATTTGGCAAAATAGACCTTTTCAATATCAACCTTTTCTCCTTAAAAAAACAACTGCACATACGTTCCTTATCAGAAATCTAATGTAGCGGTGTTGAGTGATGAAGGTCAGGATGGAACTCTATGGATGTAATTTGGTTCAAGCAGCTCCTGTTTCCCAATTGTCCCTCTCCCAAATGCCACCTACCACCCTCCCTTTTCTTCAATTCGCAGATGTTAGTAGTGTTGTGCAAAACTTGTATGTCTTAACGGGGTGCACAATTGCCCAACTATGTTTTGTCTATAACTCACTACCCAATATTATGATTAGGTTGTCTTTTTAACAGTAGTTGTTCATATTGTTGATTATTTGGATATCAAATGAATATCTTTATTTTATGTAGAAAAACAACATGTATCGGATCAGTCAGATTTGAGTGCCATGCGTCAAGAGCTGGAGTCTGCTCGCCTTCAGTTTGAGGGGTCGGACGGCACACCGGGTAAACTAGGCCCGGGCAATAAAGCTGAGGAACGTCTGCGGGGTGAGGTGACCAGCCTAGAGGGGGAACTCCTGCAGAAGATGGGTGAAGTTGCCAACTTGACAGAGGAAAGGGACACACTCAGCAAAAAGGTTTTTATTTTTTTGTAATTTAACTTTGTATCACCTCTTGTGTTACCTTATATGTACCTGATAATATGTTGCCACATTCTGCGATGTATACCAAATACATAATATAAATAGATTCATCAAATATTATTAGAATAAGTGATAAATCTATGCAAATAAAAATCAAGTTAGGTAAATTGCACAATTAAATTAAAAAATCAAGAGTATCTAGTTTGTGACCTTTTATGCTAGTTTTATAACACTTTAAAATTTGGGATATCAAAAAAATTGTGATAATTTTCACAGGGTTTCAATTATCTTGAATTAATTGGATCACTTGTCCAGAGCTAAAACTGCTGTCACTCATTCAGAATAGACAAAAATGATTTTGTCTTATGTCCTGTTGAATTCAGATTTGGAATGGGAACCGTCAAAAGTGATTTTGTCTATATGCTGTAGAGTGTTGATATGAAAAGGGAACTGTCAAAAGTGATTTTGTCTATATGCTGTAGAATGTAGATATGAAAAGGGAACTGTCAAAAATGATTTTGTCTATGTGGTGTAGAATGCAGATATGGAAGGGGAACTGTCAAAAATGATTTTGTCTATGTGTTGTAGAATTCAGATTTGGAAAGGGAACTGTCAAAAATAATTTTGTCTATGTGTTGAAGAATGCTGATATTGAAAGGGAGCTATCAAAAATAATTTTGTCTATGTGTTGTAGAATGCAGATTTGGAAAGGGAACTGTCAAAAATGATTTTATCTATGTGTTGTAGAATGCAGAATTGGAAATGGAGCTGTCAAAAATGATATTGCCTTCTGTTTTAGAATGCAGATATTGAAAGGGAGCTGACAAAATGGAAAACGCAAGCTGTGGTGTCTGAGAATCTCAAAGAGTCACTTCAATGTCAGTTGGAAGATGGAAAGGGTCAAATTTCCAGTTTAAAATTGTCACTAGTGGAGGCGTACAGAGTTTTGGAGGAATACAGGCAAGAGCATTTGATGAACGTCAGCATTGAGTGCGACGATGACTCTGTGTCACAGAAGAGAGAATTTAACTCTCGTAAGTATTGTTGACCGATCAGCAACGAGTAAACACTATTTGTTACTAGTCCATTTTTTTCATTGTGTGAGACTTGTATGTTTTGAGGCATGTTTATGTTTAAATCTATTGATTATGCTGTTATTATGACCTTAAAACAAATAGCTGGCTTGCTTCATTCTAGTTTAGTTCTATTGTATGTATGTATATTAATTTCAATCATTGTTTATTGTATTATATGTTTAATATAAACTTATTTATAGCTGCTTAGAATAGTATTTCCACTCTTTTCTACTATCATCAAGATCCGGGTAATTGAAAATATAACAGGCAACAATAACATCTCACGTAGTTTAGCAATGAGGTTCGTCACCCATTCTGAATGTTGGCTTTTAAGGTGAGACGAGATTAGTGTGTGGGCATACACACATGTGTCATGCTTCCTTTTATGAGGTAATGCATACCCGCACACCTGTTACTGGTGACCCTACATCGAAAATTATTTAATTATTTTGAATATTTTAAGATTCAGTTTTGATTCTTATATTTGGTATAATTTTCATTTTTTTCTTCCTCATTCGTTCACTTGCTCAAAAATTTTAATTTATGATTTTGGAATATTATTTTTTGAAATGACAAAAAAAAAGAATGAATTTCTATATGCCAAGGAAAGCTGAAATTGTGGATTACAGTTCCAAACAGATTAATTGAAATAAGATATAAAGTCAAAGAAAATCTTTTGTTTTTCATTGTTTTTAAAAATTATAACTGAATATAATTACAAATAATACTTCATATGACCAGACTTTGGTTTCAAGCAAAGATTTTACCCTTCTAGGCATCAATTCAACGAGGTTCTGGCATTTTGTATTTACCAGACACAAATATCACATTATTATACCAACTCCTTCTTTCTCTCCTGCTTCCTCAGCCAATTCCCTTTCACTCTTAGACGAAGGTCTCCTCCATTTACCTCCATATTGTCATGTTCCAAGTAGTCTGCATCCAGGATGTGAGGATGTGCGTATTGTTTATATCATCCCACCATCTTAGCTGTAGTTGCCTCACACTTCTCTTTGTCATTTGCACGTTTTATTCCACTATTACTTACTTCATCAGTTGCCTTTAATTTTGACTTTCAAATCCAATCCCAATTACAATTTTTTGCTGAGAACCTACCTTTATAATAATCGAGAATAAAAAAGAAACGGTTGGTAGGTAAGTTTTAACTGCAATAGTAGATAATTTGAATGTACGCAGGCGATGCAGAAGTTCCAAGTGAAAATTCAAAATTGGGATCAGATACGAGTGTCAAGAGTAATCTTTTTGAGCCTTTTCGCCATGGAGGGGGGCGGTGTGCACATATACCACATGACTGGTTTAAGTTGTTTTACAATAACTATACAGATGGTTGTCATTATTCAATATACTTCACGGACATTGAATTTTTTCAGCTTACAAAGGTTCCATTGAGAACTTGGGTAAAGCCGTAATCGACATCCAACTAAAGGAGCAGATAAACCAAAACAATCTTCTCAGCTGTCAGTTGGAAGAGCTTCAAAGGGACAAGAGGTCCATCGATGAGGAGGTTGAACGACTGACGAAGAATTTAAACCATGTACAAGCGGAATTGACATCTGTTTCGGATATTAATACTCAAATTCAGACTCAGGTAAATAAAATATTTAATTAAACTTTTTTCTCATATCTGCACTTGTTACAATTTAATAATTTTAGCTTCGAGTTGCAAATATTGTGCAATGAATAATTTCCAACTAATTAAAGCATCGTACTAAAGGGTCTGGCATAGAAGTTAATTGACTTAATATTAATTTTTTCAATGTTTGAAACTGTCACTTCGTGATAGAACTCCACAATCAACTAGAATTATGAAAAAAATATATAATTTTAATTTCTATTTAATTTTTTTGCATACATGACTCCCGTTCACCGGTATTGCTCTATGCTGAGCATCCTCAGAATGGTCATTCATACATATTTTTTCATAATTCTAGTTAACTTAATATTATTTGATATTTTCCTTAGCTTTGATATTTGAAAATTGAAATAATTTAGTCACAGCAAAATATATTACATGTATTGAATGAATGATGTCTTAAATTATATAGTAGTAATTCCACCCTTTTTTTATTATTGGGTTTTAACATCTTATGTAGTCAGTAATGAGGTTCACCACCAGTTCTGAAAGTTGCTTTTTTAGGTGAGACGAAACTGGTGTGTCGGAATATACAAATGTGTCATGCTTCCTTTTATAAGGTAATGCACAACCATCGTTGGTTACACCACTTTGTGGCATATTATGCCATGATGGTAAGAATGAATGTATGAACTCATTTTTTTTTAAAGAATGAATATGTCCTTCAAATGAGTATATATACATGCTCATAAATTCCCTAAATTAAGTATAAGTGCTTGTGCTATAGGTGAACGAAATCGGTCGTGGCAGGATTCAAACTCACGACCACTGGATTATTAAATTCAACGCGCTAACCCCTCTGCCACCAACCATCTAAAATGATTATTTAAAACAATTAAGATGAGTCGATGGCAGAGCGGTTAGCGCGCTGGGCTAGTAATTCAGTGGTCGCGAGTTCGAATCCTGCCTCGACTGATTTCGTTCACCATAGCACAAGCATTTATGCTTAATTTAGGGAATGTAGGAGGATGTATATTATTATTATTATTTATTTATAGGCAGGCAGCCAAGGCTGATGTGCCTATATTCACTGTCGAATTTTATTATTTGGTTGTAACTATTTTGATGTGTCTAAAAAAAAAGTCCAGTCTATTCTTGAAAATATTAACATTTTCAGCATCCAAAACATGTTGGGGAAATTTATTCCAAGTTGTTTTTAGCTAGAGCAAAATTTGTTGTGTGTAGTTAATTATTTAATCATGTATTTAATGATAAATAAGGTTGAAAGAAATCTTTTGAAAGGCCTCAGGAAATGTGATTAGGTTAAGAGAGACCAAACAATAGGAGCGTCCATGAATGTATATGAGATGAGGCCACTCGGGGTGATAAGTAACACCACACATTGTGTCTCATTTCAGGTTCGATGTTTGGAGGAATGTAAAATCAAGTTGCTCGATGAAATCAAAACTGCAAACGAAACTGTGATTTGTCTGGAAGAAAAATTGCATCATCAGAATGAAAACATTTCCAAGTTGAGCGGTGAGTTACATGAAAAAACATTGGAAATCAAGAAAATGAGCGGCGAAAAAATCAGTTTGGACGAGCGCATAAAAACAATGGAATGTGAAGTAACGCTGCATAAGAAAAATATTGAAACTCATTTGAGTCGTGTGCAAGAGCTCACGAGTCATGTGACGAGTCTCGCAAACGAAAATTCAATTTTGACACAGAATTTGAAAGAGTCTAAAGAGACGTTTGAAGCCGCAATAGTAACATTGACCGAGGAGCACAAACAAATGGAAAATAAACTGGTATTTAATTTTATTACATTTTGTAGTGATTTCTTTTTCACCCAATCACATAGTTTAGAAACTGTTCTCTTCATGAAGGTATAATAGACTGGAGGCGCCTTTTGTACATTAAAAATGCAATCAAATTCCCCCTAGTATGAATTTAGTCACAAGTTGCAGTATTGACAATAATAAGTATAAAATAAATACTTTTTTTTAATGGCAATATTGAAGTAAGCAAATGACCCTGAAGTTAGAGATAGGCTCAAACCAGACAAATATTATTTTAAAATTGAATCTCTTGGTTCTCTTAATACACAATACAGTGGGTCTTTGTGAATATAGTGTGGGATGTTATGTAGCATTTGAGTCATGGTTCTCTTCAATTGGTACTACTTCGTAGTTTTCCCGCTTAATTGATCTTTGTGTTGGCATGTCTATTATTTTGAATTCAACAATATTTTTCCTTATAGAATTTACTATTTGTAATTTACTTTTATTTGATATTGAAGTGAATAACTCAATACTGTAACGCTACGTCCTACGTAGGCGATTCAAAGCGAACGCGATTGCGAAGCGATGCGGTGCGGATACAAGCCAATTCTATGCGATGCGAAGCGACGCGGCGGCTCTGTCATACGTGTGTGCGAATCGTTCCCTCTGCCGCCAGCTACTGTCATGGATGTACGTATATAAAATACTCAAGAAGTATGTACGGCAGAGAAGTGAAACTAATATTGTTTTCTTAGAGAGGCATATTTATGGGGGATATCACGATTTGTATGAATAATTACGTGATCTTGAATTAATAAATGAGACTGAATTTACATCTTTCCGGGAAACATATCAAATTTGACATTCGTGCAAGCGAGAGAAAACTTTGTGTGTTTTGAACAACATCCTATTGTAAAATAGCAATAATAAATAAATGTGTTTACTTGTAGTCCCATTTATTTTTGCCAAATCCTAAAATTTGCGGTTCGATAATAATAATTCTTTTGTCCCATAATATGGGACGTTCATGGACAGAAGTAATTAAAATTTCTGTTTCTGACATGTCAAAAAACAATGGCGCCCCTATCAATTCGCGCGAAAATATCAAACCAACTGATCGCGTTCGCGCCGCATCGAAACCAACTCGCTGTCGGTAACGTAGGACACTACCATAGTTACCGACTGTTTGTTATTTTCGCGCCGCGCCGCTTCGCATTCGCTTTGAATCGCCTACGTAGGACGTCGCGTAAGTTAGTCACAGTCAGTACTGTGATTTGTGACAAACTTCTTCTGGAGAATAAAATATTTAAACACCTCATCAGTAAATCTTCATCTATGGGCGTCAAATGTCTCCATTCTCCACAGAAAATGAAGAGTTTTATTTTATTAAAATTAATTTGAAATGTTTCTAAAAAATATGCATCATTAACTCTATATTAAACACTTATTTTTCTTATTAATTTTAGGCAGCGGAACTAGAATTGTGTCAGAATGATCGGACGGAAAAGGTAAGAGATTTCGAACAAGCTAAACGCGATCTTGAAGCAAAGCTTTTTGAACAGACTGATATGGTCAGAAGACTTGACGAGGATTTAGAACGAAAAAATATTGACATGGAACATCTGAGTACAGAAAAGAATGATCTAGAAAAACGAGCAATACAATTGGAATGTAACATTGAGTCTCATTTGAACTGTATCAAAGAGTTGAGAGAAAATATTGAAGAGATTAAAGCAGAAAAAGCAATGTTGACAAAGGACCTGGTAAAGATTAAGGAGGAATCAATAAAAAAAGAGAAAGAGTTACTCGAAAAGTATAAACAAAAAGAAGAAAAAATGGTAATTAGTAATTATTGTTTGTTCTTTGTGTATTTTTTGTTTTTGTACTATTTTATTCTTAAGGCTAGCGTCCATGCATGCGCAGCGGATGTATTGAATGCAGTGCATCAGACGGGTTTTAGTATTTTTTGTATAGGAACTCATACAAGTGCTTGTTACTATCGCCAAAAGAATGACGTAGACCAGAAACCATAGAGGTTTCCTTAGAGACAGTTATATGGACCAGTGATATGTACTGTAGCAGCTATTAAGAGATGAAGAGGCTGGTGGACAACAGAGATATGTGGAAAGATGGAGTGCTTGGTGCGAACTAATCCTAGAATTGTAACCATAAAGACGAAGATGTCATGCTAATTTTTAATTTGTTTTTTATAGGTTCTGGAATTAGATACATGTAGGAATGAACTAGAAAATAAAATAAAAACTGCAAATGAAGAAAACAACAGCCTTTTAGATTGTTTAAATAACAAAAATAATATCATTAGTAATTTGACTGAGGAATTAAAAATAAAGAATAATGAATTGGATATTAGAAACAGCGAAAATGACAATCTATGTGCTCAAATAAGGTCCATGGAAAACAGTGTCGCTACATACGAACGAGAAATTGAATCACATTTGAGCAGTATACGAGAGCTAACCGTCAACATTGCCAACATGGAAAGGGATAAATGTGACTTGATAAAGGCATTTGAAGAGTTTACGGAGAAATCCAAGAGTATGATAAGATCTTTAAATGAAGAGTGCAAAAGAAAAGATGAACAATTGGTTAGTAAATTCATGTGATTGATAAAACATTTATTTCACAAAGTAATACAAATAAGTATTTTGTATCTCATTCAGTTGGCCTTCAAAATTGCTTTTAGTTGTCCTATAATATTTGTTATATTTTAATACAATTTTAAGATCAGATAGTTTATTGCAATCATTAATACCATTCTCATACATAGTAATATTTTTTTCAAAGGTTATCTAAACAAATGTATCTTGGTCAGGTGTCTGAATAATTGTATACTCTTTAAGATTTTTTTGAAAATTTTGCCACATAAGATATTTAATGTTCAATATTTCTTTCATTATTTGGCTTTTCTATTTCTATTTTTTTATATTGACTATGTTTACAATTTTAGGTTGAAGAATTGAATGTATGTAAGAGTGAATTCTTAGAAGAAATTAAGAATTACAATGAAGAGACAGTGAGTCTCAAAACAATGGTAAACGAACTCAACGCCGATTTAGACAAAAAGAACAAAGAGAATGATGAACTTAACACCAATTTAGATGAGAAGAATAAAGAGAATGAAGAACTTGATGCCAATTTAGACAAAAAGAATAAAGATATTGCAGAATTGAATGCCAATTTAGACACAAAGAACAAAGAGAATGAAAAACTAAATGCCAATTTGAATGAAAAGAATAAAGAGAATGAAGAACTGAAAGCCAATTTAGACACAAAGAACAAAAAGAATGAAGATTTTAATGCTAATTTAGACATCAAGAATAAAGATAATATAGAACTTAATGTCAATTTAGACAAAAAGAATAAAGAGAATGCAGAATTGAATGCCAATTTAGACACAAAGAACAAAGAGAATGAAAAACTTAATGCCAATTTAAATGAGAAGAATAAAGAGAATGAAGAACTGAAAGCCAACCTAGACATAAAGAACAAAGAGAATGAAGAACTTACTGCTAATTTAGACATTAAGAATAAAGAGAATGCAGAATTGAATGCCAATTTAGACACAAAGAACAAAGAAAATGAAGATCTATATGCAGTCAAGGAGAATCTGACTCTAGAAGTTCAAACATTTGAAAAAGACATTAAACTACATCAAAGTGAGATAAAAAAATTAACAGAGGATTTGAAATCTAAAGAGATAGCAAAGCTAAATTTGCTTCGGAACCTGGAAGAAGTTAAACAAGAGTTTGAGGATACAATCCAACTGTTGAAGAGTGAAAATCAAAAGAGAGAAGATCACTTGGTTAGTATTTTATATTTTTTAATCCTTCACTACATTTTTATGACGAAGTTACAGTTGAACTCAATTATTACAAGTGAAAAAAGTATCAAATTGATTATTATGTGCAATAATATTTGAATGATTTAATTTCAATAAGCATCTTATATCTTTTAACATCCTTGTTCATTATAACCAAGTTGGAAATTTGATTTTATATTTACATCATTGAGTATGAATAGTTTTATTTAACAGTAAATTTATATTTATCAAGATGCTATAAATTATGTGTGTATTTTGTATTTCAGATAAGTGACTTGCGAGATACTGAACAGCTTGTAAAAAAACATGAAAAACAATGCGGAGAGTTACACCAAACAATCAGTAGCAATACAGATCAAATAAATCAATTGTCGAAGGCAATCAATGAACTAAACATTGACAATCAATGCTTGAAAAGAGATCTGCTCAATTTATCGCAAACTTTGAAAGAGACTCAAGATGAAAATATTGAATTTAAAAAAGAAGCCGAACGTCTTACAGTCATATTGCAATCTGTACAAAATGATAATAATGATCTGAAAACTACTAATCTACAGCTATCAGATGCTCTTGAAAATTTTAAAAGCGAGAACAATGAGTTGAAAACTAAAATGGAGTTATCTTATCAAAATATCTACACCTTGACAGACGAAAACAATAATCTAAAAAAACACAATGGCAAATTGCAGAACGAAGTTAAAAAAATATTGACATCTATAACTGGCGAAGATATGACATTGAAAAATAATTCAGAAAACAATAATATAAATAGTATTAACAATATCAATCAGTTATCGAATTCTGTACAACAAATAGTAAGTGAAAATGACCATCTGAAATCTGTGGTAAAGCAAATTTCGGAAAATATTAACACCATCAGAGATGAAAATGATACTTTGAAAGTACAGCATACAAATTTGATGAAATCAAAGGATGACATGAATTATGAATTTTGTGAACTTTGTACTGTCAATCAAGCGCTTAGATACGAAATTGAGGAAATCAACCATGAAATGATCGGTCTGTCAAATACTATCACTCTATGTGAAGATGAAAATGAATGCTTGAAAAATAGTAACGCACAGTTAATAGAAGATGTTAGTAAACTAAAATCTGATAATAACAACCTTACAAATGACTTGAGTCAGTTATCGGATACAATAAAAGAAATTCAAGGAAAAAATATTGCAATGGCAGAGAGTGTTAAACAATTCTCTAGTATTTTCAATGTCACACTAGGTGGTGATTTAAATGAGAGTTTAAAGTATATAATGGAATCTTGGCAACAGCAAAAAGTCCGAAATGATGATTTAAATAATAACATAAAATTATTATCAGAATCTATAGTCCGATTGGAAAAAAACAACGATGAACTGAAGAAAAGTAATATGTTTTTACTTGACGAAAATAACAATTTAAAAAATACCAACAGTCAGTTGTCAAATGATATAAGTATCATTCAAGAAAATTATAATGTACTGCAAACTAAGAACCAAGAATTGTCAAATAGTGTTAATAGTTTTGAAGTTCAAAAAACTGAATTAACACACACCAATAAAAAATTATCAGATGCTCTCATGTTGGCCAACAATGAATCTACCGATATAATCGATAAAATCAGTAACATGTCTCAAGATTTGCACATTAAAATAGATATCAACAAAGGTCTAAAAATGAAAGTCAACATTATTTTGGAGTCTTTAAAATATTACCAAGATGAAAACTGTAAGCTGAAGAATGATGTTGAACAGCTAACAGATTTTGTAAATAATATTAAAGAAGAAAATCATGACTTGAGGAATAATATTCAACAGTCTTTGATTTGTGTACAAAAATTAGAAAAAGAGAAAAATGATTTATTAGTTAAAAATAAAGATTTATCTGACTCTGCAGTTATTCAATTGAACACACATAATCAACTAGACAGTACTTTGAAGATATTGCAAGAAGAAAACAATGTATTTAGAGCTAGAAATAAGGAATTGTTGGATTCTGTGGTAATTGCTCAAGATGAAAATACAAATTTAAAAGTCAAAATCAAACTATTGTCAGAAGAAAACGCTAATTTAATTAATGAGTCTGAAAAAATAATAAATAAACTAGAAGAAAATATTACTTCTTTCAAAACTGAAAATGAGGGATTGAAAGCTGACATGGAAAAAATTTCAGAACTAATCCATACACAAAAAAGAGAAAATCTTGATATGATGAATGCTATTGAGAATTTGACTTCTAATTCAAATAAATTGCAAGATGAAAATATTACTTTGAAACGTAAATTTGATCAAATAACAGACAGACTTATAAGAGATGAAAAACATATTACCATTACTGATGCAGCAATGACTACTTCTTCCATAGTTGAGTGTAAAAATCTACAAAGTATTGAAAAATCAAATAGCATTCAAACAGAAGAAATTGATCTCGTAGATGAATTTGATAACCTTTTAAAATCAGTAAATTCGATAAAGATCCAAAATTATGATTTAAAAGCAGACAATGTACGTTATAGAAATGAAATTGAAATACTTCAAGATGAGAATGATGTTTTAAAAGTAAATTCCACCAAATTGTTTAACACTGTAGATTTGATGGAAGCCAAAATTAAAAATTTCCAGTCATTGTCCGACAGTATGCAAGAAGAAAAGGAGAAAAATTTATCTTTGGAAAACAACATCAAGCAATTGTTAGAAAATAATGATAAATTGTTGGTTGAAAATAAAGATTTAAAAGATTATGTTGAAAAATTAACTCAAACAAATAATATTTTAGCCTTTCAAAACAAAGAATTAAAAGATATCATTGAGAAATCAACACAATCTAATGATTCTTTATTAGAACAGAATAAGGAATTCAAAGATGAAGTTGAGAAACTAGCTCAAACTAATGATTCTTTATTACTTCAAAACCAGGAATTAAAAGATGATGTTGAGAAACTAACTCAAACTAATGATTCTTTAGTACTTCAAAACCAGGAATTAAAAGATGATGTTGAGAAACTAACTCAAACTAATGATTTTTCACATCTTCAGACTAAAGAATTGAAAGATAATATTGAGAAACTAACTCAAACTAATGATTCTTTAGTACTTCGAAAGCAGGAATTAATAGATGACGTTGAGAAATTAACTGAAACCAATGATTCTTTAGTACTTGAAAACCAGGAATTAAAAGATGATGTTGAGAAACTAACTCAAACTAATGATTCTTTAGTACTTCAAAACCAGGAATTAAAAGATGATGTTGAGAAACTAACTCAAACTAATGATTCTTCACATCTTAAGACTAAAGAATTGAAAGATAATATTGAGAAACTAACTCAAACTAATGATTCTTTAGTACTTCGAAAGCAGGAATTAATAGATGACGTTGAGAAATTAACTGAAACCAACGATTCTTTAGTACTTGAAAACAAGGAATTAAAAGATGATGCTGAGAAATTAACTCAAACTAATGATTCTTTAGTACTTCAAAATAAAGAGTTAAAAGATGAGGTTGAGAAATCAATTGAAATTGTAAATAAATTAAATATTGACAAAACAGCGTTAACTGAAACTCTTAATTTTACGCAAAATAAAAATACAGATTTGGAAAATTCTGTTGCAATATATCAGGCTAAAACAGTTATTTTAAAAGAAAATGAAAGAACTCTCCATAAAATGTTGTATACAAAAACACAGCAGCTCTTTGAAAGTATTCAAAAGAATTCTGAAGCTGTACTAAGTAGTAAAAAAAATACTGTGTTCAATGATATCATAGGCAACAGTAAAAATACGTTATCTAAAGCTATTAACCACTTAAAGGATGTGAGCGTTGTTTTAATGGAAGGAGTTGTCCCTTACAATATTCAAAATATATTTTCGAATCTAATGAATGAGACAAACAATTTTTCAGAAGATTGTGAGGACCCAGTGATAGTAGAATGTTTAAATAATTACATAGACGTTATTTCTAAAATTTTGACTTTTTTAACTGAACAAAATGGGAATTTTAAATCAACACTAAAATGTTTACAAGAGGAAAATAAAACTCTCTTATCTGATTATCAAAACTGTAAAGTAAAATATGAAAGTACAGTATCCGAAACTGTTTGCTTGAAACAAAAACTGACGGAAGTTGAATTGGTTAAAGAAAAATTGGAAAAAAGCTTGGATTCTTCTGACGCTATAACCTCAACCACTACAGTGAAAAACTCCACTACAGTGATGCCCTTGCATTCTAGCTTAGAAGATTTTATTACTAAACTTAGTGAAAATGAGCACAAAATAACGGAAGTATTTTCAGTATACGAAAGACTAACGACTAATTTCTATTCCGTCCAAAATTCTTTACATAAAATAAACGACTATATTCATGAATGTTTAGGTGATAAAGATGCCATAGAAAAAGCTCTAAGACTCAAGGAGGAGATCGAAAGAGAATATGTTAGTCTCGAAAGTCAATGCAAAGTTTTGATGCCCAAAATTATTAGTTTCTCTTCTGACTTTTGTTCGGTTGTTAGTAAAAATTTGAGGCAGCTCAAAGGTCAAGCACAGGATGATAATGAAGCCAGTTCCATCCGAGATGATTCCTTTATCAATAACATCAGTCGAGAAATTGATGAAATCGAAGAAGGCTCACAAAACATACAAGCTGTCATTTCGCATTTAGAATCTTCCATCCAGAAAATTCAAGAGATTAATCCGACAGTGAATTCAAAAGAAATCCAACGACATTTACATTTGGAAAATGATAGAGAGAACTCTGTCTATCAAACACTGCAGAGTTTTATAGAAAAATACACGTTGGTAAAGAATGAACTCAGCCACGTCGATATGAAATATAAATCTTCCGTGGAGTCCGTGAAACAACTGCAGAGTAAGAATATCGAAATTTGCCACGAAAACAACGAACTGACCAACAAATTGTCGGCTCTGCGTAAGGTACTCAAAGAGATGGAGATGACCAACAGCGAACATTCGGTGATCATAGAAGAGATGAAGTTTTACAAGGAGCAGTACGATGTGCTGTCGAAAACCGAGCGGGAGTACAAGAAGCTGATGACGGAAAACGTCGGTCTGAAGAAACGTATCGAGTCGCTGAACAGCAACATGGACAGTGTTACGTTGAAACTAAACTTGGAGATGGACATCATGAAGAATACTTACGAGAAGTTGTTGAGAGATCATCAAGAGGCGGAGGCCAGGCTGGCAAACGGCGGAGACACAAATCAGCTGGTTGTAGATATGAGGAACGAATACGAAGATAAACTGACTAGGATGAAACAGAAAATGGTCAGTATGTGCCCGTTTGTGATTATTGTTTTGGCATATCAATGTTTTTGGTGGGGTGTGTTATGTTTCAATTATACGTGACCTAATAATAATGTATACAGATAAAATTACTTCAATTTAAGTACCAAAGATTCTATAATTTTGTTATTTGTATATTATATTGTGCATCATATCAATTATATGAGGATAATATTATATTTTAATTCTGTGATTATATTTTAATGTGCAATGAAATCGTTTTATTTTAATAAATTTCTATGGGAACAAACGTTTTTTCATTTTAATAATAAATTTGATAAGTGAACTGCGATGACATAGTGAAGAGCCATTCAATTTCTGTCTTGGCATTTTGGGTTTAATTCCCGGCAGAGGAAAATATTTCTAAAGCAATTTTTGCTATTCTGGAGTGGAAACATTGATTGTTGTGGAAATTATCATTCGGTAATGAACTTACCACTTAAGCAGGGTGCAAGGAGGCGCTTATTATTATGTTTTGAAGAATTCATATTACTTTTTAATAACCTTGTGTTAAACTACATGGTTTTATAAAGATTGCTGCTGGTTTTGGACCTTATTGTTCCTTTTTCAGGCTAATGTACAAACTGATCATTTTGTAAAAATTTTCATAATGTATCACAGAATTAATGTTCCCATCATGTTCCCATTTTTAATTATTAATGTTCCCATCAGGCCAATGTACAAACTGATCATTTTGTAAAAAAATTCATAATGTATCACAGAATTAATGTTCCCATCATGTTCCCATTTTTAAAAATACATATAATAAAGGATGTTTTTGAAAATTTTGATGAAAATGATTTATATAGTTGACATCTACTAGATGGTATTTTGTCTTTCGTAACAATCTTATTCTATTGTAAATTTAGTACAATTTTCATAATTCAATTGTACAGCAAGTACAATGTTGATAACTGTATTATAAATTTAGTACAATGTTGATAATTGTATTATAAATTTAGTACAATGTTGATAATTCTATTGTAAATTAAAAAAGTGTTGATAATTCAATTGTAAATTTAGTAAAGTGTAGATAATTATATTATACATTTATTGTAATATTGATAATCTTATTATACATTTTGTACAATGTTGATAAATTAAAGAATTTCTTTATTATAGAAACAACTTTATCAAGAACAGATAGCTGTCTATACAGAAAAACAAAGAGAGGAGATGTCCGGTTTGGAAGCATTGTGCAAAAAGTACATGGAGAAGATAAAAAGGTACGAGGATCATGTAAATGAGTTGATGCACGAACAGTGGACTGTCGGAGAAAGACTGCTCATAGAAAGAAAAGAGAATGAAGAACTTAGGAGAAGATTAAAGGAACATTATGGCTCCCATCAATCTTTGAATTCCATCACATCTACTATGAGTGTAAGTTTATATATTTTTTTCCATTTCAATATTTGTGGTGTTCCTTACACATAGATAACCGAATGCTACATTTTTCTATCTTAACTAGGATTCAACTCCTCGTTTACATCTCATACATGTTTGTATGTTGTTCAGGCTATTACAAGGGGCCGCCCTTACGTAAAATTCCATACAAAAACCAAATACCTAAATGCAATCAACTTCTTAGCCTATGGAAGTTAGTCACAAGTGACAGTTATGACAATATAAAGACAAAAATAAGTACTTTTTTTATCTCGTGGCAATATTATTTTAATGGCAACGTTGAAGTTAGAAAATGATCCACGAATTAGTGATGGTCAAATATTATTTTAAAATTGAATATTTTTAATTTATAATTACGATAATTGAACAAAAGCATTTTATAATAAAATATTATTTTCTGCAAAAATGTCATATATATTTTACTTTGGTTATGAAAAAATAAGGATCACTCATTAAAAACAAAAAAAATAAGTGTTATTATTTGTAGTGCTTATATATATGGTTGGATAATTTATATAGCGCCATTTTCGTGAAAACTCACCTCAAGGGCTTAATTTTTATTAATATCATTATTAAATCGGCCAGCGCCGTAAAAAAATTTAAGAAAAATATTTACAAAGATCATTGCAAAATTGGAGATTCTCCCTAAAAATAATGAAACCTTGTGCTTCGTGGAGGAGTTCAGGAGTTTAAATAATTTACAGGAAAGGGATTGAATTAAAAAATGCTTAATTCATAAATAGTTTATTTAGTTTCAGTGCCGGCAATCCGAAGTTTATTGTTCAAAAACAAAAACATTATAACAATAAAATTATTCGTTCCCCGTCTCACTAGGAAAACCTGTTCTGAGACGGGTCACTTACAAGATTTGACTATAGTATATATATTTATATATATAACTGTAGTTTTTTTAAACATCTTTTTTTCAAAAATTATTAGTTTGTTTTAATAACTATATGAAAAATATAAATTTTTCTTGGGGAGTCCTGAATAGGAACATCATTTTCAGAAATATGGACTGGATTTGATGACGAAAAACTAGGCACCGAAGGTTCACTAAAGATGGGCAAAGTTGTCTGAAAAAAAAGAGATAGTGTTTAACATAACGTCCACAAAAATATTTTTATTTACGCATCTAAAAATAATATTTAAACAAGTAATATTGGTAAGGATTTCTAATATAATGTAGGTACCTAAGTATAATATATAAAATTTACAAAAAAAGTACAAAATATAATAAATAATTAATATAAATAAACACAAAATATATGAGATATAATATAGTACTATCAACGTACTTCAGGACAAACAGTATTTAATTGGGAGAAAATTGAAGGAACAGCATTTGGCTTTATTCTTCTTCGATAACCACTACATTCAATTCCATCATCTCTGAAATGCTTCGAACAAAGGACACAGCCTGAAGATGGTTGCCCATTCGGTCCACGATTGACGGCGGCAATCCATAAAGCTCTTAAAGCGGGATTTTTTAAAAATCTGTAAAAAAAATATGTCTATTTATATCACAAAAGAAATATGAAATAAATAAATGAAATATTATATACAGTATTCTGTATGTTTGTTAAATTAATAAATTGCATATAAGTATTGTATTTAAATCATATAAAATCGCGTTTCATAAGAAATATAAATAAATAACGCCAGGAACTAATAGATACCGCAAGTTGACTGAATTTATAAAAAACTATTAAAAGATATGGTAAAAATAAATATAGATTGGAAATGTTATGCACATCACTACGGCCTTCAAAAAAAAATATGGCGGAATCTAATGACATATGATGTGATTTTTGTGCTCTATCTTCTTAAATCTGCATATAAATAAAGTAGACCTCGTAAGATTGTCGTTCTGGATTTGCACATGTTTGTGCACGGCTATATTCATGTCAGTCTGTCTCTCGAAGTTTCGTTTGAAATCTTACTATGTCAAAATCGTCAATTTTACAGTAGAGCAAAAATCTTATAATATTACATTTTTATAATATAACATTTGAAACAGTATAAAACACAAAGCCTCGCGAGCTAATTTGTTTTTTATGATATTTTCAAAAGAAAGTATGTTTAAATGTTATATAATAAGACTTATAGAATGTTTTTTTGCGTTACTCGCCGAGTCGCCAAAATTGATTTATGAGAATATATCCTTGCGGTTATTATAATGCCAACTGATGCCAACGTAAAGTTGTGTTTGTTCCCGTAATAGCCAGAGCTCAAAAGGCACGAAATAATAAAATCCTACATGGGAGAGGAAACAATTTACACGGAACAATCGTTTCCTTTTGCATTATGGGTCAGATTTGCTTTACTTGCATTGTTTCACCGATTTAGCTGTCAAAATATGTGATTCTTTACAAGTGGCCTACAACGCCAATTATATTGATTTTTTGTTTAAAGATAGACAATATTATACATATTACGGGAAAAATTTTCTTTTTTTGTGGAAACGCCTATTTTTTTTTTTAAAATTCGAAAAAATATGTAAAGGAATATAAATTGTTGGTTTTCGACATCTATCGGTAAATTTTCAAACTTATGGAAACATAATATAAAATCATTTTTACAAAAACAACTTTATTTCTACGAAATTTTGTAAAACAGGAATACAGTTTAAAAATATTATAAGATTACAAAATATTTAAATACCTTCTACTTTCGTGGTAGGTCTTTAAATTTAATTATTATTTAAATATGGAGTATTATTTGAATGACATCACAAAAGCGCCGCAATGCGTTAAAAAATATAAGTTTTCTTGATGAGAATAATATCAAAATAATAAAAAGGTCATCAAAATGAAATATTATTATCAACAACTATTGATTATTGATTATAAAATAATGTATGATGTGCACGTTACAACTTTAAAAACACATTCGTTCTATATGGGCAACCCAAAGTTTGAATTAATTGGACTAACATAAATAAACAAAATACTTTTTATAAATAATTGAATAAATTGATATTATTTATCTTAAATAAATGTTGAAGAATAATAAAATAACATAACTTACTGATTTTCAAAACAGAAGTAGGTACCGGCCTTCAAATCTAATTTTTATGTTTAAATTTAAACTAAAATATAATTAGGTATTAGGGTTTATAATCAAAATGAGGTAAATAACTACATTTTGATGATGGAGAATAGAGTGCTGTTACTCATCATAATATGCCCATGAGACACAAAACGAAGATACAGGTCGATAAATTGCAGCATCCAGAGTAATTTATCTTTTCACGGCACTCACGGTTAAGGGCAAGCGTTCGTTCTTCTTCGCGGGTGCTCAGGTTGACGTGGCCAAGTCTTCATGGACTTGGCAACGTCATGGGCGTGTAACACTGTACTGAATATATTTTTTAAGTACCTACCATAAAAGCTTTTTGTTGCATGAACCGCCGAAGGCGGCCATTTACCGCGTAGCGGTAAAAAGTAGGCTGAAAGCCCTAGCTTAGAAGCTGAGCGAAGCGATGCTTCTCAGCTAGTCATAAATAAAATATTTGGGGATTATATAAAACGTTATAAATATGAGACATAAGATTGAAAAGCATTAACAGTGAATGGAAATTATATTTTTTTCTCAAATTGTGTCAAATACAACATTATTATAAAAAGTAATGGCTGCCGCGACCATTTACAAAACCAAACAAATAAAACCATTTTACTATTTCATTAAACTATCACAAACAATTATATTGTTCGTAATATTAAATCATTAAGAATGATTCATGTAAACAAATAATAACTACGCAACTTATAATAATAGGTATATTACGTTTTAATTTTTTAGGTTAGTTTCGATACTTACTTGTGAAAAGATATTCCACCTCTACTCCTACATTTTGCCACACAACAATGCCTGTTCGACATTTTAATTTCGATAAATCAAAAATTAGTATATTTTTGGGATCAAAAATGGTCACAAATAAAAAAGATGGTTGCGAAATTTTTGTTTACGAAACGATATCGTGCTGTATCGCAAGAGAGTGTGACTGAAGTTTGCGCCAGTTTGGACAGCATACGTCATTCGTTGCTGACAACTTTACAGATAAAAAATAAGCTATGAATTTGATTGCACTTTTCATGTACAAAGGCGTCTCCATCCTATTATACCCACATGCTATTATGTTTATTACATTATTTAACTTCACTTCTCTGTCTGTACTGGAATTTGACAATGATTTTTAAACAAATCTTTTACTCCTCACTACCCCAAGGGAATATAGTGGGGAGCTATGAATTCACAACTGTGAAGGCTATTTTTTTATTGTAGATTATCAACTAGTATCATGCTGAGATTGTATTCTGAAACTTTCATCACAATGTGTG